>OZ022561.1:28472765-29683161 GCA_963991005.1 Barypeithes pellucidus | reverse complement strand
TAAAATATTCGTACTCGCTATAAAAGGTGGCGATCTTTCTAATGCAGATATTTTGACGTACCTATAACGGTTATACCATAAACATATAATATAAAAGAGGAGACAAACCATTCCATTCATAAAGCATCATTTATTTACAATCATGCACAGTTCTACAGTTTCAATGAAGTTAGAAGAAGATGGCTTTAAAAAATGGCAACATTGTAATAAGGTATAGTTGTTGCAGAATTATACCGTTGATTCTTACTGCCATAAATAAACTACCTGATAAAACCCTATTGTATACGCCTGAACCTCGTCAAAGCTCAATAAATGGGATCAGGGCCGGCTTGAAAATGTAAACCACACCACATGATTTATTTTTATAATTTAAAATAAATAGATAGGTATTTTTAGTTTTAGTTACATATAATAAATTTGTAAAATAATGATAACAATTAATGATAATTGAAAATAATATAATTGAAAAGGATAACTATTAGGATAACAAGTACAATAATAATTAATCAAATTCTAAGAAACTATTGATAATTTATTCAAAATTTAACTCTGTATCACTCACTATCTTCATCTAAGCCTAAACTTATAATTAAGGGTTGAACATTTGTAATCATCCAATTGTAAGAATTTTCCACCTTAAGTACATGCTGTACACAGTTTTTCTAGCTGTCTGCAGAAATTTTTCTTATTTCGTTTTTAATTAATTCCACTACAGATGCATTTAATGTAGGAGAAATATTATTTCTCCTAATATTGGATTTTAATTAGTGCCATATTAGCTCAATAGGATTGAATATATAATACGCAACACTGTATGTCCATTTTGTGATGCAAGTTTGTCACACTCGTATTCCTTATTTATTTTAAAAGCTTTTAATACTTCTAGCAGTTCTCGTTTTTTTTGTAAGTTTCTTCAAAATATAAATCATTTTCAATCATAAAATTTTGAATTTCTGCTTTTGTATTATTAGAATTGGGAATGATTTTTGCTTGCCGACTATGATAACTAGCATCGTCCATTACAATGACGCTATTTTCAGGTATATTTTTAAGGGGTCAATGTTTAAACCAATCTTCAAAAAGTTGTGCGTCGGTATCTAAAGAAGAATCTGCTATGTTTTTAGCTGAAAGCAACAGACAATTTGGAACAAACCCGTTCTTTGAATCAGCATGTAATATTATGATTCTTTTACCTTTATTTGATGGTGCCCTGGTTTGACATTTTTTGGAAGAATCATCCCAATCTTTTCTTGGAGTGTCATGGGTATCGAACCATGTTTCGTCAAGGTAAATAATTGGACGATTTTTTTCTCTAAATTGTTTAACAGCTGTTAAATATTTAAGTCTCCATACCCGATACTTGAAGATGCCCCCCTATCAGCACAATTCCAAGGACGCCACATTCTACCACTAATAAGCCTAACTAAAAATTACTCACCGGAAAACCACTAAAGATTAAAATTATTAAAAATCACTTTGTATTTATATATGCATCAGGCATAGGTATAAATTGAATTTGTATACCTGGTCCGGTTCTCCTCGAAAAGGTTGTAAAATTTGGGATTTCCTTATTTATTTTATGGTCGAATAGATAATGAGGTTTTATTGCTGTCAAAAGATCAACGATATAATTCTGCAAAAATTATACACGTTTAGATAATTTCGATCTAACATAGTCATAAATAGGTAATCGTTGTAGGCATTTTTTTTACAGAAATTCAGATAATATAAGAAAAAATCTATATTTTTGCAAAATTTACTTAAATTATAGAATGCTTTCTATAATAATTTTATTATTGATTTTCATCAATTGAAACTAAAAAATTAAAACATATTTAACTCGAAAATTGTAAATCATAGCGCAGAAAACAAAGCATATATTTTTAAGTAAAATAAATGGGAATAGAATTGCGGAAGCAATATGCCAAACACCGTTAAAATTGTATAAAATTTAATTTCGACTGTACTTGTATAATAAAGCATTTCAAATTCGAATTTTATAGCGAAAATGTAATGCCATGAGTTACTACTATCACCTAAAAAAATTAAATTTCATTATTTCACACCAACTTTAATACCCTGTATATCAATAAGGAACCCAGATAGAAAAAATATTTATATGGAGTACTGATTACTTCGATTACCCATATACAGGGTGTTATGGAAATTACTTATTATATTTATACCGGCAAATCCTGAGACGAAAATAAATTGAAAAAAAATAGCCATAAATGGCGCTTTGAATTATTGTGCGAAATATAGTTACACTTTATATGAAATCTCAAAATTTACGTGGCCGCTACTGAGGACGTTCCCAATCAATAGTTTATTGAGGCAGTCTCGAGTCTCAAAAGAGGTCAGCGCATTATAGGCGGTGTTGACATATTGCAACACAGAATTGTAAACGCCCGTGTTCAATTTTTGACAACAAGACGTCTTTGACCAGCGTTGTCACTCCTTTTTCAAACTTAAAAAAAAATACTACAATTTTAAGATATTTTTACCTTCGATCTTATAATCCGTTTTATAATTAAATTCCATAAAAAAATAAAACACAAAAAGTATGTTTTGTAACAGAACCAACAGTAGGTAATATCGCACAAATTTTAAATCGCATCACAATATTTCTAATAATTATGAATTATTTCACAACAGAAAAAAAAATTCGGGTAATGCCACAACTAACAAAACGTTTAAAATTCGTATACATCAAGCACGTGGAACCCTGGACAGCGTCATTGCATCCCCTAGTCTTGAAACGTACTGAAGCAACGATAGTCGCGCGCGGCGGGTATCCAAGCAGGGGCGAGACACGGGGTGTGATCTGACAACACTGTTAGTATCCTCTAGTGACCCACATTATTGCTAAGTGAATCCAGATGAAACGGCGCGACAATATGTGGGTAAAAAGGGTTTTCACCTTAGTATTTAGATATTCGATTAAAAAAAAGTAAGTAGACTTTCTCTGGGACACCCTAGGAGTCACCCATTTAAATATAATAAGTAATTTCAATACAACCCTGTATATCCTATCATTTATGACCACTAGTTTCTGGACACCCTACATCTAAATTTACATTATAAGTCCGCTTCGGCCATGAACTGTCTTATAAGGAATATACATTAAGAATAACTTTTTATAAACCAAATCAACGCGTTAAAAAAATTTTCTCACATATAAATACAGAAATTATTATAAACTTCTAGAGTTTAATGCCCACATTGTATAATATAATTAAGCAAACTAAAAATGAAAATATTTTAAAGGCTATTACTACATTTTCCACTTCGTGATTTCAAGATATGCAGAGAAGTAATACGAAAATGTATGTAGTCGGATTACGTAGATATACATACTCCTAGAGAAACCAGGTCTAAGCAAATAGCAGACGGATGTTTACGTTTTGGCCAATGATCTTTGATTGACTTATTACTTTCTAAAGAGTAATTTGGTCATCTTTTTATATTTTGATATATTTAATTGATTAATCCGACAGTTTTGTCGGTGACATAAATGGCATTGGTAAAAATGTCTGGTTCGTTGGCTAAACTTCGTCACTTTTTGTAATATATTATGTACAAAAGTATTATTTAGTGATCGGCCGATACGTTTTTTTTGACGATACCGATATTTTAGTTGCCGATACCGATCTAATATAGGTATCGTCACCACATTCTTAAAAGATACGTAACTATTCCCACCGGGAATCGCCTCAATCTATATACATGGTGTTATGGAAATAACTTATTATATTTAAATGGGTGACTCCTAGGGTATCCTAGAGAAAGTCTACATACTTTTTTTTTAATCAAATATCTAAATACTAAGGTAAAATCCCTTTTTACCCACATACTGTTGCGCCGTTCCATCTGGATTCAGTTAGCAACAATGTGGGTCACTAGAGTATACCAACAGTGTTGTCAGATCACACCGCATGCTTCGTCCTTGCTTGGATACCTGCCGCGCGCGACTATCGTTGCTTCAGTATGTTTCGCGACTCGGGGATGGAACGACGCTGTCGAGGGTTCCACAGTACGTTTCACGAAATTTGGATACGACTTAATGATTTCCTGGGTCGGTCCCATTGTGTCGACAAGAGCTTGGCAATAAACAAGTGACGTATGAAGGGACGGACTAAGGAAAGCAAGTAATGATATGATTATATTAATGTAATCAAAAATAACATTTTTTAAAAATATTACTAGTCATATTTATTTACATTTATAATGTCATTCTATAGATAGTTCTGTTTCGCTATCGCTATCCTCATCAAATTTAATTATAATTGGATTAATTATACGATCCAGACTAATATACGAATTTTCTACAGTTATTACGTGACGGACTGAATTTTTCCAACTACCTGGGGGAATATCATTAAAGCATTTTCGTATTAATTCAACAACACTAGAACTTAAAGTCGGAGAAAAATTTCTTCTGCCAATGTGTCACAAACATATACTTTTTTTATACAAAATGTCTTTAAAACTTCTAAAAGATCACTTTTTTATAACTTTCTTCAAAATATATATCATTCGCCGCCATGTAGTTATGAATCTCCAATTTTGTATTATTTAAGCTTGGAGCTTTATGTAATTGGCGACTGTGATAGCTCGCATTGTCCATTACTATCACGCTATTGTGAGGAACGTTTGGTAAAAGACAATTCTTGAACCATTCCTCAAAAACTAACAAATTTTACCACAAAAAGATATTTAAATATAAATTAAGCAACCTAACCTACCTGATGTGCCTATATTTAATTAAAATTATTACAATCCGGTCCTTTCCACATAATAATAACAAACGGTCATAAATAATGGGATGGCCCCAGGTACTTTTACTGCAGTCATTAAGTTATATCCATTTTTCGTGGAACAATCTTTACTCGATTTTTTTTTCTGTTGTGAAATAATTCATAATAAGAAATATTGTGATGTGATTTGAAATTTGTGTGATATTATCGACTGTTGGTTCTGTTGCAAAACATACTTTTTGTGTTTTATTTTTTATGGAATTTAATTATAAAACGGATTATAATATCGAAGGTAAGAGAGTATGTACCTTCAAATTGTAGTAAGTATTTTTTTTCTAAAAAGCGTGGAACAGAAGTGATAACGCGGGTCAAAGACGTCTTGTTGTCAAAAACTGAACACGTGCGTTTACAATTCTGTGTTGCAATATATGACAACACCGCCTCAATAAACTATTGATTGCGAACGGTCCTCAGTAACAGCCACATAAATTTTCAGATTTCCTATAAAGTGTATATTTCGTACAATAATTCAAAGCGCCATTTAAGGTTATTTTTCTTCAATTTATGTTCATCTCAGGATTTGCCGATTTAAATATAATAAGTCATTTCCATAACACCCTGCATGAAAAACCACACAAATTTTGAAAATTGGACAGTCTGGTAATGTTGTACTTAGGTAAAATATTTTCAATATGGTGGCACTTCTGGTTATACCGGAAGTCGGTGTCAACTTGCTTATTTTAAACGGAACACCCTATATATTATTATATTTGTTGATTCTTGTAATATTTTTAAACTATTAATCAAATCAAAATCAAGCAATAAGATGAGAAAATGAAACTGAGAAAACTGCAAAAATCTACATTTTCAAATGGAAACCCCCATATTTTATAATTAGTTTCTATTTAGCATTAAAAACAAGTTTGTATAAAGTTTTCTATTCCGATAATTTGTAGTTTTCGAAATATTGCCAATTTAATATGTTTATATGGCGATTTTGTTTCGGATTTGTACGTAGAAAGTTGTACACACCTCAACAACTTTTGACACTATACAAAGCCCAGATTCGACCATCACTAGAATACTGCTCTCATGTCTGGAGCTCTGCACCCAAACATACTCTTCGGCTACTGGATTTCATCGAAAGGAGACCACGAGCTGACGAAGAACCTCGACAGCATAGAACATCGAAGACAGGTTGAGGATTTGACTCTCTTTTACAGATATTTTCATGGAAGGTGCTCGGCTGACCTTGCCCTCTTAATTCCGCCTAGAGCGACGAATAGCAGAAATGCACAACGAACCACTGCCGCCAATCCATATGTGGTTAAGATTAGTACTCCTCGAAAGTTCAGTTACTCCTAGGCTAGGACAGTCGAATGCCAAAGAAATTAATTTGTCATTTGTTATTACTTTGTCACATTCCCCATTACATGAATGATAAACTCATTTAAATAATCTTCGTTTGTATAATTAAAGCGCCCTAAAATGATAATTAATAATTTTCAAATGATAAGTGGCAGCTTCATACATCCTAAAAATGCCGATATCGATTATCTGAAAAATTTGCCAATATGCCGATAAAATACCTTATTCATATCGATATCCGTCAATCACTAGTATTAATATTACAGTCTCGATGTATTTAGTAAGGATACTACAGTGAGTCCCAGAAGAAATGTCTAAATTCATTTAAAATTCAGCGGTAAGTTTTTTCAAGAAACGCTCGTACCCGTCGATTTTGATTTTTTAATTTTTTTTTTGTGGTAATTTCATGTATACAGGGTAGCTCAAAAATAAGTTACGACCATCAACTTCATTTTTTCAAATGAAAACATATATTTTTTATTTCATTTTTGAATTTTGCATTGAATTCTAAGCATGTTTCATGTACCATGTCCTATACATAAACTCAACAGTTATTGAAAAAATTAGGATTGAACATATCTATAAGTAAGACCTGTTTATTAAAAAAAAAACACAACAAAATCAACTTAAATGTTGAAAATGTTCGCCATTTAAGGCTTGACAATATCCAAGACGATCAATAAACTCTCTTTAAACGTTTCCAACCATTTCCGGAGTTATGACACGCACTTCTCTTCGGATCCTTTCTTTCAACTCCTGCATATTGTTTGGCCTGTTAACAAATACTTTTGATTTGAGGTAACCCCACAAAAAAAAGTCCAGCGGAGTTAGGTCTGGCGACCTAGCAGGCCATTCGATAGGTCCTCTCCTTCCAATCCACCGATTGGGAAAGGTTTCATCCAAAAATGTGCGCACAGTGGCCGCAGGAGCACCATCTTGTTGGAATATCAGTTCTTCGTCAGGGGAGTCTGGATCCAATGGATTCGGAAATAAAGCCACTAATGCTGGAATTAATTCTAGTTGGAGAAATTTGAGATATACTTGTCCAGTTAAATACTGTTCAAAGAAAAATGGACCAATTACTCTTTCGCGTACGATTCCACACCAAACATTTATTTTCTTAGGGTACTGGCTGTGAACCTCTATCATCCAATGCGGATTTTCTGTTGCCTAATATCGACAATTTTGTCTGTTCACATTACCATTCAAATAGAACGTAGCTTCATCCGAAAAAATAATATTTTTTACCAAATTATTATCTAGATTGCACATATTTTGCATGCGTTCGCAAAGCTCACTTCGCCTATCGAAATCATCTTCAAATAACTCATGCACTGGAATAACTTTGTATGGGTGATATTTGTGCTTTTGAACTACTCGGTGAACAACAGATTTCGGCATGTGTAAATCGGCCCCAATGTGCGATAGGGGAGTACATGGATTTTCTTCCAAGGAAAGCAAAACGTCAAGTTGTTCATTTTCATCTCGAGTAGGACGACCAGATTTAGGCAAATCTCTAACATGACCGAATTCTCTAAACTTAGCCTCTATTCTACTCACCATCTTTTGACATATGGGAGGACGATCAGGATGGATTTCATTAAATAATTGGGCTGTTTCTATTTGAGTACGTGTTTTATCACCAAACCCAACCATGCATAGAATTTCAATTTTTTCCCGTTCCGTTAACTTCACCATTATTGTGAAAACCGCAACTTTGAAACTACGCTTGACAATAATTATACTTATTTGAAATAAAATTGTCATACAGTTTCTATGGAAATAAACGGTGACAGTGAGACAGTACACTCTTACTTATTATGGAGCCCAAAATGCCATATTGCCAGAAGATTTGACAGATCGTTGGATTCTCTAAATGATATTATGTTCAATCCTAATTTTTTCAATAACTGTTGAGTTTATGTATAGGACATGGTACATGAAACATGCTTAGAATTCAATGCAAAATTCAAAAATGAAATAAAAAATATATGTTTTCATTTGAAAAAATGAAGTTGATGGTCGTAACTTATTTTTGAGCTACCCTGTATACATGAAATTACCACAAAAAAAAAAAAAAAATTAAAAAATCAAAATCGACGGGGACGAGCGTTTCTTGAAAAAACTTACCGCTGAATTTTAAATGAATTTAGACATTTCTTCTGGGACTCACTGTATGTACTACTACATTGAACTCTTAATAGTGAACAAACTATGTCTCGATAAAATATAATATAAAAAATACACATCTTTGCATATCGAAAGTTGAAAAAAAACGGATCAATGAAAAAATCTTTCTGTAAGACAAACGCCTACTTTATACGGATTTCGGTCTATCTCAGACATACCGCGTTGCATATCCGTGCGGTACAAAACGACACGTCCGCTGAAGTCATGTCGATTCGGGAGTTCATCGCATCATGAATTGGTCATATATCTATCCGTCTTCCTTATAGTTTGAAATTCAAAGTACACTGCACACATAAGCACTTCCCCTACGTCGACTGGTATGCATACGTATTATTCTATGGTTGTTTATGGAATTCCCCCTATCCAAATATAGCACTGAGTACCAATGCTGCCAGATCTACCGCTTTTACCGCAATCTAAAATAAAAATTAAAATAAATAAAAATATACCGTAAAAATTAAAAGCAGATAGACTGGTATTAAAATTGAATTTAGTAGGTTTTCCCTTTCAAATTATCATTATAATACTTGTACCAGACATACCATCTACAGTAATCTACCGTTTATTACATGTCAAAAGTATAGTTGTTGCAGAATTATACCGTTGACTCTGCCATAAATAAACTACCCGATTAAACCCTATTGTATACGAGTCAACCTCTTCAAAGCTCAATAAATAGGATCAGGGCCGGCTTGAAAATGTATACCACACGACATGATTTATTTTTATATGTAATTTAAAATAAATAGATAGGTATTTTTAGTTTTAGGTACCTATAATAAATGTAAAATAATGATGACAATTAATGATAATTGAAAATAATATAATTTAAAAGTATAACTATTAGGATAACAAGTACTTTAGTAAATAAAGTTCTAAGAAACTATTGATAATTTATTCAAAATTTAACTCTGAATCACTATCACTATCTTCATCTAAGCCTAAACTTATAATTAAGGGTTGAACATTTCTAATCATACAATTGTAAGAATTTTCCACCTTAAGTACATGCTGTACACAGTTCTTCCAGCTGTCTGCAGAAATTTTTCTTATTTCGTTTTTAATTAATTGTACTACAGAAAAATTTAATGTGGGAGAAATATTATTTCCGTAAACGATGAGATTCCATTAATGCTTCGGTATTTAAATATCATTTTACGCAATATTTTCCTAAGGCTTGAAAGGCTACAAGAGATATTTGTTTCGTCTTTAATCAGCCGCTCTTTGAGGGAAATCAAAGTGGGTACAGTTTGTGCCTCATACATTTGGTAAATCTTCCTTCTTAATAAATCCATGTCATTTTCGTCAATGCTTCTAAATGTGCCAGAATCACTCCGAAGATAAAGGATTTTTTGTCAAAGTAGACGTCTCTGCTAAAGCATCCATCGAATTAAAATTTTTACTCAACAACGATTGATACATATTTTTAATTATTAGTTTGGCATCGGTAGATAAATGCTTTCTTTTAAAAATTACACTTGAAGATGCCCCCCTATCAGCACAATTTCAAGGACGCCACATTCTACCAATAATAAGCCTAACTAAAAATTACTCGCCGGAAAACCACTAATGATTAAAATTATTAAAAATCACTTTGTATTTATATGTGCATCAGGCATAGGTATAAATTGTATTTGTATACTTGGTCCGGCTCTGCTCGAAAAGGTTTTAAAATTTGGGATTTGAGTAAAAGATCAACGGTTTAATTCTGCAAATACTATACCAGTGCTGCCAGATCTTCAGCTTTTACTGTAATCTAAAATTAAAATAAAAATATATAAAAATATACCGTAAAAATGAAAAGCAGTTAGACTGGTATTAAAATTGAATTTAGTAGGTTCTCCCTTTCAAATTATCATTATAATACTTGTACCAGACATACAGTCTACAGTAATCTACCGTTTTTTACATGTCAAAAGTACCGTGTTTGTGATTTTCGATCTGGCAGCACTGCTCAGTACCTACTCAGTTAGTCAATGAATTCTCGAGGTGAGTGGTGTTCATACTGAGTGACACTGTTATAGAGAAATCTTCTTTGAACACTAGTGCCATGAAATTACATTTTAGAACACGGCTGCAGGAAGGGCGTTGAAAGAGGGTGGACTTGGCTCTGGCTCGGGCATTACTAATGTTTTTTTATTTACATAATACAGGCTGCTTGCACCCCCTTGCAAAATTTTCTGCCGGCGCTCTTATTTTAAACGCTGAGAACAAGCGTTAAAACTCTCCTGTTAATAGGCTACTAACTGTGAAAGACTCTGTAAGATATTTAATATTAATGTCATTTTAAGTTTAAAACTAAACAATATGTTATTTACTAGTTGATATGGTGACTAATAATAAAAATATCTTTATATTATTCGTAAGGAATGGCGTAGAAATCCTTGACGGCAATATTCACGAATATCTTGAAGTATTTTTTTTGCTTAATTAAAAATACTGTCATGTAAGAGAAGTTATACCCTAGAAAAATGATTGCGTGGAATCATTAGGCACGGGCACCAATGCCTAATGATTATTACTATTTCTAGTGTTGTGATCGAGTACTCGATTATTGAAATAACCGACATCGCTCGATTATTAAAAAACTGCTCGAGTTATAGATTCAAGCGAAAATCGTCGCTTGTTACTTATTACCTTTTACTCGGTACCCGAGCTTCGCTTGACGCCGACCGAAATGTAGCGCTTGGTAGTGTGATCGCTCCAGTGAAAAACTGCTCGCAAATTCGTGCAGTTTTTTGCTTTATAGGAAATACTACTCAAGTTATAAATTGACAGCGAAAAATCGAAATTCGTCGCCATTCACTTGACATCCGATCTTCGCTCGAAGCCGCGCGCCATCCGAGATGTGCCGATTGGCGACGTTCGAGTTTGACGCTCAGAAGGCTGACACGACATACGTCGTTCAGGCACATAAACGAGAAGGTGCATACATAAAGGATGCCAATTCCTCCCAGGTCGCATGATACGATAATTGCAATGTAAGAAAAGACCAACTCACACGATATTTTTAATAAAAATCAGAATAAACTGTTCTTCTTTTTTTTTATTATCAAACACAAGTACTATTGCAAAAATCCTTTAGGACACTCTGGGAGTGGTGCGTGTACGCAAAAAGCGATTCACGTTGGTTTTGAATCGTTGGAGGTTATATTCGTTGGGAAAAACGACTTCGGGAAGGTCGTTCCATAAGTTGCATAAGGATGAAGTCCTCCAGATGAAAGTATTCTTAAATAGTGAAGTTCGAGGAGTACTAAGCTTAACCACATATGGATGGGCGGCAGTGGTTTGTCGTGTATTTCTAATATTCATCGCTCTGGGCGGAATTAAGAGGGCAAGGTCAGCCGAGCACTTTCCACGAAAATATCTGTAAAAGAGAGTCAAATCCCCAACCTGTCTTCGATGTTCTAGGCTGTCGAGGTTTTTCGTCAGCTCATGGTTTCGATGGAATCCAGTAGCCGAAAAGTATGTTTGGGTGCAGAGCTCCAGTCATGAGAGCAGTACTCTAGTGATGGTCGAATCTGGGCTTTGTATAGTGTCAAAAGTTGTTGAGGTGTGTACAACTTTCTGGTTCGGAAGAGTACAAGTTTCTGAGAAGCTATCTTGGCGATTGTCACAATGTGGTTATGCCAAGACATATTTCCTCCTAGATAGCAAATTAATAGATGAAGCCAGCAGGATTGCGTGTCCTGTCATGACTATATCCGGTTCTGTAATGTTAACCTTTTTAGAGAAAACTGCCGCCTGCTGTTTCGAGCGATTCGCTCGATTATTAAAATCGTTCGAGTATCAAGTACTCGACTATTCAAATCATCGGTTCAACTATTTCACAAACATTGTCGTAGAAAAACATAATTTAAGTACGTTGCCAGCACATTATTTACGAATTTCCAAGTAAATAAAATTAAATTAATTCTTGTTTTGATTACAGAAAATACCAGTTCCAAATAAGAACTTATTTTACGGCACACGTGAGAGAAAAATTTCTTATTAATGTTTGAAAGGTAAATTGTAAATTCTTATTTGATAATTAAACTCAGTAGGTCGCTGAAGAAGTGATGAAAAGATGAAAAGGAAAAACAGTATTTAACAGTTACTTCTTATACATTACATTGTAACATAGAGTAGTCGCAATTTTACTGTGACAAGTTAGGTAGGATTTAGGTATGCTTTAAGCCATAATAATATATTTTATCTACATACACTATTAAAAGTTAGGGGGAAGTAAAAAATATATTGTTATACCACATACACGGTCGCTTTTATGTATGGAAACGGTCGATTATTTGCTAAAGTAAGATAGCTAGCGAAGAATGTTAAATACAAAACTGTGTCCACCGTTTACCTCCTGGCAGTAATGAATTCGATGAACAACATTTTGTAGCGAATCTAAAAGGATATTGGGAGCAATACTGGAAATTTCATCATTTATTCTTTGTTGCAAAACTTCGATATTTTGTGGCTTATTTTTGTACACTAAATTTTTAATATGGCCCCACAGGAAAAAGTTAAGAGGGGTCATATCAGGAGACCTAGAAGGCCATTCAATTGCACCTCTGCGCCCAATCCATTTACCAGCAAAAGTTTCCTCTAGATATTCCCTCACCATCCGTCCAAAATGTGGTGGAGCCCCATCTTGTTGAAACCATATTTGGTCAGCCGGTAAATTGGGATTATTATGGTATAAAATAGGGTCCTATGACGTTTCCAGCAATAATGCCACACAAAACATTGGTTTTTTGTGATCGTTGGATATGAACTTGTTCCATCCAATGTGGATTTTGGTCTGACCAATATCTACAGTTGTGTCAATTTACGTGCCCGTTTAAACAAAACGTTGATTCATCAGAAAATAAAATGTGGTTGACAAAGTTGACATTTTGATTCAATTTATCCATAATGATTTCGCAAAACTGAATTCTGCGATCAAAATCATCTTCACTCAATTCTTGTAACAAATTAATTTTATATGGTTTGAATTTTTCTCTTTTGGAAATTTTCTGAATGGAATATAAACTCATATTATGATTTAAATCCCGCTGTTGCGTCGAATTTATTGGATTTTCTACCACATCTAGCATGAGATTTAGAGAATTTTCTTCATTAGTAACGCTTACCGGTCTTCCACTTTTTGGTCGATCTTCACACCTCCAGTTTCATGAAAACGCTGCAATGTTTTGGAAGCAGTTGATTTAGTTATAGGTTCCCGATCTGGATGCAATTCATTAAAAATATTCACCACTTGGGTAAAACTCCGTGTCCTATCGCCGTACCCTATCGTCATTAAAATTTCAATGCGCTCGGTATCACTTAAACGTGCCATATTTACGCGAAAATTGTTCACAAATTTTAAATGTAAGCATTTTTGGCATATCTGTTGTCAAGACATTGTTATGAAGATAAATATTTTCTAAGGTAACTGTAGAATTAATGAATTTAATAATTTATTTGAAAACGAAATTCGAAACTCGATATCTCGAAAACGGTTAAGATTAGGTATGTGCTGTGCTTAACATTTTTTTTTAGAATTTTGTAAATAATTGAAATATTGAATAATATACAGGGAGTTCCTTTTAAAATAAAGTACCTTTGTTCTTCCATGGCTTTTTGACTGATCCTGTATACTTAGTTTATGTGTAGTATAATAGATTTCTAAAAACCGTAAAAGTTTTGTATCTAACATTCTTCGCTAGCTATCTTACTTTAGCAAGTAATCTTCCGTTTCCATACATAAAATCGACCCTGTATATATAAACAGTATATTGCTAATACCATCTGCAATTATGTCCCCGCTATGGGCATCGAAGGGGGCGTTGTGAGTTTGGGCAGTTCGGAAATTTCCTAAACATTCGACAGGACCGGATTTCAACTTTTTTAATGCAAATTTCACTGGTTAGTTAGGAAAAATAGTGCAATCAAAATTTCGATTAGTTCGATTTAAGACAGCGTTCCATGCATACGATTTATAACGATATGATGATCCGACGGTGCCCTGGTTGGTGTAAACTTTTGGTGCCAAATTCCGTCCGAATACTTGTAACAATCGACACGATGAGCTTTCTTTTAACTTTCATCCGACGTCGTATGTTTCTTAACCTCTTTTTTCTAAACCAAAAATTAAGAATGAATGACTATATTGACTGTTTTTGGAATTATTATCAGCTACTAATGCACCAAATTAAAAATACATTAATTTTAAGGTTAGGTAGTGACCACATATATATTATATTGTATACGAGTGACACTCTCTTCTTTTTTTACAAGCCTTTTAGTGACATTCTGTTCCGGAGATCGGATAATGTGATAAGCAAAATATATGTACATACCTGAAATACCTACTTTATATCTGGTATTGATCCACGACTTTTGCAAAAAGCACCATGCACTTGTGTCCTTTCATCTTAAATAAAACAAGTCACTAACCTACCAAACAGCGAATCGAATCACCACAAATTAAAAACTCCTTTACAAAAATTATTGTTAGATAATGAAAGTTTATAGGCACTAATATACCGACAACAATGTAGATGAACCACTTTTTATTCTGTAATTTGAAAAAGCATCCAGAACCAAAGATGGCGACGAATAACAACAAACAAATAGGCGCGCGCCATCTCCCATAACGGGGACACTTTTTTTATTTTGGTACGTTCGTATTGTCAACATATTGTTTAGATATATGTTGGTTATACCGGAAGTTAGGCGTAAGGTTGTTACTTTAATATAATACCCGAACAAACCCAAATTAAATTATAAAGGCTTCCTTAAAGGAAAAAATTATAATTATATTAGGTCGGCAAACGTAATTTTACACATAAAGTCGTAAATATGCCAAACACGCTTAGACTTAGACTAGGTATATGATATACGAAATCTGCCTAGGATCTTGCGTAGAGTCCAAAAATATATAGGGTGTTTCATTTAAAATAAGCAAGTAGATGCCGACTACTGGTAAAATCGGAAGAGACAACCTATTGAAAATATTTTAGCCAACTTGCCACCATCACCATCAACACACTTTCCTATTTTCAAAATGTTCCTACGTACCTATACCCGAACAACCCGAACAAACCCGAACAAACCCTACGTACCTATAGTTTTTCATATACAGTGTGTGTATTCACGAGTAGTCTGGAAACGGCTTAATAACTTTTCACCCGCTAATTATTAATAACTTTTGACCCGTTATTTTATCAGCTTGCTGATAGATACTCACTGCGTTTTGCCAAGTTATAAATCTAAACTAAAATAGCAAAAGAGAAAAATAGTAAATATTATTTTTTTAAAAGCCGCCATTTTGTTTTGGGTACGAATAGGGACACACTATTCAGGGATCGTAAAGTACTGCTCACTACTTAAAATTTGACATTATAAAATCAGGGCCGTATTAGAAAAAATGAAGTTGATGATGAATTTAGGTTCATCAAAACTTATTAAAAATTTTGTATGGCATATTATTAGTCCTTTGATCTTTTTTTTTATGATCAACACAAGCACTATAGGAAAAATCCTTTAGGGTACTCTGGGAGTGGTGCGTGTGTGAAAAAAGCGATTCATATTGGTTTTGAATCGTTGGAGGTTATATTCGTTGGGAAAAACGATCTCGGGAAGGTCGTTCCATAAGGATGAAGTCCTCCAGATGGAAGTATTCTTAAATAGTGAAGTTCGAGGAGTACTAAGCTTAACCACATATGGATGGGCGGCAGTGGTTCGTCGTGTATTTCTGATATTCGCCGCTCTGGGCGGAATTAAGAGGGCAAGGTCAGCCGAGCACTTTCCATGAAAATATCTGTGGAAGAGAGTCAAATGCCCAACCTGTCTCCGATGTTCTAGGCTGTCGAGGTTCTTCGTCAGCTACTTTTTCCCCATCTAATCGAAGTAGATCCCCATCTTGGGCACGATATACAGGGCGTCCCAGAATATGTGGGCAATCTCCCGGATTCAGATAGAACACTTAAAAATAATAGGAAAAGTTCCTATAAATTTTTCTTCCTACGGCCTCCATTACGGAGATACGGGCCCATAACGGACGTCCCTGGAAATCGTTGTTTTTTAAATAATTTCTTAAGTACTAGGTGTAATTTAATAATTTTCTAGTATAATGGTTACTAGCTGAGTCTCCTTAATATTCGCCCTTTTAAACAAATTTTTCTTATTTAGTTTGCCAGGGACGGACTAGACGTAACACAAAAATGCTTTTTTCTTACACCCTGTATGATGAAGGAACGATACTAATATTTTTGGATACTTTAAACCTTATGCTGAAGAAAAGGCACTCTTAATCAATATTGATAAAATGAACTGTTTTCGAAAAAAATCTATTTTTGTTCAATATTGGTTGTTGTTTTATGTCCATATACCGATTGAAATAAGAATATTTATGCCAGTGTCAGTTTATGGTAGTGTCTTGAAATTTGCGGTTTTTCTCGTTTGTCTTATTAGTTACTAACTTAGTAATGGAATTTACGTATACTGAATATGCCCTTATGCATTTAATGAATGGACAAAAATATATTTTTTTTAAAACAGTTCATTTTATCGACATTGATCAAGAGTGCCTTTTTGCAGCTTAAGGTTTAGAGTATCCAAAAATATTATTGTCGTTCCTTCATCATACAATTTACACTACGATCAAATGTAAAAAAAACATTTTTGTGTTACGTCTATTACGTCTAGTCCATCCCTGGCAAACTAAATAAGCCAAATGTGCTTAAAAGAGCGAATTTTAAGGAGATTTATCTAGTAATCATTATAGTAAAAAATTATTAAATTACACCTAGTACTTAAAAAATTATTTAAAAAACAACGATTTCCAGGGACGTCCGTTATGGGCCCGTATCTCCGTAGGGGAGGCCGTAGGAAGAAAAATTTATAGGAACTTCCCCTGTTATTTTTAAGTGTTCTATATGAATCCGGAAGATTGCCCACATATTCTGGGACACCCTATATAGATCGAGACGGTTTCAGCTGGGCCACCCTGTATTCTTCTGTTTCGATTTTTGATGATAACGTTAAATTTTGGAAAATAATTAATAATTATTAAAATACTAATAGACCGAGTAATAGACCTACTAATGTAACCAAGGTCTTCGGTTAGTGATAATTATTGCGATTTTTCAACTAATTGTTTATAAATGGGATGTTGTGAAATTGAAATATTTCTATAAGTACTCATATCTTACAAAATGTTGTAAGGATTGTCAGAGAACGGAATGTGAAGAATGTTTACACAGATTGTAAAGATATATGTATGTATATGTGGTAGATACGTGTTTCTTTTTATGCGAATGTGACCTTTGATATATGCAATATTATTTAATAATATTGAACTAACTGTATTAAAAATTATATTTCCAGCTAATTTCTTTTGAATAATTTTAATAAATACAAATTATAAACAACAATGAATATAAAACGATAATAATTATAGAGGAAGGGTTTATAGACATATACAGTGAAACCTCTCATAACGGACACCGCTAATAAGCGGACATCCCTATTAAGCGGACATTTTTTCATAGTCCGGAACTAGGTATATGAAATCCTATGAAAATCAACCTCTCTTGGGCGGACTCTCCTTTGGGCGAACGCGGACAGGCTGTTTTCATACAAAGAGTGCGAAAATTCTCCTTTAAACGGACAAAAAAGTATTTGAGAGAGGAATAAGTACGGTGCAAAAACTCTCTGAAGACCGACCGGCGACCAATCGCGTATGCGTGGCAGCGCAAAAGGACTTCGCCGAATGAAAGTATGTGTTGTTCCACGACAGCAGTCCGCCGTTTATTTGTGAGTTGTAAGGTTAAAATCGTAAACAATGGCACAAAATGTCGCGTTTTGAGTCTAAAAGAGAATATTGATGTTGTGGAAGTTTGTAATTTGATAACAATGATTTGGGCGAGTTCATTAACATTGATAGCAATGTGCTACTAGAAGATGACAGTGACCTCATTCCTACCGGTTATGTAGCCCAAACTGAAACCACATCAATATCTGACGACTCTGATGAAGAAGTTGAATGCAGTAATCAAACAAATGTCACCAATTATCAACAAGTCATTAGTATGGGAAAGGAATTATAAGAGTATGCAAAGAATAGAGCAATGGAATTGTTATCAGAGTTGGAATTACATTTTCTAGATTGCAAGTATAAAACGCAAACACGTCAAACTAAGTTATTAGATTTTTTTAGTACTACATCCTAACTAAAACTAGTGTATTTTTATCATGTTATGTTTATTTGTACATACATATACATAGTAATAATTCTGCATTTACATATTACCTAATAGCAAATTTCCCATGGGCGGACACCTCTATTAGGTGGACACATTTAGATGGTCCCGTAGGTGTCCGCCTAAGAGAGGTTTCACTATAATATAAAAGGGGAGACATAACATTCCATTCATAAAACAACATTCATTTACAATCATATGCAGTTCTACAGTTTAGAAAAAGATGGTTTTAAAAAATAGCAACGCTGTAAGCAACGCGTTTAGATAATTTCGATCTAACATTAGTCATAAATGGGTAATCGTTGTATGTGTTTTTTACAGAAATTCAGATAATATAAAGAAATAATACATATTTTTGCAATGTTTACTCAAAATATAGAATTAGCTACACCACTGCTTCACCTAAAAAAACATAACCCCATTAATCTCACTTAACGACGAAATATTAATCCGGGGTTACAATAGTCGAACTTCTTACACACCATCGCACTGACGAACCATCGTAGATAGCTAACATATAGCTCTAAATAGTTTTAGTTCGAAAAAACACTAAAAATTAATTCAAAAACACAATAGATCACAAACAATCAGAAAAGCAGTAGCGAATAAGCGCCGAGAAATGGCTGAGAATCCAAAACTTTAGGGTCATGTGTACTATAACCCGTAAAAGGGCCATACAGTGTTGCCATAGTGATTTCCCTAACACATTGCAAATTGATGTTGTTGGGAAACTATAAATAACTTTACGAGTAGAAAATTAAAAAAGAAATGCATTCAATATAACTAATATTAGACCTTATTTATTTAAGACCCCTAGTACAGACTTGGTATCATTGATTTCTGTATACAACTTTGTATGATTCTACTATAAACAATTCTGTCCCTTTATTATATTTAATTGTTATTGCCTGTAACCCTGCGGTTAATCAGACGTTTTTTGATTTTTATGATCAAACACAAGCACTATAGGAAAAATCCTTTAGGGCACTCTGGGAGTGGTGCGTGTGCGCAAAAAGCGATTAACGTTGGTTTTGAATCGTTGGAGGTTATATTTGTTGGGAAAAACGACCTCGGGAAGGTCGTTACACAAGGATGAAGTCCTCCAAATGAAAGAATTCTTAAATAATGAAGTTCGAGGAGTACTAAGCTTAACCACATATGGATGGGCGGCAGTGGTTCGTCCTGTATTTCTGTAATTCATCGCTCTAGGCGGAATTAAGAGGGCAAGGTCAGTCGAGCACCTTCCATGAAAATATCTGTAAAAGAGAGTCAAATCCCCAACCTGTCTTCGATGTTCTAGGCTTTCGAGGTTCTTCGTCAGCTCGTGGTCTCCGATCAGATGAATAGCCCTCCTTTCGATGGAATCCAGTACCCGAAGAGTATGTTTGGGTGCAGAGCTCCAGACATTAGAGCAGTACAGTTATGGTCGAATCTGTGCTTTGTATAGTGTCAAAAGTTGTTGAGGTGTGTACAACTTTCTGGTTCGGAAGAGTACCTCAAGCTTCTGAGAAGCTATCTTAGCGATTGCCACAACGTGGTTATGCCAAGACATATTTTCTCCCAGATTGACGCCCAGCAAATTAATAGATGAAGCCAGTGGGATTGCGTGTCCGGCCAAACGTTGCCAACCAGGCACTATTTTGTGACAACGTTTAGCCAAATATGCTTTTTGGTTTTTTCTAATCTAAAACTGAATTCGTAAAGTTAAAGGATTGGATAACACTATGAAAAAATGGCGTTAAAAAATATAATGTTATAAGAATAATAATAACAATTTCAAATATGAACAATTTTCAAATTTTTGTCACAGATCTTCCTGAAACTTGTTGATATCCCAGTCGATATGTCAGATAATATGAATATCGATAAATTAACTAAAAAACTTTATTATTAACGGCTAAAACTTCACGAAAAGAAATATTGATTACCTGATGACTCTCGTCTCTTTCTAACCTGCCAAAGAGCAGCGTTTTTAATTAAATTGATGCAACATAGATGGCTCTGATTGCTAATTTGGGATTGGTTGGGATCCTCATCTTAAGGGTATTGAATACCCGATGGTGCATTGTTGAGTTGAGCATATGAAATCCCATGTGATTTTTTAGTTGACTGAATATAGGATCCCCTGTACATTTTATACGAAAACTGCATTATAACTTCTTGAAGAGTTTGGTGAACATGGTGAACCCATGTGCCGAGTTTCAATACATTTTGGTGATCCTAAGCTATTCATTTAAACGTGATCGCAAAACCACGAAACTCTTATAGTTCAGGTAATACAGCAAACACCAGCAAATACATTCTATGGCGATATTGTCAAAAATTGACGTAAAGATGAACATGACAAATAATGAAAATATTGTCACCGACACTAATTTTCGTTTTGTCAATGTCAAAATTTTATTTTCTGATGTTTGGTATATTATCTGGTTTCGCCATCATCATTTAATTGAATAGCTTAGGATTGGCTCACCCAAATGTATTCAGACTCGGCACATGGGTAGAACATATCGGCCTCTTGAACACGTTATAATGAAGTTTCTCTTTAAAATGTACAGGGGAGCCAATATTCAGCCACCTCAAAACTACATGGGATTCGTTATGTTCAACTTAACGATGCATCACCCGGTAATTATACCTACGTAGACTCATGGTCTGACTAGATAGACAACTTTCTAACCTCTCTCTTTGTTTCAGATATATTCTAAAATGTGGTGAGTGCAATAGTGCAACATATAGTGCAAATTAGTTGAAAAATAGTGCTAAATTACTCAGTATGGATTGGAACGCCGGCGACCTGATTTGGTTCGATCCAGGGCTTGGGCACTGGATCCCCGGGGAAGTTCTAGAGTCTCATAGGAGTGCCAATGTTATTACTGTACAGGCTGTCATCAATGGAAAGGTAAGAGTACAATTTTTTTGATGACTTAGTTGGCATGGTATAAAGATCTAATAGGTATGATTCCACGCCGATGGAGGCGTGGCTTGTGACGTCAACGGGCGAGTGATTTTTAAATCTCTTATGGAGATTTATATTGCTGTCAGCGTTTTTCTCTTTTAAAGGTATTAAAGGGTTTTACGCATTTAATGGTATAGTCGTTATATTGTTTTCCTGCGTTTTTTTCAGATCGAATTCTAAAGTAAATTGCACTTTTGCATTGCCACCTTTTTCCGCTCTATCTAAGAGCGTTAATTCTTTTGTAATCCGACGAGTCGTCTTCGAAGGGCCATTATCAACTTTCTTCTTTTAAATACGGTCCTGTTTTTCTGATATTGGAATTTTATACCATTTTTCTTCCGAATACAACGATGTATGACACATTGTGGTTTAATGACGTTTCGAGGGTTTTTTGAACAACATCAGGAAATTTTGGGAATTGGTTTTTCTTCTAATTTTATAAATAATATCGCATAAGTAAGCTCTAAATTATTACTTATGTTGGACTAGTTCAATAAATAACAAATAATTTAACAATAAACCACAAATAACATAACATAACACATAACAAACATTATTTCAAACTTCTGTTGATTCGGGATTTAAAAGAAAAGTAGGCGCTTGAAACAAAAAAATGAGGATGGTGACGCGTGATTTGTTTCACTTGACATTCCCATTGTGATCGTTTGAGAGGGTTTCTATTTTCCAGAAAATATGGAACATAAATTTACATATGCTGAAAGTTTGATATTTTATCGCATGTTTTATTTTATCTCAAAAAACTGTTATGTGGCAGTTGAAAGATGTTTATTTGTGCTTAGAAAATAACGAAAATCATTTTGAACACCCGATTATGTAGTTCCTTACTTTTTTCGTTGTTCGTTTTATTACTGTTTTCGAATGATTTGTGTTCACTTATTTGTGGTTTATTATTAAATTATTTGTTACTTATTGAACTAGTCCAACATAAGTAAAAAATTTAGATCTTACTTATGAAATATCATTTATAAAATTTGGAGAAATACAGGACCGTATCCGGATATTTCCTGATGTTGTTAAAAAGCCCTCGAAACGTCGTTAAACCACAATGTGTCATACATCGTTGCATTCGGCAGAAAAAATCTCTCAAATTCCAATATCAAGAAAACAGGACCGTATTTAAAAAAAGAAAGTTGATAATGGCCCTTCGAAGACGACTCGTCGGACTACAAAACAATTAACGCTGTTAGATAGAGCGGAAAAAGTGGCACAATGCAAAAGTGCAATTTACTTTAGAATTCGATCTGAAAAAAAGCCACGAAAACAATAAAACAATTTTTCAGAATTTCGGTTTTTTCCGGATATCTCAGGAACTACTGGGAATTTTACAACTTTCTAAACGATATATTATTAGGCCCGTGAATGCGCAATTTTACCGACTTCGTATCTCTTACGGTTTCCGAGATCCATGTACTGGCCCTCCTTATCTTGGACACGTTGTATTCTACAAACTGTTTTATATCAGTTAAAAAATGATATATTAAAATTCGTTCATTATGAACAAAATAACTACTTATTTAATTGGACGTGCATTCTTGAATATTCGATAATTAATTGGAGTAGTGTATTTTCTTGTAAACTTATTTCTATCATCTTTTTTCTTGGAGTTAACCCCATCATAAAAAGAGCTCCTTGTTCGGTCTTTGACTCATGGTATTTTCTAATTGTTCTTTTAATAATTAATTTTATGCATAATTAAAACGGATCCGTTTCATTATTTCGATGTTATGAAACTGAAATTACCATAAAAAATGTGTGAATATAATAAAAATAAATTATTCGCTTGACCCAACTCTATTTGCTTCACTGATTTGTGTCTGTGGGGAAAGTTTCTGAGTGGCGACTTCACGTATTGATGTATTTTAGTCAAAAATAATGGCGCCTGTGAGTAGGAAAAAACCCCGAAAAATCGAAATATTTTCAGCCGGAACAAGAGTAACTCCCCCTCCCCCCGTTTTCGAGGATGACCCCTCCACCGGCGCCAATACACGCCCCTGAAAGGGGTGAATTTTTTTTTCAAATATTAGCGGCAAGTATAATATATTCCCCCCGTTTTCGAGGATGTTGAGCACGTTGGTTGTGTTGCATATCGCGCGCACCCCCCCCCTCCCCCCCCCCCCCCCCCGTTTCCGAGGATGTTCAGAATGGGGAAAATAGTTGTACTTCTCTTTTTGGTTGTAATGGTCTCTTATTCCGGTCCAACTGAAAAAATATAATCAAATAGTCACATGCACATTTTGGACTACCAGCGAATCTAATCTGGGGTACCTACCTACAAAAAACTATCAGTACCGCGAACTTGCGCTTTATCAAAATTATATTATTTTAGACCTTTTGTTTCCCGTAGCAGGACAAAATTATTATTTCTCTAGGAAAAATATTATTGTCGACTATTAGGCTAGCCTAATGAAAAAGTGAGGTTCTTCAACAGTCCCTCCTCTTAAGCAACCAGAATAAATATCTAATGTGTTCACATTTTACCAATTAAGCTTCCATCAGTTTTAAGATGAATATTTTATTTTAAAATTAACAACGCGTGGTCAGTTTATTTTTAATTTTTTAGAAAAATTTTTTTTTTAAGTTAATTTTTTTTTTAAATTTCAATTAAATAAAAAAATCATAAACCAGTAAGAGTAATTTAAAAAAAAAATTTTAAGAGACTAAAGAGTAATTTTTTTCGAAATTTTTTTTATTAAAAGGTAATGTCGTTCTATAATGGGGGCAAGAATTGGTCGGTGGAGGGGTTGGAAGGGGTCGGACTAGAGGTGTTACAGTGAACCTGGACCTGTTTCTTTGGAACAGGTATCAGCTACCTATTCCGCGTACCTGTTGTCTATTACCAGGTACCTATTCCAGGTCCAGGTCCGTCGGCACTGTTCAGCTGGTTCGAAGTATTCGTTGCTGCTAGGTACAGGTACGGTAGGTACGATATAGCGAATGGAACGGCAACAGGTTTTGCTTAACTCGATATGTTACGGTTACCAGCGGCTAGGTTGACATTTAAACTTGGGGCAGCCTCTGACACCGTGGCAGCTGATATTTTAAACGCTTTTTGAAAAATTAAATGTTAAATAAATCACAGAAAAATTAAAGAGAAATTGAGTTGGGATATTTTATTTTTTAAATGGATAAAAACCAAATCATAATTCTTAAAAATACATTAACAAAAAATAAAACATAATTAGCTACTCATTGGAACGGCTACATCAACGAAAATAAATATTTATAAAAAATACTAAAACAACAATTAGTGTTGTAAACAACAACTAAAAAAAATATATACTCACTACGCTGGTGCGCTTTATCATGGTTTACTACAAAGTACTAACTAATATATAACTCAAAAAATTAGATATACTCTTAATAAACCGCAACTGAAAACAAAAATTTATATTTCAACGATGCGCAGAACTCATCTACCTATGTGCTAGAGCTATGGTAAAATCATAAAACATTTTACTGTTGCGAAAATTTTAAAATTGTGAAGAGACATCACATGTTCTTCATCTTCATTCTTTCATCTGGAGGACTACATCTTTGTGGAACGACCTTCCCGAGGTCGTTTTTCCCAAGGAATATAACCTCCAACGATTCAAAACCAACGTAAATCGCTTTTTACGCAGACGCACCACTCCCAGAATGCCCACCGTTTGAAACAGGTACAGGTCCAGACACATACAAACAAAAGCTATTCCGTAACACCCCTAGGTCGCACGCGATATCCAACACCACCACCGTGCTCAGCATCCTCGAAAACGGGGGGAAAGTGTGTGTTCTCTGCAGAGAAATCTCTTCAAGCGCGTTTAACCCCTCTGGGGGGGTGGTTTTTGGCCGTTGTGGGGGGTTGCGCAACACCAAAGAGAAATTCTGATGCCGCCATTGTGTTCAGCATCCTCGAAAGGGGGAGGTTATATATTTGCCGCTGATACTTATAAAAAAATTACCCCCTTCAGGGGCGAGTATTGGCCGGTGGAGGGGTTAAAAGGGGTCGGACGCGATATCCAACACCACCACCGCGCTCAGCATCCTTGAAAACGGGGGGAAAGTGTGTTTCTCTGCAGGGAAACGTCTTGAAGCGCGTTTAACCCCTCTGGGGGGTGGTTTTGGCCGTTTTGAGGAGTTGCGCAACCCAAATACTTTTGTTCCGGCTGAAAATATTTCGATTCCTCGGGGTTTTCTCCTACTCACAGACTATTATTATTTATACCTCCTTTGAATACAGAATTTAACCTAATCATTAAAAAAGAGAAAATACCATAATCAGACTGAAAAACTGAGAGGTATTTTGAGTTTTAATTTATATATTCACTAATTTTAATTAACGGACAAATTTAAAATATTAATTGAATTTTACTAGCAAATCTGACAACATGTGAAAAGGCATTTACTCCAAACATTTAGTCCATAAATAAGATCACTTCCGCCTCTATTTTGTTTCACAGCATTATAAGACAAAAATATAATATATGAATGATTTGGTCACGCCTCAAAAATAATTTTTATTTAAAAAAAGTAGCGTACCATTATTTTCTTCAAAAATACCAAGTGCAATTCTCGCACGAACGCCCCTGGTCCGAATAAAAAAACATGGTATACATCATAAAATGCCTCTTGATGAATAGAAAGGTAGTACCAAATTTCACAAAAATATCTAGAGCAGTACACAGATATTAATAAAAAAGGAGATTTTTCAAAATCTTTAATACCATTATCTCAAAAGTTAAGACGTTTAGGACGTATGTTTTTATGAAGTTTTTTTTTTTGAAAATGGACCTAAGAACCCTTAAATATTAGTATGTTATTAAGAAATACCCTATATATTTAAGTAAAAGAGAAATATTTATTTAAAATATTTTACGTCACTACTTTTATTACATCTGTCAAGCCATGGAGATAAAATTAAGTTATTATCATATCAATATGTCAAAATGCAAGTATCTGATTGGCTACAATTAACAGGCATATAATTTTCTCTATTATCTGGATTATTTATCGAAATTTCGACGCTTAGCGTGATTTTTAGGCCTTCAATCTCAACAATTTTAACACATCATAGTAGTTAATACGTTAAAAAGTAATGTTATTTAATTAAAACATAAGAAATTAATGTCATTGTCGAAAAAACATTGCTAAATATCAGAAAAGTGCATCCAGACAATCTTGGCGATGATCTTATGAATGACAATCAGGCAAGAACTATAGACAATAGATCTGATGTTGAAAAATTGGTAAACAACACAGTTAGGTAATCTTTGAAAGAAGATGGCGTTTACATTGTTTACTATAAAGTGAACAATGTCCAATTGATAGGTATTATAAATTGTGTACTTTCAGGCGTAAAGATTACTTAGCAAATATTAATTGGAGGTGATTAGTTGTATGTCTTAGTTTGAATGATTATGGTGTAATATACCGGGTTGAACATAAGAAATGTAATTTTTGAGCTGGCTAGATATTGGATCAACTGTACATTTTATAGACAAACTCCATTGCAACTTCTTGAAGAGGCTGACATAGTAAATACATGTGCCAAAATCTCATAGTTCAGGTAATATAGCAAACATCAGCAAATAATTTCTATGACGCTATTACCAAAAATTGACGTATAGTATTTGCAGAATTATACCGTTGATCTTTTGGACTGCAATAAAACCTCATTATCCCTTCGACCATAAAATAAATAAGGAAATCCCAAATTTTAAAACCTTTTCGAGCAGAGCCGGACCAGGTATACAAATTCAATTTATACCTATGCCTGATGCATATATAAATACAAAGTGATTTTTAATAATTTTAATCTTTAGTGATTTTCCGGCGAGTAATTTTTAGTTAGGCTTATATTAGTGGTAGAATTTGGCGTCCTTGGAATTGTTCTGATAGGGGGGCATCTTCAAGTGTCGGGAATGGAGACTTAAATATTTAACAGCTGTTAAACAATTTATAGAAGAAAATCGTCCAATTATTTACCTTGACGAAACATGGTTCGATACACATGACACTCCAAGAAAAGCTTGGGATGATTCTTCCAAAAAATGTCAAACCAAGGCACCATCAAATAAAGGTAAAATAGTCACAATATTACATGCTGGTTCAGAGAACGGGTTTGTTCCAAATTGTATGTTGCTTTCAGCTAAAAACATAGCAGATTCTTCTTTAGATTACCATCAAGATACCTCCTTCGGAGTCGAGCTATTTCGCCAAAATATGAAAATGAACTCTTGTTGTTTTTAGGCAATACGCTTTCATGCAAAATTATCGAAAATTTTTAGGCACTAGTGTAATTACCTCCGAAAATAACGTCATTGTAATGGACAATGCTAGTTATCATAGTCGGAAAGCAAAAATCATTCCCAATTTCAATAATACAAAAGCAGAAATTCAAAATTTTATGATTGGAAATGATTTATGTTTTGAAGAAACTTATAAAAAATGAGCTAACTGCTAGAAGTATTAAAAGCTTTTAAAATAAATAAGGAATACGAGTGTGACAAACTTGCAGCAGAAAATAGACATACAGTGTTGCGTCTTCCTCCGTACTATTGTATATTCAATCCTATTGAGCTAATATGGCACCAATTAAAATCCAATATTAGGAGAAATAATATTTCTCCTACATTAAATGCATCTGTAGTAGAATTAATTAAAAACGAAGTAAGAAAAATTTCTGCAGACAGCTGGGAAATTTGTGTACAGCATGTACTTAAGGCGGAAAATTCTTACAATTGTATGATTACAAATGTTCAACCCTTAATTATAAGTTTAGGCTTAGATGAAGATAGTGATACAGAGTTAAATTTTGAATAAATTATCAATAGTTTCTTAGGATTTAATTAATTTTTATTGTACTTGTTATCCTAATAGTTATACTTTTAAATTATATTATTTTCAATTATCATTAATTGTTATCATTACTTTACATTTATTATAGGTACCTAAAACTAAAAATACCTATCTATTTATTTTAAATTATAAAAAAAATCATGTGGTGTGGTATACATTTTCAAGCCGGCCCTGATCCCATTTATTGAGCTTTGAAGAGGTTCAGGCGTATACAATAGGGTTTAATCAGGTAGTTTATTTATGGCAGTAAGAATCAACGGTATAATTCTGCAACAACTATACTAATGTTATATCTCTGCATATACACACGTGCCACAACGTCTAGGTGCGAATTTAAACCAATTGTAGTTGTAGTGATAATTTACTATTCACATCAAACTCAGTTGTGTTTATCTTTATTTTGTGTTTATTTAATATTTTTAAAAATTTTTAAAAATCCACTAGATCTCTGTAATAAAGTAATTGTAGTTTTAAATTAATAAAGTATTAAAAGTACTAAGTAACTTACATTACATATGATCGGCCTAATAAGGAAAACTGCATAATTTCAAATTTATCAAATTTGCGATTCTTACGGAACCTGGTTGACAGTAGCCGAAGCTATAAGCTAACATTCTCGGTTTATAAAAATTGCCGCTAGATATAGCCAAATATATTAATATGAAATCTGCACAAGGCTAACAAAAAACTTCATGAATATTGCATAACTCCTATGAATCAACATAGCAGCAAATACAGTATCGTGTTTGTGAAGCAACTTCGCTTAGTTTTGAAGTATGAATTGATGATATGATTGGTGGTGTTTTATAAAAATTTGTAAAAATAATGTAAAGGTAAGCCAACAAGCGAATAAGTTATATTAAATCGTTAGTGGTTAATACAACAATGCTACATTTTGAATGTAATTGTGCAATTTTCGAGCCATTTTATTTGACCTAATATTGGGATTTATGCACATTTCGAAACATTTTTTTCTTGTTACTCAGAAGAAGTTTTTTTTCTTGATAGTTAGATACTAAAATATTGTTACTGGTTTAAATTTTGTGAAATAAACGTGATTGAAAGAACCCTTTCTTTCATGAATTTTGCACAAGCCCAAATTTATTGTAAATTAGATGATGTGAATCTTATATAAGTGCACTATTTATTATGGACGTGCTGACCCAAACATCATTATACCCTTCTAATTAAAGCAATGTGGAAAAACCATAGGCTCCTAACGTCAAAATATTAGGATTTAATTATACTTATATCCGAAAGTTGGTATTAACTGACATACAGGTAGTGGCGTCTGTGAGTCGGACGAACATCGAAATATTTTCAGCCGGAACAAGAGTACCTTCATCCCCCGTTTTCGAGGACGCTGAACACGATGGCGGCAGAATTTCTCTTTGGGGTTGCGCAACCCCTCAAAACGGCCAAAAACCATCCCCCAAAGGGGTTACACGCGCTTCAAGAGGTTTCCCTGCAGAGAAACACACTTTCCCCCCGTTTTCGAGGATGCAGAGCACGTTGGTGGTGTTGGATGTCCATCCGACCCTCCCCCCATCCCCCCTCTCCCCCCGTTTCTGAGGATGTTGAGAATGGGGAAAATAGTTGTACTTCCCTTTTTGGTTGTATTCCGGTCCAACTGAAAAAATATAATCAAATAGTTTGCGCGAAAAAACGCCAAGGCGTGGTCAGTATATTTTTAATTTTTTAAATAAATTTTTTTTAAGTTAAATTTTTTTTTTTAAATTTCAATTAAATAAAAAAATCGTGTTGTGGTGCAATCCCAAAGGGAAATTCTGACGCCGCCATCATGGCGGGGAGAAGTAGGGGAGATCGGGGTAAGATGACGATACTAAGGAAAAATGAAAATACAAAGAAACTGAATTTATTTCAAAGGTAAATACGTATCAATACAAACATGTTTATGACTTTGTTCAATGTAAATCTAACCGAAACTTTGAAAACATAAATGAATTTTCTTTAAATAAACAAAAAACAAAAAATGTCATTTTCGTCAACTTACCCCCATTACGGGGTAAGTTGACGAACCTATTGGGGTAAGATGACTATTCACAAAAATCACAATGAAAACTACCAAAACCTTCATAGCCGCTGCATGCTTCGTGCCACCATGATAAACAATGACAACATTGCAACCAATTTTCAGATGGTGGGTCATTATATTCTTCGTTACATGCAGGGCATAAATATATAATCTCACTACTGGGCCCTACAATATCAGCAGCACTGGGATCAGAAGCACTGGGACCTGCAATATCAGCATCACTGCGATGGGCAGCACTGGAACCTGCAATGTCAGTCCCACTGGACAATGTTTTCCGATGTTTTTGTGCTCTATTTTCTTGAATTGTAGATTTATTTTGAACTTTCAATTGTTTCTTTTCTTGTTTTAATTTTCTTTGTTTATCTTTTTCTTCGATCTCTCTTTGTTTTTGTTCTAGTTCTAACTTCATTGGAGTTCCACTTATAACAGAACTTGACAATTTTTTTCTAGGGTTTGAGGATCGTTCAGATATTGCAATTGGCCTCACGTCCCAAATAGTAGGCCGGGGGTCATTTGAAGTGTCTTTGTCTGGAAATAATTGACGTTTATGTGTCTCTATTCGACCTACAGTTGAAGTATTAAATGATTCTTTTGATGTGGTCTGTTCAGTGGTAGTAACAGATTTTATTTTTTTAGCTAACAAACTTAGAGGTATTTGATCATCTTCATCAGACGATGACGAATCCGCGTTTTCTATTAACGGCCTGGCATCGTCGTCATCATCATTTATCAAAACGACATGGTTCACTTCAGGTTGTTCAATACGCTCAGTTGTTTTTGAAGCTACGAAATCACTGTCGTCAAAAACCAGAGGGTTAAAAGGCTCAATACCACAAGCTCTGAAGCCGCTTACAGCATTATTTATGTTGGCTGCCCTGCAGTAAGCCTCCCCAAACAGAGGTCCTATATTTTTGTCGGTTATTGCAATCCCTGGATGGTTAATTAAAAACGAATCACACATTTGATTGTAAAATGCCTTAAAAGGTCCGAAAAACGAAACGTCTAATGGCTGTAGTCGGTGGGTCGTGTGAGGAGGAAACCCTACCAGCACAATTCCATTTTCTCGGCAAAAGTTTATTCCAGAAAGGGAAATATGAGAACTGTGATTATCAACCAGTAACAATACGGGATCATCAATAGACGGCTTTGCGTAATGTGCAAAATGTTTTAAGTAGACAAGAAAAGTTTCCGTCGTCATCCAGCCTGAAGGTTGTGCCCTACCATCCGAACCGGGAGGACAACCATTTAACAATTCTGGTTTCATTCTAACTCGGCCAAATATCAAAAAAGGAGGTACGTATGACCCGGCAGCACTCATTGCACACACTAAAGTTGTATTTCGACCTCTCTCGGCTGTCACTATTTTTGCAACTCGTCGTTGGCCTTTAGGAGTGATAACTTTTGGTAGCTTTGTTGGTACAGTTGAAAGACCAGATTCGTCTGCGTTGTAGATGCGATCTGCTTTAAACTTGTATTTGATCCTAACCTCTTCCAAAATTGTAAAAAATTTGTCGACGGCGATCTTATTAAATCCTCGAAGCCGTGCAATTGAAGTTGCTTCAGGATTTCTGAGACTCATATTGTTATGTGCACTAAAAGATTTAAACCAATCAGTCCCGGCTGCTTTTATTTCCCTGTTAAACCTGTGTTCTATACCATTCGCTTCAGCATATTGATATGCGAGTTTCCGAACTTGTGTGGAAGTTAACCCAAGGCCGCGTTGATTACATTCTGTAAGATAGCTAACAAATTCTTGCGTCTGTTGAACATTAAAGGTATTCTTAAAACGACCTCCGCCATCCGGGAACTCTTCACCTCGGGCGTCTCTTTTTAAGTATCTTCGTAACGTAGGCTCAGGAATATCGTAAGTTATTGCGGCTGCGTTACAACATAAAGATCCGTTGCGTACTTCCCTCATAGCTGCTACAAGCGAATCTTGAGTCCACTCCCTACGATTGGTTTTGCGCTTGTATACCCGCGGCATTCTATAAAAAATAGTGGCTTTAAGATATTGCTTGCTTGGGGTAAGATGACGTCATTCGTCATTTTACCCCCGTCAATTTACCCCCGGTGTATAAATTATAAAATTTTGATGCTAAAATTTAACGAGAAACAAAACATCAACAATTTTACTACTAAAAATAACTATTAGCATTAAAGAATTGCTGGTAACAAATTGGGCTTATTCACTTACTTGAAAAAGGCACAAATCGATGTTAAATTTGGGAAAATATTACAACCGATACTATCAAAACAGGTGTTTACGTATGACTGCTATGGTAGTGCGCGGGCCGGACTACTACGCCATGATTTTAATGCGGGTCACTGGTACCTAGATGGCGCCAGTAGTAGCATTCCAAAAATTAATTCTTTTAGTCAAATATAGCAGATCGTCATCTTACCCCGTTCGTCATCTTACCCCGATCTCCCCTACTCTTGTTCCGGCTGAAAAATAACTTTGCAAAAAAGTAACGTAATGTAGGGGGCGCTATCTGCGGCATTATTTGCACATTAATTATTTGCACATTAATTAGGTTATAACTTTTCTGCCTCATTGTATTTAAGTTTTTAATAAAAATAATACTGTGCTGGTAAAAAAGGTATACCAAATTCAGGTCGCCCAGAGTTACCGTTTCGGAGATATTTGCATTTAAATTGTTTAGTGCACCCTGCCTAATTACTATTGGCTTGAAAACAAAATTTTTTTCTTAAAGTAACCTATGAGGAAACAAATGAAATTTAGAGATGCAGTTGCTATGAAACTTTCATGTTGTTATTTGTTTGTTATTATTGTAAGAGAGCTTTGTCAGAAAATGTTTAATTTTTTTAATTTATCGTAAGTTTGTGTTTTCATTGCTGTTTGTGTCTTTCCACATGATATTTTCTATGGCCTAAGTTATTTTAATTACAGTAAGTTAAGGATCAATCCAATTGTTGTACTTATTATTCCCAATTACCATTACTAGAATATTAATTATCATGTAAAAGTTAATTGGTAAGAAGTAACAAAGTATTATTGGAGAAAAGTATTATTTTTATTAAAAACTTAAATACACTGAGACACAAAAAAGTTATGACCTTATGAATGTGCGATAAATGCCGCAGACAGATTGTATTTAAATAAAGGCATGATTAATATTATTCCTAGCTTATCTTTGTGATGATTTTTGTATACATTGTACAATAAAATTTCATAAAGAATTCAATTTCTCGTCCTAAAAAAAACATAATTGCCAAATTTTGTACAGAAACGTTAGTTTCTCTCAAAGTTATTAGAGAAAAACAAAAATGAAGTTTTGACTTTAACACCCTATACCTCAGTTAATATCAACTTTCGGATATAAGTAAGTATAATGAAATTCTAAAATTCATACGTAAGGAGACTGTTGTTTTTCCATGTACCGTTAATTAGCGGACACCCTGTATAAGTTCGCGGCTTTGTGTATAATCCGGTATATGTAGATTTAAAGACTTTTAACAAAAATTGGACAAAAGATATTGACAGCCGAACAAACCTGAATAACCGAAGTTTGAATATTCAAAGTAACTGTTGTAGGAAGAGATATTTTTTTACCAGAAACGGAACTTGAGGTGTATAAACTTTCTAAATAAGAATTTATTTTGCTTTTATCTTTTTATCTTCCCTATACAACGTGCCCAAGATAAGGAGGGCCAGTACAGGGATCTCGGGTAAAAGATACGAAGTCGGTTAAATGGAGGTAAAGTTGCGCCTTTATGTGCCTAATAATATACCATTTAGAAAGTTTTAAAATTCCGAGTAGTTCCCGAGATATCCGGAAAAAACCGAAATTTTGAAGAATCGTTTTATTGTTTTCCTGGGTTTTTTTGAGATCGAATTGTAAAGTAAATTTCACTTTTGCATTGCCACTTTTTCCGCTCTATCTAACAGCGTTAATTGTTTTGTAGTCCGACGAGTCGTCTTCGAAGGGCCATTATCAACTTTCTTTTTTTAAATACGGTCGGTCCTGTTTTCCTGATATTGGAATTTGATAGCTTTTTTTCTTTCGAATGCAACGATGTATGACACATTGTGGTTTAATGGCGTTTCGAGGGTTTTTTGAACAACATCAGGAAATTTTGGGATACGGTCCTGTATTTCTCCTAATTTTATAAATAATATCTCATAAGTAGGCTCTAAATTTTTACTTATGTTGGACTAGTTCAATAATTAACAAATAATTTAATAATAAACCACAAATAAGTGAACAAAATACAGAAACATTATTTCAAACTTCTGGTGATTCGGGGTTTAAAAGAAAAGTATGCGCTTGAAACAAAAAAATTAAGATGATGACGCGTGATTTGTTTTACTTGACATTCCCATTGTGATCGTTTGAGAGCGTTTTAAGAGGTTTCCTATTTTCCAGAAAATATGGAACATAAATTTACAAATGCTGAAAAGTTTGATATTCTATCGCATGTTTTATTTTATCTCAAAAAAACTGTTATGTGGCAGTTAGAAGATGTTATTTGTGGTTAGAGAATAACGGAAATCATTTTGAACACCTGATTATGTAGTTCCTTACTTTCGTCGTTGTTCGTTTTATTACTGTTTTGGAATGATTTTTGTTCACTTATTTGTGGTTTATTATTAAATCGTTTGTTATTTATTGAACTAGTCCAACATAAGCAAAAAATTTAGAGCTTACTTATGAGATATTATTTATGAAGGACGGTATCCCAAAATTTCCTGATGTTGTTCAAAAAACCCTCGAAACGTCATTAAACCACAATGTGTCATAGATCGTTGCATTCAGAAGAAAAAAATCTATCAAATTTCAATATCAGAAAAACAGGACCGTATTTAAAAAAAGAAAGTTGTTAATGGCCCTTCGAAGACGACTCGTCGGATTACAAAACAATTAACGTTGTTAAATAGAGCGGAAAAAGTGGCAATGTAAAAGTCCAATTTACTTTAGAATTCGATCTAAAAAAAAAACAGGAAAAAAATTAAATTATTTTTCAGAATTTCGGTTTTTCCGGATATCTCCGGAACCACTCGGAATTTAATAACTTTTTAAACTGCATATTATTAGGCACGTAAATGCGCAACTTTACCTTCTTCGTATCTCTTACGGTATCCGAGATCCCTATACTAACCCTCCTTATCTTGGACACGGTGTATAACACTCTTCATTTAAAAATATTGAATTAGCATAAAAAAAAGGAATTTATCCTTAATGGCATCCTAATTGGATATGATACCATTTTTAATATGTATTATAAACATATCATGTTATTTAAACCTGACAATTACCATTAAGAAATCTAATATGCCATAAAATATATTTATAAATTTAAAAAAAATCCCGTGTATACCATTAATATTACGTATAATTTACATATCTATGAATACGACAAAAAGAAAGTCAATGTCACCAACTTTGAAACAATTCCGAATATCTTTTACTTAAGTTCAAATTCAAAAAGATATCAGATATCACTGTTATACTGCAATGCCATAGGTACTGTTTATTTGCTCAAGTGAAAGGAATCATGGGGTACCATTAATTTATGTAAAGTGTTTGTATATGAAAATGACTAGACTCGAGTAGATTATCATAGATATATACGCTTCTGGTAATTTGATGGCACCAATTTTTTGTGTTTAATCAATTATAATAGAATAAGATTGTGACAAACCAGGAACAGAACTTATATCCTTATCCAATTTCTACTTCTTATAGGACGTATGAGATTTTTCAAATTTTCTCTAATAATATATTAGGTAATTTAAATTTGTTGACAAAAATTTGTTAAAAAATTAATTAATAAAAATTAATTAATAATCGCAAAAACAAGTCTGTCTGTGACCCAAAAACTATCAAATCAACGATTCGAATCTTAGGCATGTATAAATTGAGAATTTAAAATACCCACGATAAATTCCAAGTACGATCCCAAGTTGGGGGGTATCATTTAACATTTTATTTTTTATCTATCAATTATTTACTTATAATACTTACTTACTTATTGTTTCTATAAACATCATCGTATCATAGGAAATATTACCGAGCGATAAAGTTCTTAATACCCGGCAATTATTATTAAAGAAAATATTGAACAAAATTAGTATTTATTTTTTAGTTAATTAGTAGCTATTTTTACATAATATTGTTCTGTTTTTCCTATGTTAAATGTACAATTCTTGAATTTTCCTGGGAAAGTAGCTGGACCAACTATGACATTTTGCGACTCCATTGCTGAGTTGCTCGATGTGCATGTAGATTCCTGCACCATTTCAACATTAGTCAACATATTCTCTTTTTCGGCAACAGAGCTAGCTATCATTATTACACTGACGAACATTTAAAAAAAATTTTGTTCCTCCCTGGAATAATTTTGGCTGGATTTTGTATATTATGGCCTGCTGAATCCGGATCTGGCCTCAGATTTTCGATATCAGCCTCCAATGATAAGGGAGGGACATATGCTTTGAACAATTAAAAACCTATAATATATTTTATTAACAGTTAGCTTAGGTACATTATAAACATTTATAAATAATTTAAAATATAATATTTACTTCCCTAACGTCTTTCTTTTATAAGAACTCCTGGATGTGTCTCGTATTAGGGTCCAGCATAGTCGGCTAACATATTCGGGCTCCACTTTCCTGTATACCTTTTCTCTATGGAGGCAATATCTTGGTGAAATCGTTCTCCATGCTCATCTGATACTGCTCCTAGATTTTCAGGAAAAAAGTCCAAATGAGAATGGAGAAAGTGAAGTTTTAGTGACATGTTGCATACTAAAATATGATAGGCCGTGAGTAGTTCTTTCACGAGTTCACGCTAATTTTCTGATTTATTATTTCCAAGAAAATTGTTGCAAACACTTTCAAATGCATTCCATGCCCGCCTTTCATTGTCACTTAAAATTTCCCTCAAGTTCGCATCTTTAAACAATTGCCTAATTTGGGGACCAACAAAAATTCCTTCTTTAATTTTGGCCTCACTGATACGTGGAAATTTGTCTTTTAAATACTTGAAAGCATTTCCTTCTCTATCCAGTGCTTTAACAAAATTTTTGATCAGACCCAGCTTAATGTGAAGTGGAGGTAAATATATTTTTTCTTTCTGAACTAATGGTTATCGGGTCAAATTTTTAACGCCAACTTGTATTGTGTCACGTGGAGGCCAAACCTTAATTTTATAATGTTTGTCTCTTGCACGGCTGTCCCATTCACACAAAGAGCAACAGTATTTTGTATAGCCTGCTTGCAGTCCTGTCAGTAACGCCACCAGTTTTAAATCTGCACATATGTTCCATTTGTGATCTTCGTACTTTACACATCTTAGTAACATCTTAAGATTGTCATATGTTTCTTTCATATTTACCGAATGACCTATAGGAACCGATGGATGCTCGTTTCCATTAAAAAGTAAAACAGTTTTTAGACTTGTTTTAGACGAATCTATAAATAGTCTTCATTTATCGGGAGTATATGGTAAGTTCAGTTCGGTCATTAGGCCAGGTATGTCATGGCCAAATACTAAATCACCTTTCACTGCAAAAAAATTTGTGAGAGTAGATTGCCTTTTCCTGTAGATGGACACCTTCACTCCTTTTCCCAAGAGCTTCCACTACTGCAGGCGGGATCCGAGAAGTTCAGCTTTTGTTTTCGGGAGGTCCAAGTCACGAACAAGGTCATATAATTCACCTTGAGTGATTAAATGAGGTGTATCAGGCAAATCATGAGAACTAGGAATGTAGCTTGGTCTGGCTTCTGGTGAAATACTTCCGGAGTCTGATTCGGAATCAAGCGTATTGGGCTGGGGAATGGGTGATGAGTTGTCATGGGGCACTGGTCGCATTGCAGAAGGAATATTGGGGTACTGAATGCTACGCTTGGTTTTGCTAGTAATTCCTTTAATATTCGTCGTGCAAAAATAACAATCATCTACGTGATTACGAGGTTCCCTCCAAACCATTGGAACTGCGAATGGCATAGATTTATGAGTACCTTTCAGCCATCCAGTCAATGTTCTCGAGCACGAACTGCAACACATTTTTGGGGCCCAGGACCTATCTTCATCGCCAACTTTGCATCCAAAGTACAGTTCATAAGCCTTTTTTACTAATGAAGATATCGGTTTTTGGTACGCTTTCGCGGTAACTTCGCCACAAATATAACAGAAGGTATCGGCTTTATTAACTCAAACACGCATCGACATTTTTGGTACCGTTTTACCACGCACGTAGATCTAAGCGCAAATATCAATAGATGTTTACTAAATGATTATATAGTATCGACTAAAGGGATATTTCAAGCATAGATCCAAATAAGCTGCAAATAACAATGGGGCGACCATTTATTACCTATTAATGGGCCTATTCGACCCTTCCAAGAAATCTGAGGCCAATATAAACATTTGAGGGTCAGTTGTATATTAATTTAAGTACAAATGTTACAAAATACACGATATTTTTATAAAGAGGATTTTTGTGTTGATTAGTGTTATTGCTATTCGGTTTTTCGCTACGCTAGTACTCTTCCACTTTGCGTGTAGCTTAAGGGTTCCAAGGGAAGCTCGATAAGAAGTGTGGACGAGGTCTGACTTAGGCAATGTCCTGTATTTATGGCGTTTATTGGCGTTTTCTAAATTAAGAAATTTTGCTATGATTGGAAGAACACGTCCTAGTGTATTTTTACTCACAGGCATATCTATGCATTTACCATTTCGATATGTAAGGAGAAATCCGCGTTTCTTAATTCCTTTTGGCCTTAATGAACGGTACTTTCTAACTAATTTTAAGGCTTCTGTTTCGTCTCTTTCGATTATAGTAAAACTTTTTGGCGTAACGATTTTAATTTTTTTACCATCTCATCCCGTCTTCGCCCGCTGAAACACCTTCCGAAACATTTGACTTTTTAGGAATCCCTTTGGTTTAACTTTTAACTAGTAAATATTTTATTATTCATATATGTATAGCAAAATTTTTAAAAGATATTTCTTATAGGAAATTTCTCTCATTGTCGCCCGGGTGCGGTGCTGCACCGACGGCTTGCGCGGCCCTTTACTTACAGATACCTACAGCACTTCTGTTGGTGAATTATTTATACCAACTTTCCCAGTGTGTAATTATCAACTACTTACTAAACAACTTAATATCTTATAAATTAAGAGAAGAGTCAAGTTTAGTTTAACTATGAAACGTTAACTAAACGTTGCGAAACCCGAGGTTCGTTCTGGTTATTTTTTCACAGTGACACGAGCGGAAATTATCCAAGATAATCGTATTCCGTCAGCGTCCCGTCAAACGAATCCTGAAAGGACTCGACATCAAAAAAGCTACTGGTCCAGACGAAATTCCTATTATAGTTCTCAAGAGATGCGCCGATGAACTAACATCAATATTTTGTAGACTATTCAACTTATCCTACAAAAAAGGAATATTTCCATCTTGCTGGAAGACGGCGCGAGTCCAGCCTATTATCAAGAAAGGCAAGAGAACCCTGCCTAACAACTATCGACCAGTCGCATTGCTTTCAGTTATATCAAAAGTAATGGAGAAAGCTATTAACCAACATCTTCTAAAGTACCTGGAAGGCTTCAACATTATCAGCGATCATCAATATGGTTTTCGGAAGTCCAGATCAACTGGAGATCTTCTAGTCTATGTCACCCATATTTGGAACAACGCAATCGAACATCATGGGGAGTCTCGGGTTGTTGCACTGGATATTTCTAAAGCTTTTGATCGTGTTTGGCAGTTTGGCATGAGGGGTTTCTAATTAAACTGCGATCCTATGGTATGCCCAGCCGATTCTGTGCATGGTTGTCTAGCTTCCTTAAGGACCGCTCTCTGCAAGTGGCGATTGACGGATTTCTCTCAGACACCTTCACCATCAATGCCGGTGTTCCTCAAGGGTCCATATTGTCTCCCACTCTCTTCTTACTCTACATTAACGACCTTCTAGTGAAAACTAAAAATCCGATATTTAGTTTTGTTGACCATAGCACACTTATCTCATCTTTCTCTTTGAATGCGCAAACATCGGCGGCCGACGCACATCTTCGCAGACAGCATGAAGTATCACGCCTTAATAAAGACCTGGAAGAAATTTTGGCTTGGGGTGACAGTAACCAAGTCCAATTTAACCCTAAAAAACCCAGGCAGCAGTTTTCTCTAAAAAGGTTAACATTACAGAACAGGAAATAGTCATGGCCGGACACGCAATCCCATTGGCTTCATCTATTAATTTGCTGGGCGTCAATCTGGGAGGAAACATGTCTTGGCATAACCACGTTGTGGCCATCGCCAAGATAGCTTCTCAGAAGCTTGGGGTACTCTTCCGAACCAGAAAGTTGTACACACCTCCACAACTTTTGATACTATACAAAGCCCAGATTCGACCATCACTAGAATACTGCTCTCACGTCTGGAGCTCTGCACCCAAACATACTCTTCGGCTACTGGATTCCATCGAAAGGAGGGCTATTCGTCTGATCGGAGACCACGAGCTGACGAAGAACCTCGACAGCCTAGAACATCGAAGACTGGTTGGGGATTTGACTCTCTTTACAGATACTTTCATGGAAGGTGCTCGGCTGACCTTGCCCTCTTAATTCCGCCCAGAGCGACGAATAGCAGAAATACACGACGAACCACTGCCGCCCATCCATATGTGGTTAAGCGTAGTACTCCTCGAACTTCATTATTTAAGAATTCTTTCATCTGGAGGACTTTATCATTATGGAACGACCTCCCCGAGGTCGTTTATCCCAACGAATATAACCTCCAACGATTCAAAACCAACGTGAATCGCTCGTGAACACTAAAGGATTTTTCCTATAGTGTTGATCATAAAAAAAAAAAATTCCTAGTCCCAAGAAAAAATGTATACACATCAATAGAGGCATGCGAATTTCTCATAAAAATATCTAGTAACTTTAATATACCAAAATTATTTATTATCTAATCTTCTGGCACAGTTTTTAAATTTCACACGCCAATTTTCTTAGTAAAAATTATGTAATGTGACAAATGCATAAAAAATACAAATTGTTATTGAAATAAACAGATTTGCTATTTACATAATTAAATTTCGATATGATATCCTAATATTAATTTCAAATTATAATCATATAATTTGTAATTTACGTATTAAAAGATATTTTTGCTAATTTTCACATTATATCATAGCTTATGCCGTAATGTGACGTATGCATGTACATTATACAGTGAGGTCAAATACTTTCGAATAAATTCATTTAAAATGCAACCTGTAATTTTCTTTCATACAGGGTGACTCAAAGCTTGTGTGTCACTTAAATTTTTTAAATTGAAACCCCCCTTTCTTATTTTATTTTCGGATTCTACGAAAAACTTTGATTACATTTCATGTATCACGATTTATGTCTAAATGAAGTTGTTTTTTAATTTTCACTAATAAATGAATGAAAAAGTTGTGTGTAAAATGAAAATGTAGGCCGATGATTATTAAATTCGATACGCTTGCATGATTTTGAATTCTGAGCAACTTTTCTTAATGACATTTTTCGATATTGTATCAAGAAGAGGCACTTTATCAAGACATATATTTTTAAAAAAAATCAAAATATGTTAAATTTAATTTTCTAATCAAGCATGCCTAGATCCCAAATGATCAAATTTCAATTCGAAATTTTTTTGTCATTTACACCTATGGGCTCGCTTATCCTGGGACATACTGTATATAGAACAATAATGATTGCACTTATTTTTCCCCCTTATTATACCATTTTGAGCGCGCCGTGTAGAAAAAAATGTCTTTATGCGCTCTAACCTCTGGATCAGTTTTGTCCAATGTCGATTACACTACACTTTTGGTATTTTTAAAAAGAAATTTTAGGAACCCTTAGTAGATCTAATTTTAACAGTATTAAGCTTGAAACAAAGCGATAATCCAGTAAACTACCTGGCTGTATATCTGGGTATAGATCCTTGAGTATAGATTGATACGACTTTGAGTTGCAATGGCGCAATAAATTATTTTGAGAGCTAGGGGTATTATGACGAATACCCCTAGAGCAACCGCTGTTGGTAAAATTTGTGAAAAGGGGAAAAATAAAAGAAAATAACAATGGGCGACAGTTGTTCCAGGCTAAGGGGAGGGCCTGAGGTGCGCAGCAGCCGGCTAGCTTCCTGCGACAGAAGGTTCTTTTGCGCCACCAGCTTAGGCCAAATTCAAGCTGGAAATCTCCCAGATGTTACGGGGATCCTCTAGCCTGAACCCATTGGTCGACACCACTGTATACTATTAATTGCAGCGAACTAAATGAAACACATCGCAATCAATTGACTTAGCATTTATTGTTTCTAAAGAAAAAAAGATAGAAATGAATCGGTAAATTACAAAAACCTAGTGCTGTACTAAAATATTAATGGTTAGTAAATGAAAATGAAATTATTGAACTATAACGTATACCGTACGATGTCAACTTTTGATGGTGTTAAAGGTAGCAGTTGGAAGGATACCCCAAGAATGAGCTGTCCAATTGAAAGGACTACTCTCGAACTGATGTCCGGTTGGGAGACTTAGTTGATCGTTACCCGGTCGGAAAACCCTAGGAATAAACATTCTCTAGTACAATGTTATAAATTAAAGGAAAATCAAAGCACAAGCAAAAGCAAAGTGATTAAGTCAAAACAATCTAAATTAAATCAAAGCAAAGAGAATTTAAAATACCGTTACACAATCCTGAAGGGAAGCAAAGAGTCTGAAATATTATTAATCAAATTACGAAGCAAAAAGAACAAACACGAACAAACACGGAAATAGGCTACCTAATAATATTAATTTAGATTATATCCACTGTTTTTGTTGTTTGTTTTTGTTTACTGTTTCGACCAATCAAATTGTTTCATTTACACCAATCACACAAGTGCTAAATCTCATTGGTCCACATTTTTAAATAATGTAGGCCTGTACTAGAGAATAATTTTTAATAAATGTCAAGTCTGAATGACTCTCTCTTTTAATATATGCATATTTTTTAGGTTTTCATTGCTATTTACCCATGACAAACGGAAAACTGCTATAAAAGTAAGATTTTAGTAAATAAATATGTACAGGGTGTCCCAATTTCGACACTTTTATAGGGTATCTCCGTAATTGTTAGTGCTATCAAAAGAGTAATGTAGGTGTCATGTGCTCTTTTTGGGCCAAACTAACAGTAGTTTCTTTATAATGATTGCTGAATAATCCGTCGTTTTCAGAATAAGTATACGGGGTCAGGTAAAAAAGTTCGTCGGACAAAACCTAATTTTTCTAAATGGAACACCTTGTATATTTTAATCTAAAACGACACTATTTTAAATTCTCCTTTCAAATATATATAACACACCATGGATGATATTGGTTTCCTAAGCGATGTATTTAAGATTCAGATTAAGATAAAAATAACGGGAATCATCACAAATATTTGGAATATGTCCTTAAATGGTTGCCGTTTTTCCCGATAGCGAACAAAATATACATTTTGCTCCATTTCTTCGTTTTTTCCACTTTGAAAATAAAGTGATACCATATCAAATTTTTAAAAATGTTGATAGGTCATTTTCGCAAATGAATATGTAAATATAAAATTGACGTTAAATATTAATGGTTAACATAGTTGTTTCTAGGATATTAGCTTTTGTTTCATGGTCTACTGTGGTTTAAAGTAATAAAGTTTAAAATAGTATACTTTTAGATTAAATTTTAAAAAATGAGATTAGGTCCGATAACTTTTTTACCTGACCCCGTATACTTATTATGAAAACGGCAGATTATTCAACAATCAATATAAAGAAAAAGCATTTTTCTGTATCTATTTTAACTACGAAAATATAGATTAATATTGAAATTGTCAATTTTTGACTTTCCCCCGTATCTCTTAAGCGAGCGAAAATTTTCAAATTTTGATTTTACCATTTTAAGTTTGACCCTAGAAGAGCACATGACACATTACTTTTTTGATAGCACTTAACAATTACGGAGATACCCTATAAAAGTGTCGAAAATGGGACACCATGTTACGTACTGTTTATTCGCAATGTATTTTCTTATTTACCGACATTGTTGCAATGTTTTCTTCTGAAATTTTAGTCATATAACCTTAAAAATGTCAAAAGGTTTGAAGTCTAGAGTAGAGAGCATAAACTAGTATCGATCTCGACGACTATCGATATTGCATATTTAAAAGTATTTCTCGAATTATTATAATATTTAATGTAGGTACTGGAAATAATCTTATCAAATATATCTCGAGCGTCATTTTAACTATCAGGGGTAATTACACAAGTACTTAAAAATTTTCTGAAAAGTGTAATTTATGGAGAAAATTACTCGAATTAATAAAAGTCAAATGCAATAATGTATTATATATTTTACTTTAATAATTATTAATAGCGCAGTTGTAATGATTATTATTAGAATTTGACTCGGAATCTGAAGAATCTCTTGAGGTTGGTTTCGACATTTTCGAGCAACTAGGTTGGGTATCTATTTCATTCGTTCTCATTTGTTGAATAACAAGCTTATAGTGTTCCTCATCCATTTGTAGATATGACGAAATTGATTTTGTGTTCGAATGTTCCGTGATTTTTATAAGCTGCTGCTCGCCAACTCCCTGCTTTGCTAGTTTTTTGTATCTACATGGTATTTTTGCCAACTGGAGTGTTCTTATACCAGTTTCCTGATGGTTTCCAGAATGGGGTTTTCTGTTAAAAATAATCGTTCATGAATCTGGCTTCATTTTTGTATAAATTTGTCAAAAATACGTATGGGACAAATATCAGAATTCCTCGTGTTTGAAATTAACCATTTAGAGCTTGTACAGGTTTTATCTCGTCCCTGTGCGGTTTTCGAAAAAATAGGATTGTACTCTATACGCCCTGTGTTGTCCCCACTACTGTTAGTTTCCCGTTTAAAATATCTTAATTGACAGCGAGCGCCTCACGTGCTCGTGCTCTCCAAGCCAGCTCATAGGATAGTATAAAAAATAGTTTTTTTCTAGGCCATCGGGAGTACTTTCATCGCCACTATCAACAATTCTTTTAAATTCATCATATTTTAAAAAAGCTGAACTTACTTTTCTCTTTTCTGGTAGATACTGCACTTGCTTGCATTTTGCGCTCTTCGCCTCACGAGCCATTTTAAACTGAATATTCGTACATTTGCTGAAGCATCTTCGCTGTTGAATTCCATATTGTTTTTATGGTAAAATCTTTGTATTCCTCACCGTTTTGTTTTTTCGTATTGTAAGCACAGTCTTGAAGTAAGTCCGCAAGCTCTTTAATCTGAGTCTCCTTGCTAAAAACATACCTTCTCTCTTCACAAAACATCATAAATTGACGCCAGACATATTGCTTGATATTTTTAGTGTTTTAGTTCGATTGATTCCTTTCCAAAACGTGACATTTTTTAAACTAAACTCGGAACGTCAGACTGACATATTATTCCAATAATGGCGTTGTAAGAAGGTAACTCTTGATTTGTGTTCAATAGCTAGAGGGGTTGTTTTCGATAGCTAGGGGTATCGTTTTCGATGTAATCAATCGAAAGCAACACCTCTAGCTTAATGTATGAGGGTAATTTTCGATTGTTACCCTCAAAGTTTGGAATTTCTACTCGATGATCGTTTGGGGATGTTTATTCATAGATTAAATCACTCGAGCCTCGCTCTCGGAATTTAATCAGAATAAACATGCCAACGATATTTCGTAAAATTTCCAAAACAAAACTTATCGTAAACAAGAAAAATTTTATCGATAGAAAACGAACTCTAGTTAAATTACCTTCGATAAAAGAGTAACAGTGATTAAAATTTTTGTCAATTTGACCAATGTCACCAGACACATTAAAACTGTGCTAATTTTTCGATAAATGCAGAAATTGCCTGATGATATCCGCCTTTTGTAATATATATAATATTTTTATATTATTTTTTACAGGCCCAAACATTTGCCCTTCAAGATGGCGAAGGCCAAGTTCGGGGTCGTCAAGATCTGGGTACTGGAGGTGTGGAGGACATGATTCAACTCAACGACTTACACGAAGCCGCACTATTATGGAACTTAAAGTTACGGTACGAATAGAAGTTATTTTAATTACTACTATATTTACATCGCGCAGCTCTTCATGGATACTGTAAAAGTAACAAAAATTGATTTGAACTTCGGTAAATATTATTATATTTAAATATCAACAAACGTTATTGTATATAGCTTCCGAAACCGTCACATCAATTTATCTCCGGTACATCTCCGGCGATACAAAAATGCATAAATTTGTGGATAACAGCTAATATAAGCTATTTCTTAAACTTTTTTAGACTGAAATGAGAGTCTGTACTCAAGAGAATGACTTCGTGTAGTATTTTTTCCTTAATTAAGACTACTAGGTCTGAGTTAATCCTGTGACCGGCGATACAACATAAAAACATGCGCCTTGTAAAAAGTAGGCAATGTTCTAGTCTATACCTAAATAAACATAATAAGGAACTTACCTAAACAGGAGAACGTTTTACACAAATTCAAACACATACCATCATATTTGTAAAACTATTAGGCCGACTTGTAGTGTCGTTATTTATAAGCAATTTCTGCCGTGACCGGCGATACATGCAGCTGCGGGGACGGAACTTCTGGTTAATACTTGCGAAACTAAACTGTTGATCTTTGAACATTATTTTTTCAATACAAATTGTAGTAGGAGTGTAAATTATTTATATATAAAAGTAACTTTAGTAAAATGACGTGAAATATAGAAGGGTAAAGTAAGAAATTATTGACTGGGGACACGTGACCGGCGATACATTTTTAAATTCAAATTTGAATACTGCAGCTATAATCTAAAAAAAAAGTTTTACAATTGCTTTCTAATGCAGGAAATAATATTATATTTCGCACATTATAATCGTTTCTACACGCAAATAGTTTATTTTAGTAAGTTATATGCGAAGGACTGAAAGTTGTCTCTAAAAAAATTTGGACCCGACCTATAATTATGGACACGTACAACTTGGGTGCGCAGTAAAAAATTAAATTTATTAGAGAAAAAATGGGTTGATGCGAACGGTTCTCCTGTCATATTTTTAAAGGTTGCTCATCGTTTGTCGTGCGCAAATGTTATCAACCAACAACGTGAATCAACGACGACCGTCTAGAATCGAAATCAGTCGTAGCGATGTAGCGATATTAAAAATCTATCGATACGTGGAAAATAAATATCAAAATTAATTCTATAAGTGGCTTCTCATTGATGGCCACAAGGCCTTCTTTTATGCGAAAAAATAGATTGTTTATTTCCGAGTAAAGAAGGTCTTGCTGTGCCAAAATATTGCCGTGTAATCAGTCTCATTAAAGACCAAGTACAGTCCTGTCGTCGTACATATGCGATGCCACAAATTTGCCACTTTTGCTTTTAAAGCTTAGCTATTCATAGATATTACCTTAGGTTGTGGCAACGTTATTCCAGCTAAATTTAGAGCATTTTAGCTTTTACAAAAAGCTGCCTAGACACTCTTATGACGTCCTTAAAACGCTGTGACAGCCGAAATGGTACAACATTTTCCGGCATTTAAATGGATTTTACAGCCATATGGCTGCAGAATTTTTTTAGTTGAAAGTGCGCCAAGTGCGCCAATAAATGCCAATATGTGGTTGTTATAAACTTTTTGGTTGGTATCGATTAGGGCACGCCAATATTTAGATTACTCTATGTATAGATTTTGATGGTTGACGAAGCATAATGGTGGTGTATTAGTTATTTATAGGCGGTATTATTTATGGGGTTATTCGAACTTCTCGAAACAACGAAATGAATGTGGGAAGGTAGTTTTATCGTTTAATATGGATACGGTAGCTCTTCTCTCTTCACTGGCATCATTTAGTTCCTATATTTTAGAAAATTCAATAAATTTTGTAATAATTTAAAATTATATATTTGAAATAAAAATGCATTAAAAATATTCCTAAACATAGTTTGTCTAATTAAAAGTTAGATGTGCTATTTTTTATACATTTATATTGTTGTTTTTAAAAGCAAAAATAAAAATTATCAATTTTCTTAAAATGGCCGATGGTCTCTTTTATTCTCCTGCCCCAATATTGTATGAAATAAATGGCCGTCAACATAAGACATTTTTCCTGTCGTTTTGTATAAAAAATTGCCAAATGACAGCTAATTGGAAGCATTATGGACAAGGAAGTCTATTAGTTATTTTGAAGGAATATTTACCACTTTTTGGCCTATAATTTACTACATTATTATATGGTGTTGTTGGATTTGTTAGCAGTAAAGTCAACTTTACAGCTAAATTTTATGACTTAATGGCATTGTCCATAAAATAGTTTTTTTTTTGGCAAAATAATGGTACTATCCAACAAAAAACTATGACTATTACTTCCAGCTGTTTGGCAGTAAAAATGACATTTAAATATAATATTTAGCAAAGTTTGAAAGCAAACTAGTAACGTTGGAAAATTTAGTTGTAAAATTATGCCGCCTTAAGGTTATTACAGATGCAAATGAAAATCAAAGAGCTGCCGATTTTAAAAGCTTAAAGTTATCCCTGCCAATGATTAGCTTTAAAAAATTTTTTGAACAATCCGTGTTACTTGGGAGGTGTTTAGAATTTAATTGTATGCTCTTTTGCAAAGTTTGGAGTGAAAATTCCAAAAATAAATTATATGTTTCAAAAAAATATTCGGTATTAGTTCATAAGTTTCATATTCCCAGGAATATAATAAAAATTTCTTAAATGATCGAAGACCCACGTAACAATCTATTTTTTAAAGATTTTTTTTGTTGTTTATGAAAATTTGTATTTGTTAAAATTTAATTTTTTACCATGTTACTGAGTGCGACTATTATGATATAAGACGACACCACAAAAAGCTGCCATAATACAATTTTAACCAAAAAATATGTTTACTGATAATTAATTATTAAAAAAATATATAGGGTGTCCCAGAATATGTCGGCAATCTCCCGGGTTCAGATACAATACTTAAAAATAACAAGAGAAGTTCCTATAATTTTTTTTCCTACGACCTCCCCTATGGAGATACGGGCCCATAACGGACGTCCCTCCTTTTTAAATAATTTTTTAAGTATTAATAATTCTTTAGTATAATGGTTACTAGATGAGTCTCCTTAAAATTCGCCATTTTAAACACATTTGGCTTATTTAGTTTGCCATGGACGGACTAGGCGTAACACAAAAATGCTTTTTTTTACACCTTGTATGATGAAGGAACGACAATAATATTTTTGGATACTCTAAACCTTAAGCGGAAGAAAAGGCACTCTTGACCAATGTTGATAAAATGAACTGTTTTCGAAAAAAATATATTTTTATTCAATTTGTTCTTGTTTTATGTTCATAAAATTCTCTCATTGTTGCTCCGGATTTTTTCACATGTACCGATTTACATAATAATATTTATGCCAGTGTCCGTTTATGGCAGTGTCTTGAAAATTGCGGGTTTTCTCCGTTGTCTTATTAGTGTCTAACTTAGTAATGGAATTTACGAATACTGAGTATGCCGACATGCATTTAATGTATGGACAAAAATATTTTCTTCTCGAAAACATTTTATCGACAGTGATAAGAGTGCCTTTTCTTCAGCACATTTTTGTGTTACGTCTGGTCCGTCCCTGGCAAACTAAATAAGCCAAATGTGCTTAAAAGGGCGAATTTTAAGGATACTCATCTAGTAACCATTATACTAAAAAACTATTAAATTACACCTAGTACTTAAAAAATTATTTAAAAATCAATGATTTCCAGGGACGTCCGTTATGGGCTCGTAACTCCGTAGGGGAGCCGTAGGAAGAAAAAAATATAGGAACTTCTCCTGTTATTTTTAAGTGTTCTATCTGAATCCGGGAGATTGCCCACATATTCTGGGACACCCTGTATAATTTTCAATAAAGTATTTTGTTTCAAATATAAAAATATCCCTAATCAAAACGAAAACAGAAACAAATATATATTTAATTATTCCCGATTGGATGGTTCAGATAATTCTTGAACATTGAATAAATCCAACTCTAATTTTGAAATTACTCATAAATAATAATAATAATCAATGGTGCACTAATTGGATACTGCCAAACTATTCCAGTTCCCATCGTTTACAATAAATACAAGATATTTTTATAAGAACTGTTTGAAAGTAGGGTCTAAATAAATTATTATTTAAATTATGCAAAATTGGAGGTATTTTCTTTGCCGCGACAAAAATTAATGTCTTAAAGGTGCAGTAGATTCAGTAATATTTGACATAAAATTGTCACTAGGATATCGACCCCGACATATTTATACAACATTATTTTCAAATCAAGACGGAGCCAATTTCTAGTGTTCTTGTTAATGAACAAACCCAACATTAAGATTAAAAGTAAGATACACGAAATGTCTACATCTCGCGGTGTATTTGCGTACCACAAGGCTGGGTCAAAGCCCATTAAGATTAAATTAAATTAAATAAATAAGTATAATAATAAATAAGTAAAATTAATTAAATAGGAATTAAAGGTCACGTGTATGCACAAGAGATAATTTTTTTGCAGATAAATATACAGGGTGTCAATTAGAGAACTTATAACATGTTAAACAGTAAATAATATTAAAAATCGAAAAGACACGTCAATTTTATTGTGACGGGGACGCTTTTGCAGCCCCCCTTGGAGGGAATAAACGCTTCAAATCTTAAATGAAAAAGTGGCCAAGTGGTTCATCATTATACAGGGTGTTATGGAAATGACGTATTATATTTAAATGGGCGACTCCTTGGGTGTCCTAGAGAAGCGCTACATATTTTTTTTTTAAATCGTCCGTTTTAAAAGTGGGGTAATAAACACTCTTACTCACAGGTCAGTGTCCGCGCTACTGTACAACATTTCACCCAGAGCCAATGGCCATGTTGCCAAACTTAATGTAAAACTGAAATTCCATATAAAATTATAAAAATTAATTATTTTCTACCTACTTGTATTTATCCTTATACCTAAAGAGTGAGGAAATCGAGGCACAAACACAATCAGTTTTTTTTCTTTTCCATGGAAACACTCCTGGAAACACTTTATGTACACACAGTAATAGTGAAACAGAACCGATAGTTAGCTTTTGAAAATACAATAATACAGATTATACTGCAGATTATTAGATTTTATTACACGCGACGAAATTTGACGTCCAGAAGAAACGCGTCAATAAAAACAATATTCAAAGATTATGGACGGGCAAGATACACGCGTAAACCAAAAATACAGAGCGGATTGCTGAGAGTGTGTTGGTGATCGACGAGACATAACGTATGCGGTCGCTGGTTGGTCTTCAACTAACAGGCAAGCGCGCGGCGCTATATGAAACTGCTTCGCTCAGCCGATGTAAGGCGTCAAGAGTTCATTGGCATTTGACCTAGTGACGTACGTTCCTATTACTATTCCATATGTTTTTTCGGGTTGTTTAAAACATAGTCCGCCATAAATGTTCTTCAATTAATTGTACAAAAAGGTATTACAGAATGGAAAAGTGTTTAGATTATTTTATTTTGTCTAAAGAGTTTAAGGTGTATATATGACAATACCGGCCAGAATTCCTTGATTGCTTACATGTGCCACACAGGTGTTTTTCTGGTTTGACGTCCGGTCACTTTTACCGCTGAATGAATTGAAAGCGCCATTTATGGGGATTTTTCTTCAATTCGTTTTCATCTCAGGAATTGCCGGTTTCAATATAATACGTCATTTCCATAACACCCTGTATAGGTCGTTTAAATTTCTTCGTAATAATACCACTATTTTTTGAGAGGCAGTTTCCATTAAATAGCATTCCAAAATTGGACACATAGGACTTACCTGCACTGACATTTAATATTCTTAGGTTTATTATTCAAAAATCATTATTATTGTGTTGACTCTTCTTTTATTGCGTAGGGCGGACGGCAATATTTCTAAATTTCGCTCGAAATGCATGAAAGGTGTGGCTTCTACCGTAATTAGTGAAAATACATGGGATGTTTAGCAAATTTTTGATAGGGCAGGTTCGCATTTTGTGGAAAAATAGGAATAATTTAGTAAATGGTCAATTTGAAGAAAATTCAAGTAGCACATTATGTAATATTAAAAGGATTTAAAAACTTTTATTTATTTTTTGACAGCTGTCAAATTGACGTTTTATAGGTTAGTAAAAAGTGCAAGGTTAACGGAATTTCACGAGTTTTATATCGTTTTCGTATAATTCAAGTGCAAGGAATCCGAAAATTTAATTCATTTTTTGACAGCTGTCATTTTTGACATTTCTTTGATTTCGGTTAACTGTCGTTCATAGGCATAATGTTAACAGAATTTCACAAAGTTGGTATAGATCTCGTCTAATTCGAATGGAGGCAATCCGAAATTTTAATTTATTTCTTGACAGCTGTCAAATTGACGTATATTACGTTCATAATAGTTGAAGTATTATTTCTTACTATTAATATTAACAAAATTTCACAAGTTTGATACCGTCTCTAATTTGAGTATGAGGAATTCGAAAATTTTATACATTTTTGACACCTGTCAAATTGTCGTGTATTACGTTCGTAATAGTTCCAATATTAACAAAATTTCACACGTTTAATATCGTCTCTATATAATTTGAGTATAAGTAATCCGAAAATTGGACTTATTGTTTGACAGCTGTCAAATTGATGATTCTTTAGTAAAGAATAAATGCAATGTTCACAGAATTTCAAAAGTTTATTGTCGAATCTATATAATTTGAGTATAACGTATCTGTCATTTTTGACATTTTTTTGTTAACATATTTTAACACGTTTGGTATGATTTCTATATAATTTGAGTATGAGGAATTCCAAATATCTACTTTTTGATAGCTGTTAAATTGATGTTTCTTAGGTCAGTAATAGGTGCAAGGCAAGGTTAACAGAATATCACAAGTTTGATATCGTTTCTATGTATTCGTATGCAAGGAATTCGAAAATGTTGTTTATTTTTTGACAGGTGTCATTTTTGACAAATTTTTTCTGTTCGATACATAATATAGTGAACCAATTATTCGCAATCAGGTATAGGTGGTCTCTTCAAATGTGAAATGGTAACATATGTTATAATGAACGAATTTGGGCGATATGTACCCCCATCACAGTCCGCAGGAGTGTGGAAAACCAATTAAAGCATCAACCTGAATTCACGCTTAGGTAACAAAACATATCTAGGTGAATCAATCGCATATAGATGGTCGGCGGAGCCCCCGCGCGGAGCGTCTAATGGGGCAATATGCCCCCCTAGTTTAATAATCCGTAGATAGTCACTTCCGGTGACACCCCTTCCAATTCTTAACCAAGGACAAAGTCACCCCCTAACAAAGGTCTAATTACGTACATTTTTGGAAGGCGACTTCTTATAATGTACTACTGAAAAAATATTAAGCTATCAGGGTATAATTGGACCTACCTTTAAAATGATGTTCCCACTTCCCATTTCCATCTTAAGGGTAACATCTATCACTCTCAGTAGGTCCAGGCTGTAAATATTCGTTATTATTATATAAAACCGTAACATTATTGATTAATAAGACGAATTCGGAAGTGCCCAGGATACAAACTAAAGATTCACCATATAATTAAAATCTAATTACATATTACCTGCAGACATGAGAAAGTTAAAATTCATAGAACCTCGTTTATTTTTAAAGTTTATTTTGAATACATCATGAAACGCAGACGTGATATTAAAAGAAAACAGAAGTGTTGTTTTTACTCAAAAAACTTGCAGAAATTTGCAAAAAACAGTACCAGTTGGAGAGAAAAAGTGAGAAGAAGACGTATGAGGAATAGGTAAGGTCCCATGAAAATAGCACTTTGAATTACTTTATAGTTACACTGAATTGAAATCTGTTCAGGGGAAACAAATATATTTTTATTTACAACCATGCATGTAATAATAATGGCATTTCATCTATCTTTGGTTGGAAGGTTGACGTTTCTTTACTTTTACTTTCCACCCGGGTGAAAAGTAAATTATTTTTTTGTAAGTTTTTTAAAAATCGATATCTCAAAATAATATACGAACCTACAACTCATTACACAAATTTAACGACAATGAATTTTTTTTATTTTTTAAAATAAACCTAATGACATTTATAAAAAATTAACATGGTTTGGTTTTACTTATTTACATTAAATATTACATTGGCTTTATTGTAGGCAGTCACTGATATGTTAAAACCTTGCTGAAAATCTTGTTGTTGTTTTCATTTTGAATAATTCATCTGATCGGCAGGCGCCTGAGACACCAATAACCAATGCGACATACAAGTGTATAAAATAACAAGTTAATATAGAAATAGTTAATCCTTTGGCCTAAAATACCTTTGGAACAAAAAATTCCATAGATGCTTGTTCCAAAAAAGTTTCAATGTTCTCCATAGACAGTGTGTTCGATTTTTTCGGCTTGTATCCTTTATTTTGCTTTTTTACAAATGCTAATAGCTTTGCGTGTTTAGATATGTCTACTTTTTCCCTAATTGATAGAGTGGTCCTCAGCATTGAATATTGTGACCAAATCGTTGATCTCTTCTTTGTCTTTGGATTTTCACTGAAATAAGTTAGTAGCGCCTACTCAGAACCAGGGCTTTGAACTTTGTTTCCCGTACACTATTCTCTGAAACAGTTATATGCCTAGTCATATCTCGGGCGGCTTTTAGTTGGCAGAAGATCTTCTTCTACTATTTTTGCTGCTTCTCGAATTTCTGGTGGAGTAGCAGCAAAATCAAATTCCTAATAATATATTGTTTAGTGACATGGAAAGCATATTCAAAAAATGATATTTGCCATCTTGATGTGTATTATTACCTACGTTATTTTACCACCTGCGGTTATTTGAAATTTCCGTCTAATTTTTCAATGGAAAAGTCTAAATGACATTTATCTTTTATTAATAATTTTAATTCAAAATAATGTGGTTGTAAATAAAATAGTATACAAACCTCGGTGAAAAGTTTCATTACTGTCTCGAGATCTAGTTAACCTCGCCGCTTTGCGCCTCGGTTAACTACCGACTTTCTCGACAGGAATGAAACACTTTCCACCTCGGTACGTAATATACTATTACTACATTCAACGGGATGACAAAAAATACACATAACTAGCAAATTACAGGTATTAATTTTCATAGTTACAACATCTGATCTGTTGTTATCGAGAAAATATATTGTAGTTCTAATAGAAGAATAGAAATACGAATGACAAAGGGAATAGGAGAGAAATCAATGTTGTTAAATGGATTGTAAGAAAAGTTGGTTTAAAGTAGGGTGTAGAAAGATTATAAATAACAATTAACTAACCACATTACCTTATTGATTTTTGGTAGACTCACATTAAAAGTTATTAAGTTGGTAAATCAATAATTAGCTAACCGGCCGGTAAACCGATATGCATCCTGTGGATTTTAGTAATCTAGTTACTGTCCGGCGTCATGCAAAAAATAGTGACTAGTAAAAAATGTATCATCCGCCATACTACAATGTCAGAACCTAAGGGTAGATAGCCCTTGGGGAGCAGAATATGACTGAGGATCGTGATTCGGAGACCATGACCCTCGGGAATCTATTTATATTGCATGAATATCTACTGAGTTTTTGTAATTTCATTTAATGTCGCTAGAAATCCTCCAAATGAGGGGCTCAATTCAAATCTACCGTCGCTAATCACATCCTTAATGACTTTAAAATGCATATTTATAGTACTTAATGTTCTTGTTTTCTTTTATACAATTATAGGTAATTCATACATACATATATTATATGAATATTATAATATATTGTATTAACATATAGTCACATGTCTAATTTATTGTATGCGTATTTCCATTTGATTTATTTAAGAGAAATAATAAATTGGTAGTTATGCACTTGCACAATGATATTATAATCGTTACATCACTTTATGCGTAACTTTTCCTTCCTTTTCAACCTAGTCTTAATTTTAATTTTACCAGAAATTTCAAGTTAATTATAACAAAAATAAGTTAGAGTGCTCGTCCATATATGGGATATAGATTTAATTATAGTCTTAAAAGTTCAAGCGTTGTTATATCTTGCGCATTCGCAGACGACAATTTTACGTTTCTCGATAATAAAGCCGTATGAATATTAACATTAAAAGCATTACTAAGGAAATACTAAATGAGCATGCGCGTCGTTTGGAAGGGACAAGACGGGCACTTGTCCCCTTGCAGCGTGGTATAGTGTCTTCGAAAATATTTCTCTTAATCGAAGCAAAGCCAAACGAAAAAAAAACTAATATAGCGGATCCGAAGCTGCTATACAGGGTTCGCAAACGAAGCGTGGACGGAAGATTACATCATTACCGAAGAACTTATCAACAATACTAAAACAGCTTGAGATATTGGATTAAAAGCGGTATGTTTTAAAAATATTTTACATTATACAGGGTGGCCCAAAAAAGTGTGACAGCGTAAAGTTATATTTTTTTAAATGGGACACCCAGTATTTTATTACATATTTAGGTTCGTATTACTATCGTTTATAAGTGCCTCAAATTTTATTTAATTTGGTTTTGTAGTTTCGGAGAAATAAATTAAAATCTAAAAAAAAAAGTTTTGCAGTCCTGAATAAAAAAATAAAAAAAAATAATCCAGAACTATTTGTTTAACTTCGGCATTGAGTGAAATTTATAACAAGAGGTCTAGAGATACTATGAATGTATTAGTGTTTATTTATTTTATACAGGGTGTTCATAATAAGCTTTCAAAATCCACACATTTTAAAATAATTTTTCTCAAGTTTTTCAAATGGAACACCCTGTATATTATTTGGCTATTTGACGTAGAATTCATAGACAATTTTTTTTTGTAATACAAGCATATAAGTTATATCCAGCCGTTTTCGAAATAATTATTAATATCATAAATTATGTTGTTTAAATAGAGTTTTTATTGGGAAATTTTGTTATAGGCGACTAGATTAATAATTGTATACTAAAGTAAATGTTGAAAATAGCTTCCTTTTACTCTTAGAGTTTACCGTATTTTAGTTATTTCGATATAAATTTTAAAAGCCTACATTTTTGCTACTTTTATTTATTTAACTTTATTTTTTATTCGTAATCGAGTTGCAATGATTTTTTTTTGTTTAGATTGTCACTATGACAGCCAAATAAATTGATTTACATTTGTTCAGTCGTCGAAATTAAGTACTAACTTACACAAAATGTCGAATTTTACAACTTTAGAAATGGTAAATATGATTTTTAACTGGGTGAATGTGCAAGAAATAGCCTACTCGCGAGCCGAGTGTATGCTGAAAGATACCCAGATATTGAGAGAAAGCCGAGACCAGAAACCTTGGAGAAGTTGTTGCAAAGATTTATATCAACAGGAAGCACTGCATACACAAAAAGGATGATAATCAATAAACCCGTTATTAATGAAGAAAATTAATTATGAGTTCAGTTGACAGCAGAGGAAAATCATTAAATTAAGTAAAAGGAAGCTATTTTGAACATTTACTTTAATTTACAATTATTAGTCTAGTCGCCTATAACAAAATTTCCCAATAAAAACTCTATTTAAACAACATAATTTATGATATTTACAATTATTTCGAAAACGGCTGGATATAACTTATATACTTGTATTACAAAAAAAAATTGTCTATGAATTCTACATCAAATAGCCAAATAATATATAGGGTGTTCCATTTGAAAAACTTAAGAAAAATTATTTTAAAATGTGGGGTTTTTGAAAGCTTATTATGAACACCCTGTATAAAATAAATAAACGCAATTACATTCATAGTATCTCTAGACCTCTTGTCATAAATTTCACTCAATGCCGAGGTTAAAAAATTAGTTCTGGATTGTTTTTTTGATTTTTTTATTCATGACTGCAAAACTTTTTTTTTTAGTTTTTAATTTATTTCTCCGAAACTACGAAACCAAATTAAATAAAATTTGAGGCACTTATAAACGATAGTAATACGAACCTAAATATGCAATAAAATACTGAGTGTCCCATTTAAAAAAATATAACTTTATGCTGTCACACTTTTTTGGGCCACCCTGTATAATGTAAAATATTTTTAAAACATGCCGCTTTTAATCCAATATCTCAAGCTGTTTTAGTAGTGTTGATAAGTCCTTCGATAACGATTTAATGTTCCGTCCACGCTTCGTTTGCGGACCCTGTATATACAAATGTATAAAGAAATTTTAGTTATTAATTAAATTAAAACTAGATTTTCGGACATCCCTGAATTAAATTTTTTCGATTTATTGACCAAAAATATTTTTTAAACCTTTTCAAAATTGTTCCCGCAAGAACTATTTGACAGCTTATTGAAGCAATATAAAATATTTGATTCTGGTCAACTAAAAAATGAACTTAATAACTCATTACTTCCGTCTTAGTCGAGAGAAGCTTTTTTTTGGTTTAAAATGAATCAAAACTTGTGCGGGAAATACGAAATACAACTGGCCAGAATACTCAGGAGATTTCGTTGTAGTATTAACAAATAATGAACTTTTTTACGATGAGATTATTGCATATTTGGCATTACAAGCGTAGAATACCATTAAAATACAAATAAGCAAACTAATCAATGTTCCTTAAAATAAATATGGAGTTATTTTTTTGGTTTGTTTCCGGCTGTCTCTTTTTGTCAATAGGTCGTAAAACCGGAATCGTTTTAAAAGTTCTGAAAAATCTTCAGAAAAGTGAAAACTCTTCTCGAAAAAAAAATTACTTTTATTCGTGTGTTGTGACTTAGGTAAAAATGTTTCAAATTAAATATAACGAGAATTCGTCAAAATTTCTGTCAAGTTATCTGAATTCACACCTATCGCATCGATTTTTCTAGTATTTATTATGTTAATGACCAAATTTAGGTGTGTATTTTGGGCTTGTTCGTGGGGCGTGGGTCATAAAAAATTTGCAGCGGACTTTTTCCCCTTTTTGCTACCACTTGCGTTCTGGTTTTAAGTTTATAAAATTACCAACCCCATACAAAACATTTTAAAGACGCCCATGTACAGTATTTGCAGAATTATACCGATGATCTTTTGACTGCAATAAAACCTCATTATCCCTTCGACCATAAAATAAATAAGGAAATCTCAAATTTTAAAACCTTTTCGGGCAGAGCCGGACCAGGTATACAAATTCAATTTATACCTATGCCTGATGCATATATAAGTACAAAGTGATTTTTAATAATTTTAATCTTTAGTGGTTTTCCGGCGAGTAATTTTTAGTTAGGCTTATTAGTGGTAGAATGTGGCATCCTTGGAATTGTGCTGATAGGGGGGCATCTTCAAGTGTTATTTTTAAAAGAAAGCATTTATCTACCGATGCCAAACTAATACTTAAAAATGTGTAACCATCGTTGTTGAGTAGACATTTTAATTCGATGGATGCTTTAGCAGAGACGTCTACATTGACAAAAACTCCTTTATCTTCGCTAAGAGACATAGTACTTAAACCTGTTAATCCTCGAAAAAATCGGAGTGATTCTGGCACATTTAGAAGCATTGACGAAAATGACATGGATTTATTAAGAAGAAAGATTTACCAATTGTATGAGGCACAAACTGTACCCACATTGATTTCCCTCAAAGAGCGGTTGATTAAAGACGAAACAAATATCTCTTGTAGCCTTTCAAGCCTTAGGAAAATATTGCGTAAAATGGATTTTAAATACCGAAGCATTGATAAAAGACAAACATTAATGGAATCTCAACGTTTACGGGAATGGAGACTTAAATATTTAACAGCTGTTAAACAATTTAGAGAAGAAAATCGTCCAATTATTTACCTTGACGAAACATGGTTCGATACCCATGACACTCCAAGAAATGGTTGGGATGATTCTTCCAAAAAATGTCAAACCAAGGCACCATCAAATAAAGGCAAAAGAATAACAATATTACATGCTGGTTCAGAGAACGGGTTTGTTCCAAATTGTCTGTTGCTTTCAGCTAAAAGATACCGACGCACAACTTTTTGAACATTGGTTTAAACATAAACTCCTTAAAAATATACCTCAAAATAGCGTCATTGTAATGGACAATGCTAGTTATCATAGTCGGCAAGCAAGCAAAAATCATTCCCAATTCTAATAATACAAAAGCAGAAATTCAAAATTTTATGATTGAAAATGATTTATATTTTGAAGAAACTTACAAAAAATGAGAACTGCTAGAAGTATTAAAAGCTATTAAAATAAATAAGGAATACGAGTGTGACAAACTTGCAGCAGAAAATGGACATACAGTGTTGCGTCTTCCTCCGTACTATTGTATATTCAATCCTATTGAGCTAATATGGCACCAATTAAAATCCAATATTAGGAGAAATAATATTTCTCCTACATGAAATGCATCTGCAGAAAAATTTCTGCAAACAGCTGGAAAAACTGTGTACATCATGTACTTACGGTGGATAATTCTTACAATTGTATGATTACAAATGTTCAACCCTTAATTATTCGTTTAGGCTTAGATGAAGATAGTGATACAGAGTTAAATTTTGAATAAATCATCAATAGTTTCTTAGAATTTAATTAATTTTTATTGTACTTGTTATCCCAATAGTTATACTTTTAAATTGAATTATTTTCAATTATCATTAATCGTTATCATTATTTTACATTTATTATAGGTACCTAAAATTAAAAATATCTATCTATTTATTTTAAATTATAAAAATAAATCATGTGGTGTGGTATACATTTTCAAGCCGGCCCTGAGCCCATTTATTGAGCTTTGAAGAGGTTCAAGCGTATACAATAGGGTTTAACCAGGTAGTTTATTTATGGCAGTAAGGGTCAACGGTATAATTCTGCAACAACTATACTTGAGCCCACCTTCTTAAAGCTTAACTAAGATAGACTCTAGATCAGTGGTTGTCAACCTTTAAGAGATTGCGAAAGTAAAACTTGACCTCTTCATGGACCACGCCCAAATGTTGCTAAATTCGGTCAATAATTTATGGTAAATACTAGAAAACCGTTGCGTTAGGAACAACATAATATATTATTATAAAAATATAGGAACCTAATTTTGATAACTGCCTTTTGTTAAGGAACCAAACGACCTAAAAACATAAGCAACACTGCTTTTCTAAAAGAGTTTCCTAATGAGTAGTACTTTCAAAGATATCTGCAAAAATCGAAAATCAGGGTTTTCCCAGAAAAATATATAATTTTCCAATTGGTAATCGCTTGCAAAATAACGATTTCTGAGTCCATCTAAATGAGGTTCCTAAATAAAATTATCTAAAAATTTCATCGTCAGCAATAATGTTTAGGCTCTGAACATAACAACCACATAATTCAAATTATTTATTTGTTTTCTTAGGTACGACCGGAACCTGATATACACGTACGCAGGAAGTATCCTGGTAGCAGTCAATCCATATCGGATGTTCGATGGTTGCTACGGAATAGAGTCCGCTCAGAAATACAAGGGCAAAATGATCGGCGCTTTACCGCCGCATCTGTTCGCCTCTGCGGCAGCAGCTTATGCGGCGTTGCCAAGTCCACAGGTAAGATCAGAGCTATATTTCAAATTTAATTCTTTCTTGTGTACCTTCAAAACGTATTAGAAATATTAAGGACATACACGGTGTCAATTTGAAAAAGTGGCACGCTTTTAAAGACTGTTTGCAGCATTTGTGACTTAACCCCCTGAGAGCGGAAGACGTTGCCCTTAAAATCTTAAATGGGAAGGGGGCACATCATTTTATAGACCATTTAAATATCTTACCAATAATATCCTAAATGCCACAACTTCTAGGTAGTGGCTTTACTGTCCGGCGTCTTGTGTAAAATATTGAAAAATGTATCATTCCCCTCCCTACCCCTTTCATGCCAGTAATCAGTTCGGATATCTCGTGGGATACAGAACACGGTGCACACTCCCCAATCCTGCAATGCAATAGCGCTTGCCTAAGCAGCGTTTCACCGAAGGTCGTGGTTCGATACCCACGTTAAGCTCGAGGCTTGTTTCTAACGAATTTTTTTCAATTTTTGCATTAAGTTATATTTCTGAGAGTGGCGCAAAAATGTGGAAGATCGGTTAGTCATATTATTAAAAATAATGTTGAAAATAAAGACAGGTAAGTCATAACAGCGAAAGTGTTGTGGAAGACTTTTAGAATTTTGACGTATTTTGATGTTTTGTGTTAAAACCTGATTTTCTAAAAAGTCTAGTTGCTACAATTCGGTTTTGGAAATTAAGGTGGGGGTTACTATAATGCTGCTTATAATAGTATATTGAAATAACCGACAGTGATTGATTATTTATTGGAAAGACTACTCGAGTTATAAATTTAAGCGATAATCGTTGCTCGTTGCTCATAACTTTTCACTGGATACCAGATATTCGTCGCCGCACTACCGCTGCCGTTTGAGCGCTCGGTGACATCATCGCTTGATGGATCGGAATGTCTAGTAATTAGCCGCTAGAGGGTCACTCGGTTATTGAAAAGACTACTAGACTTATGCGTGCCGTTATTGAAATCGCTCGAGTATCAAGTAATACATTATTTAAATCATCGGCTTTTCCCTAACAATTTTGAGTCGAGGTATGGTGGACTCGCCAATGCACATCCACACTTGATTTCTATTTGGTTCTATAAATCAATTGCGTATAATTTAAAATCTCAAATTTCTCATAAAATTATATATTTTTGAGTTTAAATATAATATATATTTTGAAAAGGCGCTACTCTCCTTTTGTATAATTCGGTAGTATCCGTCGATAAGTAAACACAAAGTCAATTTTTAAAAATTATATTTAGAAAATGGGGATGAACATTTTCGTCAAATCAATTGAAATTATTGCAGAAGCGAAATTAAAAGATTATTTTTCCCGTTAGAAAGATGTCTAAAGTAGTATATTAGTTTTAAAGAGGGAATTTCAATGCAAGTATTTATCAATATTATGTAGCAAGCATATTCTTAGACGTGACTTATCACTGCACTTTGTTTCCTATTGGATGATGGTAAAGACCACTATTTCCTTTTAGGTTGTCGTCATAAGCGGGGAAAGTGGCTCGGGAAAAACAGAATCAACGAAACTGGTTATGCAATACTTAGCAGCAGTTGCGCCTTCAGCTCCGCGTGGCCAAGCATTAGTAACAGAGCAGATACTTGAGGCCACCCCACTATTAGAAGCTTTTGGTAATGCAAGGACTGTTAGGAACGACAACAGCTCAAGATTTGGCAAATATTTGGAAATGTATTTTAAAAATGGAGCAATAATAGGTACATATTATACGTATATAGTTCACAATTTGGATTTCGGAAACGGTATGAGATACGAAGTCGGTTAAATAAAGTCAAAGTTGCGTAATTATGGGCTCAAAACTATGCCGCAAAAAAAAATCAACACTAAATACAGGGTCTTTCAAAATATTTGGACAAGTCTAAAAGTTTGCGTTTGGATTTTTATTTCTTCCTGACTTTGTTCGAAGGGTATCAAAAATAAATTTCACTTTCTCATTGCTACTTTTTATTCTACATAAGATTGCATCATCAGAGCCGTCATGCGACGTTTCGTCGGTTACCATCATATACTTATTTTTTTAAAATACGGGCCTCAATTTTTTTTATTTAAATTATGAAAGAGGACTGAAATCTACGTTCAACACTTACTGGTTTTCGACGTTTTGTCCTTAAATTGACAATCATCATTAAAATACCATTATTACGTTCCTGTAATTTAATTCTGTTTACTTACTACTATTGCTATTACTTACTATTATTGCTATTTCTGTCTTGTTGTTAATGTTATTATGTAGTACTACTGTTTTTTTTTTATTTCAAACTAATAGTTGTATCTTCCTACTTAGCGTACGTACAAGTAATTTATTTTACTAATATAAATAAAATTTGTTTCTTAAAGCACTTTCTTAAGACTTTTAAAAGATGCATTGAGTTTTACATTTTCGAATTATACCGAATAAAAAAAAGTCAATTACCGGAACGTACTAAGATGGCCAATTTAAGGAACAAAACGTCGGAAAAGGAGTAAGTGTTGCATACCACTGAACGTAGATTTCTGCCCCCTTTCATAATTTAAATAAAAAAATCCAGGCCCGTATTTAAAAGAATTAAGTTGATGATGGTGACCTAAAGACGGAACGTCGCATGAGAGATCTGATCATGCCATCTTATGGAGAATAAAAAATAGCAATGAGAAAGTGAAATTTATTTTTAGACATTTCTTCGAACAAAGTCAGGAAAAAATAAAATCCCAAACGCAAAATTTTAGATTTTTTAAAATATTTTGAAAGACCCTGTATTTATTTTCGATTTTTTTGCGGCACACTATAATTATTCAACTTTCCCCCAATTTAACCAACTTATCGTTTCCGAAATCCCAATGGTAAAGAACGAATTTGTAACACCCTGTATTGCAAATATACATTAGAATAAGCATATCTTCAGAGTAAAAATACTTTATGTAAAATTACATAATTTTGTGTAAAAATGTGTAATTTTTCTTAAGGTATGTTAACAAACGAGAGTTGCTATGCAACATGTAGAACATAAATATTTATGGCAACAGAAATTCTTAATAAGAGGATGCCGGAGTTAGTCGAATTCTCCGATTTGACCCCAGTTCGTTTCACGCTTTGAAGGCACGAGGCGAATTAGATCTTCCCTTGCAGTTATAAGAATACGTCGAGCGTCCGACCGTAATCAGTACGCCGACAAAAACAACGATAATCGGAAGAAAGAGACTGCACGTGATCGGGGTCCATACTTTAATTTTCTATGCTGAAAAACGGAGTATTCGCTTCCTATGAAAACGGTACATAAAAAAAAATGTTAACGAAAGATGTCTAAAATTTGTTAACAACTCGAGGAAAGTCCATCATTTTTTTTATATGGAGCAAAAAAAAATTAACTCTAAAAATCTTCCGAAAGAAAAAATATAGACTTTCCGCGAGTTCTAGTTCTATTACGAAGTTTTTTTTCCTTCGACATTTTTTTCCTAAAACAGGAATAAACCCTTGGGAAGAAAGCTCGTTTACAGGTACTCCGGAATCCTGTTAAGGTAACTTTTTTTTTGTTTAAAGGTGCGAAAGTGACGCAATATCTTTTGGAAAAATCGAGAATAGTAACTCAGGCTCCAGGAGAAAGAAACTACCACGTTTTTTACGAACTGTTAGGGGGTCTTAATAATGCTGAGAGGCAGAAGTATGGTCTAGTCAATGCCGAGAAATATTTCTACTTAAATCAAGGTATAGTATAATTTCAAATGGCTAATTTTCCATAATTAAGAAGATATACTCTTTGAATTAATTTTTGATAATTGGACCTGTGGGAAAGCCGAGGTCTTAACTTGACTTGCCTAATTTATTTTTTAGTTAGTATATCGCAATCTTCTCACGAAATAAAAATCGAAAATGCAGTCCAAAGAATGATCAAGAATTCACTAATTTAAAGAATCATGTTTCTTCTACACTAAACAACAGCAACAGTAGCAATTCTTGAATGTTTTTAGGTGGTAGCGATTGTTCACCGGGCCATTCTGGATCTGGAGCTGACCTTAAAGCTCTTACAAGAGCTATGCAGGTGTTGGGCGTTAGTGAAAATGAACAAGAAGGAATTATTAAAGTTCTGGCTTCAGTTTTACATCTTGGAAATGTTTATTTTCATAGAAGACAACTAAGGTAGGATTTGTTTAAATTTTTTTATAATTTAGGATGTATTCAAACTGTTATTGCCATAATTAATGTTTTTTGTCTCAATTTTCTATACAGGGTGCAACAAATTCACCATTGGGATTTCGAGAACGGTAAGAGACACGAAGTCGGTTAAATTGGGACAAAGTTGCGTAACTATGGGCTCAATAACATGCCGCACAAAAATCAAGAATAAATACAGGAACTCTCAAAATATATGGAAATATCTAAAATTTTAGGGTTTGTTCGGGTTCGGTTAAATTGGGGTAAAGTTGCGTAATTATGGGCCCAATATTATGCCGCAAAAAAATCAACAATAAATACAGGGGCTTTCAAAATATATGGAAATATCTAAAATTTTCGGTTACGGTTGTTACTTTTTTCTGACTTTCTTCGAAGAGATGTCCAAAAATAAACTCAATATCCCTTTGCTACTTTTTATTCTCCCTTCGTCTGTATTTTTGTTTAAATTATGAAACAGGAACTAAATCTACATTCAGCGGTATACAATATTTATACCCCTAGTAGGATCCTGTAATTTACTTTTTTATTTAATTCTGTGTCATTTTATTTATTAAGAGTCAAATTTCTTTGTATTTGTATTAATAAAATGAATTACTTATACAGGGTGTTATGGAAATGACTTATTACATTTAAACCAGCAAATCCTGAGATGAAAATAAATTGAAGAAAAATAACCATAAATGGCGCTTTGAATTATTGTGCGAAATATAGGTATACTTTATATGAAATCTCAAAATTTACGTGGCCGCTACTGAGGACACTCGCAACCAATAGTTTATTGATGCAGTCTTGAGTCTGAAAAGAGGTGATCGCATTATAGGCGGTGTTGTCATATTGCAACACAGAATTGTAAACGCTCGTGTTCAGTTTCTGACAACAAGACGTCTTTGACGCGCGTTATCACTTCTTTTTCAAGCTTTTTAGAAAAAAAAACCTACAATTTTAATGTACATACTCTCTTACCTTCGATCTTATTTTTAAATAATCCGTTTTATAATTTTAAATTCCATAGAAAAATAAAACACAAAAAGTATGTTTTGCAACAAAACCAACAGTAGATAATATCACACAAATTTGAAATCACATCGCAACATTTATTATTATGAATTATTTCACAAGAGAAAAAAAATCGGGAAATGCTACAACTAATAAAACGTTTAAAATTCGTTTACATCAAGCACGTGGAACCCTCCACAGCGTCATTGCATCTTCAATTTAAGGAACAAACCGTCGCAATACGAGTAAGTGTAGCTAATCGTAGACTTAGGTCCTCTTTAATAATTTAAATAAAAAGACACCAGGCCCATATTTAAAAAAATTAAGTTGATGATGGTGACCAAAAGACGAAATGTCGCATTACAGATCTGATTATCCCATCTTGGAGAATAGAAAGTAACAATGAGAAAGTAAAATTTATTTTGGGACATCTCCTCGAACAAAAACCGAAAAAAATAAAAACCGAAACACAAAATGTTACATTTTTCCAAAAAGTCACTTTAAATTTTTTTGCGGCATATTTTTGGGCCCGTAATTACGCAACTTTACGTCAATTTAACCAACTTCGTATCTCTTACCGGTAACGACATCCAAATGGTGAAGGACGAATTTGTTACACCCTGTATAAATCACTCCGACTCTGGACATTGTTCATAATACTTATATTTATTGAGGTAAATGTTTGCCGAAAGACAACCAAAGATGATGAAATGTACTTTATCATGTAAAAATAAGTTGGGTGTGTGTTCTAAAAAATATTCACCTTCCTGCATATTTTGAACTGAGTAAATGCGCATTACAAATTAAGTATTATCCTACCAAACATGTCGCATCGTCACTACCGTCTGTAAACGTTCGCGCATACAAAGCAGATGCAAATGAAAATTCTTCTGCATAATTAATGTAAATAATTCAATGACCCAGTCTGATTAGTACCGGAGATTTTTTACAAATTGCGTCCTCAAAAGAAATAGTGACATGAATAGAAATATATATGGGGATTTTAGAGGATTTTTTGTACTAAGGGTTTTGTTATATACATCCTTTCATCATTCTAATTACGCTGGTCGTCAAAATTGAACTGTTTTTCTGTTAAAATAATTTGATGAGCAAATTTTTTCCCTTGCGTCTGCAATGACAATAAATTATAATTAGGTACACGGAATCATACGCAGTACACCGTTCTGGATCAGCTGGCGCAATTAGTCTTTCATTGCCAGAAATGGGTCGTGCGCCATTTCAAATGCCATTGCTGCTGCAAGTCTGGGTACAGATGGATTATTCTGTTATTTTTAACTATTTATTATTTGTTGTTGACTCTTGATGAATAGCTAATTGCTATTTAAACCAACTAGTACTAAAATTAGCAGTTCACATTCTTTATTAAGCATGTGTACAGGGTGTTCCCATTTTCGACACTTTTATAGGGTATCTCCGTAATTGTTAGTGCTATCAAATAAGTAATGTAGGTGTTATATGCTCTATTTATGTCAAACTTAAAATGGTAAAATCATAATTTGAAAATTTTCGCTCGCTTAAAAGATACGGGGGAAAATCAAAAAATTGATAATTTAAAATTTACCCTATATTTTCTTAGTTAAAAGAGATATAGAAAAATGTTATATGCAGAAGTTTCTTTATATTGATTGTTGAATAATCTGCCGTTTTCAGAATAAGTATACGAGTTCAGGTAAAAAGTTATCAGACCTAACCTCATTTTTTTAAATGGAACACCCTGTATATTTTAATCTAAAAAGATACTACTTTTAAATGCTTCTTTCAAATATATAACACACCATGGATGATATTGGGTTCCTAGGCGATTTATTTAAACTTTATTACTTTGAAACGAAATAAAAGATTTCAGATTAAGGTAAAAAAAAACTGAAAAACAAACCCGAACACACCTTATAAAAGTGTCGAAAATAGGACACCCTATACTGCTAATTCGTCGCAAATTTTTTTAACTACTATTTGTAAGTAGCAGTAGCTGCTTTAACTGTAAATTTGTAATTTTTGGGATATTTTAGGGATTTCGACAGTACCAACTGCTATTCCGACTGTTCGCAATGCGCTAGCTGATCGAGAGCGATTTACTGCTCATGAATACTTGCAATTATAATTACCATTGCAGGCGCAAGAGATAAATTGCCGGTTCTAATACGGCTTTTATTCACCAATATGTATGTATTTTGGCACAAGGAACATATTTTTTTAGTTTCCAGCAATAGTATCGCCTATCATATTTAGATTCCATTTTCCTTGATAGTGATTGAATCACCCTGTACCATAGTTCAGGAGAATTATGCAAGCTATTTCCTAAGAGTTTCATCTAACTAGGAGGAACTAAAATCCAAAATTGAAAGTCATGTTTATTATCAACCTTGCACCTTTAACGAGGTCAACAATATTCCACCTATCAGCCATCCATTGTCTATTTTTACGCTGCAAATGCTCATTTGTTTTTCAAATTTATAGGCACGGCCAAGAAGGCGTAGAGGTAGGCTCTGATGTAGAAATCAAGTGGGCAGCGCATCTCTTGCAAATTTCCGCCACGGGTTTACAGAGGGCGCTTACGTCGAGAATTACGGAAGCCCGTGCAGAAAGAGTGTTCTCGCCGTTAAGTATAGACCAAGCCTTAGACGCTAGAGATGCGTTCGCTAAAGCTCTCTACTCGGCGCTATTTAACTGGTGAGTGTTATTTTTATTTTAAGAATGGTTTTTTAATTAATTTTTCAGTTTTCGAAAATTTTGCAATTATTGCTAAAAAATAATAATGAGCCTTAATTTATTGCGCAAATTGGCACTTTTAAGTCGTAGAGCCTGTTTAAATTTAAATAATATAACATTTATTTTATAATTCCTACAATCGTTTTTCCTAAGGACAAAAAGTTATACAGGGTGTTTCATAATAACATGCTAATATTTAAGGAGGTTATTCTTGGGTCCATTTACAGAAAAAAACTTATTTGAACATATGTCCTAAACGTCTTAACTTTTGAGATACAGGGTGTTTAAGATTTTCAATAATCTCCTTTTTTATTAATATCTGTGATACAGTGAAAAATCTCTTGGGCGGACACTTACGGGCCCGTCTAAATGTGTCCGCCCATGAGAAATTTGTTATTAGGTAATATGTAAATGCAAAATTATTACTAAGTATATGTATGTACAAATAAACATAACATAACAAAAATACACTAGTTTTAGTTAGGAGGTAGTATTAAAAAAATCTAATAACGTAGTTAGACGTGTTTGCGTTTTTAAACTTGCGATCTAAAAGATGTAATTCCAAGTCTGATAACAATTCCATTGCTGTAAAGTCACCTCTATTCTTTGCATACTCTTATAATTCCTTTACCATACTAATGGCTTGTGATAATTGGTGACATTTGTTTAATTACTGCATTCAACTTCTTGATCAGAGTCGTCAGATGTGGTTTCTGTTTGGGCTACATAATCGGGAGGAATGGGGTCACCATCATCTACTAATAGCACATTGCTATCAATGTTAATGAACTCGCCCAAATCATTAATGACAAACTTCCACAACATCAATACTCTCTTTCAGACTCAAAACGCGACATTTTTCTGTCATTGTTTACGATTTTAACCTTACAACTCGCAAATAAACGGCGGACTGCTGTCGGGGAATCACACATACTTTCATTTGGCGAAGTCCTTTCGCACTGCCACTCACACGCGACCGTACTTATTCATCTCCCAAATCCAGGGTTTTCGCACTGTTTGTATGAAAACAGCCTGCCCGCATCCGCCAAAAGGAGAATCCGCCCAAGAGAGGTTGATTTTCTTGGAATTTCATATACCTAGTGCCGTACTATGAAAAAATATCCGCTTAATAGAGATGTCCGCTTATTAGAGGTATCCGTTATTCAGGAGGTTTCACTGTACTTCTCTAGATATTATTATGAAATTTGGTACACGCTTTCTATTCATCAAGAGGCATTTTATGATGTATATGTTTTTTTTATTCCGACCAGTGGCATTCATGCGGGAATTTTCCTCAGGAAATAATTGTACGCCACTTCTATTTTTTTAATACAAATTATTTTTGAAATTCTCATTCCTTGCTGAGCAAATGTCGTATCTTGACTTTTTGTCGTTTGGCGTACAGTTTTCGAAATGAAATTCATTCATTTGCAATCTGTTATGAAATTAGATATTAACAAAGATTAAAAACGATCTAGTTGGTAAGAAGCAGATTTTGTTTTGTAACGATAAACAATTTTGATAGTTATCTACCTAGTCTAGTTGTCACGTATTTAAGTCATTAATCTTAACAAATTATTAAAAAAAACATGAAAATCTGGAACACCCTGTATCTCAAAAGTTAAGATGTTTATGACATGTGAAGTTTTTCTGGTAAAATGGACCCAATAATAACCTCCTTAAATATTAGCGTGTTATTAAGAAACACCCTGTATATCCAATTTTTTTAATTTTGACTTTTTGTCGAAAAATTAAAACCTCTGTTCATTTGTGGTATAGAGGAAACTCCATCCGGGGACACTCTGTATAAAATGTTTGACAATGCGTGAAATGTAAATTACAGACAAAAGTCATATTTTTCTTTGACTTCATTAAAGAAGATTGTATTAACTTAAAAATTACTTAAGATAGAAGGCATATATGTACTGAGCAAATAGATAAAGAATATAATTCTACACGTAACGATAAATTAAAATACAGGGTGTTCCACTTTAAAAATAAATTCTTATGAGTATATATTATATTATAACAAGAAGGTATAATTTGTAAAACACTCTGTATGGAACGTGTCTAGTATTTTTATGAAATATCATACCTTTTCAAATAACAATATTGAGTCTAACTTCCGGCATAATCAGAAGTTATAGATCCGTCAAAATATGTTCATTAGAAAGATCGGCATCTTCAATAGCGAATGATAATATTTGAAACAAATATCGTTTTTAGTTTCCGAGATCTTTTAACTCACCATGGACCACCCTGTATATGCACGTTCCATTTTATTTTCTCAGACAATTGAATCCCTGAATTCGTTAAAACATCGTAACTTCAAAAGTGAAACGAATTTCTAATTCTTTTTTAATTAAAAAAATATAAGGGTACTGTAATTCTACAACACAAGCTTGTGTTGTTTATAATATGTTGTTTAAATTAAAGCTTGCTTATGTACTTTAGTTTCCAAGACAACCAAATAAGGTAGTTGATAAATTTCTATTAAAATCCTGTCCTCGTATACCATATACATTTTGCGATATTGCATGCTCATTTAGTTTGATATATCGATACATGCATCAGTTCAAAATAAATTTCAATGTTTTCAAACCTAAAATTTGGTTTTTTAGCTTAATTTTTTTTTAAATGCCTCTTTCATCCCATTTGTATCTGATTATTTTGGTATTTTGCCTGTAGTGTCATGGTAAAGTAATATACAAGAACCTGTTGTGTCTTCGCCTGTAAAGACACGATTTGTCACTTACAATGTTATTCGATGCATGTATCGATATTATCAATGTAAGAAAATCTTCTTTCTGCCATCACTTAGTCTTGAAGCTAAGGAATAATAATGCGTGTCCTCTATGCCGATAAATTAAAAAACTAAAATTTTACAGGTTAGTGACGAGAGTCAACTCTATCATCCAACGTGGAGGTCTCCATGACGCTGCCAGAATTTCAATTCTCGACATTTTCGGTTTCGAAAACCTTAACGAAAACTCTTTCGAGCAACTCTGCATAAATTTCGCATCAGAATCTCTCCAGCTGTATTTTAATAAACATGTTTTCAAGTTGGAGCAACAGGAGTATGCCAAAGAGCGATTGGAATGGACCAATTTGACTTGGAATGATAATACACCTGTTATCCAGGTATGGATTTAAGTAATTAATATTTTTAGCTACGATAAGTACGTGAATAGTATTTTTAACGCAGAGATAACTATTAAGAAGTAAATTCAAAGTCACTCTTTCACGAATTACATATAAGTATAGTAACGGTGTTCAAACTAGGTTACATGTTTCGCTGAGCTAAAATCAACACCATAATACAAACAAATGTACAAATACAAACAGCTGCATTTAAAAAATAAAATAAGGGCTCATTAACACAAACTACCAAACCATAGGATTACACTTATATGAAATATGTGAGACACTGACTTTGATTTTTCGGTAAAGTTAAAAAACGGGTCTCTTGGAGAAAATGGACATTTTCTGAAATACGAGTACATGCATTAAGTTTGATTAGTTTTTTAATTTTAAATGATAGTTAATTAAAAAATCGTAAATAGTACAAAGCATAATGATTTAAAGTATAGGCTTCTATTAATATAATTTAAAAAACACCAACAGGCGATAAAGTTGGTAACTCTATAAATCATCGGTATGGTGTCGATCAGAGCTGGACAACCTACTGTAAAAAAGCTACAAGATACTTTTAGAGTTATAAGTACCTACTTAGTTGTTAAGCTACTTTTATTTAAAAGTACCTGTACTACTAGCAGGTCGCTTATTTTAAGTTACTTTTCAAGCTCCTTATTATTTATTTTGGAAAAACATGAGCATTATTTGGAAGTGTTTTTCCACCTAAAGGGTGTTGTTTATCGACTCGAATAAAGTAACATTTTTTATTAGGCATTTTTTATCTTTAAAATGTCATGTTGCTTTTTCCCAATAACTGTTAAAACAAAAGAGATATGCCAAAAATTAGTTTGAATTTCGGGCATCGGTTGACACAGTACAACATTTTTATAACATAATGATAGCAGTGGTTAATCCCAACTTGATATTTTAAGTAATAACCGCAAAAATAAGAAAATAAAATTTAACTTTGACAGGCCGTGACTGGAAAAGTATTGAGTTTCCGACTTTTGTTATACTTGATTTACTAAGTATACCTTTATTTTAACATATATAATCCGTCTCCTGCATTATCTGAACAACCTTTATTAGGTAAAATCAAATAGATCCATTAGTAATTGTATTAAGCTTGTTGTATATTTGTAGCTTTTGGGGAAGAAACCAGTAGGCATCTTCCATCTGTTAGATGATGAAAGCAACTTTCCCCGAGCTTCAGATTCGTCATATTTGGAAAAGTGTCACTATAACCATGCGCTCAACGAGAATTATTGCAGGCCTAGAGTAGGAGGAAGAGAATTTGGGGTAAGAATATATACACATAGATTCAAAAGTTTTGCATCACTATGATTTTGGCATGTTAAGATAATTTCAGGAATGAATTTTTTTTCCAGATGTTTATTTATGTTTATCAGTTAAAACGATACTATTTTTTGTAGAAAAAAAAATAATATCAAGACATGTTTAAGATATTCAGTGTTGTAGTTTGTTAGTGCTGGCCAGTTAAATTTTTCGGTTCAAATGAATCGCCGAGTTATATCCGAAATTGATCGTGCAAGAATAGGAGCTTAAGTTGAAGAAGGTCATTCCCAAGGGTTTGTTGCTGAAACAATAGTGGTTTTTCAAAGTGATGGCTTTCGCATATGGAATCGCTATCTAGAGACCAATCCTGTGCGTGACAGACCACGAAGTGGTAGAAGGCGTGTTACTAACGAACAGCAGAACCGCTATATTACGTTAACAATTCGGAGAACTCGTACTATGCCAGTCCCACAACTTCAGAGAGAGGTTACGCATGCAATTGGAGTTCATGTATCCGTCTCTACACTAAGAAGACGCATTCTTGAATCCGGTTTAAGACGTCAGCGGGCAGTAAGAGTTCCCCAACTACAATATGACCACCGAATTCGTCGACTGCAGTGGGCTGAAATGCACATTTGCTTACCCGAAGAATTTTGGAATTCTGTCCTATTTTCCGACGAGACCAGAATTTGTCTGGTAAACGATAGTCGCCGGATTCGTGTTTGGAGAGAATCAACAAGAACCGCCCAACGTGCCCATGCTCGCCCCTTGCCTCCATTCGCGGGAGGAAGCGCCATGTTTTGGCCAGGTAGGCACAATGACTGGCGAAATGTACATTAGGGATATTCTACATCTTTATGTTAGAACGTGGAGAGGGGCTGTTGGTAACAACTTTGTGTTTATGGACGTCAATGCCCGGCCCCATCGTACTAAAGTTGTGGATGAATACCTAGGAAGTGAGAGAATCAATCGCTTGGACTGACCTGCTTTGTCCCCTGACATGAGCCCGACAGACCATGCTTGGGACATGCTCTCTAGGGTAGTTCGCGTTAGAAGAAGTTCCCCTAGAACTCTCCAGGAGCATGTGGTCGCTGCTACTGAGGAATGGCAGGCTATTCCACAAGAAAGGAATTGCTAACCTTACGCACAGCATGCGGCGTCGTCTTCAAGCTTGCATTGAGGTCAGAGGAGGAAGTACACTTTATTAGAAGCTATATTTTTTTAAATTTCACAAATTATATAATATAAATACATTTTAATTTTTTTAAGTTTTTTTTATTGGAAGGTTTAAAATGTTGTGGTGAAATAAAAATTTATAAAATTAATTGATTTTTATTTTAAACTTATCAATAAACTAATATTTAGTCTATTTTCACCATGACGTAATTACTTATTCGAGTATTCATACAGTTGTAGTTGTTGATATATCTCCAACCACTTTTGTTTATATAAGGTCTTACAAATTTAGCCTCAACCACTGGTATTTCGGAAACGGTATATGGGTCTATAATAGGCCGCAAAAAAATAAAAAATAAATACAAAGGCTTCCAAAATAATTTGAAAATCTAAAATATTGCAATTAGGTTCTTATTTTTTTCTGATTTGTTCGAAGAGATGTCCAAAAATACATTCACTTTCTCATCGCTACTTTTTATTCTCCATAAGATGGCATCATCAGATCTTTCATGCGTTGTTTCGTCTTTAAGTCACCATCATCAACTTAATTTTTTTAAATACAGCCCTGCATTTTTTGTTTAAATTATGAAACAGGACCGAAATATTTGTTTAGTGGTATACAAGACATACTGGTTTTCCGACGTTTTATTTTTACTGCGTACTATTATTGTTTTTTTTTTATTTCAAACAGTTGTATCAAATTTCTACTTAGCGTAAGTACAATTATTTTATTTTATTAATACAAATAAAATTTGTCTCTTAAAGCCAGCACTTTCATAAGACGTTTAAAAGAGGCATTGAGTTTCACATTTTCGAATTATACCGAATTAAAAAAAAAGTAAATTACAGGAACGTACGGGTATTTTAATGAAGATGGTCAGTTTAAGGAAGAAAACGTCGGAAAAACAGTAAGTATTGCATAGTACTAAACATATATCTCGGCCCTCTTTCACGATATAAACCAGAAAATCGAGACCCGTATTTAAAAAAATTAAGTTGATGATGGTGACCCAAAGACGAAACGTTGGATGATAAATGGCGAATAAAAAGCAGCAACGAGGAAGGGAAATTTATTTTTAGATATCTCTTCGAACAAAGTCGATGCACCCTGTATGTAAAATTGTTGAATAAAGGCTTATAAAAGATCTCTTCAGATCTACAGCACCCTAACATTTGAAAACATAATTTCAAACATACATTAGGTATTCAATTTGGTAAGGTTCTGATAAAGAGGACCATACGAATATCATTATTATAACATTTTCTTATTTTTTAGATTCGCCATTTTGCCGGCCAAGTATGGTACTCGGTAGACGGATTCCTAGATAAAAATAGAGATATTTTGAGGCCGGAGGTTATTGAACTTCTTACTTCAAGCAAAGAATCTTTAGTCACCACCATCGCTAAACCTTTAAGTAACCAGTCCCAAAGTAGAACTTTGCCAAAAGGGGCTAATGGTAAGTAATTTGTGATTTCCTATTTAAATCATTATGACAAGAAGATTGAAGTTTACGAAGTATTAACTATACTCCCAGACGATAAATTTCAGACAAAGGTAATGTTAATCAGGCTTATATTCCTGGTGAACTTTTTTATAAAATGAAGACTTGTGTCGCTGAATGAATGAATTTTAGATTTCAAAAATACTGATGTCTTCATCATTATATTAAACATGCAGGGACAAAAGTTATTTTTCCTCTTAATTTCCTAACGTCCTGTAGAAAAATTGAGAGGTACAATTCATCTTCAATCTGTTATGTTTCAAAGTGTGATCTTTTCTTAACATAATATTTCTTAGTTTATGTTATTACCTGCTTTTTAAAAGAAAGTATTGCAGTTTCTCAATTTTATTCACAATTGAGAACATTACATTATTTTTCTATTTCGGTTTCATAATGGCTACATTATGAAATGCAAAAAAAGTTGAATAACCTGCCACTTTAGGAAACTGAAACTTTTTTTTTATGTTGGCAGCAAATAGGGTTCGAATTTTAGGCTTACTTCGATTTCGTTGAAATTAGTTTTCTAGGCATTACGGATTCGGCAAAATTTTTTTATAGAAAAAGTACTAACCGTTAACCTTGCAAATAGATCATTTTTACTAGATATTTATCTGAAATACCTATACTCGGAAATATATAACATGCTGACGGTGTCCGTCAACTAATTTCTAGTCATAACTATAAAACAACATAACCTCAAAATAATAGAAATATCTTCCAGTTTGTGCTTTGTTTCTAAAGTTTTATTCAATCAAGTAATATTTTTATTTTTAATTCAATATAGTATTATACATATTACTTTATATATACATATTTATAGTTACCGCAAACATTTCCTGGGCATTAATTGTTATTCCTGTCAGATTCTGTGTCGACACAATATTTTGTTCAATAGTATTATTTATTATTTTGTGCAATATTTTGAACTTTGTTCTGCTCGCACCATGTTTCAAACTTTTGCATATTCTTTTTAAATGTTTTTCTAGATTATTTTCTGTAATTTCTCGCATTTCTGACGGAGTACAACTTTTCCCGACTCATTTTTATTAATTTTAATAATATATTTATTTATAATTATGACGGATGGGAAGAAGCTTTGTTGTGTTCAATTGTTTCTAGCATGGCATATTTGATACTTGTAACATTTTATTAAATTGTAAAAGTATTGCCAACCCAAAAAGGAAATATTAATTCAAATGGAAAAAATCTACTATATTTTTTAAAGTTTTTAAACTTTAAAGACCCAAATAGAAAAAGTACTATAAAATACACGGTTCATAAGACAATTAGAGCACTTGTACTGTAGAAAACTTCCCGCTTCGCGGGTCGTTTTCTAAATTAAACGCGTGCTCTAAGATAATGTCTTATGAAACTTGTATCTTAATATACTATTTAATAAAATAAAAAAAGACGACTTGTATTCAGCGTAATTTTTTAATCCTACCATCATCATTTTTTTATATTTAAGAAACCACCAAATACTTAAATTTAAAAAGTTGTTTAATATCTTCTTGGGATATGTTTCTTGTGTGCCTGGGGTAACTTTGACGAAGCCTTAGCCCTTATGATGGCCTTTCAATAGGCTGAAAGCGCTAGGCGATGGTAGGATTAAAAAATTACGCTGAATACAAGTCGTTTTATTTTATCCGAGAAACAGCGTACAACCGACTTCCCCTCTTATGCTTATACTATTTAATATTATTCCTCAAGAAGCAATTTGAGAGAATACCATGTCGCATTGTTGAAGTGGCTATATGCGATAGTAATTTTTGGATTTTTCTTGCTAATCGATCAAATATTGAAATGTTCTCAATTGTGAATAAAATGAAAAACTGCAATATTTTCTTTAAAAAGAAGATGATGACGTGATCCAAAAGATATCGTATTAAGAAACGGTCACACCTCAAAACAAAACATGATGAAGTTAAATTCTACAGCACAATTTTTCCACAGCGCGTTAAAAAATTAAGAGGAAAAAATATCTTTTGTTTCTGCCTGTATAACGATTAAGACATCAGTATTTTTAAAAATTCAGGCTAACGTTCCGAGACGCCAGTCTACACTTTGTTAAAAGTTTTACTAAGATTGGAGAACAATTTAAAAACTTACAGAACTATAAACCTGACTAACATTATATTTAAATTAACTAAAAATAATGGCTACTCTTATTAAAATTTCAGGGCGTTTTGTCACTATGAAACCCCGTACTCCAACAGTAGCGGCTCGATTCAGTGACAGTCTCCAACAACTCTTAGAAAACATGTCCAAATGTAACCCTTGGTTCGTGCGGTGCATCAAACCGAACAACGACAAGTCGCCCATGAAGTTCGACATGCCTGTGGTGCTCGAACAACTTAGATACGTCGGTATGTTGGACACGATTAAGATACGACAGTCTGGATATCCAATTAGGATGAAGTTCCATCATTTCGTTGACCGATATAGGTAAGGTCTGATTACTGTTATTGTTTTTTCTGCCGTGTTAATTGGAAAGGACGTATCTGCTGAAAATATAATTCTTTGGTCGACGCTTAAAAAGTCCATTTTTGACAATTAGATATTCAAGGTTGTTTTTGTTATCTTTTTCTAGCATTTGTATAAGGTTGAGTTTTATCACACTTATTGATGTTTTAGATAAAATTGATTTGGGAGGTATTTGTATGTTGATAAAGGTTAGCCCAGTGATAGTAAACATAATATTTATTTTATGTCATACCAGTGCATTATTGTGTTTTTATACCTTAGATACCTTCTACATAATGGATTACTTTATGCCCGTGCTGGCATAAAGTACACATTATGGCCTGCGCTGGCATTAAACAGTTTTCGATTAACTTTTTATCTATTAAAAATAACAAAATATAAATTTATGTTTATATATTATTTGGTTGTATTTACATAGAACTAACAATTCTGGAAGGTTCCGCTTATAGCTAAATTTCCTGCAGCAAAGGTTGACTCATGATTCTTTGTCTGGATCTCTAGTTTCTGTAAGGAAATGCGAGATACAGATGGTAGGCCTGCCAACATCCTTGAAACCTCATTTTTGAGGATATGCTATCCTATAAATATCCTTCAACAACTGCGGTACTCTTCCATCCATCATGGCGCTTCAGCTCCAGCTCTGCTAAAAGAGTTGCCGACGTTCGACTTACACAATGACCAGTATACTTTTCGGGGTTGTCAAACCCAAATATTTTGCAATAATACAGGAAATTTCCACCAGGTTGTACAGTACAGCGGCCTTGTCTGTAGGGTTTGCGTTGCCTTTTCAGCGTTTTTTTTTTCAATTTCGTCGGGAATTTCAAAACCTTATTCCATTTTTGATTTTTGACTTTGACACATTAAACATTTGAATACTTATCACCTACCAACAAAAACGTAGGCTATAATAATGCCAAGGCAAAGTCGCAGGTAAAAATAAAAAATTGGTAAATCAAATTAAATTTAAAAAAAATATTTATTATTTAAAACGAACTGGTATGATATTAAAGTTTGTATGCACCACGGGTACTAATAGATATATACCCTCGGGCGACTAACGAACCCTCGGGCTAGAAGCCCTCGGCTTTGTAAGACTGTCGCCCTCAGGGCATAATCATCTAGGTACTTAGTACCCTTGATTCATAAATAACTATTACGAATGTTAGTTCCTTTTTATCAGAGGAAACCATAACATCTGAGATGGTAGAAACGGCATAAGTATACATAATGCAGATAAGATAGTAACTTGTAAACGTTAAAAACGAGATAAGTATACATATACCATTATCATTAATCACAAGAATGAATGAAAATCAGATACCCCGTCTAATGTTTAAGTAGTTTGTTGACCTTTTGTTTTATTTTATTTATATAATTTCCCACGATATACTTAGGTGGTACAAGTACAAACAATACATAGCATAATATGGTACATTTAAATTAAATCGGAACTTTTTGGAAAGTTTATTAATTCATTCATTGTTTTTGTCCGAATTTAATAATTTATTTTTATATTATGTTACTACCGGTCTTTATATTATATATACATGGTGAACCAAATATTGAGGACATCTTATGAAGTACTACATTTCATCTCACTGCAGAAAGTAACCATGCATTATATTGAATTGTGCATTACGTAATAAGAGATGTAAATTGCATATTACGCATGAATAGGAAACTTATTCCATCGGTGCGTAATTGCATTACAGCTCGAAATAGGTACTGAACTTTACCTACACTCATGTTTATTAATTTTAAAGCATAATTAGGCTTTAATTTCGACGATATTTCTCAGCAAAAAGGTTAGTGCATTTGTCTTTCTTCCCCGGCGTTCAACAAGACAAAGTATAGTTATAGTACCCGATTTTCCAATCCATTGGACATATTTTGCATTTAAATATGCAGTTACTGGAGCGACACTGTGTGGCGGCCCTCTATCTTGATGCCATATTAAATTTCTTACGATTAGAATGGGTAAATTATCTAAGCGATCTTCAATTTCCACCTGCAGCATATTTAAATACCGTGGGCCAGTTAAGGAACCTTCGAAAATTATTGGGTCCATAACCCGATCACCAATTAAACCGCCACTTTGTCGCCCTTGAAGCTGGATTTCCTGAGTATTGAAAGGATTTTCGTCTGACCATTGATGCGTATTTCGACGGTGGCAGCCCCTACTGGTGGAAAAATTTAACTTATCCGTCCATAATATAGAATTTAAAAAATTTGGATTTTTTTATTTCGTCAATTATATATCTACAAAAATTCAGCCTATTTTCCTTTTGCCCAGGCGGTAATTTTTGCACTCTTGTAGGCTTGTATGGACAGAACTTATATTTTTCAAAAATTTTTCCTAATGAACCAACCATACGATATAGGCAGCTCTTGTAGTATATCGGGGATAGATTTGTAGGGAAATGCCCGAAAATAGGCTAATACATTCATTTCCATTTCTTCCATAGTTAGTGTTTTCCGCCTAATTATTCGTTTTTTCTTTTATATCTTTAGTCTCGAAAAATGTCTTCTTCAGCCGATAATATATTGTTTTGGAAGGAACCCGTCTAAGTGCTAAGGTTGCACTGCCCGTTTGACGAAAAATATCAAACATAAAACACTTTGCCCCCCACCGAATAATAATATCTCATATTAGTTGGTTTTTACATACAAAATAACTTTTCTACAAAATTCGAAACGATTACTAATGCTGAGAAGGACAAACTGAAATATAAATAAAGATAAAATCCATAGCAACCAAAACAGTTGCATAGCTATCTTGATGCTTTTAACAATAATATATTTTTACATATTTTTGTCAATGTTTGATGGAATTAGTTCTGATATATTGAGTGTCCCATTAAAAAAATAAAAAATTGCTTTTCGGTGTGACATGTGACACCTACTGTCATTGTTGACAACACTCATAAAAATTTGGCTAAAAATGCTACATCTTGCTTTTTGAATGAACGCGCTAACTCAAAACATAAAAAAGTTATAGGCTCTTAAAAGTGGGACAAACTAAATTTATAACCCTGTACTTTATCTACGATCACAACCGTAAATAACAAAAAATACTACCTACTATCTAAGTAAGCTAAATTTGACGCACTGTAAAGTAAATCGCATGGTTTTTGTAGTGTAAATCGCACACTAAGCAAGGCCGCCTTGTTAATTTCCAACAAAAATACACGTTGTGTAGCAGTATCCTTTCAATATACTGCCGTGCTAAGACAAGAGGTCCTATCTACAAAATAAGCGTTTTAAGATAATTAGGTTTTAGTATTTTTCCTCTCTTATAGATTCTATATATTGTCTTTACGATTAAAACTTTTAGCTTCTATATAGTTTTAATATATACAATTGTTTTGCTAATCTTATTTTATATTTTACCTTTTTAGTTTAAGAGATATTTGATAATTATGCATATGGGACTATTTAGTTAAGTATAAATGCTATATTTTTATTAAAAAAAATTTGTCCCTGTAATTTTTTAAGTTTACAAAGAAAGTCAACAAATTTATTTATTCAAACTTTTTAATATTTTACATATTATTAACAAAATTAAGATTAAGTATAATCAAGAAAGCGGTATAAATACTTGTTAAACTAGTCATCAACTTCTTCATATGTGTTGGAGCTGACTGGCAAATCTATCCAAAATTTTAGTCGATTGGCAGGGATATGGGATGTAAGCTTGGAAATTAAAGTTGTTTTCCTTTCTTGATTGACTCCTCGACAAATGGTACGTTGTTCACCCCTTTTCAATGAACCCTTCAAAAACTTTTGGTTAAAAATGTCCTTCACTTCCTCAAATTCGTTTTTAAATTCGGTTTTAAAGGAGAAAACCTTCCTGCCTCTTTTAAAGGAAAGTGCTACAATGTCTCTAAGATAAACTCTTGTAGCGAGGCGCTGTAATTTATACTTGGAAGTGTAGTCCATCCACTTGAAAAATTGTCCAATTTGCATTTCAATAACAGTTACTTTTGATGAATTTGATTCTTTAACTGCTGATGAGAAATCATCAAAATCATAAACTTTATTCTTGCGCTTTAGGGACAATTCAACCTGATGATGAAATGAGTCCGCTGCCATAAATGTATGGCCAGGCTCAAAGTACTTAATGACCAAATCTTCAAGGGCAATTTCTAAGGAATTAGCAGCATATATGAAAAAACTTATCAACGTCCAATTCTTATTTTGGGAAGAACAATTGTCCAACCAAATCGTTATTTTTTTCATATCTCTATTAGCAAGAAAGAACGCATAAAAGGTTGATATTAAGTCTTCTTTTGATCGCCCAGCAATTCCTTCATGCCAAATTATAGCACACGCATATATATTTTTGCACCTTTTTCCAATGGGCACGAAACTTTCATTGTAGACAACTATCCTAGGTGTGAAAATGATTTCTTTAAACATTTCCAAACGAGGAAGCATGATTACCTAAAAATAAACAAAAGTTATAAGAACTTAGGAAAAGTGTAGCCTACCTAATTATTTTACCTTTTGTAAATCAGCTGATATGATAAGTTCGTCGGTGGCCTTTGGTTTTTCGGCGTCTTCTTGATATTCTTTTCTAGCATTAATGGCTTTCTCTTTATGAACGTTCCATTTTTAACATATGTCGCAATTGGCATCATTATCATGATTTTCAACTTGCTTATGCAATCCATAACACTCACATTCCCAGCATTCTTCATGCCCTAGTTTGGCAAATGATATATTTTGACCAGAAACAACATTTCTGTAGAGCTCGTATGAAAATGTTGTACCAGGATGTTTATTTTTAAAATCTTTATACATTAAAGAGATTGATATATCACTAGGAAGATATTTACGATCCGGAGCGTGTTCTCTTCTATAATGGGAAATAGTGGGTCTAAACGAATTGATATGTTCAATTATATCATTTCTATTCACTTTTTTGGCTGAAGGATGTCGTCGTTGATCTGGCTTAGGAGATAATAAATTTGTGTTCGTGCTAAGTACATTTTTTAGAATTCTGTCGTTTTGTTTTTCATACCCAAATGTAGATAAAAAGAATACTTTGCAGACATTTATTTCTTGATTTTCATACTTTAGATAGTATTTAAAAGTATAAATTCTACTGGATTTATTTTTAGACTTGCAAGTATTCCTTCTTTTGTTATTTTTCTTTATGCAATTAAACATAAATAGCTTCTGCTCTTCTTTCAACAGTTTCCAATATTGTGTGTTAATTTCATTTTGTCTTTCAAGGGGTATTTTATTTACACATTTCAACTTACAGCTACAAGGAGCTTTAACATTCTGATTTTCGATATACTTTTCCAATTTTTGCTTTTTCCTTGCAACAACCCCAACATCGAATTTTTTCCTCTTCCGTATCTCTCCTTTTTTTGTGTACTGTTTATTTTCAGCAGTTTCAACTGCCTTATTGACTATTTGATTTAATATATCTGTTTGAATATACCGTTCAGTTTCAGTAAGCAAGCTACTGTTATTCACAGTTACATCAGTGATTTGAGAAGAGTTTATACAAGTATTGTCATTTTTCGGACTAATATGTTGAGAGAATGACATTGAAGGGATAAGTACATTTGATAAAACACTAATCTTTTTATTTACGTTATATTTGTTAAGTTGAGGAACAATCTTGTCACTTGACCCACTTGTCTCGCTACTATCACCACTATCACACTCAGGTACATAATCTTGGTCTTTTATGCAACTAGCATTATTATTAGCCACTTGTTTTAACTCATTTCGCACTATGTTAATTTTATTCTGTAGCTCTATGTTTAGCGCAAGGGAAACTAAATGTTTTCCACGGGACATTGCAAAGCTTACAAATATCTATCACAAGTTTTATCTGCTTATTTAGAAGACTTTTAATACGAACTGTTAATGACTAAACCGCGAATTACAAGTAACATGTTTGAGGTTATGTGTAACTTGGTGTCACATGTCCTAGTAATGTTGGTTGCATTCAACGCCCACTGCTAAGTTGAATTGTCCTAAATACAGCACTTGGGACTTTCTTGTATAGTCGGTAAATTTTATAAAGCAATATGCTAGACTTAAAAGTCCTAAGTACAATAAACTGCGTAGAAAGGACAATCTATCGTAGTAGAAGTCAAATGGGACATTTTGAATTAGTACTCATGGGTAATTATTCACATAGGACAATAATTTTAGGCATGTATTCTAATGTTAGAATTAAGATAGGACTTTCTAACTTAGTACAAGGATAAAAAACGTGTTTAAGTATCCATATATACCAAAAAGTAAAAAACACAAAATTTGCAGATAGGACCTCTTGTCTTAGCACGGCAGTATAGACTTTATTTTACCGCCACTTTATTAAAACACGATAACACTAATTAGACAGTTAGTTTGCTGACAAATATTGTTGAACAAAATATTAAAGCCTAATTGTGTTTTAAAATTAATAAAATATGATCGTAGGTAAATATTATTATACAATTTTATATTACAAAGACATGTTCGGATTTGGAATGTAAACTGCAAAATTATTTGCAAGAACCGAACAAACCCTGGGGCAGATAAAGCACTAAATTAGTCTTATTTAGTTTTCTAGGCAACACAAATATTATTTAAGTTAATAATAATTTAATTTCAAGAATAACATAACGTTGGAATTGCAATAAAATATTACTTATGCATGGTATCCCAGAATATGTGGGCAATCTCCCGGGTTCAGATAGAACACTCAGAAATAACAGGAGAAGTATCTATAAATTTTTCTTCCTACGCCCCCCTAGATGATTATCCTTAAAATTCTCCCTTTTAAACACATTTGGCTTATTTCAGGAGAAGTGTCTATAAATTTTTCCAAATGTGTTTAAATGGGCGAATTTTAAGAAGACTCATCTAGTAACCATTATACTAAAAAAATATTAAATTACACCTAGTACTTAAAAAATTATTTAAAAAACAACGATTTCCAGGTACAATACGTCCGTTATGGGTCCGTATCTCCGTAGGAAGAAAAATTTATAAGAACTTCTCCTGTTATTTTTAAGTGTTCTATCTGAACCCGGGAGATTGCCCACATATTCTGGGACACCCTGTATATCGTGCGCCATGATTTTTAATCACTATTTCAAATTTTGATCGAGTAAAACGGAGCTTAACAATAATTGACAATAAAAAATAACTCTCTTAATTCCTCTTCAGTTTTTAAAATTCGATCAATAAGGTCAAACTTGCGATTTGATCAATAATTTTGTAATCTCTCCAAAAAAATATTGTACCCATTTGTAAAACTATTGGCCAATATATAATATACATTATTAATGCTTAAAAAGCGGCGAAGAGACCGGTTGCACCACCATAAAAAATATAATTTTTATGTGAATTTAATTATAATTTCTTACTAAATTCACTTTTAATTACTTTCGCATTAGAGAATAATCGCGAGACTTGATAATATCGTAACGATAATCAAATAGAATTAAAGTTAACATCATCAATCAACGAAATCAAGAAACACCACGGATGGTTGCTGAAGAAACATTTTCTGTTCGTTTAAAATGAATGCTGTGTTCACAAAATTGCATATGTAATTTTCGGTACTATTTTAATTATAAAGAGTTGATATAGATATTCCAGCGAATCGTCTCGTTTTTCTACAGTTAGCACCAGCAATCCGTCATCGATCAGCTGTTTGGGAAATTTAATAAAATGCGTTGTGATTTTAAAGTTTAATTGGTGCTAAAGTATATTTCAATCGATGTAGTATATTTTATTATTAAAAGTTTGATTAACTACATATTGGATTGGTTGTAAACTAGTAAACTGCAATAAGTAGGTACTAATCACTTTTCCACCTCACCTGATGCCACCGTTAGAGAACCTAAGGTTATTTTCAATATTAATTAAAAATGTTACATCCGGCAAAAGGGTCAACTTCAAACACAATAATCGCGTTCGGAATAACTCTATTAACGGACACCGTTACTTCAAGCACGGCATCAACTCCCTAATGTAAATAAATTAAATTGCATTATTTAATACAATATTTTAGTTTTAAATTGAAAGCTATTTCATGAACGTTCGAATGTGGCCGAAGAGGCATATTTTTAAAATTCTTTACTTTCGCAGGTATCTGCTTTCCGGAATTCCGCGGGGGGCCCCATATAGAGACTTGTGTAGGGCTATTTTGGAGCAAATGCCCCATACTGGCACAGGTAAAGTACATTCTAAAATATATCAGTGACCTATATTGTTAGTAGAATGTGATGAGATTAGAAGGCTGGTTGGGCAAATATCGAGGTTCTCTATTTTGTACAACAAATATTGAATTCAAGAGTTGTCTCTGCTTATGAACCACCGACACTGTCAAATAAGCTGTTATCTCGTTAAGAATGAATCAATTTTAATAATTTTTGTTTCAACTGATAGAAAATTGATTCTATAGTTTAAGGCAGAGTCGTTTACGTCCTGGTACGTCTAAATGTACGGGGTAGCGCGTAAAATCAAGATGCTTGTAAATTTTCTTAAATTTAAATATGACATATTATTCACTGGCCCCAAAGAATCGCCATGTCACTCGAGGTAGCCGAAAACTAGGGAGACTTATGTATCTAATGATTTTGTATTTATAATATTAAGTAAATGAATAGGTAATTTATTTTTAATTTAGTAAAAGTCAAAAGAAATAAAATGTCGCATTGGTTCTTTATGAAATGTTTTCCTAATCGACCACATAACGTATTTAGAAGAAATGGCAATTTCTTTGTTACCCAGAGCGTCAGGGCGATTCTTTTGGGCCAGTGTCTACAATAAGCTATTTAATTAAACGTGATGGCAAAACACGAAACGTTCATAGTTCAGATAATTCACATCTTCGCAGACAGCATGAAGTATCACGCCTCAACAAAGATCTGGAAGAAATTTTGACTTGGGGTGATAGTAACCAAGTCAAATTTAACGCTAAGAAAACCCAGGCAGCAGTCTTCTCTAAAATGATTAACATCACAGAACCGGATATAGTCATGGCAGGACACGCAAATTCCACTGATCTTATCTATTAATTTGCTGGGCGTCAATCTGGGAGGAAATATGTCTTGGCATAACCACGTTGTGAAAATCGCCAAGAGAGCTTCTCAGAAACTTGGTGTACTCTTCCGAACCAAAAAGTTGTACACACTTCAACAACTTTTGACACTATACAAAGCCCAGATTCGACCATCACCAGAGTACTGCTCTCATGTCAGAAGCTCTGCACCCAAACATACTCTTCGGCTACTGGATTCCATCGAAAGGAGGGCTATTCGTCTGATCGGAGACCACGAGCTGAGGAAGAGCCTCGACAGCCCTAGAACATCGAAGACCAGTTGGGGATTTGACTCTCTTTTACAGATATTTCCATGGAAAGTGTTCGGTTGACTTAGCCCTCTTAATTCCGCCCAGAGCGGCGTATAGCACAAATACACGACGAACCACTGCCTCGAACTCACCAGAACAAACACCAGCAAATAATTTCTATGTTACTATCAAAAATTGACGTAAAGCTGAACATAACGAATAATGAAAGTATTGTCACTGACATTAATTTTAGTTTTGTCAATGTCAAAATTTAATTTGGTTGTACTACCATAACTATCAGAGTTTTGCGTTGTTACCATCACGTTTAATTGAATAGTCATCAAAACGTATTCAAACTTGTCACATGGGTTAACAATATGGGCCTATTCAAGAAGTTATAATTCAGTTTTTCTATAAAATGGTACAGGGGAGCTAATATTCAGCCACCTCAAAAATTACATGTTTACCTTAAGGATACATCACCCGGTATTATAATTAAGATAGCATCAAATTATAAAGAAATCCGTCCTCTTAGCGACCGTTTTTCAGAATTTCATACGATTATTTATGGCTGTAGGACCGAGTATGATAAGTTAGTTAGTTCGCTTACATACAGAGAAATTTTTCAAAAATTATATAGTTAAATGTTTCTATATTAATGTTTTTAGAAATATATCTCAATATTTTCTGTACTGCTAAAACTAGAGTTTCAATTTTGTCTTTCAGAGGGACCAGATTTTCAGTTGGGAGCTACAAGAGTTTTTTTGAGAGAAAAGCTTGAGCGATTACTAGAAGGTAAACGAGGAGACTCTCTTAAAGGAGCTGCAGTTGTAATACAAAAGAACGTCAGGGGATATTTAGCGAGGAAGAAATACAGACGAGTGAAAAGAAGCGCTGTTGCTATACAGAAACATTGGAAGGGTTACAAGCAGAAAAGAGACTACAATAAAATTAAAAGAGGTACACAAATATGAACTTTCATAGTTTTTAAGTCTAAAAGGAGAGCAGAACTAGTTTAAATCCTTTCCTAACTATCTCAATTATTTTAGGAGTCATTCAAGCCCAAGCTCTCTACAGAGGTCGCAAAGAACGCAAGCTCTATGGGAAACGTAAGGCTGAATTCAAACGTCGAGTTGAAGCTGAGAAAATTGCGCAAGAAAGAGCCAAACAACGTGCAGTTAGAGAAGCTCAGATGCAGGCTCAAGCTCAAAAGGCTAACGCTAGCGCTAAAGCTGCTGCTAAAAGTGACAGTAAAACTGCAGTGAACCATCTGGAAATACCAGCAGAGTTAGCATTTATATTTTCAAAATTGGAGGGTAAGTTTCTAAAAAGTTTTTATAGACTTTTGTTAATACAGTTACACTTTACAGAAATATTTATTCAATTCTTCACAGATTTGGTTTATTAGATTCCATAGTTCCAGAGAAAATATAAAATATGTTACTACAACAAAATTATTTCTAGGTTATACTCCAATTCATACTGAACGCAACCTCGTCAAGGTGCTTGGTGGAGTCACTGGTACTACCCCACCATTGAACCTTCCCCACGATTTGAACCAGTTTGAATTCTCCAAGTTTTCTTCGGTATATTTTAAAGACGCAGATCTTCACTACAAGAAGGATCCCATCACTACTCCATTTCTTTCTAAAGCAGCTGCAAGAGACCAAGACTTTCAGGATGCTGTAGCTTTGTTTAAGCTTATCTTACGTTGGTCTAACGATCCTCAACTGACAGGTACTTTATAAAATGTATTTTTTCACGTAAATATTCTATACTACTTTTATAAAGTTCCTAAGTAATTGCTCTAATTTTTTACAGGACCTCGAGAAAGGGCGCTCGCCGACTTCATGGTCTATAAGGGTCTAAACTCAAGAGGTTTAAGAGACGAGCTTTTGGTTCAGCTATGTAATCAGACATGGAAAAATGATAACTCAGAAAGAGTATGGCAACTAATGGCTCATTGCCTAAGTAGCTTTCAGCCCAGTCCGCCGTTAAGCAAGTAAGTCAGCCAAGATTATTGATAAGATTGTAAAATTTAATACGGCTACCTCTCTTTTTTCAGATATCTTTTGAAATTCATCAGTGATCATGCCCCAGTAAGCATAAAAGAAATTCTACAAAAGAAACTTACCAGAAGTCTCCAAAGGGCCCCTCATTCTCGTAATATGCCTCCAAGTTTATTGGAATGGAGAAGCATAAGGCAAAAATCGAATTGTGCTTTACCACTGACAATGCCTGATGGAATTCTTGCTAGTGTTAATGCTGATTCATGGACAACATGCGAAGAGGTAAGTGAGTCATATTCACCCGTAGAAGCCTTTACTATGTTATTGTTCCTCTATAATATTTTCTATTCTTAAAGCTATCGATGACAACTACTTTTAACGTTTCATTAATTACAATGTAGTTTTTTGAAAACCTCAGCTACTTGTGGCAGCCACGCGTTACTGACGATACCAACTTTATACAAAGTTCCAATCCTGTTAGCTAGGTTGTATAATAATCAACTAAATGAACTATTTAAAATCATGTGTTATTTTTTTAGGCTGCGTCTCTAGCTATGTCAGCACAAGCAATAACACCAGACGGATGGACAGTGGTCATGGATGATGCAGGCGTTGTATATGAAGGAAACGGTCTGGACTATGTGTTTGACTTAGTATCTGAACTAGAACTTTGTCCTGCTTTTCCGATCCAAAAAACAACGCTTCTTAAAACAGGAAGTCGTAGAAGCTTTCCTACTGAGATGGATCATCATGTGACCACACCCACTAGACCCCAGGTACAGACCAATTTCACGCTGGATCACTTGTATAAATGTTGCTCTTTATTGACGGAAATTTAGTTATAAACACTTGCTATAGTAGACAATGTTTTAGGTCCCGCCTCCAGAACCGCCTATAAATATTACCCGTAAGCTATCACGGGAACCTTCAAGGGAGATCGTTCGAGCCTCACCTCCAGCTCAAGCCATCCACTCACGTCAAAGCTCCAGGAAATCTTCTCGCGAAGTTCAGAACATTGAATCTAGATACAGCCCTAGTAATAGAGATTCTCCTATAATAAACACTACTAGCTCTCCAGTTAGAAAAGCGTCCCATGAAGCTTTATCCAGAACTTCTGCATTGAATGACCGATATTTCGATGTAGAGAAGATCCGATCAAGAAGTTTAGACAATCTCTTGGGAGAACCGGAACCCAACACTTTGGCAGAGCTGGGTTTGTCCCAGTCTTCGAAGCTTAATGAAAGGTACCACTCGGTTGAACAACTAGCACCTATAAAGCCAGTGGTGATGACTCACAGTCATCAGAACTATATGGCTAAGGAAGAAATAGATTTTGAGTATCCAGATATTGGAAGTGTCAGTACATCACATAGAGACAGAGGAGGCCCGAGGTACATCAAGTCACAATATGCCGGTGAGTTTTTTAATTAGAAAATCCTTTTTTTTTATTTAGTAAAATATTATTCTTATTCCAGGCAAGAAAGCACCGCCAGGCAGTCACTCAAGTCGCGCCTATATAGAGAAATCAGAATTTAGTGGTGTTCGGAGTTCGGCTATGTCAGACACCAGCGAAGCACCTAGTTTGGCATCTCATGTAAGACGGGTTCGTGTCCCCTCTCAGGCGAGCGACGTGGACCAATTTTTGGATGAACTTTTCAGTCCAGTTTTGGATGGTAATTTAGATGAACTTTCAGACGCCAGATCGCTTGCAGCTAGCATTAAAGGGGGTGGAAGTGGCATTAAAGATAAAGAAGGATCACAAGATAATAAGAAGGAGAATTTGATATTTATTGATAACAATGATCGTATAGAAGGTCTAGACGACTTTTTAGATCAAGTTTTAGGAAACAGTATGAATTCAGAAGTTGATTTGTTAGCTGATGCGGCAGAAATGGTTCTAAGAATTAAAGGTGGAGGTCGAAGAAATAGGACAAATAGTCAAATTAGCGAGGTAAAATTAGAATATAATTTGATTTGTCGATACGACTTTAAAATATTAAGTTATTTTCGTTTAACTCTAACAGGAAGAATGATAATAATAAATTATCTTTCCAGGGAAGTTCTGTATTGGATCAAGAAGTTGAAAATATTACCACAACTCGGCCCGGCCCCTCAGGATCAAACACCAACGTCGACGACTATATTAGCGACCTCTTTCGACCAATTTTCATAAACGATAGTATAAAGACGCTCACAGAGAAGCACAATTTGGTTGAGTCTATTAAGGGAGGAGGTTCAACACAAAGTGGCGCTTCATCTTCCAGCTATAATTACACTTCCATTCCAGCTCCAATCGTTAGCCCTACACCCTTAATGATGCCTTTATTAAGTTCTAGTCAAGAAGGGTTTGTACCAATGTATAATATGCCCCCTGGACTAAATGGTATGCCTCAAGCTGGCACTGATTTAGCAGCATATCAACAAAATCTGCAAAGGGCTTTCCTGCAAAGCGCCATGGCTCAGAATATTCAGATTCAGCAGCAGTTACTGGCTCAAAATCAGGCTTTACAAGAGCTGCTTACTCAGAATGTTAACACCGGAGATGTTAATGTAAAAGTAAATATAAAATTATAAGCTTTAAATCAAAATTTAAAAAATTACAACCTGCAATATAATTTACTTCGAGTTGAAATTTAAATGATTTGAATTGTAAAACATTTCTTGTAATTTTAGGTAACAGAAACCATTCAAACTACAGTAAAAGCTCAAGTGCACCAATCTTCTCAGTCTCCTCAAAATAGAAAATCGAGTTTTAAATCTGGAAACAATAGCAACGTTATTAGAAAATCTAGCTCACCAAGTGTCGGATCATCAATGGGTAAAGAAAATTACACTTTTTAGAATATCCTGTGGTGTAACTAACACAGTATCATTTTCGTTCATACGGCATTTTAGCTTCACGTATTTTTCTCAAATCGTTCGACTCAGATTTAAAAGTTCCTTACTAGTGTAACTGTAAACCATAAATGTTTACCACTTAATTGTATACCTGAATTTGGGGAGAACTTATCAACAAGACATACAGTCGATAGCAAAATGTATTCAAGGAGTTACTTTCATGAATTAATTAATAAAAACTTGAATGTAATAGTTAATTAGTCTTATAAAAATTGCTTCTGTGATTTGGTGTTCCTTACTAGAGTGGTGTCACTCGCTCTCAGGCGACTTGCTTAGGCTTGGAGCTGTGTTCTTTATCCTAAAGAATACGACCTGGAGGAACCCCTCCGTTGATTAGAAGGCACAATGTTACACTTTCTGCCTGTTTAAAGCTTTTTTCAAAATTTACTGAACCTAGATATATCGACGATTTTCTTTCATCATGAAGAAATTGGTTACTAAAAAATATGCCAAGGTCTTGGGAGTTTCATTACCTATCTGAATTTCATCATTATTTTTATTTTATAGTAGCACCACTCAATGGTTTAATGTTCTTCTTTAGATTATAAGTCAAGAAAAGCAAGCTCAGAGTCCAGTCAAAGTATGATGAGTAGAGGTGGAATCCCCGCTCCACCACCAATGCCGCCTCCTATCGACGAGTGTGACCCTAGTGAGACCAGACCTTTTATGGATCCCTACGGAAGAGCCAAAACAGTTAGAATAGGTAAAATAGTTTCTAATCGATAATCATGTCGATAAACCTAAATTATTCCTTGATTTAATGTGTACAGGTAAATGGCGTTGGCCTCCACCAAAAGGTGATACAAACCACGAGATGGGAGAGGACTTTATCCAATTCAAAATGCGACAGAAAGAAAGGAAAGTAACCCCGAACAAAGACCAAGCGATTACGGTCACGAATGGCTACAGTTCCATAAAAACAGACAATTCATTGGAGTGGGATGAAGTCGATTTCGACCCTCTACTCAAGGAAAATGACAAGTTGGCAAGATCGAATTCCAAGAAGGCTTTTGAAATTGGAGCTGCAAGACCTTCACCAGGTAATATATTAAATTTCATAGATATACAAACAATTGGTAATCAGTTAGCAAATTACTGACAAGAGACAATAATAAGAGAATGATTTTTCCATTGATGAAATTGAAATTGTTCGAAATCGGTTAATCAGTTTTTAAATAAATTTGGTAAGAGAGAATTATTAATTTTCTTCACCCATTTTAGGAAGTATCGGAAAAATAAAGCTCAGTTCAGAAATGAAACAAAGACTGGAACGAGTTACAGCCAACCACTCGGTGAGGTCGACCAGTAGCAGCAAAGTCGATAAGCCATCGAGATCAGTAAACAAACTTGAAGACACAAGAAAAATGATGCTTGAACAGCAACTTGCTGGCAGATGGGATGATAATACCAGCAATATTAGTGGAAATTCTAGTCCGGAGTCTCCACATGTAAGTATAACCTGTTATCTTTGAAATTGGACACTTTAGGGACCAGAATAAGAAAGTATATCAGTTTGTTTCAATAAAGGGCATATTTCTGAGAAGAGGACAAATATGAATTCTCCTTATACATTTATATAAATTTAGAACAACTCAGGGATACACATATGATAAGAATTATATATATTTTAGATGCCACACAATCGGAGCAAATCTCCAACTCAACAAAGCTGGGCAAGTAGCAGCTGGAAACCTGGTCCCCCACCACCACCCATTGGTCCAAACTCTCTACCTCCTGCGCCTTCTAGTCCAGCGCCACCTCCACCGGTAGTCAGACCTAATCAGCCCCCACCACCGGTTGAGCCAATCAGGGATACATTTAAGGGTCACAGGTATACAAGATAATTCAGAATTACCTTGCTTTAAAATAGGATCAGCGGACAAAAGGATTTCACTCTATTTTCGTTGGCATCGATGGTTTTGATACGTTACCATTTTTTTTTCTCCATAAAAATTGGAAAATTCCAAAAAAATATTATAATGCAACAGTAATTCTAGGTTTACCAGTAATCTTTATCTTAGAATAATAGTTTAACACTTTTATCCTATTATAGGGATATGTTATCAGCCAAACAGGAAAGAGAATATATGCAACACCAATCATCCTTTATGGCGCAGCGTCAAGATAGAGACACGTTCGGTGTTCACCAGAACAGAGTCATGCACCAAAATAATTCTAAGAGAAATTCTTTCAGCCAAAACTGGGAAGTACAAAGTAGCATTAACGAGAATCATAATGATAGTGCAAGTTGGGCACCAGAAGGTAAGAGATCACAATGTTTTCAAGATCTATTAGTATTAAAACCAATCAATATTACATGAAGCGAATCCATTATTTATGTAATATTTTAGATAGTGACCGGCACGATGGTAGAATGTCAAGAGAAAGCTGGGAGTTAGCGGAATCTACCACCATTACTTCAATTGAACCACGTGAGGTTGGGGGAAGGTAAGATATAAACGATTTTATTCGATTATTTATAGGGCCATTATTAAAATCATTTCAGGGCGGAATCATCAGTGTAGTTAAATATGTTAACTGCCGCCAAACGGGGTGAAACCGGTTAAATTTGCTGTTTTTTCATTTTTTCGGTTTTCAGACAAAAATAAAAATCGAAAAAAAATATGTTTGAAGTTTCGAGCATTTATAACTATCAATACTGTCAAAATAACGTCTGTAGTTTTTTATGTATTTTTTTAAAGGTTTATCGGTTTCACCCCGGACTAGGGGGTGAAACCGATCATCCCTTTTATTTCACTTTAGCAACTTCGAGGGTGAAACCGATCATTTATCCTTGTTTTGAAAATTGTTTTGCCTGGTATCGCCTGATACAGGGGCGGATTTAGGAATTTTACAAAATGATAAAAATGAAAAACTCAACATCATTAAGGTACCTAATTTGAACTTATGACATAATGCAACAAAGAAAAAAAAATGGATATTTTTTACAACCAATGTTATTTTATTAGGACGATTTTTTAAATGGGCGCGCACCAGTCCATGTCCTTAATTTAGAATTGAAAATACTTTAGTTTCAAGACCGTCACATTAGCAAATCAGTTTAAAAAATAAACTATCATATATTTATGGTTTCTGTACGGACAATAAATAAAATAGTACACACATATGCTAAATAAACCTATACTGTTCACTGCAATTTAACGCTGTGGGCTTCATTTATGCTTAGATATTGGTGCTTTTCACCAGACCACGTCCCCGACACTTTCTTCTGGCTAATATAATATTTAACACGGGCTGTAAAATAATACCGCCTCATTTTCTGGAGATCGCCACGTAGCGATAGCCCATTTTTTCGGCTTGGTGGTCCTTCTATGTTTACTTATTTCTATGATCGTATCAAATTAGGAAGCAATGATCGGGACAAGAGACGGTCTTGAATTTTAAGGGGTATATGATTTATTTTCCTTAACTAGATATTTTGTCAAATACCAATGTGTGGAAAAATTATTTCCTAACCACCCGCAGATAACCTTATACTGTAAGGGCGTATTTTTGTCTACATTGTAGAGTGACGGCTCGTGACCTAGGATAGAGCAAAAACAATAAGAGAATGCTTTAGGTAAAACATATTTTTATTAATTTTTTTAATTGTACAAAAGGAAATACAATTTTTCGAAAATAAGAAAGGTTTTTTAGCGTATAGTGCTTAAACGTAAAGTCCATTCTTCGGTTCTCACTTGTAGAAAATTTATCAATAACAGCCTCATTAAAGTTTGAAATACCCTCTATACATATTTTTTTTCAATAGATAGCATTGCTAGGGCTGTTAGCCTTTCTTCATTCATAGAACTTCGCAAAAATGTTTTTATTCATTTTAATGTTGAAAAATATTATTCACCTTTGGCCGTGGTCATTGGTATGGTAACAATTATTTGTAAAAGTATTTCGGTGGCATAAAATATGCTCTGAAGATTATTTTCTATTCCATTTTTTGTCCAGGCAGGCTCCGCAACGCTGCGACCAAACAACAAACAGGAATAACAAAACAAACGGTTAGTTGTGCTGCATCCAGTTATTTTTTCCGTATATTTCATTTTTAAACTTTCTAATAAAGTCCCTAGATTTACCTTTTGTAGTCTGCGTTAAATTAATTTTGGGTTTGTTCGGGTTTGGGTCTTCATGCATTCTTCACTTAAATTCTTTGCTCTAAACTCAAAGAGCTAAAGTTATGTTTTAAATAGTCCATCGTCAAACTATTAATTTTAACTTAATAAATATATAATATTAAAATATTGAAACATCCACGGTCGAATTACTATATACATGCGCGAACAAACAGACAAAGGGGCACTCCAAAATTGTGCGACTTTTCCATGTAAAATCGCCATATCCCCGCTATCCCCCGCCATCTGATACTAAAGAGAAACTGCATTATGTCCCGCCTATTTGAACGCATATGCGAGCATTTCTCATCAATCTAACGACCGGCGGGATTGCGCCACGGTGGGCCGCCTATATACAGTTTGGTTTGACAGTACGATAAAATATTAGGGAGGGTCGGACTTTATACGATAAATAATATTAAATGAATATAAATTAATATTTTTTAATTCGTGTTGGGGGTGCAATTGCGCATGTATTCATGTGGAAGAACCGCCACTGACACTGTAGCTAGCACTTAAAATACTAATTCAGATTGAATACCAAAAATACGCCCATACAGTATAAGGTTATCTTTGGGTGGCTAGGAATAGATAATTTTTCCACACATTGGTATTTGATATTAATTCCACTTGAAAAGCAGACTATTTATTTACATATTTTGTTCTTTTTATTTTTATACTGGGAAAATAAAGAACCAATAAGGAGCTATATTTTGTATATGATTCTTTTTGTTGAAACGAAAAAATATTTTATTTACAACCATGCATGTAATAATGACATTTCATCTATCTTTGAAAGGTGGAATGTTGACGTTTTTTTAATTTTACTCTCCACCCGGCTGAAAAGTGCTTACTTTCCACCCGGTTGGAAAGTAAATAATTTTTTTGTAATTTTTTTAAAAATCGATATCCCAAAATAATATATGATCACACTTTTTTAAAAACGCTAATAGCTTTGCGTATTTAGATATGTCTACTTTTTCCCTAATTGATAGAGTGGTCCACAGCATTGAATATTGTGACCAAATCGTTGATATCTTCTTTGTTTTGGCATTTTCACTGAAATAAGCTAGTAGAAGAACTTCTTCTACTATTTTTGCTGTTCCTGGAATTTCTGGTGGAGTAGTAGCAAAATCAAATTTCTCATCGGATATCATTTTTCTGTTGTTTAAATAATAAGTTGTTTAGTGACATGCATAGAGTGACATGGAAACCATATTCAAAAAATAATATTTGCCATCTTGATGTGTATTACCTACGTAATTTTACCACCTGCGGTTATTTGAAATTTCTGTCTAATTTTTCAATGGAAAAGTCACAATGACATTTATCTTTTATTAATAATTGTAATTCAAAATAATAAGAAGTCGATGTTAGATGTGGTTGTAAATAAAATAATATACAAATATGCAGACGACACCACCATAACAGCAGAAAGCAGGGACCCAGACTTAATCCACCGAAGACTTCAGAGACACCTCAACAAATTATTGAACTGGTCAGATAAATGGAGGATAAAATTAAACCCTGAAAAAACCCAGGCAATAATATTCAGCACCAAACACAGACCACCAGAGGCACAACAGCTATCCATAAGGAACACCCGCATAAACTGGCTCCCAGCAGTCAAGTATCTAGGACTAATTTTTGATAGAAAACTAAGCTGGGAAAACCAAATCAAAGCCGCCACCAAGAAAACAAACTACGTGATCAGCAGACTCCACCCACTCCTTAGAAACAGAAAGATGTCCCTAAAAAATAAACTCACACTGTTCAAGACAATCATAAGACCGTCACTCACCTACGCAAGCCCCGCCTGGATTCAAATCACAAAAACCAGAAGAACCAAATTACAGGCCATACAAAACAAAACACTAAGGATGATCACCAGAGCCCCATGGTTCATGGGAAACTCGCAAATCCATAGGGACCTGAAAATAGAAACTCTAACCCAGTACCTGAACACAACCGCAGTCAAGTTCATAGCCACCATGACAACCCACCCAAACCACAAAATAAGGCAAGCCTTTAGACCATTAAACAGGAGAATAAGGAGAACCCGACCAAGACCTAGCGACCCGCCACCACCTGCCATAGAGTAACCCCCACCGCCACCACCACGCCACCCCGTGGATAAAAACACCCGACATATATTTAAGTTTATAAACATTGTAATTTAATAAAAGTAAGAGGATCTAGTCCTAGCTTAAAGACAAATAAAGAAACCAGAAACCAGAAACCTCGGTGAAAGTTTCATTACTGTCTTGAGATTTAGTTAACCTCGCCGCTTCGCGCCTCTGTTAACTACCGACTCTCTCGACAGGAATGAAACACTTTCCACCTCGGTACGTAATATACTATTTCATTGCACCGTAAATTTAGCAGAGAAATACCCATATATTTTGTAACGCCCCCCGTATTGGCTTGTTACCTTGCCATTTTAATTGTTGAATAACTGCATCTCAATTTCTTGGTGGCTGGTAGCGTACATTCCTTTCTTCGTGTCGATTTTAAATGAAAGGACAGAAATTGAAGAAAAGGATACAAGTAATTAAGTTTATTTAATTATATGTAGATATTGCAGGACCTAGATTTAAACTATTTTAAGATTATTGCAACCGGGTTATGTAATAAATATGTCTCAAGTATTGACACGAATTACTTTTTTGCAATTTTATAATTTAGTTACAGTTTTGTTAGATCTAGTAACTATTTCATATGTAAATTGCTAAATTGTCAGTTTAAATTATACCTATATGGTGTCCGGAAAAACGAAATCAATCCGTTAACCATAATAATTATATTCTTTGAGAAGCGGGCCAGATATACACGGTGTTGAAAAAAGGTCGGTACCCCGGAATAACTCCGGTGCATCGCATTGCAGCGGAAAATGTTTAGGGAAAAAGTTGTTTGGTTTTGAAGCAGGAATAGTTTGCAATTTAAACCACCCTCCACCCCCTCAATCCCCGGGCGTGGGTGGGAGTAAGTTAAGATTTTCAAATGGAACCCCATATTTTTATTGGCGTATCGCGTTCTCCGACCAAAAATAAACATCTTTTGTCCGAAAAGTTTTTTTATTTGGGCCCATCCTTCACCAATAATCACCATGAGAAAGACAATCAAGACCGTGCGAAAATCAAGTTTTAATACTCTTTTTCTCTGTCTTGTACTAAAGTGGTGAAGGATGGACCCAAATAAAAAAAAAATTTTGGACAAAAGATGTTTATTTTTCGTCGGAGAACACGATACGATAAAATAAAAAATATGGGGTTTTATTTGAAAATCTAACTTACCCCCACCCGCGCCCGGGGGTTGAGGGGGTGGGGGTGAAATTTTCGGACAAAAAATGTTTAATTTTGGTCGGAGAGCACGAGACGCCAATAAAAAATATGGGGTTCCATTTGAAAATCTTAACTTACCCCCACCCGCGCCCGGGGGTTGAGGGGATGGGGGGTGGTTTAAATTGCAAACTATTCCTCCTTCGAAACCAGACAAATTTTTCCCTAGACATTTTCCGCTGCAATGCGATGCACCGGAGTTATTCCGGGGTACCGACCTTTTTTCAACACAGTATAAATATCAGTTTATTTCTAAAAATTAATTAAATTAAATTTTTATGTAAATATAATATAATATAATGTAAATTTAAGAAAACCTTGTATTTCTATAAGTTGATTTATTATTTAATACTACCATACCGATCTATTAACACAGCTGCTATTATTATATCATTACCGCTTAAAATTAATCGCTCGATTAACAATATATCGACTGGTCCCATACTAATATTCAAATTGAACGGAGATAGGTTGTTAAAGCCAATCACCACGATAACCTTCTTAATTTACCTCTATCTCTTTTTATTTCATTCAAGGTGGGACAGAGAGGAGCGGAAATTTGAAAGAAGCAAAAACCAGATAAAGGAACCCGGTGAAAGGCCGACCTTTAAAACGCATATGATGAATAAGAGTGCATTAGAGAGAGAAAAGAAACATTCGGTAACGTCGACCGTGATGACAGACAGAACTGATAGAAACGAAGGTAAGGAAGATTTAAATTTATTTATAAATCCACCAATACAATAATTTGTAATAATATTGCTACCAGTAGTTACAGGAAGTTTGATCCTTTATAACTTTGGTAATTATGGATTTTAGGGAATTCTGTCAAAAATGGCAAAAAAAAAAATTGTTTTTTGCAAAATATAGCATATTTTTTGTAGAATTAAATTCCGTTGGGGGAAGGCGGTTTTATTGAATTTTGATAAAATATGGGTTTGTTCGTTCGGGTTTATTGCCAATGCAGTTATGTTAAAACAAGAGGCGTAGCGGTGCGGGTTCTCACTAGTTTTCCCAGGGCACTGTCAATTCTACAAAAAATATGCTATATTTTGCAAAAAACAATTTTTTTTTTTGCCATTTTTGACAGAATTCCCTAAAATCCATAATTACCATAACTTTTTGTTTTTAATCCGATTTTTATAATTATTTTGCCATTTTACAGATAATTTAATTAGAAATGTGCTGAATTTTGTTTATTGATAGGTCATCCTCGATAGGGCGATATTATACAGGGTGAAACAATGTATGTTTTTTGTCCCAAGTTTTAAACACACTGTGGAAATATTGGGGTTATTATGTTATTCCTAACATTTTCTTCTTTCACTCATTACGTGATCGCTATTTTTAGAATCGATACGATTTTTTTAATGAAACTCTGTTTTCAATGCCTTATTTATTGAACCAACTTTAAAATATTATTAAAGTTTAAGTCCTCCTCTAGCTTCAATAACAGATTGCATTCTGCTAGGTATTGTTGTAAAACTGGCGTTTTCCAATTTAAGAAAATTATGAGGATTTTTACGTTAGTTTATTTTTTTAATAATTTAACATGTACATACATAGGATAATATTTTCCTATATGTTACCCAAAAAGTAGTGTTGTGATCGCTCGAGAGAAAAACCGCTTGATCACTCGATTATTGAAATAACCGACATCGCTCGATTATTAAAAAAACCGCTCGAGTTATCTATTCAGGCGAAAACCGTCGCCCGTAACATATTATCTTTCACTCGATACCCGAGCTTCGCTTGACGCCAGCGGAAATATACCGCTGTAGTGTGATCGAGTTAAAAAACTGCTCGTATATTCGAACAGTTTCTCGCTCGATAGGAAATACTCTAGTTATAAATTCAGGCGAAAAACCGAAAAATATCGCCGGTTATTTGATAGACGACCTTCGGTTTACGCGCCGCGCCATCCGATTGGCGACGTTCGAGTTTGACGCTGAGCAAGTACATGACATACGTCTTTCTTAAAGGCACAAAAATTAAATTAAATTTATAAACAGGAACTTTTTATTATTAAACTAAAGAAGACTTCATAAAAATAACATACATTTACAAAATGTTAATGGAAAATAAGAAAACGAGCAAAATAGTTAACAAAACATAGGAATCGACAAATTTTTTGGTAATTAAAAGTAAGCATTCTTAAATTTAAACAGGAACTTTTAGGTAACTATGAATACATGAGTACATGAATTTAAAAAAATAATAACCAATTTTCTTATTTTGCCAGTCGCGTAACTAAGCCTAACCTTTTGCAGTGCAAACAGTGGGCACCTGATAATTTAAAGTGGAAGAATTTGACAAGCTATTTTAAATATCTACTTATTTTATGCTCGTAGATTGAGGAAGATGTGAAGAAAAATAACTCTTGGTAATACTATTTGTTCGGGTTAAAAACACACAATAATAAACCTAACAATGAATACATATTTGGGTGATTTTTTGCAGTTTTTTTATTTGGTATCGAGACACGTGGTAAAAATTCATTATTCACAAATAAATAAATTTCTGGAATTTTTTTGGTGGCTACTACAATTTTTTAGCTAAACCTGTGCCCACCCGTAGTTACGTGCCTGCTAAATACCCTACCTGATCATATGTAAATGGCTAGGCTGCCGGTGGAGCAGCCGGTGACGTCATCGCTTGGTGAATTGGAATTTCAAGCGATTCACTCCAGCGATTCACTCGATTATTAAAATCACTCGAGTATCAAGTACTCGATTATTAAAATCATCGGTTTTTCCCAACACTACCAAAAAGGATTACTTTTATATTTCATAAAATAATAATATTTTTTAATGGATGGGAGTTTTTGATATAAAATCAGACTTGCTTCTTATAATTTGCAATGTCAACAGTTTGATTCCTGCTTTTTCTGATCGTGTCAGGCATCATCAGCAAAAATTGTGAGAGGTGAAGCTCTCGGCAACTTGATAGCCGAAATTTTTACTAAAAAGGGGGTCCGTAATTTGGCTACAGGTTTTAGGGTGTTCATCGCCGAAAATTCCGAGAATAGTCAACCCAATGTAAAATATGTTACTGTAAAATTAAATATAGGCTGCAGCAAAACAGCTAATTATTCAACAACGTATTTTAAATGAGATAACTTATACATCAGCCCAAGTTCTACTGAACTGGATTTAAGCCAGCCATCTATGTCCTGTTAGATATATTATACACTATTGCTTTTCCTCTATTAAAGACGGTTAATTTTTCTATTTCAGTTCAAGAATGGCCGGAATTTATGCGCCCAATCAAAACTCCACCTTCAAAATCCCCTGTCAATTCCAAGCCAATGACGGATGATATGGAAGAACCTCAAACCCCAACTACACCAAACAGACTGCTGCCTCTGGGCTCATCCGCTTACATTACTTATAATAGAGTGTCTTGGTTGCTGCGGGTCAGAAAGGAATATTTCTCACCATCGGAACCTCTTGGTATGTAAATCAACACCATTATTATGTATAGGTAGTTACGGAAATGATGCCCTTTGGGTATTCTATTATTTTATTAAAATCAACTTAAAACCCTTAAATTCATCCCACCTACGTCGACGCTATAGGTATAAGTGTTCACTTACCCAGTAGTGTAACATCATGTAATTTTAGATGAAATAATCATTATTTACTAATAGTTTAGGGGTTGTTCGGGTTTCTATTATAATCTACAAGATCTATTTATTTTAATTAATATTTAAATTTCAGGTCCCCTCAATGCTCTCCACTTAATCTTCTGCCAAATCGTAGCCGATGTATATGGAATCACTCCTTGCATAAGGCTGACGCCGACTGAGAAAAGAGCAGGAGTGAACATGCTCTCAGGATATGGAGTTACCGCTGAAAATTACAACGCTTCCCACAGGGCAAATATTAAAAGGAATGCTATCGAATTAGCAAGGACATGGCCCCTATATTTTGCAAGATTATTCCCTGTATCTGGAGCTGCACAGGTAAACAATGAAATTATCAAGGGCTAGGGTTCCATACCAATGGAATAATTACACTCGCCGGCTCAAAATTCCGCCACCCTGAAATTTTGGTCAAGTTTGATATATCATAACTTATTTATTTTTTATGCGATTTTCATCATTTTGTTATCAGTCTGTAGACCCATTTATTGTGTTTTCCTGAATTATTTTATAAAGTAACATTTTTTGATTAGGCTATATTATACAGGAGTAAATCAAACTGTTGTTTTTTGTCGTAATTTCAAAACACCCTGTAGAAAAATTGAGACGGATAATTTTATTTACATACTATTTCTGGTAATCTTTGATGCATTCTAAACATTTCGTTACTTGATTCATTCCATTATCTCATTTCGGATGCGAGCTGCAAAATTTTAAATGAAACGCTGATTTGAAGCAAAAACAAACACTAGGTACATCATAAAGTTAATTAACAAAACAATTTTAATATCGTGTATTTCCCCCTCTCACAGTAATGACAGCTTGCAGCCTTCATGGCATCGAATGAATAAGGTACTTATCTATTCTTGAGGGATAGCCTGATATTCTTGGAAGTCCAACTTCATCCAGATATTCGCGCACTACATGTGCAACGTGAAGTCTAGCATTATCATGCATTAATGTAAATTGGTTTCCAATGAAAGCAACAAATGGAACAACAACTTCTTGGAGGATTTTCTCAATGTAACGGTGGGCGGTTCGAGCTCCATTTTTAACAAATTCAAGATTGGTGCGTGCATCGGTAGAAATATCCGCCTAAATCATGAACCGCCTTGATATGAGAATCGTTCTGATATGATGCAGTCAGCATATCTTTCATTTCTACGTATATATACCCGCTCACGACCATCCGGAAACCTTAAACAACCCCTGGATTCATCAGTGAATAGTACGTAAGAATATTATCACTGTCAAATATTTTGTCACAATAATCGCGTACTTAGCCAACGTCGATAATGTTTAACCGAAAGCTGGACATACATTTTCTAAAAATAACATCGTTTCATTTAAAATTTTGCAGCTAGCAGCAGAAATGAAATAATGGAATGAATCAAGAAACTAGATGTTTAGAATACATCAAAGATTACAAGGAACACTATGTAAATAAAATTATCTACCTCAATTTTCCTACAGGGTGTTGTGAAATTAAGAAAAAAAAACAACAGTTTGATTTACTCTAATATAGCCTAATCGAAAAAGGTTACTTTATAGAATTATTAAGGAAAAACACAATAAATTGATCTACAAACTGATAATAAAATCATAAAAATCGCATAAAAAATAAATAAGTTATAAAACATCAAACTTGATCAAAATTTCAGGGTGGCGGAATTTTGTGCCGGCGAGTGTATAATTAATACTAAATTACAAAAGGCTTCTCCATCCTCTAGTTTATTTATTTAAGATAGACAATAACCAAAATAATTCTAATGCATATTACTAATTTTACATCATATTTATTCTTCCAGTTCTCCGAAGTTCAACTCGTAGCAGTCTCTCACTGGGGCGTCCACCTAGTAAAAAGAGAACAAAGCCATCTTCAAGTCATTAAATCTTTCCCGCTCAACGAAATTTCATCGTGTACAGCCCCTAGACCGACCACAGTAAGCTTAGATGGACCGCAAGGAAGAATGAGTCTTCATACACCCAGAGCTCAACAACTTTCTGAGATGGTCAGCAGGTTCTGTGGGGAATACAAAAAGGTAAGTGGTCTGTATACAAAATTGGGTGTTGGTATAAAAATATAATCGTTGGAAATTCGTGTGTAACGTATTGATGAAATAAATATTGTTTAAAATCGACAAAAATAAATGTCGCTGCCGGTTGCTTTAGGCTAGCTGTATGCTGTTTACGATACAGCAACGAATACTTATAACCAGGAAGAAGATAAATAGCCGTGTTAAAAAATCGAAGCAGGCATAAAAGTTACGGCATCCATTGTGCATGGGATCAGCTTACAAAGCGCACGTGCTTTTCAAATGTCGCTTTTGTCCAAATTTTTATTAATGTCAATATTTTAAAGAAACATTTAAGCAAAATAAAATTATTTAACAACTCTGTGTCTGTCTCTGTCTGCATCAACGTTTCCCGATTCGATAATGTGAGACAAATATGGCCAAGATCAAATCGCCTTAATTAAACACGCCCACTTCATGGCTTCCAGATATAACTACGTAAGTCTGATATTGACCCATAGGGATGTTTGACACACATTGAAAACGTAGGTTTTAGCGGCGATAGGCATGGCGTGACGTCACTTGCATGGCCTTCTTACGTGTTTCGATCCCCCCCATAAGAAGTCTCATCGGGCTGCTATACATGTCGTCAAGTTTATCTGTAGCTACGAAAGCAATGCGGGCAAAAAAATTTCTGGGGTTAACAATGTTGTCACATATATTAAATTTTAATTTAATAATCTCTTACCGCGTAAACCCTAAAATTACATTACGCATTTACAAAATGATATATTTTTTGATTAGGTACTTTTAATCTAAAAATATTGCAATATCGTGCGTTGTCAATGGTTACAGGTAGCTAGCGCTAATTTGATTGGTTAAACCCTAAAATTACATTACGCATTTACAAAATAATATATTTTTTGATTAGGTACTTTTAATCTAAAAATATTGCAACATCGTACGTTGTCAATGGTTACAGGTAGCTAGCGCTAATTTGATTGGTTATATCCCAGACAGTTGATAGCGCATGCGTCTCGCGAGACACCCGATGGGCCGTCGGGCTTGTTCGGCGATGTCCGATATTTGATGGATGTACCCACAAAGTTGCGTAGTGTTCATTGTGTTTATTTTAAAATTTTGAAGATTTACGGTGGCAAGGTCGACTTCTGTATTCAATGAAAATAGATATTGGCCAAAAATAGATCGAAAATAGAAATTATAGTACAGTAAAAAGGTATATTTTACTAAAAAAAAATACTTAATGGCTGAAATTTTAAGGGGGTGTTCGGGGGCATGTCCTGAGTCTAAAACTGAGTTTTCGTATTCGAGGGGGTGGGGGAAGATACAACCCCCGGTCTATATGGGGGTGAGTTCGTTTTAATTCTATATCTCCGTTGCTGTTGCCCGTACAGTCAAGTCCAAGAGATCATATTTGTAGGAAATTGAATTATCTATCCAATGATAATAAAATCGAGGTCATAGGTCAATTAGGTCAATTACAATTGCCGGTCAAAGGTCAAAAGTGAAGGGAATTTTTTCATTTTTCGCGAATACCGTGAAACTGGTAAGTTTTTTGCATACTGCTTCAATACCATTTCGAAGTACTTGAAGTTACCTACAAAATGAGCTCTCGAACACCCTTCTACGATGAAAAGTTTTCCGTCACTCCAACGATCAAGTTGACCTATAAAACCCCAACTTTTGAATGTTCAGTGCTCTGTCATGTATGTGTGTGTATTGCCGTGTACTGTTTAATGATTTGAAGTGTCTCGATCATTAATTTACCTCGAAATTTTCCTGCTGGCGACTTTCATGTGAATTTGGCTCTTTTGGATGGACTTTTTTCGCCATCTTCGTATTCATCATCCTTTTCGAATGTGTCACCACGAACGTCTTCTTCAGGAATGGATGGCGAGTTCCTGTCGTCGTTGAGAAAATCGTCATCTTCTTGCAGGGTAGAATATTGGGCGATGTTGTCGCACGCGGTACCGCTACAAGTCCCACAAATCGGAGAACATTTCAGCCCAGCTTTTCGACATCCACAGGCCTTTCCACAACCAGTTTTGCAGGTGCAGGAAATTAATTTCAGCAAACTTGGCGGCGCCGGATCTTTTTCGCAGGCGACGGGCATATAAATGCTCTTCGTTTTCTTCCAACCCCAGTCTTCAGGATCTTTGTAATTTCCCAACCATTCTTGAACTTGATGATACACTCTATACGTGTGTAGACGAGCCGCATCTTCAGTAGGTGGTAGGGAAGCCAAATTGAAAGTGTTTTTTTTTCCAGACTGGAGAAAACGCTTGTAACGATAGAAGTTCAAAGTCTCGTCCTTGTTTCCTCCGTATAACTTGTAGAAGAAGAATTGTCCTAGGGCGGCTATCGCTGATGGAACAACTTTTTTATTTTGAAACAGACAAATCGAGTCCAGTAGTTGGGGATCCTTCTCCAGCGTAGAGATGAATTTCATTTTACCGGCATTGTGAGTCGAAGACGTTGTGTCACACCCAGAGAAAGCATGAAGAAACAGAATATTATCAGCGATTTTTTCCCCGAACTTGAAGCTTGATGAGGAGTACATTTTTTTCGGAGTGCGTCCCGAGCCAGGTTTTTCGAGAAAGACGTTCCGATATTCCTTTCCTAGCGCTGTTAATATTACTAGAATGTCGATGTCTTCTGCAATAATTATAACTGATTCGTGCGATTCAGCCTTCCCCAATGCTTCACGAACGATATCGGTATCGGCGTCTCCTGGAGCTTGATGGGTACTGTAACCTGCTTCTTTGGATTGAGCCATTATAAATTCGATGAGCCGGTGTTTGTTTTTGTCGTTCGCAAGGAAGTGCGCCTGTCCAACAGTTGCTGTACTGTTGACGGAAAAAATCATCTCTGGAGACCACTTTTTTGATTTCCTTCGCGCACGTTCCCAAGATTTTGTTCCAACAAGCGTCGGGTCTTCCGAGTATCCATCAAAAACGATGCTTGCTACTTTTCCGAAGTGGGTTTGCACGTACTTGACATATTTCGAGCAAATTGCAGCATATGTTGAATTACGGTCCCAAACTACTTTGTGGAGAAGAAATCCGCCGTCTATGACGAAATATTTGTCAGTTCCAAGGTCAATGGTATCCTGCAGGGGTTGAAAAGCATCGTATAAGGCAGATTTCTTGTTTTTTCTCATTCCTTCCTCGGTAAATAAAGACATCGGAAATGGAGCGAGCTCGTAATGCAGGTATTCTTCAATATCTTCAGGAGATTCTTTGCTGATGCACATTCTTTGGAACAAGAGTAGGGGGTTGATAGCTACCGGTGATTTTTCTATCGAAATGCTGCTAGTCATCGCTGCCAGTGAAATAACTTTTTGTTTTCGTTGGAATGAAACGGAGCCAAATTTTTTGCCAACGCAATTGTCGACCATGTCGAGTCCAATCTTCCCAGCTTCATAGCAATTGATGTTGTCGGTGCCAACCACATGTCCATTTTTTCGACGTCCTGGTTATCCCGGATTACTCGAGAGTCCCTGAAGTCCACATGTTGTTCGGAGGTACCCGTTGAGATGCTGCAAAACTCTTCTATCTTCTCACAGATGTTTTGGAGAGACACCATGCCCAGTACCCACGAAGAAATGCTGCTGTCCGAGGCTCCACGCATGTCTTTGACGCCTCCTCTAGATTTGAAATCTTTCATCAGGGTTGACTCGATTACGTGGTCTGGATGATTTGCAGCGAAAAATTTATTAGTGCGCCTGATCACGAACCTGCCTCCACTCGTGTAGCTCTCGTATTCTTTTTCCGGCATCGTATTATGCAAATTTTCCATATCCTGGACGTACAAATGGGCTGACTTCGCGTACAGATAATGGCCGCTTGATTGGAAGAATGGAATCATTTTCTTGATTGTATCTATGTGTAGAATCCAATTGCCCATTCGCTGAGCTTCAATGAAGTTTTTCACTAGCGTCACAAGTCGAAAATATTGAATCCACAATTTGGATGTACGTCCATTGTTTTCCAGCTCATTGAGTTTTTCGTTAAGCTTTTCAGAAATCTTGTCCAAAAAAACAGTGTTCTGATGAGAGAAAATTTCGGTTCTGTCGGTGTTCGAAAAAATATTGTCCAAAATTTCACGATCTTGCGAGGTAAATTCCATTTCATTCATGATCATTTTGGCAAGACATAAGTGTGCTAAAATGTGCGCTCGTACCGCTCTGGCATATGCGTGTCCTGTAATGATGTGTGGCACAGTATTTTCGGCATAGATGAGTTTAAAAACATCCTCCAAACCACTTCCGCCCATGATCGAACCAATGGACCCCATGAATGACATCAGAAGATGAAATCCTCCTAGAACGAGCTTGACTTTCCCGAGATCAGATTCAGGATCCGCGGCGCTCACAATATCGTGAGCTTTCCAGTACAAGGGCTGATCGAAGCCAACGATGCAAATCATTTGTCCGGAAATTTTGCATTTCTTGATAGCACACTGGAGCGCGGTAAGAATGGTGTCGTAATCGCTTGGAGGGGCATCGATGAATGGTAAAAAAATTATTTTTGATTTCTCAAACTTGTGTTTTGATGTTGCCTCAATCATAAAGCCATTCCAACCTGGAACACCCTCGAAACAGGACCATTTTCCGTAGAGCCACACGAAGTCACAAGCTGTTGGAACAATCCGAGTCGACAATTGACGCATATTTTCAACTTCGGAAATTTCGATACTTTCAAGGCCGGACAATTTTCCCTGCACGTACGTCGATAAATGCACGAAGCCGAGTTCGGCTTTTTCGACAGCAGTTTTTTTTCGAATACGGCTGATTGAACCTTCAGTATGAAAAAGATCGCTGGGTGTAACGCACTGTATCCCTCCCATCGCATGAAAAGTGCCTCGTCCGTCGAGTGTATTCGTATTGAAGTCCGCATTATCAAAAACGAATGTGGAAAAAGCTTGAGCTGAAATGATGTCCTCTGGTCGTGAGATGCAGGACGATTCGAATCTTGAAATCTCGCTGTAGGACGCCGAAAACCCGAGAGATGACAAGATGTCGATCAGATTACGAGAACCGAATTTTTTAAAAATGTAGGTACCAACTCCTAATTGCAAAACGGAGAGAAAAGAACAAGGTCGACACGCTGCAATGATAGCATGAGCCAGGGCGATGCATTTTTTGTTCCATTTTTCGAGTGATCCACGTTTATGCTTGATAATGATCCGCGATAAGAAACTGAGCAGAGTGGGGGGAATACAGTCTGTTGCACTCGCGAAAAAATTGTCAGTGGATGGGTAAGAATCGAGCTCGTAAACTTGGGAACGAATATCTTCGAGAACAATATCTGCAGCTTCTTCGACAACTCGCAACCGTTCCTCGGCGTAGTTTGATTTTCGACTGTCGTACCAAAATTGAGTCAGAAGTTTGTGCCCAGTATTTTTGAAACATACGATTTTTTCTTTTGACGCATGCTGTATAATCATTATATCTTCTCCATATTTTTCAATCAATCGATTTTGTACTGTCTGAGAACTGGGGTGGCAATCGGTTTTGATTTGTGAAATTAATTTCGATATTGTGAACTGGCATTCTTCAGAATTATTTTCCAAAAATGTGAAAATATCTTGCATCGATGCATCTATTGTATCGCTGCGGCGTCGTCCTTTCAGTTTCTTCTCATTTTCTGGCACTCCGGCATAGCGCAAACCCAAGTTGGTACCACAATGTTTATGGTACTTGGCTCCAATCTTGACGATGTCGGACACTTTTTCTATGCGCTCGACGATTTTTTTAGCAACGTCGTCATGACGGGTTTTCAACTCGCGCACAATCGATTTAATTTTTTCTTCCGTTATGACCTGACACGTGAGATTTTCTTTTTTTTTTCCAAGTTTTTTTGAACATATAAAACACGAAGATTCGAAATCAAAACTCAAAGATGTTGTGGGAGAAGAGGACGGTGATGCACTTACATTACGTTGGTTGGATGACGAATTCCTCCTTTCGTCGGTATAGCGTTTGTAGCAGAATGTATGAAGTTGGATCTCCGTCGCATTTTCCAGAAGATTAGTGATTTTGTTGTCACATTTTTGTTCACTGATCTTGATCAATTTCTGTACACCTCTAGATTTAACAGACGACACATCGCCTCCACTCAAAAGTTTTTCACATACGAAACACGTGTCCATTTTTTCGCGCTCATCCACTCACTCAACGAGAAAAAATGTGACTGATTCTAAACTTGTCGTGCAGAAAACTACTACCTAAACTCGGAAAAGGAGATGTTTTCCGAATGGATAGATCCCAAAAATGTCACTTGATGAGTCACTGCGCACAGAAAATGCGTCACGTGACTAATGGCTTTCCTGCAGCACAGGTTTTTGAATATTAATGACCTGTCAACACCGTGACGTAGCTCACTGATATATTTCCTAAATTTTAGGGAGTATTTACAAAACTTCCCTGAAGTATTTTAATAATCTACGGCGAGTTTTAAAAAAACGCACGTAAAAACAAGTCCACCTTCACCCATATTATTCATTCTAATTAGGAAAAAACTCAACCATAATTATTAACTGCACGTAGAGAGTGCAATGTACGAGCAATGAGAGTACGACACGCAGCTCGCGCGAACGGCGCGGCTCGCGCAGTCAACATTGGCGCGCGCGGTCAACTTGATCGTTGGAGTGACGGAAAACTTTTCATCGTAGAAGGGTGTTCGAGAGCTCATTTTGTAGGTAACTTCAAGTACTTCGAAATGGTATTGAAGCAGTATGCAAAAAACTTACCAGTTTCACGGTATTCGCGAAAAATGAAAAAATTCCCTTCACTTTTGACCTTTGACCGGCAATTGTAATTGACCTAATTGACCTATGACCTCGATTTTATTATCATTGGATAGATAATTCAATTTCCTACAAATATGATCTCTTGGACTTGACTGTACGGGCAACAGCAACGGAGATATAGAATTAAAACGAACTCACCCCCATATAGACCGGGGGTTGTATCTTCCCCCACCCCCTCGAATACGAAAACTCAGTTTTAGACTCAGGACATGCCCCCGAACACCCCCTCAAAATTTCAGCCATTAAGTATTTTTTTTTAGTAAATGCCATTTTTGTGTCTCTATTTACTGTAGTATTATGTGTGTGTGTGATTCGAACAAACCCAAACAAACAACTTTTCCAAACAAAATGTTTTCACATTCGATCAACTGTCATTTTTCGGCATTTTGAAGTGAAAATGTAAAATTTGACAGTAACAAAAGCCGCTTGGTCCAATTTAATTATGTAATTTCTGGTCTTTATTGATACAAAAACTTATCGTGACGTCAAATTTTAGCTAAATCAAATAATACATTTTTTCCCCATATGGGTCCAAGTTTAATGATGTGTAATGGTTGTCTTGCATCTTTAGATTGTTCTTTTGTACTGTTCCTTGGGTTCCCCCTTAACGGTAGTTGTTTTATGGTGCCATAAAAGCTATTAAAAGCATCTGATAAATGACTTTTTATATTACGGCATTTGAAAAATAATTAGCTTCAATCAAACCAATCATTAATAAAAAGGACACTCGTTGTTCTAGTAATTAAACAGCAAAACATATAAATAGTTGGCCTGCGCTGAAAGCGCCATCAAAGGCACTTTTAAACTAATTGCCTAACTTTTAAACTAAATTGCTAGCAGGACTTAAAGTCCTTCTTTTCCGGTAAACTATAGCCAGATGCAATTTATGAAATTATGTTTAATTCCTTTTAACACTACAGTTTTGCACTTAAATTAATCTTCATTATTCTTCATATCAACAAGAAATTATTACAATACAAAGGCAAAATATAAAATTTGATCTGCTACATTTGTTTTTACTGACCTTCATCCAACTAAATCCCTCTTTTTGGAAATTATTATAATTAATTCATAAACGTGTATCTAAAATGAATTTTTAAACCCCTGGTTTGGTTAAATCTTTGAAAAATACTATTTTTATCGACAAACAAATAAATAATAAAACGGTAATAAATAACATTAGCTTGATGAGCCATGTGCTTAAACTCTTCCCGAAAATAATACACAAGAGAATATATGCGAAGTGTGAAACGATGATGGGTGATTCTCAGTTTGGTTTTCGCAATGGATTCGGAACAAGGGATGCATTATTCAGCATACAAGTTCTAATTGAAAGGTGTAGGTGACCGTTTACGCATGTTTCATTGATTACGAAAATGCCTTTGATAAGGTCAAGCATGAGAAACTGATCAATATTCTCAAAGAAATACGATTAGAAGGACAAGACCTTAGAATAGTAGCCAACCTTTACTGGAATCAGACTGTTTATATGAGAATCGATAACAGCTCGTCCGAAGAGATCAAAATCCTGAGAGGCGTCCGTTAGGGATGCATTTTGTCGCCATTGTTATTCAATTTGTATTCCAATAGGATATTTCAGGAGGCTTTGGACGAGTGCGACGAGGGGATCACTGTCAATGGGATAAAAATCAGCAATCTGAGGTACGCGGACGAAACTGTTCTGAATGCCGACTCACTGGAGGGGCTGTAGAAGCTGCTTAGCCGAGTAACGGCTGCGAGCTCGGAAGCCGGCCTGGGCCTGAACGTGAAGAAGACAAAGTGGCTAGCAGTTAGCAAGCCAAACAACGTGGATGGACTGCTGAAGTGAGAGAGTGGAAACTTTTAAATATCTCAGCTGAACGAAAAATGGGATGGTATGCAGGAGATTAGAGCAAGAATAGAACAAGCGCGTGCTTCGTTCCTGGGGATGTGTAATGCACTTTGTAGTAGAGATTTAAGCATGCCTCTGCGCATCCGAATGCTTCGGTGTTACGTGTTCAGCACAATTTTCTATGGAATGGAAGCTTGGACCTTGACGGACGCGATGTGCAAAAAATTAGAGGCCTTTGAAATGTGGACATACAGAAGGATCATGAGAATTTCCTGGGTAGAAAGAGTGCGTTACACAAAGATACTTCAACGTCTCGATAAACAACTGTAGGTTCTGTTCACATTGAAAAAGCGCAAACTGGAGTATTTTGGTCACATTTTAATGAATGAAGTATCGACTCTTAAAACTCATTATAGAAGGGAAGATTGAAGAAGAATATCATGGCTGGAAAACCTAAGGCAATGGTAAGGAGTGAGCACCACCACATTGTTCCGTCGAGCTGTAGACAAGGTTCAGATAGCGCTGATGATTGCCAACGTCCGAGGCGGACAAGGCACCTGAAGAAGAATAAATAACATATTTCTCATTTCTCATAATACTCTTAATATTATGATATACCCTTTCTTATTGCTCCAAGAATTTTTCAGGATATGACTCGCGTTTTGTTAATTAATTTTAACTATTTTGTTAAATGTCATTTAGATTTTGTGTGCCGTTTATACTTCATGTGCCGTTACCACTCAAAGAAAGCATTTCTTTTCATAAAATTATTGCTCATAATCATAAAATAATCCATTGGAAAGGGCTCTAGATACCGAAGAAATAGAAGTAATTAATTTTAAAAATTAGCCGGTACTTATGCACTCTTCGCACTGATATCCACGGTAATTTGAAAAGTTCCATTAATAGCCATTAGTTGGAAATGTATAAAATTAACACGCTATAACATATCGATTAATAAAAATAAACAGAATAATCAGAGTGGAAATGTACTGCATTAGATACGCCCATGAGTATATCTGTAATTGGCTAAGTCTTTCCTTTGTTAGATTCTTAATAACGTTTATAAATATAGTAAATTATTTTAACTGGAAGTATTTTTTTAATTGAAAGAGTTTTATGTATCTACCGGAAATCGAACCCGGTCTGTTGCCTGGCTTAGAAACATGTCAACCAATTGCGGTATATGAATGAATGAAGCATTATAACGATTAATTTACTATAAATGTAACTTATTTAAGTTTTCTACTATACTACCTAAATTAATTATGAAATATTCAAAAATACACTTTCAAGTGAACCAATTTTAATAACTTTTATTTTAACTGATAGAAAACAGATTCTATAGTTTAGGACAGAGTAGTTTCCGTCCTGATGCGTCTAATTGTACGGAGTAGCGCATAAAATCTAGATTCAGGTAGATTTCTAGTTTGATATATATTACATAAAAGTTTACTTTAATACATATTTGAATTTAACCTATTAGAGATATATCTGGGTCAGATGCAGGCCTAAAAGTATCGCTACGCCGGTCTAGATAAAATTATTATAAACTATTTTGTATTTTCAATGTTATATTATAAACTTTATTTGTTGGTTATAGGTAGTTTGTTTCTGGGTCTCGGTCACTTTTGAAATGAAACATCAATTTTCAGTCAACGTTTCGGCTCATTTTATTTAAACCATCGTCAGAACTATTTGGACATAAATAAATAAGGCGTTTAAACAAAATTAGAAAGAAGCCACATTTTTTAATGGTGTTAAAAGCAAAATTCCCATTTTATGTTAGAGTTATTCATGTTTAGAATGAAAACAAGAAAATATATAAATGAATATGATATGAATCATTTCAAAAATCAAAAAAAAAACAATAATACGATTAATTTTAGAACTGATACAGATAACCTTAGTATATAATATTTACAATAATATAATTACATCAAACTAAATGCAAATTTTTACCATCATAAAAGGAACACTGATGTCACCAAATCATTTTAATATTCCCAAACCCTATTAAAAAGTATAAACAGGCCAAAACCCCAAAATGTAAATTGTTTAAATATGCATATACAGTACGTTTCACGAAAATTGGATACGACTTAATGATTTCCTGGGTCGGTCCCAAGTGCTTGGCAATAAACAAGTGAAGTATGATGGGACGGACTAAGGAAAACAAGTAATGATATGATTGTATTAATGTAATCAAATGAAATAACATTTTTTTTAAATATTAATTAATAGTCATATTTATTTACATTTATAATGTCATTCTATAGATAGTTCTGTTTCGCTATCGCTATCCTCATCAAAATTAATTATAATTGGATTAATTATACGATCCAGACTAATATACGAATTTTCTACAGTTATTACGTGACGGACTGAATTTTTCCAACTACCTGGGGGAATATCATTAAAGCATTTTCGTATTAATTCTACAACACTAGAACTTAAAGTCGGAGAAATATTTTCAGACCTAACCAGTGATTTTAACTGGTGCCACATATGCTCTATGGGGTTAAAAATGCAATATTAGGGTGGGAGCCGTAGCACTGTATGTCCAATTTCTTCTGCCGATGTGTCACAAACATATACTTTTTTTATACAAAATGTCTTTAAAACTTCTAAAAGATCACTTTTTTTATAACTTTCTTCAAAATATATTCATTCGCCACCATGTAGTTCTGAATCTCCAATTTTGTATTATTTGAGCTTGGAGCTTTATGTAATTGGCGACTGTGATAGGTCGCATTGTCCATTACTATCACGCTATTCTGAGGAATGTTTGATAAAAAACAATTCTTGAACCATTCCTCAAAAACTAACAGATTTTACCACAAAAAGATATTTAAATATAAATTAAGCAACCTAACCTACCTGATGTGCCTATATTTAATTATAATTATTACAATCCGGTCCTTTCCACATAATAATAACAAAGGGTCATAAATAATGGGATGACCCAGGTACTTTTACGACAGTCATTAAGTTATATCCATTTTTCTTGAAACAATCTATACCTTCTATTTTATTGTAACTAAATATTTACCTGTCTTACTGCTAAAATAAAGTTTATATAACGTATTACTGATACTTTTGGACCAACGTCTAACCCAGGTATATCTTTAATTAGTTAGAAAAATAAATTTAATTCAATTTTTGTGTAAGATATGTATATCAAATTGAAGTTTTCGGGTTTGTTCGGGTTTGTTCGGAATTCGGAAATATTATATGAAATCTGAAAAATCTGAAAAATTACGTGGTCGATACTGAGGGCGTTTGCAATTAATAGTTTATTGAGGCGGTGTTGTCATATATCGCAACACAGAATTGTAAACGCAGTTTTTGATAACAAGACGTCTTTGACCTGCGTTATCACTTCTTCTTCAAACTTTTTAGAAAAAAATACTACAATTTTAAGGTACATACTCTCTTATCTTCGATCTTATAATCCGTTTTATAATTAAATTCCATAGAAAAATAAAACATAAAAAGTATGTTTTGCAACAGAACCAACAGTAGGTAATATCACCCAAATTTGAAATCACAATATTTCTTATTATGAATTATTTCACAACAGAAAAGAAATCGGTAAATGCTACAACTAACAAAACGTTTAAAATTCGTATACATCAAGCACGTGGAACCCTCAACAGCGTCGTTCCATCCCTGAGTCTCGAAACATACTGATGCAATGATAGTCGCGCGCGGCACGTATCCAAGCAAGGACGAAACATGCGGTATGATCTGACAACACTGTTAGTATACTCTAGTGACCCACATTGTTGCTAACTGAATCCAAATGGAACGGCGCGATAGTATGTGGGTAAAAAGGGTTTTTACCTTAGTATTTAGATATTTGATTGAAAAAAAAGTATTTAGACTTTCTCTAGGACACCCTAGGAGTCACCCATTTAAATATAATGAGTCATTTCCATAACACCCTGTATACATGCATGTAGATGTTATGAGCTACTCCGTAAAATTATACATATCGTGACATTCCTATACCTATTCTGTACTAAACTGTAGGATCTGTTTTCTGTCAGTTAAAACAAAAAGTATTAAAATTGGTTCATTATTAACGAAATATCAGCTTATTAATAATTTTGAATATTCGATAATTAACTGGGGAATTGTACATTCAAATTAAAATTATTATTAATCCATATTAATTATTATAAATGAAATTAAATTTAAAAAGAAACTAACAATAATAACAAAAAACTGAATAAAGACGTACAAACCTCAAATCGCAGTACTCATGTTCAAGAATATCCGTCAGTTTTTAGGCTTAATAACTTTTTATTTTTAGTCCGATATTAATGATATTTTTAGAAAAGTACAACTATCAATTTTAACGTATATTTTACAAATTTTAAGTAACATGGGTTATGGGTTAATGTTTTTTATCTAATTTCAAAACATCCTGTGCAATAATCAAGTAGGTAGCAAAATTATTTCAAAATTCGCGTTTTCGCTTAGAGTCATCTATTCTTTACTTTACTTATAGTTAGAGAGACGGTGTCAATAGGGGATCCGTGAAGTGGATTATCAGTAATTTGGTTTTTCGTGGAGTTTATATCTGATGAAATGCCGTAGAGCGTTGTGAGAGGCGCTGTACCGCTTTAGATAGGAAATTCTCAATAAATTCAAAATTATATGGAGCCATATCTGAAAATGAATTTACAGCATCTGCGTGATCCCAAAGTCACGGGAAACACATATTCTGACAAGTAAACCCTTGCATGTACATTTACGAGCGTGTCTAAAAAAAAAGTTAATGGAAAAATTATAAAGTCTCAAGTGACATGGGTCCAAGTGGGCTTAATCGATTTATATTCACATGGAGATGACTCGTAAACAATTTTCTGCTAAAAAGAATATTATGAATCATTTTTCCCATCATGCAACTGAATCTCTGCGTAATATTGTCAGAATTCCGCCTAGCTAGGTGCGATTCTTCTGAATTTTTTTTCCCGCAATATTTTGGTGTCAAGGAATGTAGTGTGACATGTCACGATCGTTTTCCGAATTTCCTCAGAGAAGATTTTTAAAAAATTCCAATAATAAAATGGCGAGACCTGGAACGACAAACATTTTTTCACATAATCTTTAATATACAATGTTCTATTCTAGACAGTTTCAACTTCAAATTCGCTTTTTTTCTTTTTTTTTTAATTTTCAGACAATGCTCGATATAATTTTGAATTTATTGAGAATTTCCTATCTAATGCGGTTGTAGAGGGGGACCTACACTCCACGAAAAATCAAATTACTGATATTCCACTTGACGGACTCCCTATTGTCGCCGTCTCTCTAACTATTGCTTACTATTACTTAAAGTAATTTATTGTAATAATTTAGTGTCGAATTTGCTAATAATAATCGAAATTTACCTGAAGATGCACAGAATTTGCTTGCTATTTAGGGAAGAACATAAATACAGTAACTAGACATAATAAGAAACATATTTTTAATTTATAGCTTTTAATGTAAAATGTGATTTTTACATTGTTTGGCAATATTGCATACTACCAGATATTTAAGATAACACGTACACCTATAGCGTAGGACACACGTGAGATTTTAGAGGTCTTTATCCAAGTTTTTAAACTGTGGATTTAATTATGAATGTTTTCAAAGAAAAACTCGAAATGGTTCGGTGAGGAATTCTTAACGGATTCCATACTCGCTTCTCTAATTTCCTGCCATCAAGCAGTAAAAGATATGTTTGCTTCTGAATAATTTTATACGTCTTTATATAAATTTCTCTACCGTTTTATACTTCAAAGCATTTAAAGTGCTTTTAATTGCAAATGTTTGCCATAGAAAAAGGAATTAGGTACCTTATATTTTATACGTATTATTTGATACACTTTCACATACGTATTAACTACAGGATTTAACAATTTTTAAAACCAATGATATTTTATTAATTACAATGTAAATAATTAGCATTATTTTTATAGATTCTAACGATTTATTTACTTGGAGAGAAGACAATAAGTTTTTATTTTGGAAACAGTAAATTATAATTAAAATTTATAACTGTCCTTGGTATATGAAAACTTGAAGAAGTTTCAGCGAAAATACTGGGTGTTATGGAAATTACTTATTATATTTAAATCAGGACTCCTTGGATGTCCTAGAGAAAGTCTACATACTTTTTTTTAAATCGAAAATCTAAATACTAAGGTAAAAACCCTTTTGCCAATATGATATCGCGCCGCTCCATCTGGTTTCAGTTGGCAACAATGTAGGTCACTAGAGTAAACTACCATGGTGCCAGATCACGCCGCATGGGTCGCCCTTGCTTGGATAACCGCCGCGCACGTATTGATATGTTTAACCTTCAGTATCGTTGATTCAGTATGTTTCGATGCTTGGTGTTGGAACCACGTTGCCGAGGGCGAATTTTAAACGTTTTGTTAGTTCTAATACTACCCGATTTTTCCGTTGTGAAAAAATTCCTAATAATAAATATTGTTATGTAATTTCAAATTTGTGTTATATTATCTACTGTTTGTTCTGTTTAAAAACATATCTTATTTTTTTATGAAATTTAATTATAAAATGGATTATTTTAAAAAATAAGATCAAAGGTAAGAGAGTGTACCTTAAAATTGTAGTTTTTTTCTAATTGTTTGAAAAAGAAGTGATAACGCGGGTCAAAGACGTCTTGTCAAAAACTTAACGCGTGCGTTTACAATTCTGTGTTGCAATATGACAACACCGCCTACAATGCGCTGACCTCTTTTGAGACTTGACACGGCCCCAATAAATTATTGATTGCCAACGTCATCAGTAGCGGCCACGTAAATTTTAAGATTTCATATAAAGTGTATATTTCGCTTAATAATTCAAAGCGCCATTTATGGTTATTTTTGTTCAATTTATGTTCATCTCATAATAAGTAATTTCCATAACACCCTCTATAATATTATGACAGGGACATTTGAAAATTACAAATGACGTGCGAATATTTTAGAGTGTGAAGGAAATGGCTTAAATTTTTTGGTGAATTATTTTTTAAATAATTAGTTTATAATATCTCCGACAGTACTTTAGATATTATTTTCTATTTATAGAATATAAAACCACATAATTTAGTTGGAAAAGTCATTTTATCGATCCACCTGCGTCGTTATCTGATTTTTTTTACAAAAACAATTGGTACCTGGTCAATTCTAAATTAGAACAGTCTTTTACATATCAGACCGTTCCTAGTTAAAACAATTAAATTCAAGTTGAAACTCTTTATGATAATTTTATTTAGAAAAATGTTGAAAATGGCAAACAAAATTTATCAGTTTGTATGCAGTTTGAAATTTACAAATCAATAAACGATTTGTAATTAAAACGAATAATTAATTAATGGTTAATAAGAAAACTGCAAGATAAATTACATTTATCAATAAAGAATATGTAATTAAAGCGAATAATTCATGGTTAATAAGACAACTGCAAGACAAATTTCATCAATAAAGAATATATAATATAAACAAATAATTAATGATTAATAAGAAAACTGCAAGTGAAATTACATTTACCAATAAAGAATATGCAATTAAAACGAATAATTGATGGTTAATAAGAAAATTGCAAAAGAAATTACATTTATCAACAAAGAATATGGAATTAAAACGAAGAATTAATTAATGATTAATAAGAAGTCTGCAAGACAAATTACATTTTTGCCGTTTGAATTTTACAAATCAATAAAGAATTTTTAATTAAAATAATTAATGGTTAATAAGAAAACTGCAAGACAAATTATATTTATCAATAAAGAATACGTAATTAAAATGAATAATTAATGGTTAATAAGAAAACTGCAAGACAAATTTCATTTATCAATAAAGAATATGTAATGAAAACGAATAATTAATTGTTAATAAGAAAACTGCAAAAGAAATTACATTTATCAATAAAGAATATGCAATTAAAACGAAGAATTAATTAATGATTAATAAGAAGTCTGCAAGACAAATTACATTTTTGGCCGGTTGAATTTTACAAATCAATAAAGAATTTTTAATTAAAACAAATAATTAATCGTGAATAAAAAAACTGCAAGACAAGTTGCATTTTTGGCAATTTGAATTTTAGAAATCAATAAAATACTTGGAATTAAGACAAATAATTAATGGTTAATAAGAAAACTGCAAGACAAATTACATTTATCAATAAATAATATGTAATTAAAACGAATAATTAATGGTTAATAAGAAAATTGCAAGAGAAATTACATTTATCAATAAAGAATATGTAATTAAAACGAATAATTAATGGTTAATAAGAAAATTGCAAGAGAAATTACATTTATCAATAAATAATATGCAATTAAAACGAAGAAAACTGCAATACAAATTCCATTTGTGGTAAGCTTAACGCATCTACAAGATTTGATGATTGAAGTTCTACATCAGATGAAGACTTTCATGAAGAATTCCTGCAGAAAGCACCTGTTACGTGTTGTTGTGGTGGCATGCCCTACATAGCAGTCACTGCATCTACAGCGCCTACTATAGTATTATAATTTCTTCAGGCCGAAATACAATTATTATATTTGATAATGTTTTAAATATTTATGTTAAATATAGGAAAATATAATAATATGACAAATTTAACCGGATTAGTTCGTTTTGTTAAAAAGTGAGACCATAAAGTCAAAAAGGTAACATTCTATCTTTGATAATAACTATAATAAACCCAGAAAGTGTCGATAATATGACACCCTGTACATATCAAGGGAAGTCATTAAATGATTTATTATGATGAATGATTAATATTCCATTTTATAATGGCAAAATATCCGGCGAATATAAATTGCTTCCCAGGATTTGAGGGCTTAATCCCGGAAAATCTCGGGATTCCGGTAGTCCAGGATTGGCATCCCTATTCCAGACGATCAATTGAAATATTGACGGCCGTTTTGAATTAATAAAAATTATTTTTATCTAATGTTTAAAAATTCTCAAAAAGGCTTCTGATTCATTGCCAGGAAGCAAATATTTGATAGCGCTCCTCCTATGTAAACTCTGGCCTAGTTATGCCTTATAGGTCCCCTGTGGTCATCCAGTGGGTCATCGAAACTATTAGAGCTCATCTAGGCGGCTAGGCGATGTTCAAATGTTGCATGGAGCCACTCGATTTCAGATCGCACCGCGACGAGCATCTTCGTTAACGGTCTCTTCGATTACCCCGTTACTCGATTGTTTGTTTCGTTTGTTTTTATCGTTTACGCGTCCTTCGCGGCAGTAATACTGGTCAAGGCTATCATGATTTTTCAAACCTTTTAATGATTAAGTGACAAGTGACAAAAATGAATCAAACCAGTTGGAAAAACTATGGAAAAACTAATGGAAAGAACTTGTGCGATAATTTTAAAGCAAATTCGTTGGATAGTTTGGCGAATTCGTCACATCATTCCGAATCTCTAAGTGAGGAGAGTCAGGATTCGGATTCGGGAGCCGAGACCAAATTGAAAAATACGTTTCAAGTGAAATGCGAAGTTTATTCGCAGCATACTTGCGGAAGTACTAGGTGAGGAAATTGGAGAGTGCAGGAAGTTTTACGTTGGAAAATTAGTACCAATTCAGTGTTTATGTGGCTTTTTAATAATATCGTAAATTAAGTTTTTGATACACCCGGGATATAGGTACCTAAGTTTTAAGTTTTCTCTAGAAATTTTCAGTAATATGGGTAGCAGCATAGTTTACAATGAATAAAATAATGTCAGCGCATCTTCATACATTTGAGACAAGAATTAAAAAATGAAAATTGCCAAAAAAAATCTCAATATGTTTATTAGGACTGCTTGATACCAGAAATAAGTCATATTGAAAAGGACTAAGTGCGAAATGTCTTTTCCTCAGACTTCTATAACATGAAATTGCCATTGAATCTAATCAAACTTTGGGGCGTTTTGAGATATTGAGAGGATATAAGAGAATAAAATATAAGAAAAATAAAATATAATTCAAAAATAAATTATAATTAAACAAAAATATTTGTTAGTTTTGTTACAACATTTTTGTATATCTTACATAACAATGAAGTTATTGTTTGCCACCGTGTATATTCCTATAATTTTTTTAAATCATAACAATTTATTGATTAATGCTTTCTTAGCAGTCTTGGTACAAGGTTGAGTTTCATTGATTTTTTGGATTCGGTCCAAAATGTTTTGGTTCACCAAGTTCCTATTCGTAAAATAAAGTACTCCTTAATCAACCTGTTACATAAATCATTATTATTTGAATAACATGAAATGGCATTATGGAACAATATTACTTGATATGATTCACGTTTTTTTAAACTGATTTATTATATTGCTTAGTTGGGTGTCTCTTCCGATATTAGATTATCAAATATATTTGACAAAGATCTTTTATAAAATATTTTGTAGCATTTCTTTGATAATATTTCTTTTATAAAAGTTTATACTAGTATTACACTGTCAAAGAACTTTGACAATTTTTGAAGGGACTTGTCAAGTTTTTACAATTAAAAATGAACGATAGACGTGCATTAGCTTGTCTAGCGTTAAGTGCTGCCGTGATTACAATGTGTTTAGTATTAAAAAAGAAAAAAAAAAGAGCCAGGCGCCTTTGGGTAAGGCACTGGGTGGCAAGACGTAATTTAAGGGGTGTCCACCACAATCTCCTTCGGGAGTTACGAGTTGAAGGTATTAGGAGTTATAAAAACTATTTAAGAATGGGCGAGGAAACATTTAACTTATTGTTTTAAAGATATCACCATTGATAGCCGGACAGAATACACATTTAAGGAATTGTATCAGCGTTGAGGAACGCCTTATGGTTACCCTTCGGTTTATGGCAACAGGAGAGAGTTATGCTAGTTTACAGTACAGCATTCGCATACCTCAATGTACTCTTCCAGGCATAATCCCAGAAACTTGCAAGGCAAAAAATGAAAATAAATAAATAAATATATCCAGTCTTTTATTTCGGTTTTTGTCATCCGGGTGTTGATGGTTGTACAATATTTGGAACCTTTCATACTCCGAAATTAGCAATTTTGTTGTTGAAATGCACCAGACAAACTTATTTTCCGCCATGGTATTATATACCAATACCAGTCGCAGTCAATGTCAAATTTATGCCTTATTGTCAGAAAATGAGGTTACCACCGTTACCAATCAACTATAAAATCTTTTATCAAAGATAATCGTCTGTTGTTATCTTTTATAAAATATCTTTTATAAAATAAATATTTTATAAAAGAACTGATAGTTATTACACTTCAAATATTTTATAAAATTTATTTTATAAAATATCTTTGTCAAATATATTTGATAGTCTAATACCGGCCTTTATGGTCATTTATATACCCTCAAAAATTGATTGACATCGATGTAGTAATACCAACGAAAAAAAAAATACTACCTAAAAAATTTTTTTGTTCTGGTTTGTTCGGGTTTTAAAAATTATTGAAAAATAAATTAAGTACTTCGTTAATGGAAGTATACAAGATACTTAATAAATAAGACATAACAGTCTCGTTAACCAAGTTTTATTGATACCAATTGTACAGGGTGTCCCATTTTCGACACTTTTATAGGGTTATTGTTAGTGAAATCAAAAAAGTAATGTAGGTGTCATGTCCTCTTTTTGGGTCAAACTTTTATATTTTCTTAGTTAAAAGAGATACAGAAAAATGTTTTATACAGAACTTTCTTTATATTGATTGTTGAGTGATCTGACGTTTTCAGAATAAGTATACGGGGTCAGGTAAAAAAGTTATCGGACCTATCCTCATTTTTTTAAATGGAACACCCTGTATATTTTAATCTAAAAATATACTATTTTAAATTCTCCTTTCAAATATATAACACACCATGGATGATATTGGTTTGAGAAGATAGTTTAAAATGCTATCTTTTTAGATTGAAATATACAGGATGTTCCATTTAAAAAAATTAGGTTAGGTCCGATAATTTTCTTACCTGACCCCGTATACTTATTCTGAAAACCGTAGATTATTCAGCAATCATTATAAATAAACTTCTGTATGAAGCATTTTTTTCGTATCTCTTTTAACTAAGAAAATATGGGGTAATTTAGGAATTGTCAATTTTTTGATTTTCCCCCTTAAGCGAGCGAAAATTTTCAAATTTTGATTTTACCATTTTAAGTTTGACCCAAAAAGAGCACATGACACCTACATTACTTTTCGGATAGCACTAACAGTCACCCATTACAGGGTGTTCAAAATTTAGTGTCAAACTTTTAAAATTTCAAAGCACTTTCTTATTTTAAATTGGGGCCCTTACATATTTTCATGCAATTCGATGCGGAATTAAAAATCGAACCTAATTACAACCCTATCGCAATTTCTTCACCGAACTATAGAAGACGGAAAGTGATATGCAGGACCCTGTATATTAACGTTAAAACATTTTTAGACGTAAAATAGGTACAGCCATAAATGAAAAATTCAGCAGTAAACTTGGTAATTTATCTTCTTCTCTTCAGCAGCATTTTTCTGCAAACAATTTTCCGAATATTTTTTTCCACATTTCAGTATGGTTTGTGATGTAAAATTTCAATATCTTCTCTTTATATTCAATTTCGAAATTATTTAACATTGGCAATTGATACAGGGTGGCCCATCGAAAATAGTCCAGCAAGGTTTACGGCTGTGTACGTGAAAATAAAAAAAAAATTCGGACCCGTAAACTTGTCTTTTCAGGGAAACACGTTTCACTATTAATTTCACCCCTGTAACTTCAACCCCCCTAGCGGAGGCGGCTACTGCCCTTGTTTTTTCAAATGGGAATGGGTATGCTGTGATACATCTTTTTAAAGGGCATTCAATTCTCTTTAAAATGGCGCTTTGTTTTGTAAATTTGAGCTACGCGCCGCCGAGAAATTGCATTTTAAAAAATGTAATTTTATTGAGTAATACTTACATGTTATCTTATTAAATGTTGAAAATGTCCGCCATTCACCTCCATACAATAGTACAATAACTGTTCAAAGTGTTCTCGGACATTGTGAAGAACGTGTAATTTGTTGACATTCATTAGTAATGCGTAAATCTTCTAAGGATTCGGGTTGGGTGGCATAAATTTTGGATTGTAGATGTCCCCACAAAATGAAATCAAGGGGAGATAAATCGGGCGATCTCGCGGGCCATTCAATAGCACCCCTCCTCCCAATCCATCTACCAGGAAACGTTTCATCCAGAAAGTGGCGTACGGGTAATGCATAATGGGGGGGGGGGGGGGAGCCCCGTCTTGTTGAAATAGTGGATTTTCTTCCTGGTAACGTTGGTCGTTTTTCATAATTTCCATTAGCGCTGGTTTGACAGCATTCTCCAACAAGTCTAAATAAGTATCTCCATTTAAATTTCCCGGTAAGAAAAATGATCCAATTATGTGATCACCGAAAGTACCAGCCCAAACTTTTAATTTCTGAGGATTTTGAGTATGAACCTCGTGGTAAATCCTTGGATTCGTGTCGGACCAGTAACGACAGTTAGACAGTGCCATTAAGAAAAAAGAACATTCGTCTGAGAAGCAAACGTTGAAAAGGTAGTTCGGATAATTTAATACTTGTTCTGACATTACTTCACAAAAGTGTAAACGGCGCTCATTATCATCTTCATTAAATTCTTGGAGAAGTTGAATTTTTTATGGGTGCCATTTATAATGTTTCAGAATTCTCTGTACAGTATACTAACTTGACCCAGAACAGCTACTTCTACTGCTTCATTTCTTACCGGATTTTCAATGATCCTTTTTTTTATTTGCCACTGAACCAGTTTGCCGAAATTTTGCAACTAATTCTAGGATATAACCATGATGGACGTGTCTATCTGGATGTCTGTCATTAAACAAAGTTGCCGTTACTCTTGCACATTGATTGTTTATAAAATACAATTCAATAATTTCCACTCTCTCCTCAATAGAATAAACCATTTTTTTATGTCACGATCAAATCAAAAGAAAATAATAGCGCAGAAATAACGTATGTAGATCCGGATTAACCACTTTACTGAAGATAAAGTTGAATTGACTGATACTTATTACTTAAAAAAAAAATTGTTTACGCACAAACCTGTGTGAAATGTGCAGTGAAATGTTTCAAATTCCGTTGCTCGGCGGCGCTTAGCTCAAATTTACAAAATGAAGCGCCATTTTAAAGAGAATTTAATGCCCTTTAAAAAAATGTATCACAACATACCCATTCCCATTTGAAAAAACAAGGGCAGTAGCCGCCCCCACTAGGGGGGATGAAGGGATGAAGTTACAGGGATGAAATTAATAGTGAAACGTGTCCCCCTCAAAACACAAGTTTACGGGTCCGAGTTTTTTTTTAATTTTCACGTACACAGCCGTAAACCTTGCTGGACTGTTTTCGATGGGCCACCCTGTATATCCGTTTAGTTTTATATATACTCATAAATTATAAATGGTTTATTATCTTAGCAAAGAAAGTTTTTTTATATGATTAGTTAATAGCCAGGTAATGAAAAATCGATTATTATTGCACAAACGCTTTTTCCGATGGGAGTCACTAATTTTAATATTTCCGATTTGAATTACGTCACGTTGTTCCTATTACCATCATTATTAATGTCCATATTAAGAACTTTCTCTAAAAAATTCTATGGAGCTAATGAAGTAAAAATCATTAGAGAACTTACGCTTCACCACGTTAAAACCGTATCGGTAAAAATAAACCAAATTTTCTCGAGTCTTATTAAACTTATTAAGTTTTAATTCGATATAATTGTATAAAACTACACATTTCTTCAGCAACAGAATTTAAAATGTAGTCTCATTTAACTGTGTTTTGGCTGCTTAAGAAATTTATTGAAAAAAATTCTTTCTAATTTCGAATTTTAAAGAATACTACCCAAGTAGCATTTTTAGATACATTATGGTCAATGTATCGTAACTATCGTTTCTGTTTCCGATCAAAATTAGAAACTGTTGGCAACAAAAATGGAAATATTTTCGAAACGTATACATTTTAAATGAGACATTTACACGTGTTTCCAAGTAGTTGGTACTAGCTGTGACTTTCGCTGTTTCGATGCACACTCGAATTTTTTATCGAAAATATTTCGAAAATGTTCGAAAATATTTCGAAACTGTTACTTCTGTTTATTCAAAAATGACAGTATAAAGGGTCGGGGCTATGTTAAACCATGCGCAAAACAATTAGGATACCTTCACTGTTGTAAAATAAAATAAAAACAATATGAAACAATAATTTCGCCATGATGAATTCGTTAGAAGTATATTTCCTATAAAGTTATTTCATTTCAAATAGTTATTGCACATAAGAACCAAAAAATCACTGTCGCAATAAATTCACCGTGTAGTTTAGTAGTTTGGCTTTATATTTTTAACGTGCCCTCGATTTATTTGCATTTACAAAAAAAAATATACTTTGTCAAAAAAATAAAAATTAAAATACTTTCAAAATTTTATTTATTTCTTTTATAAATCGACTTAGCTAGGAAAATGGAACTTATGTAACAACTTTTGGCTTTTCAGAAGATGCAGGAATTTCATTTTAACAAAATAAAAATTCATTTCACAAAATGGCCGCTAGAAAGCAATAAATTATTATGGACCAAAATGATGGTATTCGTATATTTGTAAAAATCTGAAATAAAATCCTAGAGTAACCGTTAAAAATAGTCCCCAGTCTCTGATTGCCTCATGCCTCTGTTCACAATCGAACAATTTGTATTTATACTTTAATCTAACACCATTTAACAAAGGAAAACCTTGCTCTATCTCCAGAGAGGTCGCTATTTGTCCAGCTTTCTCCTCGAAAATATTATCATCTCTGAAATTTATAAAATGATCATCTAGATTATTTAAATTGTTTTGGCATACTTAATCGTTATCTTTTTTGCATCATTTTGGTTCATTGTAGGAAAATTAATAATAATCGAAGTTCTGGTATAAAAATGCAAGTTCTATTAGTAAAAACTAGTGTTGGGAAAAATCGATGATTTTAATAATCGAGTACTTGATACCCGACCGAATTTAATAATCGAGTGAATCGCTCGAGCAATTAATCACTTAAAATTTTTTTGACTAAGAAGAATTTGTCGATAAAACACCAGGGGTTGTTTTTGTAAGTTTTAGAAGTTTTGTCTAGAGTTTTTATTAAGGAAGAACAGTAGATTCTGATTTTTTTAAAAATTATATCCTCCAATTTTTTAAAAATTTACAATCGCCACTGGCTAGCTAGTCCCAGTCAAAACAAAACCCATGTCGCGATGAATCCACTAAGACATACTTTTTTATAAGCACCTTGTCGTTCAATTGCCTTTCAGAAAGACGTATGTCGTGTCAGCCTTCTGAGCGTCAAACTCGAACGTCGCCAATCGGTGCATTTGTATCAAATGAAAAGCAACGATTCGATTTTTCACCTGAATTTATAACTAGAGTAATTCCTATCGATCGAAAAACTGCTCGAATATACGTCGGCGTCAAGCGAAGCTCGGGTGTCGAGTGGAAGGTAATAATAACTCGAGCGATTTTTTTAATTATGGAGCGATGTCGGTTATTTCAATATTCGAGCGATCACAACACCACTAAAAACAGTGTGTTTGGATAACGCATCAGGGTACGTGGAGAGGCGATTCTACATGTTAAAATAAAGGTAGCAAGTCATACAACAAGAACTCGGAATCTCAACACTGTAGTTACAGCCAGTAAAAAATTTTTTTTTCTTATTTTTAATATCTTGCGGATAGTTTTTAAGCTGTCAAGTTGATATATGGCTAAGGGACCACGCTTAACGATTGCTGTCATTCTGTTTTTTTGCCACTTTATCTGAAATTCAAATTAAATTTTGGGCATATTTTTATGTCTTGATAATTATTGCAAAAAAGGAGATGTCATTTTGAAGACAATAGGATACCTAATAAAAAATAGTCTTTATTCGAGTCGATAAACCGCACCATTAGGCGTAAAACTGGATTTATAGTTTTTCTATTTGGGTTTCATAATGTCTACATTATGAAATGCCAAAAAAATTGAATAACCCGCCACTTTATGAAACTGAAGTTTAATTTTTTTTTAAGTTGGCAGCAAGTAGGGTTCAAATTTTAGGCTTACTTCGATTTCGTTAAAATTAGATTTCTAGGCATTATGGATTCGACAAAACTTTTTTATAGAAAACTTTAAAATACTAACCTTTAACCTTGCAAATGGATCATTTTTCTAGAAATTTATCTGAAATACTCGGAAATATATAACATGCTGACGGTGTCCGTCAACTAATTTCTTGTCGCAATTATAAAACAACACTATTTTTATTTTTAATTCAATATAGTATTATACATATTACTTTATATATAATATTTATAGTTACTGTAGACATTTCCTGGGAATTAATTGTTATTCCTGTCAGATATATATTTTGTTCAATAGTATTATTTATTATTTTGTTCAATATTTTGAACTTTGTTCTGCTCGCACCATAACTCAAAGTTTTGCATATTCTTTTTAAAAGTTTTTCTAGATTATTTTCTGCAATTTCTCGTATTTCTGACGGAGTACAACTTTCTTCCTGACTCATTTTTATTAACTTTAATAATATATTAATTATGACGGATGGGAAGAAGCTTTGTTGTGTTCAATTGTTTCTCTATCATGGCATATTATTTGATACTTGTAACATTTTATTAAATTGTAAAAGTATTGCCAACCCAAAAAGAAAATATTAATTCAAATGGAAAAAATCTTACTTACTTCCCGCTTCGCGGGTCGTTTCCTAAATTAAACGCGTGATCTAATATAATGTCTTATGAAACTTGTATCTTAATATACTATTTTGTTAGCAGTAAAATCACGTTTTCAAATGGAAGCAAAAAAACATGATTGAGTTTTCGATTTTTTGTTATATGACTTACTTACTACCTTCATTTTAACATGCAGAATCACTCCTGTCCAAGTTCCCGGTGCATTATTCGAACACGCTGTATTTTTTTAACGCAGCTAACAAACCCCCAGGCCGGCGCCCGAGTGTGGTACACGCGCACTTGCGTGGACCCTGGCTCCAAAAAACATTAAAAAAACATTAAACGTAACAAAAAAAGCACCTCAAAACACATATTAAAATTAGCAGAGATTATGTCGGAAAAGAAATATCAAAAAAATATTTAATTTTATTATTAACGAGAAACGTTTTAGTGCCCCTCGTAACTTTGTCAACACAAGGTATACCGACAAACTACATTTAACAATACCAACTGAACGTACTTAATATAACATAATAATGGTATTTCTTCGATTACTTTCCTAACCGTGTGGGAAATAACTATTTAACACTTCTTTATCGCATTCCGTATCCCCGTTGCCTAATCTCTCTAATTTATTCTTGGCGTAATTATTATCGGAACAACAATTTTACTATGCAGATTAATTTTATTGGACACAATAACACTCGAGAAAGTGCGATCCGTGAATATTAAAATTTAGTTGTGTCTTAACGTTTCTCCGGTTAAGGATATTCTCGCTAAGTGATATTTTGGGTACTGTTTAGGTGTTGTTTTTTTGTTGATGTTTGTTTATTTTTGTCTAAATAGTTTGCTAACATACTGAAACATTCATTTTCTCCCTCACAATGAAACATACCCTCAATTATTTCAATGCGCTTGCGCCCCCTAGGCTGCAGCGACTTAATAGGCATTAATGTTCGATTTTAAATTTCTATATAAAAAGAAGTCAGACGAGGTCAAATCCGGATTATACGGCGGGTGGTCCTGCCCATGAAAGTTTCACTTGCGCACGATAAGTTGGACTTTGGCTGCCTGGTGCGTTTGGCGCTAATTTTTGTGAGGACGGAAGACATTTTCGTGACGGAGTGAATTTCAGGTGCGTATTGTATACGAGAAAATAATGAAAAGAACTCATATGTCTTTGTCCGTTTCATTTGGCATAACCACGTTGTGGCACCCACTAAGTTAGCTTCTCAGAAACTTGCTCTTGCTCTTCCGAACCAGAAAGTTGTACACACCTCAACAACTTTTGACACTATACAAAGCCCAGATTCGACCATCACTAGAGTACTGCTCTCATGTCTGGAGCTCTGCACTCAAACATGCTCTTCGGCTACTGAATTCCATCGAAAGGAGATTGGAGACCACGAGCTGACGAAGAACCTCGACAGCCTAAAACATCGAAGAAAGGTTGGGGATTTGCCTCTCTTCTACAGATATTTTCATGGAAAGTGCTCGGCTGCCTTGCCCTCTTAATTCCGCCCAGAGATACAAGAAGAAAATACACGACGAACCACTGCCGCCCATCTATATGTGGTTAAGCTTAGTACTCCTCGAACTTCAGTTTAAGAATTCTTTCATCATCTGGAGGATTTTATCCTTATGGAACGACCTTCCCGAGGTCGTTTTCCCAACGAATTTAACCTCCAACGATTCAAAACTAACGTGAATCGCTTTTTGCGCACACGCACCACTCCCAGAGTGCCCTAAAGGATTTTTCCTATAGTGATAGTGTTTAATCATAAAAAAAATTGTTTTCAAATTATAGCGTAATTACGAATAAACAAAGATTGATACGTTAACATATTTTTAATCATGGCGGTATTTTGGTAAATGTTTTTACTTGTTTTTACGATATTCGGCTTCGTCTACGAAGGAGTTGTGTTGTTTTCTTGATTGCTTCATGTCTTTCTTTAATATCGGCATCAGTATTTCTATCCTTTCTTTGTAAACTTTATTTTGGAACCAGCCCCATAAATAAAAGTCTAGTGGTGTGAGGCCTGGAGATCTTGCAGATCAACTAGTAGGACCGCTACTACCAATGTAAAGCCCTGGAAACCTTCCGTTCAAATGTTGCTTGATCTGATGAGCAAATTGTAGAGGAGCTTCATCGTGCTGATAATACAGTTGCATTCTGACGTTTACAGGAACATCCAGTAGTACTTAATTTAAGTAAACTGTTTAAGTAGTGCACTCCCGTGATGCCATTCTACAAAATAGAAGCGCCAATTAAATAACTATGGATCATACCACACTACGCGGTTACTGAAAATTTGTATCTGATAAGGTTTAATGAGTTTTTTACATTATTTTCGCGTATGCAATTGCTATTGGAGTTTGGTCAGTTATTGTAGTACCCTTTGACATGTATTCAATAAGAATTACTCCTGCTTGGTCCCCATATTCGGTAGCCTTAAAGGCTTTACCTGACAATAGCCAATTGGAATCAATGCCTATTTTGAATGCTAGCAGGATACAATGCTTCCTGATGCAATTCAGTCGCTGCAGCACACAATTGGCGCAAGTTCGTCGATTTTAAGGTAGAGTTTTTTGATTGCTCGGTCTTGTTCCATTTAGATTTTTCCAATTTTCTGTATTGTACAATTGTTATAATTTATAATTATTTTTATTAGTATCATTAATATTGCCAGACTTATGTGAAAGTGTAAAATGCGTTTAACTTAAGATGCGTAAAAAATAGCATAAATTTTCGTAAAAACGAGTTATCAGTACTTTCAGTCCGGTTCCAGTACTTATGTGAAAGTGATTCCTGGTGAAATTTAGGCATTGAACTCGGCAGCTGTGTGACGTTATATTTTCGTTCCCTTTCGCATAAGTTTTTATTTATAACCATAATTTTATAGCAGGGACGTTTAAACAAAGACTGTTGATGACTTTGAGCCATTTTTCTTTTATGATTTATTGTTTTTAAACCATCTAGGGATACAAAATAGGCATTGTTAACGCGCGTGTATGACAAATTGATAATAACTAGTCTGAATGTACAGGGTGTCCCATTTTTATAATAATAATAACGTTTATTTAATTCCCAACGAGCTATTTTAGTCCATCACAGGGAATATTATAACATTTAAATATTTTCGACACTTTCATAGGGTATCTCTGTAATTGTTAGTGCTATCAAAAAAGTAATGTAGGTGTCAAGTGCTCTTTTTGGGTCAAACTTAAAATGGTAAAATCAAAATTTGAAAATTTTCGCTCGTTAAGAGATACGGGGGAAAATCAAAAAATTGACAATTTCCAAATTACCCTATATTTTCTTAGTTAAAAGAGATACAGGAAAATGTTTCATACAGAAGTTTTTTTTATATTGATTGTTGAATAATGATCAATCTTCCATTTTCAGAATAAGTATACGGGGTCAGGTAGGCAAGTTATCGGACCTAACCTAATTTTTTTTAAATGGTACACCCTGTATATTTTAATCTAAAAATATACTATTTTGAATTCTCTTCTTACTTGTTTAAATAAAAAATGTTTCAAGCTACTTAGACAGAAATACATAACCTATTTCTAACAAACTGAAAAGTTAGAAAAAAATGCTTCGTCTAAAATTGCCCTAACCAAACGATGGTACTAAATTTCCAACACTTTTTGAAACTTCTGGACACCTCTTACTTATATCCTGATAGATCCTGGAACAAATCCGATTCGAGTAACTCGGAAACGTCATACGAGTATGTCACTTCTGAATATCTCGGGAACGAGACCAAGTGCGATGGAAAAATATGCGGGGAGAAGCGATGCGACCAAAACAGCCGTATGGAGACCATACCCGAAGAGTACGAACCGAAAGTATCTGTTAAAGAAATTTTAGCGAGATTCGAGAATTTGAGAGACGACCAAGAGGCATACGTCTATAAGGGAACAAAGAAGGATAGAAACAATAACAATAACTATTACGGATCAGTAGAAAACAAGAATATCTTGGAGGTGAAAGAAGTGAAAAGAGTAGAATCGAAGAAAAAAGAAGCCAAAGTTGTTAAGGAACACAAAAAGAACGCTAAAAACAAACCGGTCCCAACAGGAAACAACCAAGAAAAACTTGAACACTTAAATAAACATCTACAAGAAGCAAGAACTCCTTCCCCTACCTCATGTAAGCAAGTACATGTCACTCAAGACTTACCTAAAAACCAAAAAACTGTAAAATATTCGGATAAAGACGTTTCGACTGTAAATAGTGCGCCATCAGTGGCGGGTAGTTCTTCCGGTGGAAGTGTTGCGTCAGCATGTTCTTCTGTTGAGTGTGGAAAAGGATCATCTGAAAAAGAGGTAAGATTTTCATTCGTGGAATATTTATTTGACACTTTTAATAAGCACGATTTGAAATAAGATTAGATGATCTAAAACGCATTCTTGCAGTCGAGACATGGCGGGTGTTTTAGGAGGAATGTTCGCCCCTATAACATTTTTTATTGTTTAAATTACAGAAATACAATTTCTTGGGTTTGTATGTGATATTATTTTGCATTTTATGACATGACTGACTCCATTTTGTCACTTCCGGTTTAACCGGAAATAACCTCAACTTTAGATTTTTAAATGGAACAAACCCCAATGTGTTTTTGGCTAAATCGATACAGAGCACCATTCCAAATTCAACTACACCCCATACGTCACGTTTTAATGCTTTAAAACATTTTTATTTTTAATTTTTCGTTTCTATAAACCTCTAAAATGAGACTTAAAAAGGTCAAGGGCATTATTTATCTAATTCACAGTCCTAACTCCTACTAGCGGGTGTCCTTGACGTGAGTAGCGACGCATCTAAAGCCGCAAACGCACTATTATCACGTCACGTGAGATCACATGCTATCACGCAATGTCACGGCATACCCGAAATATCTGCAAGGCGGTTTATGCGTGCTTATAAATAGGTTTAGAAGTACACTATTTATAGTCATCTCATGCAGCTCACGGCAAGTCATACGTGACAGCACAATTTGATTTCTGCAAATTTACATATTCGGCATGCGTGATAACACCGTGTCAGAGTTTAACGCTAGAAGGCTACAAGATTCACTTGCGACCTTGACAAACACAAAATATGTAATAAAAATGATCTGCAGTGTACGTAGTCTGTATCTAAGCCGTGACAGCATGTGCTATTTTGCCGATATGACAACACGTGAATTCACGTGACGTGATAATAGTGTGTTTGCGGCTTAACAGGCGCTCTGACATTGGCAAAAGTATCGGCGAGGACCGACTGCCCCAATGTAGTAACCCGTAAAATTGTATGAAACCGGGGTAGTTTGAAGTCATCCTCCGAATCCTCCACTTCACCCCCCATCTCGCACCATCATTTAAAATTGGCGCTTACCCACCCATTGGCGCTTTCTCCTTCCGCTTTCGTTTAATTCGCCCGTATTTGACTTAGTTGTTCAAACAGTCCCGAAAGTGGTCTGGGTACTTCCCACACGTCGCTGCGCCATTTTTTCTATTTGGGTTTCATAATGGCTACATTATGAAATGCAAAAAAATTGAATAAACTGCCACTTTATGAAACTGAAATTTTATTTTTTTTATGTTGGCAGCAAGTAGGGTTCGAATGAAATTAGTTTTCTAGGTATTATGGATACGACAAAAAATTTTTATAGGAAACTTCAAAATACTAACCTTTAACCTTGCAAATAGATCATTTTTACTAGATATTTATCTGAAGTACCTATACTCGGAAATATATAACATGCTGACGATGTCCGTCAACTAATTTCTAGTTACAACTATATATCAACATAACCTAAAAATAATAGAAATATCTTCCAGTTTATGCTCTATTTCTAAAGTTTTATTCAATAAAGTACTATTTTTATTTTTAATTCAATATAGTATTGTACATATTACTTTATATATACATATTTATAGTTACTGTAGACATTTTCTGGGCATTAATTGTTATTCCTGTCAGATTCTGTGTCAACACAATATTTTGTTCAATAGTATTATTTATTATTTTGTTCAATATTTTGAACTTCTGCTCGCACCATAACTCAAAGTTTTGCATATTCTTTTTAAAAGTTTTTCTAGATTATTTTCTGTAATTTCTCGTATTTCTGACGGAGTACAACTTTCTTCCCGACTCATTTTTATTAACTTTAATAATATATTTGTTTTTAATTATGACGGATGGGAAGAAGCTTTGTTGTGTTCAATTGTTTCTATCATGGCATATTTGATACTTGTAACATTTGATTAAAAAGAAAATATTAATTCAAATAGAAAAAATCTACTTCTTTTCAAACTTTCAAGGCCCAAATAGAAAAAGTATTATAAAATGCACGGTTCATAAGACAATTAGAGAACTTGTACTTTAGAAAACTCTCCGCTTCGCGGGTCGTTTTCTCAATTAAACGCGTGCTCTAAGATAATGTCTTATGAAACTTTGTATCTTAATATACTATTATTTCTAAACTAAATGATGGCGGATTTTAAATTTGTAGTTATGTTCATTTGTTTGATAGCATTATGGCGTCATGGGTACCTGGATATACGCAAAGCCGTTTGCGGTTCTTGTTGTATTTTTTGTCATGAATTGGTATTTTCATAAATTATCTCTTCTTTTTTTACCTGACATAAGGGTGTGCGCTATCATATTGTTGGAAGAAAAATGCTCTATCTTTTTGCCCGAGTAAGCCAATATATTTCCATTCGAAAAAGTTTAGTTTTGGAAAAGTCTTCGTAAAAAGTAAAAAAGTTAAAACACAGTAAAGTTGAAAATTGCATTTTTATCAAGAGTTTGCTTAGAAGTTAACCATTTTAGGGTGTTCATAGCAATCCAGATAAAAAAATAAAAATAAAAAGAAAGATTATTTAAAGTGTGTCAAAAAGTGACAATTTTGTTGAATTTCGAATGTATTTTGAATCGATCTAGCCAAAAATATACTTGGTGTTCCATTTAAAAATCATCCGTCCGTCATTCGATTTTCAAGAAACCCGAATAATTTTGTAACTCATAAGAACAAATTTTGATGATTTGAATTCTATACTTAAAGTAAAGTTTGGAAACTTGAAACACAAAATATGAATTTTAATAATGAAAAATAATGATATATCAATATTGTAACTTTGCCATTTCAGTACACCGGATTTGTATTTCGTTTTGAAAGAAAAACGTCTTTTTCATCGTTTTTCATATCGGATAAAACAAAGAGACATGAGAAATAATTGACCCCTGAATCTTTTGTTTCGTTAAGAAGTGTGACACTAAAGTGAAAACAGTAAAATTCTATCTTTAATAATAACTCTAATACCCCTTGGAATGTGTAGAAAATGGGACATAGTTTATTTTTTTTTAAAAGAAATATTATAAAAATGTATTATGGCAGAATTATATTTAATTTTTATATCTTAAAGCTGACCATATAATGGTATAGCATTAAAACTTAAAGTAATATAAAATGTTATGGAACGGTTGCTTTATAGAACAAAACTAATAAGCATTGTGTTATAGTTATTGGTATGCACAATTTTTAAAAGCCTAAATGCTCATTATAAACCATTTTTATTATGTTTAAAATATTTGTTAGAAATAATTAGAGTGTAGTAATTATGCAGCGAATATTTCTTACAAGTTTACATTCAAAAAGGATGCACGCTGGCGGGAGAGACTTATTTTAATTGAAGAAAAATGACACAAAAAAAACACAACTTTTCTCTTTCTCGCTATTAGATTTTCAATAAAATGAATAGAAAAGTGCACAAAACACAAATATTCGTAGTATAAGCTCCGTCAATCGCTGAATTATAGTTAAATATAAAAATACTCTTTTGTTTAAAAAAAAAATTTGGAAAGTGCCACCACCTTCATACCCGATTTCTCATCGAATTTAATGTTTTTTTTTTGTTTCTGATAAGAAAATCGCAAGAGACCCTTTTCATGTACAGAGTGTGTGAAAATATTGGCACTGTATGGAAAACTTCTGTATCTGTGATTTTGTGGAAAAAATATTCTTCATATAAGGTGTTGTTTACCCTAAAAACTCCTAACCCGAAAAAATCACAAATATAACGTACAGGATAGTCAAGAAATAAGAAAAAGTACTAATTATATGGTACAAAAAATTTTAGAAAAAAAAAGTTGTTAAGAATCAAATTTTATGTCAATACACAAAATAAGAGCATCTATGCAAAAAAAATGTTTTCATATATTTATATGGAAAACATCATTATTTCTAAAAGTATTTTTAAAACAAGACATCAAGTCACCATTTCAGATGTGAAGATAAACGCCAATATGATTCTTACAAGTTTATTACTGAAAGATGCGACTTATTATTAACCAAGAGAAAGTAAAAAATATGTTTAGTATGGACAATGACTACAAATGAATTAAAAAATAGAAATACGCAAGCCTGCAACGAAGTTGGATTTGAAATGGTGGCTCAATAATAGAAAAAGTCTTAAAACATGTTACTTTTATTCTTAGCATTTTAGCACATTTTTTTATTTTTTGACCACCTTGTAAGTTATTTGTGATTTTTTCAGGGATTAGGAGATCTTAAGGTAATTACGCAAAACTTTTTCTCAATAATACTTTTTTCTAAAATCACAGATAAGAAAGTATGCCTCATATGCTGCGAATATTTTCACACACGCTGTAGAATTGGCCAGGAAAATAAAAAAAATATCCATATAGAAAAATGTCAATGGCGTACCACGTTTTTAAAAAAAAACCGATAACATGCTTGCAAGGACCCCACACTAACAAACCCCATATAATAACTTTTGTAAATAAAATATGTGTATTGGGAGCATATAGCACTCCCTCCCCCACAACTGGTTTGTTGTTGCGTCATGTTGTCGCAAACGGGATTGTTACGATTGTTCCATTTTCCCTTAGTTAGAGAGAGAGGTGACCAGGGGCAAATTCATCGCGACACTTGAAAGCTTGCCAGAAGGTGATATCACCCTCTAACGGGTGTTTTTATTATTAAGGTTGGATTACGTCAAAAAAGTTAAAAAGAAATGTCAGAAGGTTTTTGAACGTCAAGAAATATATTATTATTTACAACCATGCATGTAATAAACGAACCCGGGTGGAAAGTAAATACTTTTTTTGTAATTGTTTTAAAAATCGATATCTCAAAATAATATACGAACACACCAACATACAACTCATTTTGAACGACAAAGAATATTTTAATTTTTTTAAATAAACCTAATGATATTTATAAAAAATTAAAAATTAACATGGTTTTTGTTTTACTTATTTACATTAAATATTACATTGACATTATTGTAGGCAGTCACTGATATGTTTAAGCATTGATTATTGCGACCAAATCGTTGATATCTTCTTTGTCTTGGCATTTTCACTGAAATAAGTTAGTAGCGCCGACTCAGAACCAAGATTTTGAACTTTGTTTCCCATACACCATTCTTTGAAACAGTTATACGCCTTGTCATATCTCGGGCGGCTTTTAGTTATCAGAAGATCTTCTTCTACTATTTTTGCTGCTTCTCGAATTTCTGGAGGAGTAGCAGCAAAATCAAAGTTCTCATCTGATAGCATTTTTCTGTTGTTAAAATGATATATTGTTTAGTGACCTGGAAACCATATTCAAAAAATGATATTTGCCATCTTGATGTGTGTTATTACCTACGTTATTTTACCACCTGCGATTATTTGAAATTTTTGTCTAATTTTTCAATGGAAAAGTCAAAATGACATTTATCTTTTATTAATAAATTGAAATCAAAATAATAAGAAGTGGATGTTAGATGTGGTTGTAAATAAAATAGTATACAAACCTCGATGAAAAGTTTCATTACTGTCTCGCCGCTTCGCGCCTCGGTTAACTACCGACTCTTTCGACAGGAATGAAACACTTTCCGCCTCGGTACGTAATATACTATATTTTCTTCAAATTGACGGGATTGTCGTATTATAAACCAGCTACTATAAATCAAAGGTTTCAATAGGCACAAGTGGGTCCTTCGAGCCGGATTTCAAGAGGGCCCTTGAGAAGAAGTGACAACCCCAATTCAAGAAAGGAGAAATTATTGATAAAGGGAGAAAAATTGTACAACGATAGTGTTTTTAAAAATTTGATGCATTTATAAATATTTTCTTTTGCATTTTTTACATAGTTGTTTGTTGCGAACAATAGCGATGGCGGATACGGTTGCGGTTCATGATTTAACAAAATGAAAAATACGCGTTGGTCATTTTTAAGGTCGTCACGGCGAATTAATCATTTTAAGTATCACCGTGCATAACTTGTTATAATTTTATGCTCTTGTGACATTGTGACGGATAAATTATTATTGTGGGAAACAAATAAAGTTACAGAAGAACGGTCAAGCACAATAAATTTGAAATCTGTCGTTCCTTTTTAATCACAGGCGTCGTATTAGTCCCCCGACATAAAATACAGCGTACGACCCTGGTTAACACTTTGCTACACACACAAAAAATAAATACTCAAATACAATAAATCATACGTATAGAAATATATTTCGAAACAAGTATATATTTCCAAGTATGAAATTGAGCACTGAATCTCGTAGCAAGGAATTCATTTCTCAAAATAATAATAAAATTATAATATCTATTTATGTATTTACAGTGAAACCTCTCTTAGGCGGACACCTACGGGACCGTCTAAATGTGTCCGCCTATTAGAGGTGTCCGCCCATATGAAATTTGTTAATAGGTAATATGTAAATGCAAAATTATTACTATGTATATGTATGTACAAATATACATAACATAACAAAAATACACTAATTTTAGATAGCATGTAGTACTCAAAAAATCTAATAACGTAGTTTGACGTGTTTGCGTTTTAGTCCCCTCTTTTCTTTGCATACTCTTTCCTTTACCATACTAATGGCTTGTTGGTAATTGGTGACATTTGTTTGATTACTGCATTCAACTTCTTCATCAGAGTCGTTAGATAGTGATGTGGTTTCAGTTTGGACTACATAATCGGTACGAATATGGGGTCACTATCATCTTCTAATAGCACATTGCTATCAATGTTAATGAACTCGCCCAAATCATTGTGACATTTTATTGCCATTTTTTACGAATTCAGCCTTACAACTCACAAATAAACGGCGGACTGCTTTCGGGGAATCACACATACTTTCATTCGGTGAAGTCCTTTCGCTCTGCCACGCATACGCGATCGGTTGCCAGTCTTCTTCAGAGAGTTTTTGCACCGTACTTATCGTCTCCCAAATATTTTAAAATATTTTTTTTCCGTTTAAAGGAGGGTTTTCGCCCTCTTTGTATGAAAACAGCCTGTCAGCGTCCGCCCAAAGGAGAGTCCGCCAAAGAGAGGTTGATTTTCATGGAATTTCATATACCTAGCTCCGGACTATGAAAAAATGTCCGCTTAATAGAGATGTCCGCTTATTAGCGGTGTCCGTTATGAGAGGTTTCACTGTATGTTATTTAACAATATTCGTCAATATTAGCTTCGTTCGCAGAGCATTTAAAAATAGTTACGAACTACCTGAGGCATGCGCACTGCGCAGTGCTCACAGAAGCAAAAAGTGTGTTCGATGTTCGTGGAGCAAAATATATAGATTGCCAGGTATGGACTTGTGGGTTTGTATTCTGCGCATTTGCTCGATCGATCGTTTGCTTACTTTTGACTTGTTTTCTTTATCGATTCGTTTTATCATCTATCATTCATTAAATATCTATTCCGAAGGCTAGCTATGAACAAAGCCGAAATGAGCAAAAATAGGAATACTTTTAGGTTTAAGTAAGAAGTCAATTCTCCCTCTTCTTACCCTACATTAACGACCTTCAAGTGAAAACTAAAAATCCTTTAGATTTGCTGACTCGAGCACACTTGTCTCATCTTTCTCTTTGAATATCGGCTGCCGATGCATATATTCGCAGACAGGAAGAAGTACCACGGCTCAACAAAGACATGGAAGAAAATGTAACGCTAAGAAACCCCAGGCAGCAGTTTTGAATTATGTTGAAGGTTTGTCATTCTGTACCCGTTCACAGAGATAAAAAGCAGCAGATAGTTAGAATCCCGTCCACAATCGAACAGGTGCATAATGAATTTTGCAACTAGTCGAAAATTTCACGCGGCGAACAAACGTATTATATTTAAAATAGTTTAGGAATGTGAAGCAGGTACTTCAAATAACACCAATTAGGACTTGACGGTTTTTCATTATTAGATTAATGAAAAGAAAAGTGAGAGTTGACCATTCACGTGATTATGCGAATGAGCGTAGCAGTAACAATGTATTCTTTCTGTTTATCAGCAATTAACGGATAAAAGGTGTAAAAAGGCTTGTATATACAGGGTGGTTCGCGTAATGTATATACAGGGTGGTTCGCGTAAAATAACTCTGAAGTTCACCTTAGAAACGACTAGTTATTAAACATATTTAGTAGCACGCACTAGTAGGGCGTTTGCGGAACATGAATAAGGACCGTCGTCATTAGGAAAATGTAGAATTTTAATTTTTTAGAGAATACTATTTGGTTCCAATAATTCTTGCCACCTCCGATAATAGATACAGAAATATTTGCTATTGATATTATTACTGACATTCAATTAACTTTAGACAATAATAATATTATCTTAGCATTTGATACTATGAATCACGAAATTTTATTACAAAGTCCGTTCAATATTGGTATTAGAGGAAATATTTACAATTGGTTTAAAAATTATTTATATAACAGAAAACAGTACGTTTATATTGACGATTGCTTAAGTTGTCAACAAAATATTACTGCTGTGTTCCTCAAGGATTAATCTTAGGGCCTACTTTATTCCTTATATAATAAAAATAATATGCAAATTCAATTTCTAAGGTGAATCTAAAAGGTAATGTCAAATTGTTTGCGGATGATACTACAATTTTATATTTTCGCGAGGCTTTTTCCAATATTCAAACTGATATTACTAATGATTGGAAAATTATACCTTCATGGCTGCAATCCTATAAACTTACTTTAAACTGTCAGATGTCATCTTTCACGTTTATTTCTAAATGTGCAATTGGAAGCAATATTTCACCAATAAGTTTTAATGGAAACGAAAGAAAGTATGTAAAATCTGTAAAGCTTTTAGGCTTATACAGGGTGTCCGGAAACATGTGGGAAATCTCCCGGATATGAAGAAAACACGTGAAAAGAATACTATAGGTTCATATAAACTTCTTTCGTATAGGCCTCCTCTTCGGAGATATGGGCTCCCAAAGAGCACCAATGGAATCAAGTTTTTTACACATAATTATTGAACCACCTGGTATATTTCAATTATTTTTTAATATGATGTATACCAGGTAAGACCCGTCAAATTACTACCCAAGATACTGTTGTGAATTACTCACAGCTGCAGGGACGGCCTAGCTGTAACACTCATGGGCCCATTTTTTTTACGCCCTGTATGATGAGAACTTTGGACAATGTTTTTTACATACCTTTAACTATTGACTAAAAATTAAATACTCTTCATTCATGTCGCTAATCCTAACCGTTTTCGGATAAAACGTCATTTTATTTACACCAGTCCCCTAAATTCTCACGGGTTAAATATGAAAAAGCGGAATTTTGAAGGTTGAACATTTGATCGGAACAAAGATGTATCTTTTACTGAAATACGCCAAATACATGATGTATATGAAATGCCGTTTTTTCGAAAACGGTTAGGATTAGCGACATGAATGAAGAGTACTTAATTTTTAGCCAATAGTTAAAGATATGTAAAAAACATTGTCCATTGGCGTAAAAAAAATGGGCCCATGAGTGTTCAGCTAGTCCGTCCCTGCAGCTGTGAGTAATTCACAACAGTTCCTTGGGTAGTAATTTGACGGGTCTTACCTGGTATACATCATATTACAAATTAATTGAAATATACCAGGTGGTTCAATAATTATGTGTAAAAAACTTGATTCCATTGGTGCTCTTTGGGAGCCCATATCTCCGAAGAGGAGGCCGATACGAAAGAAGTTTATATGAACCTATAGTATTCTTTTCACGTGTTTTCTTCATATCCGGGAGATTTCCCACATGTTCCCGGACACCCTGTATATAGACGAAAATTTAAATTGGTGGGAACATGTTGAAAACCTTCAAAAAGGCGTATAACCACTCATTATAATATTATTTAAAATTCGAGATTAATACCTTTAATTCATTTAAAAAACATTTATTATTCATTAGTTTATTCAAAATTTCAATATTTAATATCGGCTTCGGGATCTGCATGTGCCAGAATATTAAACCCTTTAAAAAGATTACAAAACAAAATTATAAAACGTACATTTCAATATACATCATAAACTATATTTTTTAGAACCGACAACAAATTTATATAAACCAAGACGATATCTAGATCTGAATATTTTATAAAATTAAAAATTAGTATACTAATTCATGCAATTAATAATGAAAATAAAAAATCTTGTATAAAATTTGTAAAATTAACTGATATACACAATCATAATACCAGAAATATTGACCATTTAAAAAAAATCAAATTAAAAGTAGCATAGGGATGAAATCTATTTTATTTGATGGAATAAATATTTATAGTACGTTACGTATTAAAAAAAATTTTTATTTAAAATTATTTTTAAAAAAATGTAAAGAAATTTTTTCTGGACAATATACAAATTAATTAATAAAACAACCATTTATAATAATTTTTATATTGATTAATTACTTATTTATGTTCTATGTTATAATATTCCCTGTAATGGACTAAAATAGCTCGTTGGGAATTAAATAAACATTATTATTATTATTATTAAAATAGTACCTACAGGTAGGATAGAAAGTACTAGCAAGATCCAAAAAATCAAATATTTTATATCAAAACCAGTAATTCAGCTCACAGCAAATATTCCGTTTAGAGTACCTAATCACTACATAAAAATGCATGCAGTGCATAAAAATGTCCTTGAATTAATATATGCTCAGGGGGTATTCGGAAAATTAAGAAAATTTTGCACCTACTAAGAATTCACGAATAATGATCATTTTTACGTATTACAAATTAAAAACATTGATTTAAAACATGAGTACCCATGCCTATCAATAAAATTTTATTTCTGTAAGTGTTCAGTGTATCGTTCAAGATATACCGTTGACTTTACTGCAATAAATCAACTGCCTGATGAATCCATATTATGTCTACCCCTAAATCTTTAAACCCTTATAAATAAGTGCAGAGTCTTCTAGAAAATATAGCTATCTATACAGGGTGTTACAAATTCGGCCTTCACCATTGGGATTTCGGAAACGGTAAGAGATACGAGAATTGGGCCTAATAATATGCAATAAAAATCAAAAATAAATACAGGGTCTTTCAAAATATTTGGAAAAATCTAAAATTTTCCGTTTCGGTTTTTATTTTTTCCTGACTTTATTCAAAGAGATGTCGAAAAATAAATTTCACTTTCTCATTGCTACTTTTTATTCTCCACAAGGTGGCATTATCAGATCTTTCAGGCGACGTTTCGTCTTTGGGCACCATCATCAACTTATTTTTTTTAAATATGGCCCTGGATCTTCTTGTTAAAATTATGAAAAAGGACCGAAGTCTACGTTCAATCGTATAAAACACTTTTAGGTTTTCCGACGTTTTGTTCCTTAAACTGACCATCTTCATTAAAATACCCCTAAAATCAAACAACCAGGAACACATTTGAAACCCACGATCTAATATTTACATGAGCGGATAAAGGTAAATCTGTTATTTATATCCAAGAAAATGACTATATTGACAAATTTTTTATGAACGGATAACAAGGTTAAATAATATCTTCCGATTGAATGGTTCGAAATTTTCTTCAAAAATAACTTTTGTACCTTGTGGTGATAATAAACAATAGCACCATATTTTGTCTAATTTTTATGTAATTTGGGTCAAAAGGCTGTTAAAACGTTTTAAAATTATTGCGGTAAATTGCACGCTAGGCAATGCACTAATCTATAATAAAGTAAACCCGTTAAATACATAAAAATTAGTTAAAAATCTTAAGAGTCATTTTACTGTTTTAATTAACGATATTAATTAGGTTCCATATTTTATATATCCTAGTAATTACTATTTATCTAGCGGTTAATATTCATCTTAACACAGTTTTATAGATTTTTAGCTATAATCATTAATCGGTCCTATTTGGCGGTTCTACTAATTATTCGTCGACAAGCTTCTTTAGTGATATTTCCCTCATATTAATTTAAATACAGGGTCTTAATAAACATCTGGTCAAACTTGACGGTGTTATTCCTTGGTTGGTTGAATAAAGGCGGGGGTCGGTTTAAAGGCCCGAACTTCTATCACTGCAGCCTTTCGGCTTATTGTGTACCCCGATCTTGTTAGAAGATGTTTGTTCCTTCTATGAGGTCCAGTAACCTTCTACCAAGCTTGTCATGTGGGAGGTTGTCACCTCGTTGTATGTTCCCGAAGATATTTTGTCTTCTACGGGACAGCGCTACGCAGCGGTATATTATGTGTGAGGCGGTTTCATCCTCTTCGCCGCAGAGTCTGCATTCAATGGATCCGTTGTTTATACCTATCCGTTGAAGGTGTTTCCGGTTTCCGCAAGTGGCAGTTGCCTGTTAGCAAACCCATCTCTTGTTTCAACTGGGGCCGCGTCAGGGTTAGCATCCCATTCGATAGTATTTTCGATGTTTTTCCAATTCCATCGAGATAGGTGTTACTTTTCGACCATCTATCTAATGTTGTTTTGTTGCCTGTTTTGATATTCCAAAGGCCGGTTCGGGGCCGCTGAGACTTTGAGCAGATCCTATTCTCGCTAGTTCATTCGCTTTTTCATTTCCTAATATCCCAGAGTGACCAGGGACCCACAAGATCTCCACCTTGTTCCCCCTGGCCGCAAGTTCTTTTAGGTTGGTATGGCACTCCAGTGTAAGCTTTGAAGTAAACCGATTGGAGTTTAGAGCCTTAAGAGCAGCTTGACTGGTATTCCTTACTCAATTTTAAGACAAAAAGTTTATATGAGCTTAAATCCTAAACGGCTTTGTTTTTATTGTACAGAATGTTGAAATACGTAACGGACGAATGACAGTACCTACTAACTGTTAAAATGGCAAATGGGCGCCATCTTGGTAAAGAACATTAAATATCAAATTGCGACGATTCATTTTAAAGGTCCCATCGAGTACTTTACGATGGTAGAATACTACTTCTGTATTCGTAACGAACGCAAAATGGCGCCATTTTAAAAATTGAATAGTTAATATTTTTTAATTTTCGTTTATTTCATTTACCGTCTTACAAAATAAATACAACTTGGCATAGTGTAATTGGAATGATAGAGCTACACTTTCTAGTATATCTCGTGGTGCTCAAATTCAAAATGGCGGATGGACGGCATCTTGTTAAAAAAAATTGAATAGGAAGTGGGATCTTGCGATACATCATTTTAAAGGTCCTATCGAGTACTTTACGGCCCCAGAATATTGTGCACCTATTCGCACCCAAAACAAAATGGCTGCTTTTAAAAAATAATATTTACTAGTTCTTTTTTCCTTTGCTATTTTAGTTTAGATTTTACAACTTGGGATACGACAGTGAGTATCAGCCAGCGGATACAATAGCAAAAGAAAAAAATATTCAATATTATCCGCCATCTTGTTTTGGGTACGAATAGGGACAGAATATTTTGAGATCATAAAGTACTCGATAGGATCTTTAAAATGATGTATCGCAAAGCCTCACTTCCCATTCAACTTTTTTATCAAGATGGCGCCCATCCGCCATTTTGAACTTGAGCACAATGAAATAAGCAAGAAAGTGTAGCTCTCCAATTCCTACTATAAGATGCCAAGTTGTATTTATTTTTCTAACGTGGTAAATGAAATAAAGGATATTAAAAAATAATAACTATGCAATTTTTAAAACGCCGCCATTTTGTTTTAGTTGCGAGTAGAGAAGTAATATTCTGGCATCTTCACCAAGATGGCGCCCATCAGCCATTTTGACAGTTAGTACTATCATTCTTCCGTCAAAAAATAGTTTACCTTCCTCTATAAGCCACACCCAAATTTTGTAGAAAAAAGTTAGGGCGTAAAAGTTATTAAGCCGTTTCTAGACTATACAGGGTATTCCTTAATGACGTGCTAATATTTCATGGTGTGATTTCTTAGCTCATTTTATGAAGAAAAGTTCATATGAACATACGTCCGCAACGGCTTAAATTTCTTGCTACAGGGTGTTGAATTTTTATTTTTTAAATGGTTATTTTTTAATATTTCCGAAAGTAGACGAGAAAAACTCAAGAGACCGTTCTCATGCAGAATTGACCAGGCTAATCAGAAAAAATATCCGCATGGAAAAATGTCAGTGGCGTACCATCTTTTCTGTAAAAATATCAGAGGATATATTTGCAGGGACGCCACTGGTGGAAAAATTGAATAACTTTTCTGACTAAAATTTGTGGTTCTATATCCTATTAACACGTACCAAAATTGAAAATATTATCTAAAGTACTTTCGGAGATATTAAAAAATAACCATTTAAAAAATAAAAATTCAACACCCTGTAGCAAGAAATTTAAGCCGTTGCGGACATATGTTCATATGAACTGTTCTTTATAAAATGACCTAAGGAACCTACACTGTGTATTAGTATCGAATTTTACAGCTTAAAACTAGTAAAAGTTATGCCGGCGGTCAGATTTAACAGTTGAAGAGTTGACATTTGTACCCGTTCATAAGGACAAAAAGCAGCAACCAGTTAAAAAGTCGTCCAGAACCAAACATATGCAGAACGAAATTTGCAACTGGTTAAAAATTTCGCTCTGCGCTGAACCTATTATGTGACAAAATCTGAACTTGAACATTCTGTACGATCTACGTTTTACATAATTTATTTTCTTTTCAGATTCAAGCTAAATCTCAACAACGAAGTCGCTCGCCGGCAACAGAACGTTTGGATATGTTACCAAACAATATCAGTCTAAAGTCACGAGACGAAGTCTCCCCCTCCAGGCTCATATCCAGAGACGAGAGCCGAGAAGGGGCTAGATCCCCTAGTAGCCCCTTACCTTCGACTGGAAAGTACTCGTTGATGCAATTCGCCATGCAGAATTTCAGGCAGCTAGCAGAGTAAGTAATATTTTAATGCAGTGGTAAATTTTAACACAAGGCCCCAAGATTTCTTGTGTACTTTTAAAGAAATTCCACAAATTAAATATAGGAAAGTACCGAAATCCGGGCCCCCATTTTGTTTTTGACATTTATAAAATACAACATTGAAGAGAAAAACATCGCAGTACCATTAATGTAGGATTTATAAAGTTGATCACGGGAACATGTGGGAAATCTCCCGGATATGAAGAAAACACGTGAAAAGAATACTATAGGTTCATATAAACTTCTTTCGTATCGGCCTCCTCTTCGTAGATATGGGCTCCCAAAGAGCACCAATCGAATCAAGTTTTTTACACATAATTATTGAACCACCTGGTTTATTTCAATTATTTTTTAATATGATGTATACCAGGTAAGACCCGTCAAATTACTACCCAAGAAACTGTTGTGAATTACTCACAGCTGCAGGGACGGATTAGCTGTAACACTCATGAGCCCATTTTTTTTACGCCCTGTATGATGAGAACTTTGGACAATGTTTTTTACATACCTTTAACTATTGGCTAAAAATGAAGTACTCTTTATTCATGTCGCTAATCCTAACCGTTTTCGGAAAAAACGTCATTTTATTTACACCAGTCCCCCTAAATTCTCACGGGTTAAATATGAAAAAGCGGAATTTTGAAGGTTGAACATTTGATCGGAACAAAGATGTATCTTTTACTGAAATACGCCAAATGCATGATGTATATGAAATGCCGTTTTTTCGAAAACAACAATCTTCCGAGCCTCACTTGCTCGCACTGACCGAGACAAATGTCAGATCGTCAACAAACACCGTCAGCTATTTATGCCCGGGATACGATTTTCATTTCCGATTTCGACGCAACTTTGGAGTATGTCTTTTTGTTCGAGATGATCTCTGCTACCAACGAGAACTCACAATTGAACCGAAAGACTTTGATGTAATGCGGTTTAAAATATCAACGCAGAAAATCACCAAGTTTTATCTGCTGCCTTTACCGTTCTCCACGTAATATCTATTACAGAGCCCTTTGATCATCAATAGCCAACACAATCGACTCCTTGCAAACCAGCCATCCGAATGCCAAGATTGTCATCTTTGGCGACTTTAACGTCCACAATATCAACTGGCTTAAATACCCAAATACGAACGTTGAGGCCGTGAGGCCGAATCCTTTGCGATCAGTTCTGGTCTAACTCAATTAATAGAAGAACCAACGCGGATTCCAGACCGAGTTGGAGATTTTGCTAGTCTTTTGGATATTTGCTTGACGTCAATCCCAGATCTATATACAGTTATCGTACAGCCTCCGTTTGGATCTTCCGATCACAAACTTATTTCAACTCTAAGCGAACTACCAATTAATTCTGAACAACCTCCTAAACCTCACAAGATTTGGCATTACACATCGGCAAAGTGGGAAGACCTGAAAGACCATTTTCTCTTCTTTCCTTGGATGAGCGTATGCTTCTGTTCTAATGATCCATCCGTCTGTGCTGGGGAGGTCTCTGACGTTTTTCTAATTAGCATGGCAGCATTTATTCCCTCCTCCAACGGCAAGCCCTGGTTTAGCAAGGATTGTGAGCGTGCTGTCAGTGCTACCACTGAGAATCGTACCATCTTTGTTACCGCTCGAAACCAGTGTAATCGAACAATAGATCAAAGCAAAGAAGCTTCTAACGAGAGGATCAAAAACAAACTTCTTGAGAGTCCAAACGGATCAAGGTCCTTTTGGTCGAAATATTTCGGTGGATTGAAACGAGAAAAATCGTATGTAATAAAAAAAAATAGAATTACAGAAAGAAAGTTCGATCACCTTAGTAGTTATAATTTGCAGGGATCATTTGTATATAATAAGGACGCTTTTATGTCAAAATCCGTTAGTAATGAATAATTGTTCACGGGCACTAACTTCCAGTAAATAAGGAATAAATTGAATCACTTAACATTTTTATTATAATGATTATTTTGCATATATTCGTAAAAAAATATATTTTCTGCATTTTATTACACACATTTAAACCGCAATTGCATCGAATTAAGTATAATGCACGCACTTAAATTTTGTGATATTAGAACGAAGGAGATTTTAATAAGCTACTACTTTGTGAAACCGTGTGCAGCCAATGAGAATATTTGCATTGTAAAAAGTTAGAAAGCATAGAAGATTTTTTTAATACTATTAATATGTATTCGCGATTTCGTATATTTTAATTGTTAATGGTAAACAATATCAAGAAAATAATCTTACCGGGTCTGGTCCAATTTAACTTCTTTTCGGAAAGCGCAGGGCCGTATTCTTGTAAAAAGAGATAAAAATAATATTTACGAAAAATAGGTTTAGCCAATTTTTAGTCATTTTTTAACGCCCCCAAACTAAAGTTCTGAATCCGTCCTTGCGTCTAATATACTATTCTGCTTAGTTTTTTCTACAGGGTGTCCGTTAATTAATCGGACATGGAAAAACCACAGACTCCTTACGTAAAATTATTAGGATTTAATTATATTTACATATATCCGAAAGTTGATATTAACTGAGATATAGGGTGTTAAAGTTAAAACTTCATTTTTGTCTTTCTCTAAAAGCTTTGAGCTAACGTTTTTTTGCAAAATTTGGCAATTATGGTTTTTTTTAGGTCGAGAAAGTGATTTCATTGTGAAATTTTAATGTACAATGTAGGGGGCGCGTCATTTTTCGCACATTCATACGGTCATAACTTTTTTGTGCCTCAGTGTATTTAAGTTTTTAATAAAAATAATACTTTTGTCATATTTATTACGTAATAAAGGTATACTAAGTTCAGGTCGCCCAGAGTTACCGTTTCGGAGATATTTGCATTTAAGTTGTTTAGTGAGTTAGCTCAGGCAAGCAATTAATATTTTGTTACTTCTTACCGATTCACTTTTACATGATAATTAATGTTCTAGTAATGGTAAATGGTTAATAAATACAATTGGGTTGTTCTTTAACTTACTTTAATTAAAATAACTTTAAACCTAGAAAATATTGTGTCGAAAGAAACTAACAGCAATGAAAACACAAACTTACGATAAACTCAAAAATGAAACATTTTCTGTTCCATAGCAACTGCATCTCTAAATTTTATTTGTTTTCTCATAGGTTACTTTAAGAAAAAAAGTTTTATTTGCAAATTAATAATAATTGGGCAGTGTGCACTAAACAATTTAAATGCAAATATCTCCGAAACGGTAACTCTGGGCGACCTGAAATTAGTATACCCTTTTTACGTAATAAATATGAGAAAAAGTATTATTTTCATTAAAAACTTAAGTACACTGACGCACAAAAAAGTTATGACCTAATAAATGTGCAAAAAATGGTTTAGGTGGTTCAAGGTGTACAAAAAAAATCATTTTTGTGTTACGTCTAGTCCGTCCCTGGCAAACTAAATAAGCCTAATGTGGTTTAAAAGGGCATCTAGTAACCATTATACTAAAAAATCATTAAATTACACCTAGTACTTAAAAAATTATTTAAAAAACAACGATTTCCAGGGACGTCCGTTATGGGCCCGTATCTCCGTAGGAAGAGAAATATAGAGGTACTTCTCGTCTTATTTTTAAGTGTTCTATCTGAACCCGGGAAATCACCCACATATTCTGGGGCACCCTGTATAGATGGAATTGGTTCCCTTGGGGACATTCTATAGTACTCAAGTACTAATAACTATAATTCATTCTATTTAGTAATTCCTATTGTAAGAATACTTTTTAATAATCCGTCTTTAAAATATATTGTAATAAGGATCCAAATTCCAAAAGAAACAACTTTTGTTGTTTCTCTCGTATTTTCAAATCGATGAACATCAAAATTAGTTTCATCATTCTTTTATTATCATTTTCATACGAAAAATGGTTGTGTTTACACGGAGTTTATGTGTTCTAAGGTTTTGGATATTTTAGTGTCTTGGTGAGTTTATTAATTGTGTGTTTTATTATTCTAAAATCATAATTTAGTGGTTATATTGTAATTTGTACGAGAGTCTTAAAATAAGTGACATTCACAGTGAAGAAGGCAATTTTTTCTATTATAATTTGCATACATATATACATTTCACAAGTATTTTCATTTGTCATTCCCTTGATTTGATATACAAAAATGTCTTCGAGAGTCTTAAAATAAGTGATATTCACAGTGAAGAAGGCAATTTTTTCTATTACAATTTGCATACATATATACATTTCACAAGTATTTTCATTTGTCATTCCCTTGATTTGATATACAAAAATATCTTAACTTCATTTTGGGGTACTCTCTAAACAATATTTTTTAAAAACCACAGATTTGTCGTTTTTTGGATAAAACCATCATTTCCTGTAGATTTCTGCCACCAATACTTTTTAAGTTATTGAAATATCTCTATTTTATGTCTCCTGTGAGCGTTAATTTAGGACAAAATAAATTAAATAAAAATACATCGTCATACTTTATTTCAAAAACTATTTTCATTGGACACACCTTGATTGAATACCAAAAAAAAATATCTTAATTTAATTTTGAAGTAGCCCCTAATTGGTGATGCCACCTGATTCACGTTTTGAAAATGTCGGATACAGGATCCAACACCAACATTTTTGGCTGGATACTGTATTTACCTCAAAATGTTCTAAAAAAGGATGAAAATTCATTTGACTGGTGGAAAAAAACACGCAGAAAGATTTCCAATGTTATTAAATAATGCAAAAAATACTTATATGCACTTGCATCAGAAAAAGTAATAGACCCTCTGCAAACAATGGGGAAAAGTTAATTTTTCTGCACCGCCATAATCTGCCCATTATTACTTACAAATTTAATGTGTTACATATTTATTAATTATGTCATTTGTTCCAGAGTTTGTATTTCGTTTTTATCTTAATTTCGTTAAATATATCAGCTCTACTGTGTCGCCTGGTTCTCTTCATAATTTCTACAAATTAAGTTCCGGCTGGATGCGGTACAAAATCCAGCGGAACCGGATATTAAAAATGAAGGCCGGATTCGTCGGATACCAAAACCGCTTCCATTGGCATCACTACCCATGTATGATTAATTTAAAATAGAAATGAATCCATTCGGTATCTACTTGTCCATCTGTCATATCAATTAATTTTCCGTGTATATATTAAATTAATTTAATATTTAATTTATACGCCATTTTTGCCATTTCGCAAAGAAATCTTAATATATAAGTAATAATGGAATTGTAGGTAAATCTATTATATTTAATATAATTTAAATTCAGTGGCTGATATATTTATTCATGGTTTATTTATACTGGCAGCATTTTTTTGAATGTTTTATTATTAAATATGAGGTAAACATTATTTTACAAGTTTAATTAAAGACATTTATTTAAATACTGTGACTGTATCTTCCGATGAATAATAGCTATATAAAAGTAGGTGCTTTTTAATAATCATTTAGGAACAAAAAAAAACTTTTACTTAACAGCATCCCGTAGTACCTGTGAACAAGTTTTCTTCCCAAGCGTTTATTCCGGTTTTAGGAAAAAAATTTCAAAGGAAAAAAGACTTTGTAATAGAACTAGAACTCGCGGAAAGTCTATACGTTTTTGGTTTTGAAGATTTTTAGATTTAATTTTTTTATTGCTCCATATAGAGAAAAGTTATGTAAAGATTGTTTCACGAAAAATGGATACGACTTAATGATTTCCTGGGTCGGTCCTATTAGCTTTGTTTTGGTTCAAACTTAGAACCGTTCTAGAACAGTCCGCACATGCGCAGTGACATATTTCTGTTTTGGTTTAGTTAGAACCGATTCCGAACTTAAAATTTAAGCGTTTTGGTTATATTTCGAACCGGTTCGTAACCGTTCTTGAACTGTCAATGCAGTTCTATCTTTTTGATGGAACCGATTCGGGATTGTTAGTTGCCGCATGCGCAGTGTAATAAAAAGAAGGGATTTCCCCAGCTGATCACCATTTTAAATTGTTTTTGCGTGGCTTGTGTCCCTTTTGTGCTCGTATCTCGTGTCTTGCGTTTTGAATCTTAGTTCAGCTATTTTTTTTTGTTAAAAGTAAAATACTATAGAATGGAGGATAATAATCCCATAGTTATGGTAGGTAGAAGTTTCTGTAAAGAAGTTAAAGGCAACATATAATTTCATTTTTCAAGAGTATTGGGAAATTATTTGAGGAGTATTTTTTGTAGGATCAGCTTTTAAATAGTGCAGGCTTAGAATTATTGGTATCATATAATATACACTTAAATATCTGTATTTTCTGTACATATATAAGGAAAAATAACCACTTCGTCAATTTTCGAAATTTTGAGGTTATGGTTAATTCTCCTCTTCTTCTTTTTCAATAAGCTGTTTTGGTTTCTTCTACTGCGAACCGATTCTAAAACAGTTCGAGGATTTATTTTATTGCACATAGAGTTCTGCGCAGTTCTCGAACTGTCTAGAATCAATCCTTATTTTACAACCAAAACAAACCTATTGTGTCGACAAGAGCTTGGCAATAAACAAGTGAAGTATGAAGGGACGGACTAAGGAAAACAAGTAATGATATGATTATATTAATGTAATCAAATGAAATAACATTTTTTTTAAATATTACTAGTCATATTTATTTACATTTATAATGTCATTCTATAGATAGTTCTGTTTCGCTATCGCTATCCTCATCAAAATTAATTATAATTGGATTAATTATACGATCCAGACTAATATACGAATTTTCTACAGTTATTACGTGACGGACTGAATTTTTCCAACTATCTGGGGGAATATCATTAAAGCATTTTCGTATTAATTCTACAACACTAGAACTTAAAGTAGGAGAAATATTTTCAGACCTAACCAGTGATTTTAACTGGTGCCACATATACTTTATGGGGTTAAAAATGCAATAATAGGGTGGGAGCCGTAGCACTGTATGTCCAATTTCTTCTGCAAATGTGTCACAAACATATACTTTTTTTTATACAAAATGTCTTTAAAACTTCTAAAAGATCACTTTTTTTATAACTTTCTTCAAAATATATATCATTCGCCGCCATGTAGTTCTGAATCTCCAATTTTGTATTATTTGAGCTTGGAGCTTTATGTAATTGGCGACTGTGATAGCTCGCATTGTCCATTACTATCACGCTATTCTGAGCAATGTTTGGTAAAAGACAATTCTTGAACCATTCCTCAAAAATTAACAAATTAATTTTACCACAAAAAGATATTTAAATAGAAGTTAAGCAACCTAACCTACCTGATGTGCCTATATTTAATTTTAATTATTACAATCCGGTCCTTTCCACATAATAATAACAAACGGTCATAAATAATGGGATGGCCCAGGTACTTTTACTGCAGTCATTAAGTTATATCCATTTTTCGTGAAACAATCTTTACTTTCCTCGAGTTGTAAACAAAATTTAGACATCTTTCATTAAAAGATTTTTTATAAATTTTTGAAAATATCCTTCAAAAAGTGCTGATATTTTTGAACTCTGACAAATTAGCGCACTGACATTTGGTTGGGAAATAAATAATAATAATTAATTTTTTTTGACTTTTTACAAATTTATTCAAAGTTCGTAAAAAGATTTAAGTAAAAAATATCTAATTCTGCATTACCTAATTAATTTTGCTAAGTGAATAAGTCAAAAAGTATCCGAGAAAAAATATACTGTTCATCATTTTTCCACACAAACAAAATGTTTGTATTTTGAAACATTCGCCAATGTTAGTTAACTCGATACTGGCGTTCTGACCTCTATTACTTAAAATTTACTGGTAACTTTCAGAAAGGTATACTCAGGTAGATGCAAAAAATTTAATTAGCTTTACTGAAACCCTGATGCGTTCAAAACATTATTTATTCATCAAAACATACATTTAATTGCTAAAGAAATCCGAAAAAAATATTAATTTTGTTTCATAAGAAAATCATAACATTGCATCAAGATCTGACAAGCGATAGGTCTGACAACGTCGCATATATCACCAATGAATGCAAAACCATTTTATATCTGTGCCACAATGTATAAATTTAATCAGTTCTTTGTGCACTAATCATAGAAAACAACAAAATTATGAACTGAACTGAAAATTACGCAAAATAATTTTAGCTCATCGACATAACCCAGACACGGAACAGAAAGATGCTGTCGTTTATGAAATACGTAAGAAGTAAAAGTCTTCGTCAAGTAACTACAATTTATAATGATTTTCAATTCATTATTTTGTTCCTTTCCAGGTTGGATCACCAAAGAATGGACCCATCCCAACAAAAATCCAAAAACAAATCGAAAGAATGGACTTGGAAGCAACAAACCGACGCCATCAAATGGCAAGGCTCCCCAATAGAAGGCCCCTTATTACGACTGGACGACCCGGAGATATCTCCCTTAGCTATAGAATGCTTCGACTGTATTTTGAGATATTGCGGAGACCAACCTTTAACGCCGGAGATGTCGGAAGTCAAATGCGTCTACACCGTTTTAATGGTAATTATGATTTTTATTGGTGTCGTTACGCTTTTTCTTACACTGCACTTCCTTACTATATACTTTGCATTACTCTCCTTAACTGGTTGTTAAATCCTCTAAATACATTTCTGTATCTTCTTCTACATTTCTGTATCTTCTTCGTCTTGTCGTTTTCTTCTCTAGATTTGCTTTCATATGGAACTTTCACTTATCGTTTAAATGTTAAATTTTGATATCCACTAGATATACAATGTGTTGTGCAGTCCATGCTAAAGTCAGTGATATATATATAATATTATACAGGGTATTCAGATTTACCGATACTTGGAGAGGTTATTTATTCTACATGTGAAAATGGAGGTGTAAGTCATAGAACAAGAAGTCTAAAACTCATTACTATTTTTTTGCTTCAATTTGAAAAACCACCGACTTGAAACAAACATGGACCCGAATTTCTACTTTGTACACGTCAATGTTACGCCTGTTATTACGAAAGAACACAACATAATTCTGAATCTCCGTCTCTTTTTAAATCTTCAGTCTGCTGCTGTTTTCGTTCTAACAGTGATCGGTTTGATATATCTTGGTTAGGAAGAACAAACAATCTCCAGACGTGACTCAAAGTCTATATTTTTATCCAGTTTACGGCAGACTTGGCACAATCTTAAGCTGCAAACACACTATTATCACGTCACGTGAGATCACATGCTATCACGCAATGTCACGGCATACCCGAAATATCTGCAAGGCGATTTATGCGTGCTTATAAATAGGTTTAGAAGTACACTATAGTCACCTCATGTAGCTCACGGCAAGTCATACTTGACAGCACAATTTTATTTCTACAAATTGACATATTCGGCACGCGTGATAACACTGTGTCAGAGTTTAACGCTAGAAGGCTACAAGATTCACTTGCGATCTTGACAAATACAAAGTATGTAATAAAAATGATCTGCAGCGTACGTAGTCTGTTTCTAAGCCGTGGCAGCATGAGTGCTATTCTGCCGATATGACAACACGTGAATTCACGTGATAATAGTGTGTTTGAAGCTTAAGTGTATGGCCACAACGGCGCACCGCACAGAGCCCTCGACCATAGCCTGATACCACAGTAGTGCCCATAACGGCGCACCGATACTCGCTCATTGCCTTGCCTGTCGATCAGTTTGTATCTCGATATCGAGATCTAAACATGGACTGTTCGTTGTCATCTTCTTCCGATGAAGAAGATATTATCTTAGACGCTAATATAACAAAGTGGTATATGTTTAAACAGAAATCAGGATTACCAGTGCATCCTATAAACGCAAATCGAAGATTCTATGGAGAATTTTATCACCTTTATAAGGAAAGATTCCCAACGCTTTTGTAAATATATGAGAAGGCATATAAATACCTTTGATTATATCGTAAACAACAGTGAAAGGAGAATAAATAAGAATTGGAAGAATTGCCATTATCAACCTATATCTGTGGAAGAAAGAGTAATTGTAATTCTCATATGTTCAAAAAAGTGTTGGGAATATTTCCTTAGATCATAGAATCTTCGCTTTATGTTAATGGGATGAACTGGTAATTTTTATTTTTATTTAAGCATATAAGTACCACTTTGTTATATCAGAGTCTAAAACAATATCTTGTTCATCGGAAGAAAATGACAACGCACAGTCCATGTTTATATCTCGATGTCGAGGGACTACTGTGCGAAGCTCAAGCGAGGCTGGTATAAGGCAATGTGCGAGGAGCGGTGCGCCGTTATGGCCATGACTTACCCTATTGAGTTAAGAATTACTTTTTTTCCACAATAAATACTTAAATTTAACACACCGAATAATCACAAAGAATTTCATTTAACGATAATGACGACAGTTGTTGATCCAGCACTGTCAAACGCTAAAGGAGGTATGAAAGATGTACGGTCCAATAAAGGCTTTATAAAAAGCACGTTCCGAACGCTCGAAGGCGTCTTTATCTTTGTCTAATTATCACAAAACGACAAAGAAAAATTATAGTACTTTTCAGAGTTCCTTGATTGTTTTTCTGGAAAGTTGTTTACAACCTGCCTAAGAATGTGAATTGTTTATTCTTCAAGGACTGTGAAAAAAAATCTTTATTCTGAGCCTTATCCTCCTTGTTTTCAGATCCTTCTGAGAAACTGATTTATATACTTCTAACAAAAACTTTAATTCCAGTTTGGCGCCTAAACGGTGCCGGTATAATTTAGCGACTTAACAAATAAATAGTTCTTTTTACTGGGTATTCTAAACGCGCCAAAAGTTCAATTTGAATTTCAGGTAACGTGGAGTCTGATGGCAGAGTCGAGAAATACTTTTTTCTATTTGGGTTTCATAATGGATACATTATGAAATGCAAAAAAATTGATAACCTGCCACTTTACGAAACTGAAATTTAATTTTTTTTATGTTGGCAGCAAGTAGGGTTCGAATTTTAGGCTTACTTTGATTTCGTTGAAATTAGTTTTCTTGGTATTATAGATTCGACCAGAAATTTTTATAGAAATCTTTAAAATACTAATCTTTAACCTTCCAAATAGATCATTTTTACTAGATATTTATCTGAGATACCTATACTTGGAAATATATAACCTGCTGACGGTGTCTGTCAACTAATTTCTAGTCACAACTATAAAATAACATAATCTCAAAAATAATAGAAATATCTTCCAGTTTATGCTCTATAAGTTTTATTCAATAAATTATAATTTTTATTTTTAATTCAATATAGTATATTACTTAATATATACATATTTATAGTTACTGTAGACATTTCCTGGGCATCAATTATTGTTATTCCTGTCAGATTCTGTGTCGATACAATATTTTGTTCAATAGTATTATTTATTATTTTGTTCAATATTTTGAACTTTGTTCTGCTCGCACCATAATTCAAAGTTTTACATATTCTTTTTAAAAGTTTTTCTAGATTATTTTCCGCAATTTCTCGTATTTCTGATGGAGTACAACTTTGTTCGTGACTCATTTTTATCAACTTTAATAATATATTTATTTTATTTTTAATTATGACGGATGGGAAGAAGCTTTGTTGTGTTCAATTGTTTCTATCATGGCATATTTGATACTTGTAACATTTTATGAAATTGTAAATGTATTGCCAAAAAGCAAATATTAATTCAAATGGAAAAAATCTACTAAACTCCTGGACAAAATTAACGCAACATCATAAATTTGCCATATTTTTATGCTATTTTTTTTCCGAACTTATGATCCGATTTAAATGATTTTTTTCTTGCATTGTAGGATGGTCATAGTTTTCGCTGTTTATGATAAAAATTTAATTTTCGATTTATACTGGGTGTACTAAAAATGCTATGTTTATTTCCGAAAATTCGCTTCGCCCTGTGGAGTATATTAGCAACCGAAACATATTGCATTGGCATTAAACGGCAGGTCCATCTTTCCCCAAAATTTTCTTTTTTGGTTTACTTCATTATCTCTGTTATTAAAGGAGATACACCGTTTTATAGAGTAACATGTTTTTATAGACTTTAATATTCAATACATTCATTGTTAAATGTTTTCAAGTAGACTATGGACTTTTTCTGACATTGCAAGCGATGTGTCAACAGATGTTGTGTTTTAAAGTTACAAAGGTTAAATAAAATTCTGATGAAAAACTGATGAAAACTGTTCGGAAACTGCTTATTAAACGTTCGTTTCGTATGCGCAGTTGCCCGACGAGTATTTTAATCTTGAAACCTACTTGAAAACATTTAACAATGAATCTGTTGAATATTAAAGTCTATAAAAACATGTTACTCTATAAAACGATGTATCTCCTTTATGTCATAATTATGTCAACTGCAATATGCTTCGATTGCTAATATACTCCACAGGGTGATACGAATTTTCGGAAAAAACATAGCATTTTTATTACACCCAGTATAAATCGAAAATTAAATTTTTATCATAAACAGCGAAAACTATCACATTGTCAAGGAACCAACCTACAATGCAAAAAAAAATCATTCAAATCGGATCATAAATTCAGAAAAAAAATAGCATAAAAAATATGGGAAATTTATGATGTTGAGTTAATTTTTTCCATGAGTTTATATTTGTTTTTCAGAGTTTAAAGACCCAAATAGAAAAAGTATTATACATACACGGTTCATAAGACAATTAGAGCACGTGTACTTTGGAAAACGACCCGCGAAGCGTGCTCTAAGATAATGCCTTATGAAACTTGTATCTTAAGATACTATTATAACAGAATGACAGAAGTCATTAAGTGTAATCCCTGTGCCAAATATCAAATTGATAGTTTACAAACTAACCGTAAGGTGGTGTTAAAAATAAAAAAAAAATAAAATTGACAAAACTGTAACTGGACCTGTAACCCGATAAGTATTGAGTTTTCGATTTTTTGCTCAGTTCACCTCTCCAAGTATATTGATAAAATATGCAAACACTCTGCATAGTATATTTTCAATCCTATCTTCATAGGATCGAATAACTTTTGCTTTAAAGTCAAGATTTTAAAAATATACCAGATCGGTAACAATAACAAACAATACAGTCCGTACCTATTCATATATTCAACCCACAAATATGATTTTTTACAATGTTCAGATTAGATTAAATATCTTTCGCAGCATTGCCACAAATACAATCAACTGAGGGACGAGGTCTACTGTCAACTGATGAAGCAGACAACCAGCAACAAATCTGAGTCACCAGAATCGAGTCAAAGGTAATCAGAACGGATTATAACCACCGACCTATATCTATGGATAGCCAAACTCTAAAACCAAAAGTGGTAAATTTATGGGATCGCGCATGTAAACAAAGCTGATCGTCAGATGTCATGCGCAATGCCGACTGATAAACTATTTACCTTAACCGGCGAACAGGACCGTACTTCGCCCTTAATGAAAATGATTACACGGCAATATTTTGGCACATCAAGACCTTCTTTACTGGATAATAGACAATCTATTATCTCGCATAAAAGAATGCCTTGTGGCCATCACTTTTAAAGTTAATTTTGATATATATTGTCAACGTATCGATAGATTTTTAATATCGTTACCTATGTCCCTACGACTTATTTCGGTTCTGGACGGTCGTCGTTGATTCACGTCGTTGGTTGGCAACCAAACCGACACTAATATGGTGGGGTTGCCTATATGACGGAATATTGTGCGCTAGACAGCCGACGGGCAACCTCTAAAAATATGACTGGTAAACCGTGTACAACAACCCATATTTTCACTCATAAAATTTAACTTTTTACTGCGCACCACATAAGTTGTACGTATCCATAGTTATAAGTCGGTTATTATAACCGTATTCAGGCTATTTCCGAAGTAGAGTCGAGTTTTTCAGGGAATAATTTCTTAAGATAATTTAAGAAAAATGTTACTATACAGTACGCGCCGTTAAAGTCTTGCAAATAATTGATTTCAAATTCAGCGATTCGTTTTTTTAAACGCTCGGACACGTCAGTTATAGGGTGTCCCAGATGGGAGGTATTTGCAATACTATTTTTTTGTATAATCAAGCTTACAAACATTTAATTTTAATGATTGCAACGATGCTGATTTATTTCAATTAGATAAAAGTAGATTGAAACACAGGAACTCAACATAACAAAAAATATTAAGATTATTTAATTAAGGGGCTTTCAAAATATTTGGAAAAAGCTTAAATTATGCGATTCGGTTTTTAGTTTTTCCTGACTTTGTTCGAAGAGATGTCCAAAAATTAATTTATCAACTTAATTTTTTTAAAAAGGTACGGGCCTGGATCTTTTTGTTTAAATTATGACAGAGAACCGAAATCTACGTTCAGTAGTATATAGCACTTACTGGTTTTCCGACGTTTTGTTCCTTAAATTGACCATCTTCATTAAAATACCGCTAGTACATTGCTGTAATTTACTTTTTTCTTTAAATGCGTTATAATTCGAAAATGTAAAACTCATTGCCTCTTTTAAAAGTCTTAAGAAAGTGCTCGCTTTAAGAGTTATGTACAGGGTGTTCCATTTTCGACACTTATATAGGGTTTGTTCGGGCTTGTTCGTAACTGTTAGCGCTATCAAAAAAGTAACGTAGGTGTCTTCTTGGGTCAAACTTAAAATGGTAAAACCAAAATTTAAAAATTTTCACTCGCTTAAGAGATACGTGGGAAAATCAAAAAATTGACAATTTCAAAATTTCCCTATATTTTCTTAGTTAAAAGAGATCCAGAAAACTGTTTTAAACAAAAGTTTCTTTATTTTGATTTTTTAATAATCTGCCGTATTTAGAATAAGTATACGCGGTCAGGTAAAAAAGTTATCGGACCTAACCCCATTTTTTTTAAATGGAACACCCGGTATATTTTAATTTAAAAAGATAACATTTTAAATTTTATTTTCAAATATATAGATAATATTGGTTTCCTAGGCGATTTATTTAAACCTTATTACTTTAAACCTCAGTTGGCCATGAAACAAAAGCTAATATCCTAGAGACAACTATGTTGACATTCTAGTTGTTATTAACAATTAACGTCATTTTCATTTTTACATGTTCATTTGTAAAAATGACTTATAAACATTTTGATAAATTTGATATGATATATATCATCCTTGGTGTGTTATAAATTTGAAAAGAGAGTTTAAAATGCTATATTTTTAGATTGAAATATACAGGTTGTTACATTTAAAATATTATGTTAGGTATGAGAACTTTCTTACCTGACCACGTATACTTATTCTGAAAACGGCAGATTATTCAACAATTATTATAAAGGAACTTCTGTATAAAACATTTTTCTGTATCTCTTTTAACTAAGAAAATATAGAGAATTTGCAAATTTGTTGATTTTCCCTCGTATTTCTTAAGCGAACGAAAATGTTCGAATTTTGATTTTACCATTTTAAATTTGACCCAAAAAGAGCACATAACACCTACATTAGTTTTTTGATAGCACTAACAATTACGGAGATACCCTATAAAAGTGTCGAAAATGGGACACTGTACACTATGGGTATTTTACTGAAGTCTGTCAATTTCGGGAACAAAACGTCTGAAACCAGTAAGTGTTGTATATCACTTGAACGTAGATTTCCGACCTCTGTCATAATTTAAACAAAAAAATCCAGACCCGTATTTGAAAATATTCAGTTGATGATGGTGACCTAAAGCCGAAACGTCGCATGAAAGATCTGATGATGCCATTTTGTGGAGAATAAAAAGTAAAAAAAGAAAATTAAACTTATTTTTGGAGATCTCTTCGATCAAAGTCAGGACTAAAAATCGAAACACAAAATTTTAGATTTTCCCAAATATTTTGAATGCCCTTGAATTTATTTTAGATTTTTTACAGCATATTATTTGGCCCATAGTTACGCAACTTTGCCCTAATTTAACCGACTTCGTATCTCTTACCGTTCTCCAAACCCCAATAGCGAAGGCCGAATTTGAAACACCCTGTACACCAACGTTTTACCTTAAAAAGTGTGCAATTTCACAATAAAAATACACCTGTCTTTCCGATTTCTCATATTATGGAAATATGGAAGCTAAATATTAAGTTTTCAAATCTCAATAAATTTTATATTAAACATTTTTTAACTGACGAATTGGTCACTAACTCTAACTCTTAATTTAAACGCAAATATGATTTTATTAGAGCATGGCGATTACTATCCATAGTCGCAGCGTACTTCGGATGTTCAGAACACCTTTTGCCATATTTAATGGAACATCTGACCAGTGCGGCGAATGACAGAAGGAGAATCTGTCATGGAACAGCGGCGGTGTGCTTGACGAACTTGAGGAAAACACAAAGATGCGGTGGAAGAAAGAACGTTCCATCGGTGGAGGAAGTAACAGCTGTTAGTGCAGGTATTATATTTATTTTTTGTTACAACACGAGAGGAAATATCTGATATATTAACATTGGATTCCCTATACCTATGCGACCCTGTCCCGCATGATGCAGGCAATAATTTTAAATCGGTTTTTAGGTCGTAGTGCAAGAAGACAAATTTATCGGCTGCCAGGCGGAGCCGAACGCGTCGTGAACACCAGATGCAGTACTGTCGTTGCTGACGTTATTCAGGAGCTTTGCAACCTTATCGACGTGACAACTGAAGCTGAACAACAGGAATTCAGTCTGTACTGTATCGTACAGGGTGACGCATTTACAATGCCCTTGGCCGCAGATGAGTACATTCTTGATGTAACCACTGAACTACATAAAGCTGCTCAACCGTTTTATCTGATTTTCTGTAGATCCGTTTGGTAAGTGATTATTTGTAAACAATAATTTAGGAATCGTCATTTCGATGAAGGTCGTTTAATATAGGAACTAAAGAATATAAGTAAAGTACGTTTCACGAAATTTGGATACGACTTAATGATTTCCTGGGTAGGTCCCATTGTGTCGACAAGAGATTGGCAATATACAAGTGAAGTATGAAGGTCGGACTAAGGAAAACAAGTAACGATATGCTTATATTAATGTAATCAAATGAAATAACATTTTTTTAAAAATATTACTAGTCATATTTATTTACATTTATAATGTCATTCTATAGATAGTTCTGTTTCGCTATCGCTATCCTCATCAAAATTAATTATAATTGGATTAATTATACGATCCAGACTAATATACGAATTTTCTACAGTTATTACGAGACGGACTGAATTTTTCCAACTACCTGGGGGAATATCATTAAAGCATTTTCGTATTAATTCTACAACACTAAAACTTAAAGTCGGAGAAATATTTTCAGACCTAACCAGTAATTTTAACTGGTGCCACATAATATGCTCTATGGGGTTAAAAATGCAATAAGAGGGTGGGAGCCGTAGCACTGTATGTCCAATTTCTTCTGCCAATGTGTCACAAACATATTCTTTTTTTATACAAAATGTCTTTAAAACTTCTAAAAGATCACTTTTTTATAACTTTCTTCAAAATATATATCATTCGCCGCCATGTAGTTCTGAATCTCCAATTTTGTATTATTTAAGCTTGGAGCTTTATGTAATTGGCGACTATGATAGCTCGCATTGTCCATTACTATCACGCTATTCTGAGGAATGTTTGGTTGAACCATTCCTCAAAAAGTTCGGCCGTTGTATCTTCATGGTAGTCCACACAAGAGTCTTTAATGTTTTTTGCAGAAAGCCATAAGGCATTTGGAACCCAACCGTTTTCTGACCCAGCATGTAAAATGCTTATTCTTTTTCCGATATTTGACGGAGCTTTTGTTTTACTGCAACACTAGAAGAAGCACCATCAATGTTTTTCCATGGACGCCACATACTGTTTTTTTATACGTTTGGTAAAATAATATCGGCAATACAACTAAACTCTTCCAGCAAGAAATAGAAACTAACAAATTTTACCACAAGAAGATATTTAAATATAAATGAAGCCACCTAACCTACCTGATGTGCCTATATTTCATTATAATTATTACAATCCGGTCCTTTCCACATAATAATAACAAACGGTCATAAATAATGGGATCGCCGCAGGTACTTTTACTGCAGTCATTAAGTTATATCCATTTTTCGTAAAACAATCTTTACGCGTGCAGCACACATTACTACATTACTATGATGGTGGTGATGTGGCAGGAATTAATGAGGAAATATCCAGTATGAAGAAAAATGTTTCAAGCTTTAGCGCGTTTGTAAATGTTTGATAAAGTTTTGTTTGTGTTTACATTTAGAAATGCCCCATCATTTACAATTGTCTTCATTTTCAGGTATCATCCGCTTAAACATGATGCTAGTCCTCTATACACAGAAGTTCTATTTAATCAGGTAGCACCTGATTACCTAGAAGGCCTTCTTCTACGCCTGGGAAATCCAAATCTACCTCCAAGTGTTGTCCGGGATATGGCCCTAGTTGCATCGCTTCTTCACAGGTTGGTGTTGTATTTTTTAAAAGTTATTTTATGTGATAATGATGATGATGTGCACACTATAGTTTCATAGTTCAGTAAGCACTATAATCTGGGATGATAGAAGAATGTACGATGCAACATTCTAAATGAATTTTGATTTGATTTCAGAGCGGCCGACCTCGGACACTCTCCAAGCTTGAAAGAAGTTAAATTTTTGTTACCGAAACCTGTCCTGGGACTCAGAGAACCGAGGCCTCCACAGTGGTTAGCCTTGGTGCAAACTAGCTGGGGACAAGCTGTAGGACTGTCGGTCTCGAGGGCCAAACACAGAGTCTTGCAAGCTTTGAGTAGCTGGCCTTTGTTTGGTAAGTACATGATTTATTGTTCGAATTCGTAATTTTTTTGCCAAATTATTCCATTTCATCATAATTAAAAATGTTTTATGAATACTTCGTACAATATCAAACGATTTACATTAATCGGACCACGCGGTTCACTGATAAATCATCATCATGGTCAACCCACAGCTGTCTACTCCTGGATATAGGTATCTCTCATCTGTTTCCATATCTCCCTGTCTTGTGCTATATTTAGCCAATGGCAGGCAAAAATTGGCTAAATGTAGCACTGATAAATACTCTTAAGTAATTTAATACACATTTAATTATTTATTTTTTCAATTAAATGTTTTGAAATCTGTTAAAGTCTAACTTAAACGAAGAAACAAATAATATTGGTAATTTTTTTTTATAGGAAGTTCATTCTTCGCCGTCAAACGGGTCGTGGGTGACCCGGAACACTGGCAAGAACACATTCTGGCGCTCAACCGCGGCGGCGTACACTTTTTGGACATGAACACTCACGAGACTCTGCAACACTGGCCGTTCGCCGAAGTTATAAGTACCAGGAAGGTGCGATCAGAGGACGGCGCATTATTTTTGGATATGAAGTGTGGCAATCTCTTGCAACAGCGAGTCACAAGACTTCAGACGGAGCAGGCGCATGAGATTTCGAGACTTGTTAGACAGTATATTAATTTGGAACAGGAGCATAGCGATAGGAATAAGTAGAAGCATGAAGATTAAATAATATGCGAAATCATTGTGAACGAATCCAGGAGCAAACGGGACGTAGCCAAATTATCTATGGACGTGTTTTGTTCTACTGGTCATCTGAATTAAGCGTTTGCTCATTGTAGTTAGAACATCAAAACGTTTATACAGTGTCCGAGAAAATGTGAGAAATCTCTCGGATATGAACAAAATAAGTGAAAAGGGTACAATCAAGTTACTTACACATAATTATTGAACCACCAGGTATATCTAATTTTTTTTAATATGATGTATACTAGGTAAAATACTTCAAATTGCTATCCCAGAAAGTGTTGTGAATTACTCACAGCTGCAGGGACGGACTAGCTGTGATACTCATGGGGCCCATTTTTTTAACGCCCTGTATTATAAGAACTTTGGACAACGGTCTTTACAAACCTTTAACTAGTGACTAAAAATTACTTATTCTTCATTCATGTCGCTAATCGGCAATAAATGTCACAGCTGTGAGTAATTCACAACACTTTCTTGTATGGTAATTTGAAGGGTCTTAGCTGGTATACACCATATTAAAAAAAATTTTAATATACCTGGTGTTTCAATAATTTTGTGTAAAAAACTTAATTCCATTGGAGTTCTTTGGGAGCGAAGAGGTAGCCCATATGAGAAAAGTTTATATGAATGAATGTAGTACTCTTTTCACTTGTATTCTTAATATCCGGAAGATTTCTAACATTTTTCCGGACACCCTGTATAGTTTACAGGGGCGTGCGGTATGATTTAAAGCCTGTATATTAAAAACATTACCATATGCGTCATTCCAATAATAATATCCAGATCAAAATTAGCACCATTTCACTCACTGTGACACTAAGGCCTCGGTCTCAAAATATGCTGAACGCAACTTCTAAAAACAACTGGATAAATTAGGATAAATCATTTCAATCACGTTAGACTACGAACTGTACAAGTTTCAGTTACATATTAGTCTAAAATACATTTTCTGTGCCCCTGTTTCAGGGGAATCGCACAACCCTGTTAGTTTTGATTGGAAAGAGGCTCAAATTTCTATAAAGAAATTATATAAAATTAATATTTTTAATTGAATTATAGGTTAAATAGCTCAATGAAAAAAAGTTTTTAGTTTTATCAGCTTAAATGAGAAATAATAAAACTACACAGACTGCCAAATGTAAAAGTTATGTTAAAATTAACAAATAAATCTTGAAAATAAACAAGTACAGCGGCTTATGTGTTCTCTATATTTTTCTAATATATTTAGGTAATTATTGTATTTAACCAAAGGTCCCATAAACCATTCACAAAACTCTTGGAAAGTGAAGCTGTGATTGTGTGAAATGTTATTGAAAATCAGTAATGGGTGAAAGAGAGAACTACATGTTTGTTGGCTGAATGGCAACAATCTTGAAGTCTGGTTATATCAGATGGTTAAATATTAAAACAAACAACTGGCTCTTGTTGCCAGAGTGCAGTCGGATTAGTTCAAGATACATTTCATAATTTTAAGTATAATAATATTTTTTAAAAGAATCTCTCATCGCCTTTTCACAGTTTATAGTAAAATTATTGGGAAATAAATGTATTTTAAATTGTTATTGTCAAATTAACAAATATTTAATTGGGATTTTGCAAGATACATTTGCGATAAATATGTCAATCTGGCTATGCTGCAATAATGACCGAAAAAGGTGGGAAAGACTGTTTGTATTCGTTGCGTAGGCTAGAGATGTACATTTTTCTATTTGGAGTTCGTAAGATCTTTGCCTTTAACCCTCTGGCGCAAAATTAAATAGTCTTTGACAAACAAACCCGATAGATAATAAGCTAAGAATTCGAGGTAAAGTTTGTTGGGAGAGATTTGGAGGGAAATTTATTTATTATAATATGAAGAAATACCTCACCACTTTAAGTGTTTTAACGATAAGAAACGAATTAAGAGAATGTGATGTTTTCAGCTGGAAGAAAATATCTTAATTCTGAAAAAACTAAAAGCATTTCGTTCAGGCACAATAGCAAAGTTGCAGTTGTTTCTGTATTCATACTCGTAATGTTGCAATTAATTTTCTTAATAAGATCAAATTTTTGAAACCTATAATTCAATAATTATTTTTACGTTGAATATTTCTTGTTTATTTTGAAGGCCAGTAGGTTTTCAAAATTAAGAAACTATAATCTTAGATATTTTAGAACATATTTTTTATTTTTATTGTAAATAAGTAAGTTCTCCGATAGATGTATTTTAAAACGCATATATTTTATTTGTTATTGTTAATGTCATAGAATATATAATTTAATCGAAGTTATGCTTTGAATATACCTATACGAAATTTTAATTTTTTTACTTAATCCGTCCATATACAAGATATGTGTACCTATAATAAGTAATTATAACCAATAACAATCCAAATATTTTGTGTGAATTATATTTTTATTAAAAATCATATTATACGAAAGTCTACAGAAATGTTATTGTTTGTTCATTAATGTAATATATAACATGGTGACTGCAATAAAAATTAAATATATTATTATATAGGTGTTAGTTTTAATTTGGAATTTTTTATGGTAATGTAATTCTTAAACTCCCCGATATATAGGGAGCATTAGAAAAGTGGTGTCCCTAACAATGAACACAATACTTTTCTTATCATTTTATTTTTATTTTAAAATAATCTCCCTTTTTCAACGCACTTACCATGACGTATTATGATGCAATGATTTAATTCTCTTAAATTCATCTTATTTGCATTCAAATTAGGAAATAATACCGTCGTGCCAGTTGGTTACCGCTACTTTTTTAATTTTTTTTATTGTATTCTTCATGCATATTTATAAGATATTAGGTATTACTATTCCCTAATAAGCATATCAATATAAATTTAATAATAATATTGAACCCTTTCATGATTATGTTGAATGTATTGACACCATTTTAATTCAATATTTATGCTGCTATAGAGTGCCTTTCCCCCTTGAGAAAAACCGATGATTTTAATAATCGTGTACTTGATACTTAAGCGATTTTAATAATCGAGTAAATCGCTCGAGCTATTAATCACTTGAAATTCCGATTCACCATTGGTGAAAGATTTTTATGAATAAGAACAATGTGTTGGTACAACACCAGTGGTTGTTTTTGTAAGTTTTATAAGTTTAGTATAGAGTTTTTATTAAGGAAGAGCAGTTGATTCTGATTTTTATGACTTTTTTGAATTATATACTTTAATTTTTCAAAAAATTACAATCGCCGCTGGCTAGCCAGTTAAAACACAACCCATGTCGTTTATGTGCCTTTAACAAAGACGTATGTCGTGTCAGCCTTCTGAGCAGCACAAGCGACGATTTTCGCTTGAATTTATAGCTCTAGCAGTTTTCTTTAATAATCGAGCAACATTGGTTATTTCAATAATCAAGTATTCAAGCGGTTTCTCCCTCGAGCGATGACAACACCAAAAATTATTACAAGAAATACTCTGTTATAAATGCTACAAATGGTAATGGTGATTATTTCGTACAAAACTTGACTAGTTATATCGAACCTCCTAAAATAATTATTTTCTAACGTCTATAAAAATTGAGAAAATAATAAAAAAACATTATATTATTATCTAGCTTCTAAAATGAAGACAATCGAATTAGAAAGCACTACTACTAGCCCTGGAAAGAATTAAGTAATCGTTCTTCTTAGCCTCAGCCTTAGCCTTATCAACAGGTAAGAATAATCAAAAAGTAAAAAATCCTTAAAAATAAGAGAAACGAATAATACTAACGAATAAAATGTAAAACTTCCAACAAAGACAATATAAAGACAGTCACAAGAATAATCCTGCTGGAGAGATTTATGCTAATAAGTTATACCACAAAGATAATGTTAGTATTATTTATAGTCCCGCAACTTTTTTAATTGTTGTCCGATCTTGTTGAAATTTTTAGCAAAGTGTAGATTTGTGTTTTTGGATGATCTCCTGTACTACCAGTATACCAGTACCTAAATTGTGGACTATCGGAACTCAAGATATTTCTTTGATTTAACGCCTGCATATTGTGGACTTCAATTGCCTTTTGTTTTTTCAAGATATGACATTTAAAAAAAAATCAAATGAATTATATAGACTACGGCTGCTAAGAAACTATGCGGACAAAGTGATGACGATTGCTTATAAATAATAAGACTCCATTCCAATAATACAATTTGTATGCATCTCCCTCCTGTGCAAAACACAAATTTTCACTCACAGAGAACAAAGATGAAAAATCCCGCAAAACAAATTGACGAATAACAATGGAATGAACCGCGCCAAACCTGCACAAGCACTAATTCGGAACTTGCCGTGACCGTACGATCTTGCGATTTACCCTCGATATGGGCTTTTGGAGCACGTTTCCTGAATTATTCCAACTTAAAATAATTTACACATGGTAATGAGTTAAAATAATGCACGTCCGGGTTAAAACGACACTTTATAATCAATTAGTAAGTTTTCCCAACCCAGAAACTGAGTTCAGGTAACTCATAAAACAGTTACAAGATGAGGAATTGTGGTGATCCCAAATATGTTTAAAATGTTGATAAAAAAATCTCTTTCTGGGTTGAGGCGAACCAAAAGAACCTGAATTACTCTAGCGTTTTTAAATAATTTGTGATAATTCGTAGGCTCAGTTAGAACAATATAGAGAGGTTGGTTGAGGTAGCTCCAATTTTATTTTATAACTCACTACATTGGTAAATGCATTTTTGTCAGTGTAAGATCAATGTTTTTTGGTTCACGTCATTATCTGCTTTTTGAAAGAAGATACAAATTTTTAAAGAAAATATTGCAGTTTTTCAATTTTATTCGCAATCCAGAACAGTACCTACATGATTTTATGGAGTAGCATAAACAAATATCGAAAAATTAATAGCGCGTATTACCATATCATGTTCTTATTACTTCTTCCATGTGACGAAGCATGCTTCAATATAATACGGGCTATTAATTTTTGGATATTTGTTTATGCTACTCCATAAAATCATGTACTGTTCTGGATTGCGAATAAAATTGAAAAACTATAATATTTTCTTTTTAAAAAAGACAATGACGTATACCAAAAAACATTGTGTTAAGAAAAGATCACAGTTCAAAACAAAATAAACTACTGGACAAAATTAACGCAACATCATAAATTTCCCATTTTTGATGCTATTTTTTTCTGAATTTATGATCCTATTTGAATGATTTTTTTTGCATTGTAGGTTGGTTCCTTGACAATGTCATAGTTTTCGCTGTTTATGATAAAAATTTAATTTTCGATGTTTTTTCCGAAAATTCGTATCACCCTGTGAAGTATATTAGCAACCGAAGCATATTGCAGTTGACATTAAAAGATAGGTCCATCTTTCTCCAACATTTTCTTTTTTGGTTTATTTTATTATCTCTGTTATTAAAGAAGATACACCGTTTTATAGCGTAACATGTTTTTATAGACTTTAATATTCAACACATTCATTGTTAAATGTTTTCAAGTAGACTATGGACATTTTCTGACATTGCAAGCGATGTATCAGCAGATGTTGTACTTTAAAGTTACAAAGGTCAACTAAAATTCGCCATACTGATAAAAACTGTTCGGAAATTGCTTATTAAACGTTCGTTTCGTATGCCCAATTGTTCGACGAGTATTTTAATCATAAAACCTACTTGAAAACATTTAACAATGAATGTGTTGAATATTAAAGTCTATAAAAACATGTTACGCTATAAAACGGTGTATCTCCTTTAATAACAGAGATAATGTAGTAAACCAAAAAAGAAAATGTTGTGGAAAGATGGACCTACCGTTTAATGTCAACTGCAATATGTTTCGGTTCCTAAGATACTCCACAGGGTGATGCGAATTTTCGGAAAAAAAGCATAGCATTTTTAGTACACCCAGTATAATTCGAAAATTACTTTTTTATCATAAACAGCGAAAACTATGACATTGTCAAGGAACCAACCTATAATGCAAAAAAAATCATTCAAATCGGATTACAAATTCAGAAAAAAAATAGCATCAAAAATATGGCAAATTTATGATGTTGCGTTAATTTTGTCTAGGAGTTTATAATGAAGCTAAATTGTAGTGCTCAATTTTTACACAGGTTGTTACGAAATTAAGAGTAAATAATTTACTTTTGTTTCTGCCTGTATAATGATCAATAACATGATTATTTAAAAAAAATTAATATCCAGGATATCATCGCAAGACACTGGTGTTCGCTTTGCTGAAAAATTCATCAAGATCGGACAATAATTGAAAACGTTACAGGATGAATTCGGATTAAAATTCTTTACAAATTTGTATCTTCTTTTAAAAAGCAGATAATGACGTGAACCAAGAAACATTGTGTTAAGAAAAGATCACTCTTCAAAATAAAATATAATGTAGCTAAATTCTACTACAGGGCGTTAAGAAATAAAGTAACTTTTATTTGTGCCTGTATAATGATCAAGATATCAGTATTTTTTGAAAACTAAAATCCAGGATATCTTCCCGAAACACAAGTCTACACTTTGCTAACAATTAAAAAAGTTACAGGACTATAAAAAGACTAAAATTATCTTTGTCCGGGATTTATTGTCGGTGAGTGTATAATCCAAACTGCAAAAATATTTAAATAATACAAAATGTCATTAATTTATTTCGAATTACACTTCTGTGGGGCTATGTCTGGGTGTTTTTGTACCTTCACGTTTTGATTCTCCCCAATGTTGAGCAGTATATTGTACGTATCCGGGATCTAGAGGACCACTAGGTGGTCTTTCAGGATGATCGTCTTCGTGAGTATCTCTCTGGGGCAAAACTACTGGAGGGATATTATACTTTTGGGCCTTCTCTAAAAATTAATAATGTTTTTCTGAGGTTTTGAAAGGTGTAATAGATATGATATGAAAATGCATGTCATTTTATGGTAAAACACATTAACTACCACTTAGTTTTTAACACGAATTCTGTTGTTTCATATGTTACGAAGTAATAAATAATTCCATGTACCATCGTGCCGATAAAAAACTAGGACAGCAAAACCTCAAAACTGGGAATGGAAATACATATCTCATAGACTATAAAAGGTGCTCGACAGCTGTAAAGGTATAAACACCTAACTTTTAGAAAGTAACCTGGGTTACATAATTTAACGTTTTGTATTTTGCGATACGAGGTCGCATCAAAATGTGTTACTTGTTTTATAAAGTTGAGCGGAAGTTTATATGGACGCATTTTTTATTAAGAAAAAGTCAAATGCTTTATTTAAAGTACGTATATTTAATGTCGCCAAAAATTGAAAATAAAACTGAATAATAAAAGAAATTAAACAGAAAGAAAAAAATATACACGCAAAATTTGTCGTAGCAACAATTTTTTTTTAATATAAAGTCATAGAACATTCCTGTTTATTACTTCTTGATAATTAGTATTCTTCTATTTTCATCTTCAACAAACATTCTAGGGGAACCTGAAACTGCTCCTAATAATAGTTCGATGCCTTGCTATTTTTTATTTTGCCAACCACACGGTATTTCTGTTTACTCCCAGTTCGCCTGCAATATTCCTAATAAAAGCACCTTCTCGCAACCGACTGTAGATAATAGCGAATTGTGGGATATTTAAAAAAAATGTGCTTGACTAGTTAATGATAAAGTGACAATCTATGTTGACATGTAAAATTTGTATATGGCATTTTACTGGTACCAGACTCGACAGTAAATAATTACTAATAGTCAAGGAGAAAATAAAAAATTTAGCTGTCCTAGTTGTTTATCGGCACGATGGTACAAGTATGGAAATGCCTTGTCCGCGAGAATGCTAGAAAAGTTAGAAGAGTAAAACTATTAAGTGTCGCAAAGCCAACAGAAATAGGTAGATTATATTTCCCCCATGAGAGAAAGGAAGTAGAAAAAAAAACAGGCCTTGAGTAGGATAGGTAATTTTTTTGAGACCTGTTTACAACGCTCTACAGGATGTCCCATTTTCCACACTTTTATAGGGTATCTCCGTTATTGTTAGTGCTATCAAAAAAGTAATGTAGGTGGCATGTGGTCTTTTTGGGTCAAACTTAAAATGGAAAAATGAAAATTCGAAAATTTTCGCTTGCTTAAGAGATACGGGGGAAAATCAACAAATTGGCAATTTCTAAATAACCTTTATTTTCTTAGTTAAAAGAGACACAGAAAAATGTTTTATTCGGAAGTTTCTTTATAATGATTGTTGAATAATCTGCCGTTTTCAGAATAAGTATAGGGGTTCAGGTAAAATAGTATTCGGTTTGTTCGGGTTTGTTCCTCATTTTTTTAAATGGAACACCCTATATATTTTAATCTAAAAAGATACCATTTTAAATTCTCCTTTCAAATATATAACACGCCATGGATGATATTGGTTTCCTATTGGTTATGACTTTAAACCACAGTAGGCCACGAAACAAAAGGTAATATCATAGAAACAACTATATTGACATTCGAGTTGTTATTAACATTTAACGTCAATTTCATTTTTTACATATTCATTTGTGAAAATGACTTATCAACATTTTGAAAAATTTTATATGAAATCAGTTTTTATTGAAAGCGGAAAAAACGAAGAAATGGCGCAAAATTTATATTTTGTTCGCTATTCGGAAAGACGGCAACCATTAAAGATGAGGATCCCAAACAATCCCAAATTAGCAATCAGCGCCATCTATGTTGCATCAATTTAATTAAAACATATGCCGCTTTATGGCAGGTGAGAAAGAGACGAGAGTCATCATCTGATCAATATTTCTTTTCGTGAAGTTTTAGCCGTTAATAATAAAGTTTTTTAGTTAATTTATTGATATTTAGATTGTCTGACAAGTCGATTGGGGTATCAAATAAGTTTCAGGAAGATTTGTGACAAAATTTTGAAAATTGTTCATATTCGAAATTATTATTAATATTCTTATAAAATTATATTTTTTAACGCAATTTTTTCATAGCGTTTTCCAATCCTTTAACTTTACGAATCCAGTTTTAGATTAGAAAAAAATTAAGTATATTTGGCTAAACGTTCGCATAAAATAGTGCCTGTTTGGCAACCTGTGATTAAACGCAAGCTCTTCATTTGCGACGATTCCCACTACTTTTTACCTTAATCTGAATATTTTATTTTGTTTCAAAATAATAAAGTTTAAATAAATTTCCTATAAAACCAATATCATCATCCATGGTGTGTTATGTATTTGAAAATTTAATATGCTATATTTTTAGATTAAAATAATTGGGTGTCCCATTTAAAAGAATGAGGTTAGGTCCGATAACTTTTTTACCTGACCCCGTATACTTATTCTGAAAACGGCAGGTTATTCATCAATCATTATAATGACACTTCTATATGAAACATTTTTCTGTATTTCTTTCAACTAAGAAAATATAGGGCAATTTAGAAATTGCCAATATTTTGGTTTCCCCCCGTATCTCTTAAGCGAGTGAAAATTTTCAAATTTTGATTTTATCATTTTAAGTTTGGGTAAATATCACTAAAACTTAAAATTCAGCCGAACCGGGAGGCAGAACGCAGCAGAGCAGAACAATACGAGATCCGAAGCAACTGAGTGGATAAACCTAACGATTTCTGTGTGCTTTGTGATACTTAATGTATCTACTCCTCCAACTTACTACTAGGATATGGGCGAGAAACGCATTTTTATATATGTATGTATATAGTGCGGTTCTTTTATGTGAACCTTATCCCCCTGCCTCTTCTAACTTTTGACCTGTTAACTTTTTGTTTACAAAATTTGGGTCTGGCCAATAGGAGAAGGTAAAGTACCTGTTCACTCAAAAATTACAGTTCCAACTATCAAAATGATGGGTGAGAGCCATCTTGAACAAAAAAATTAAATAGGGAGTCTTGTACTACATCATTGTGAAGGTCATATCGAGTACTTTAAGATGAGAGAATATTACGTCCATATTCCAATGTAATTAATTTTGGGACCGAATATATAAAATTAAGTTGAAATAAACCAAACATAAAATAATCCAATAAAATGTGTATTTAAATTTTAATCAGTCGCTAAAACTTTAACTTCACTAACTAATGTCAGTTGTTTAATATTAGTTAGATAAATAAATTTTCTTAAAAATAGGAACATTCATAATCTATTTTTAAGTATATTTTAGTCTCCAGACTGTGAGATTTACATTCCCTTCTAATTTTTCACTCCGCTGCAAAATATACTGTTGTAAATATCGATTTTTGCTAAAATAACCAAAAACCCTAATGTAAATGTGCAACCTACTTATAAAAAAAGTGGTAGTAACATTTAGTGTTAGACGAAAGACAAATAAAGCTAAAACACATAAAAAATCCAGTCACCTAAAGCTAACTACCCCATAATTCGAAGCTTTTGTTCTACCCTTTCTTATGTTACCCCATACGGGACTGTGCAGCTCGATTTTCGGGGGTAAACTTGCTGTCTCATCTGTGTCAGTTCCATAATCAGTAACATCACGTCCATAGATGCCAAATCTTTTAGGAATATCAAAATCTTCATCTTTCATTTGTTTGTAGCTCTTGGAGGTAGGATCGAGGTGAATATAACCTTTAAAAAACAAATACTGTACAGTGGATCCGGAATTCGAGTGTTTATATGGACAACACTATTTATGCTTAATTAACCTGTATGTACAGGGTTATCAACTTAGTTTGTCCAACTTTTAAGAGCCTGTAACTTTTTTGTATTTTGAGTTAGCGCGTTCATTCAAAAAATAAGATGTAGCATTTTTAGCCAAGCTTTTATGAGTGTTATAGAAAATGACGGTAGGTGTCATATGTCACACCGAAAAGCAATTATTATTTTTTTAAATGGGACAGTCTATATATCAGAAGCGTATTAGATGGCGCCTTTTCTGCCGATCTCATGTATATTAGAATTGAAAACGCCATCCTTCAGATTCAAACTAATAGAGAAGTTTTATTTAAAATTAATAGTCACATTGTAAAAGTATGTCGTAAATGTATCGAAAATGAAGGTGCTCATGTAGAGCAATATAGATTATGAAATTATTATTATATAATTCTAGTTATAAAATTAATGTTATAAACTTTTTTTATTTTCTAGTTATTCCAATATTAATAACATTGTTTTTCTACTACTCACTTGAAGAAAATGTGTGTTATATTTTTGAGATCGGAAGAAAAGACGCAATCTAATGCGCTTCTGATGTATAGAGTGTCCATTTAAAAAAAAAATAATAATTGCTTTTCGGTATGACATATTATGACACCTACTGTCATTTTTGACAACACTAATAAAAACTTGGCTAAAAATGCTACATCTTGTTTTTTGAATGAACGCGCTAACTCAAAATATAAAAAGTTACAGGCTCTTAAAAGTGGGACAAACTAAATTGATAACTCTGTACAAAATTTACGTATTCAAAAGAATCCCATTTTATTCATTTTCTAGTGACGCTGTACAGTCAAATGTATATAAAAATATCCTGTATGCATGTCTAGTATTATTCTGAAAAAAAAGACCCCTACCTTTCTAAATTTTCTCATATTTTTAAATTTTTAACTGCATTAGTTACAAAGTAAGCTCAAATTACATGGCATATTTCTTTTATAAAAAATTCCTATAATGAATTTGTATTGCAAATTGCACCCTCTAATAATTTTATTATGAACTAGCGTGTACACTGGCAATTAAAATTATTTACATTTTTCTTCCAAACATGTTAAGGTTTACTAAACAGCGATATATACTGTTAAAAGTTACTTTTTCAATAGCTTCCCCACTCGTAGCAGGAACGGTATTCCAATGAGCCTTAGACCAAAATAATACCGAATTATCCAAATTAATAATGACTACGATATATCATTTCCATAACACCCTGTACCAATACTGGGTGTCAAAAATAAGGAACAAGACGTCGGAAAACCAATTATCCAAATATTTAGGCCTATAATCACGCAACAATTAAAATTATTTACATTTTTTCTTCCACACAAGCTAAGGTTTACTAAAATTGAAGTCATTTAGAAGTTACAGCGATATAAACTGTTAAAAGTTACTCTTTCAATGGCTTCCCCCACTCTTAGCACGGTCGGTACTCCAATGAGCCTCAGACCAAAATGATACCGAATTGTCCAAATTAATAATGATTTAATATATCAATTCCATAATACCCTGTACCTATACTGGATCTCCCAACTCAGAGTGTCTCGAAACCACAATTATTTAATATAGACTTTATTTTCTTAAATAGAACATCATGTCTTCTTTGTCAAATATTGAATATATTAATGAAGATGGTCAATTTAAGGAACAAGACGTCGGAAAACCAACCATCCAAATTCTCGAAATCACAATTATTTAATATCAACTTTACTTTTTTAAATAGAACATCATCTTCTTTGTCAAATATTGAATATATTAATGAAGATGGTCAATTTAAGAAACAAAACGTCCTAAAACCAACCATCCAAATTCTCGAAACCACAATATTTAATATCAACTTTACTTCTTTAAATAGAACATCCTCTCTTTTTTGTCAAATATTGAATATATTAATGAAGATGGTCAATTTATGGAACAAAACGTCGGAAAACCAACCATCCAAATATTTTAAAAGCCCCTTTATTTATTTTTGATATTTTTGTGGCTTATTATTGGGCCTATAATCACGCAACTTTGCACCAATTTAACCGACTTCGTATCTCTTACCGTTTCCGAAATCCCGATAGTGAAGGCCGAATTTGTAACAGTAAATAGTAAAAGTAAAATTGTAGAGTTGGGACATCCCGTATATGACATTGCCATGAATTCCTTTTTCATTACTTTTAAAACCTGGCATTTCAGCTAATTTATTCAAATTCAAACAACAAGAATTAGAAAATACAGCTAAAATATTATTTTTAAGAAAGTGGCCTTATGATTGTTTACATTTTACAAAATTTAAGGTACTTATTTCTAGTGTTTTACAAGATATTTGCTAGGAACACATACTTCTTCCAGGAAAACCTGTAGGTTCCTTTATCGCCATCTCAACTCTACTTGGAGGTACGCCATTTCTTTGTCCACCATTTTTGATTCCGTTATTTTTCATTTCCTTTTTTATTTTACGTCTTTCGTCATCCGTCGTTTCCCGTGTGGGATCGTCCAAATGAGTTGTTCTTTCCGATCTCTCAATTTCCTATAATCGAGAAATTAAGATTAATTTATAACTACAACTCATGAGTGCTTTATTATTACGAGATAGAATAAAATTTGTACCCTTTCAATGTCATAAACTTGTTCAGTAATATCCCTTATTGCTCGATTATCATTTGATTGGTCCACCGTCCGTTGTTCAGCATTTCTAGCTCCATTTATTTGCACCTCCTGAATTTCGGCTGACGGTCGTTTTTTCCTGGCTTTGGGTGCACCCATATCCAAGAGGAAAAGGGCCCCCGTAACCACTGAGATGGTGCCCAATATGGCGGCATTGTCGATAAGATTTTGTGGTACTGAGTCGATTGCTGCGAACGCTAAACTACCTAGAATTAATAAAAGTAGTATTTAATAATTATTATTGTAAAACTGATGAACGAAAATTGAAACGGTCGAGCACAAGAACATGTCGTCAATGGTGTCAAAGTTCAACAGATGAGAAACGTAGTCTTGTTCAAGATATAATAAATTGTATGAGATGTCGTCATCTAAGTCGACCTGTTTCGTTTAAACTATAAATTATGGTTTACAAATATCATATTGTGATTATACAGGATGATGGCTTTGTTGGTGGCGAAATGAAAATTCTTTCGGTCCACTTGTACCCTTATATTTACGTAGAGCAGAGTGGGCTACCATTCGTGAAAAGCCCATTACTGAACTTCGCCATTTTTTACGTTACATAATTAACAGCTATTGTAAGTTATTAAATTAGTTGTAAATACGTCATGTAAAAATAAAGATATCATTATTATTTACCAGCTATACATAAATGACTATACCGCGTGGTGCATCGTGGTTGGAAACATAGGAAATCCCATGCAAGTTTTAGACTGTCCAAATATTTGCTCCCCTGTTGACTTTAGAGCGGGGTTGTAAGGAGAATTTTTTAGGGTCTCTGTGTGGTGAGTGCACATGCGAAGTTTGAACAATTTTGGACAAGCCGATCTTAACTTATTTGAATAGTGTTGCGGCTGGGTTTTCATTGAAATTATTCAACAGGTAATTCTGCGACACCAGCATTGTGACTTGTCAACCTGTGATTTGTCATTGTCAAACGTAATTTGCAAACGGTAGGCTCTTTAAAAATCTTTGACAGATTCATTTTACACTGGAACTAACATTTTCGAATAAAACGAACATTATTTTCTAAACGGATCTTTTAATAGAAAACGAATTATTTTACTTACAATAGAACATATTAAATAGTATTAAAATCATCAAGAATTGCTAAAAGGGGAAGGAAATAAGAGGACGTTTAAAAATAAACAAATCGTTTGGAATATTGTTAATGCTTAATTAAATGTTCAAATAAACCGCCATTTGCTGCTAAACAATATCCTAAACGATCGTAAAATTCTCTCCGAACATTAGCGAGTTGGTACTGGGTAATTCTTTCAGATTGCATTAAAATTGAATTTTTTAACTGTTCTAAATTTTCAAACCTAACACTTTGATAAAGAAAATTTTTTAAATGCCCCCAGAGGAAGAAGTCGTTTGGTGAGAGGTCAGGAGACCTAGCTGGCCAATTAATTGTTGAATTTGGACCGACAACATGCCCATTAAAGGCATTATTTAGATATTCGCGTACCATAAGCGAATTGTGGGCCGGGCAACCATCCATTTGGAACCAAATCTCCTGATTTTCATCAGCGACTTCCTCCAATGCGGGTCCAATTTGATTTTGAAGAAGATCTAAATATGTTTGACCCGTCAGATTTCCATCAATAAAAAATGGTCCAATGATGCGATGTCCAAAAATTCCTGCCCAAACATTAACTTTCTGAGGGTATTGGGTTCGAGTGCATGCAAGACGATGTTCATTTTGTAGGCTCCAGTACCGATGATTTTGTATATTCGGCTCATTATTTAATGTAAATGTGCATTCGTCTGAGAAGCAAATATTTTGTAAAAAATATCTGTTGTTGTTAGCTCGCTCCATCATTTCAAAACAAAAAAGTGATCTTCGCTCTTCATCCCCTTCTAGCAATTCTTGATGATTTTGATACTTATATGAATGATATTTATGCTTTGTCAAAGTTCGCAGTACTGTGGTGTGATGTTTTTCTACCACTTGCCCGAGAGTTCTAGTGCTGATATTTTTATTTTCTTCGACGTGAAGTAAAATATTAAGTTCTCTATTATCGTTTTCTTCAGCTCTTTCATGATTCTGTGCTGTGCATTTGCAGTTGTTTATTACAGTGCCTCTCGCCTCAAACTTAGTAATAACTTTTTGTATTGTCGACTTGGTAGGAATGGGCCTATCAGGGAAATAAACGGAAAACATATCAGATACAATACTTAAGCTATTCCCCGCATAGTACCATTTTATCATAGTGACTTTTTCTTCTACTGTGTAACTCATAATAATTACCTAATAAAATTATTACTAGTAAAAAATATAAACTTTCAAATTACGTTTGACAATGACAAATCACAGGTTGACAAGTCACAATGCTGGTGTCGCAGAATTACCTGTTGAATAATTTCAATGAAAACCCAGCCGCAACACTATTCAAATAAGTTAAGATCGGCTTGTCCAAAATTGTTCAAACTTCGCATGTGCACTCACCACACAGAGACCCTAAAAAATTCTCCTTACAACCCCGCTCTAAAGTCAACAGGGGAGCAAATATTTGGACAGTCTAAAACTTGCATGGGATTTCCTATGTTTCCAACCACGATGCACCACGCGGTATACTATCGCTAATTAGAAGATAAATGAAAGATGTTTTAAGAAAAAACAATCGCTCGTGGGGTGATTACCTTCCCAAAAATAAAACAAAAAATAGTTACTACCAACATCGTCGGCATGGTATAAAAATTTCGTAAATTTTTTCGGTGTCTTCAAGATATTTTCGCAATGTACATGAAGCGGATGGTACGCTTGTAATGAAGCTGATGGTAATGGTTGTAATGAAGCTGATGGAATAGTTCTAATGGTGTTAAAATTTAATGCTGATGGTGTTAAAGTTTCTTAAACTTTTTCGGTATTTTCAAGATACTTTCGAAATGCGCATGAAGCATATGGTAATGATTGTAATAAAGCTGATGTTATAGTTGTAATGGTGTTAAAATTTAATGCTGATGGTGTTAAAGTTTCTTAATTTTTTTCGGTATTTTCAAGATATTTTCTAAATGCGCATGAAGCATATGGTAATGATTGTAATAAAGCTGATGTTATAGTTGTAATGGTGTTATAATTTAAAGCTGATGGTGTTAAAGTTTCTTAAATTTTTTCGGAATTTTCAAGATACCCGTCAGACTTATTTTTTAGAAATGCACTTTTTTTTTAAATACAGGGTGAGTCGGGAGGAACGGACCAAATTTCAGGAGTGTATTATACACGCGAAAACAATGTAAAAAAACCCATATGTGCTTATCGAATATTCATTTGTTTTCAAGTTATAGCGCAATATCCAATATTTTTTCTACGTTCCACTTTTATTTTCACATAATTAGAGTATGCCATGCTCAGGATTCTAAACTATTTGACACCGATGTTGTCTTGACATGGTCTTGACAATGTATCAGTCTATTGTGGCAGTAATTAAACGTTTATTTTCAAGTTTGAGTGATTAAAGTGATACAAAATGCCAAATATTTATTCAAATTTAGAATATGCAAATATGGTGTTTATTTATGGTTTCTGTAATGGCAGTGCTACAGCTGCTGTTGAAGAATATCGTCAACGGTATTCACATCACAGACATCCGACTAGAAACGTGTTTATCAGAGTGTTTAGTAATTTGTGCGAGAATGGTAATCTTCCCAGTGCCAACATTACATCTGAACGAGCTACTCGACAAGGTTTAGGAGAAGTAGAAAATATTCTGGATTTAGTAGAAGAAGATGCAACGACCAGCTTAAGAAGAATTGGTACTCAATTGGGCATTTCACAAAAAAGAGTATTAAACATACTCCACGAGCAAGGCTTATATCCATACCATGTACAGAGAGTACAGCACCTAGAACCGGAAGATTATGCTAATCGTATTGAATTTTGTCGGTGGATAAATAATAATCATCGTGTTGTATCGCATATACTTTTTACAGATGAAGCAACATTCACCCGTGACGGTATTAATAATACTCGTAACTCTCATGTATGGTCAATCGAAAATCCCCACGCAACAGTTGAAAGTAATTTTCAACATAAGTTTTCGGTTAATGTGTGGTGTGGTATGCTCGATAGCTATTTATTTGGCCATTTCATTTTGGAGAATCGCCTCACAGGAGACAACTACCTACATTTTTTACAACATGAGTTACAAGGACTACTAGAGGATGTTCCTGTAAATATCAGAAGGCGAATGTATTACCAGCACGATGGAGCTCCTGCACATTTTGCTCGTCAGGTCAAGCAACATTTAGACGAAACATTTCCAGGGCGTTGGATTGGTCGCGGTGGTCCTATTAATTGGCCTCCAAGATCTCCAGACCTCACAGCACTAGACTATTGTTTATGGGGTTGGTTTAAAAATGAAGTGTACAAAGTAAAAGTGGACACTCGGGATGCACTAATTCGACGTATTAGAAATACTGCAGCCAATTTTAAAGAAGAAAGAAATGAAACAATTAGAAGAGCAACGGGCCGGGCCATCTTCGTAGACGAAGCAAAAAATGTTTAGAAGTCAATGGCGGTATTTTTGAACATTTGAACATAATGAATGAAACATATGAACTTTTCTTTATTTGGTATTGCGCTATAACTTGAAAACAAATGAATATCCGATAAGAACATATGGGTTTTTTTACATTGTTTTCGCGTGTATAATACACTCCTGAAATTTGTTCCGTTCCTCCCGACTCACCCTGTATATTATACAGAGTGGATCATAAAAATGCTACTTGTATCAACCAATTTTTTTAATGGAACATATTATATATTTACATTTTCACATTCTACAATCAATTCTAGACATTTTTCATAAATCATGCCCTATACATATCTTTAACCATTTACGAAATATTAATATGAAGTTCAATGCTGGTATACACCATTGATATGTTTCTCCACATTGCAATTTTGCAAATTCAATTAACATTCACTTACATTTTTTGACGTCTCAAACTTAAATAGCAAGTTGTCATTGTCAAATGCCTTCAAGATTGGGATTTGAGTTCAGAACGTTGCTATGTCGTAAGTAACGGTAGAAGATAGGAGATTATTTAAAAAAACTGTCTAGAATTGATTGTAGAAAATAAAAATGTAAAAATATACAATATGTAAAATACATTTCAAAAAAATAAGTGATACAAGTAGCATTTTTATGATCCACCCTGTATAATATATTTTTCTACGAAAAATGCATTTCAAAAAAATAAATTTGACGGGTCCGAGATATTATTGATTAAGTGGGCGATATTCTATACAGGGTGTTATGGAAATGACGTATTATATTTAAACCGGCAATTCCTGAGATGAAAACAAATTGAAGAAAAATATCCAAAAATGGCGCTTTAATTTAATATGCCCTGTACATGACCTTATGTCAGACAAAAAATTACCACGTGGTGTCCCTGCCAGGAAGGTAAACAAAAGAACATATGGCGAAAAACGTGAGTGAATCTTGAACAGTGTTGTCATATCTTCAGGGTAAACTCTTTAGAAAATCAACAAACGTTTGACAGATTTCAAGTTGTTTATTTTTCATATAAACTTTTACGTTCAGTTCAGTTCACTGGGAAACATGGTCAGGTATGTTCTCACTTGTTCAATTCGAACGACACCCGACGGATCTGAACAACTAAAATGCCACTTTACCCTTTAGAAGAAAAAAATGCAATTTTATTTACCTTCTCGGCCTTATTTAAAACCAACTTAATTTATAAAAAAACACCAGGTAACCGAACAAAAACCGTCACAAAACACCAAAACAAAGTCACATAAATTAACATCGCGCATTTCGTGAACACATCTAAGTACCATTCAATCTGAATTAGTATTTTAAAGTGCTATCGTGTAGACAAAAATACGCCCTAATTGTATAAGATTTTATCAGCTGGTAGTCTGGGAAATAATATAATTCTTTCATACTATGATATTCGACATCTCGTTGCCACTTGCGATGTTTTATAAGGTTATATTCATAAACTGCCTAATTTCCTTCTATAATATTACTTTCCTGTATAATTATAATCTCGGAAATGGCAACCGCGCTGGCTCTACTAGCGGGGAGTTCTCGGAAAAAGAGTCTGGTGGTGGACTAGACCATTTATTTGAAAGGGTACTTCCTGTCAATTGTTGACATAATTGTTTCATTTTATCTTTAGTAAAGGGTTAATGGCCCATAGAAATTAGCGTTTTTATTATTTCTATTGCGAAATGATTAAGTGCTCTTGTTCTATGTGTGAGGTAGTGTTATTTTAAAGTGTAATTATGCGTTAGTGTTTTCGTGTAATCTGATAATAGGTGCATATCTTTAAAAAAAACAATTTGAAACTCGTGGGTGTCTGTGTGTTTCCTTAAATGATTTAGTGCAATTTGTTCTGTTTCACTGTGTTTTTTTTCTTTCGACTTTATGCCGGTTATATTCTGAGATTGGAAATAAGAGGCCGAATGAGGTTTAGTGATAAGCTTATTATGCACTCCCACACTATCATCAGGACACGTGATGAGCACAAAGTTTTTCCCATAGAAAAAGAACTGAAGGTGTCTGTGCCCTGGATTCCTTAATCGCGTTCTGGATTTACTTTCTAAGTAAGCTAAATATTAATTTTTATAAGAAACTAAAGTTTTACACTTTTAAACAGTATGGCAACATTGTGCCTGAACATCTGTTGATTACCCAGCTGAGCAATGTTCATATATGAATGTGCCGAGGAGTTGTGTGTGGGTTTAGGGGTGAATTTACCCCACTTTTTAAACGTTCGATTTTAAAAAAAAATATGTAGCGACAGACACCCCAGGAGTCACCCATTTAAATATAATACGTCATTTCCATAACACCCTGTATAAGAGCCTGACCCGTTTCTTTATCATAACCGTGTATATGTTTTATCAATCATTTAAATTTGTAACAAATTGTGCTATCAAAATGTGAAAAAGTCAGTTTCGTATCTATTTTTTGTTAAAAATTATTAGAACGTTTCAAACATTTTCCTGCTAAAATATGTGCTATTTCATACAATATCTTGAAAACACCGAAAAGAATGTTAACACAATATCTTTCAAATAAAGACATATGCTGATAGAAACTATTTGTCTTTTGGCTAAGGAATCACCACGCGAGCGTGTGTTTTTCAAACATCCTGACATCAAATAATCTTCTGGAAATGAGAATTAAAGAATTAAATTAGAAGAACAGAAATTAATAAAAATTTATTATATCTTCTCGGAAAAACCTACTTCGTTTTGTCTTGCACTATATTATTATATTTGTTATTGTTATTGTTATTATCATGTTTATGTGCTCGGTAAATAAATATTAAATTCTTTATGTGTCCTTTGTTAGAAAATTTATTCAGGCCAGAGGAGCCGATCCTATTTTGCATGCACTTTATCCTTCAAAGAAAAATAATATGTTTATTATTTTAATTATGGTATAATTTTCGAATTAAATCGTTTGCATGTGTGACGCATCGGATCGCACCTATTAACCTTGGTAAGATGGGGTAAAATTGTCATAATAATATTTTTATTGATACATGCCATAATATTGTATGACCAAAAAATTAAAAACACCTTAAGAATTATTATCATTATGACCTTGCTGTGCCATGCTTCAGTGCTAATTATGTTGTTAGTTTTTTGAGACCACCGACTGTAAAATGTCCTGCTACTGTGTGTTTAGTTTTGAAATAGTAGGTATATAAAAGTACTGGTTTTATAAAGCATTATAATAGCTTCATAAAACATGTAAAGATTGTTTCACGAAAAATGGATATAACTTAATGATGCAGTAAAAGTACCTGGGGCCATCCCTTTATTTATGACCGTTTGTTATTATTATGTCGAAAGGACCGGATTGTAATAATTATAATTACATATAGGCACATCAGGTAGGTTAGGTTGCTTAATTTTATAGTAAAATTTGTTAGTCTTTGCGGAATGGTTCAAGAATTGTGTTTTACCAAACATTCCTCAGAATAGCGTGATAGTAATGGACAATGCGAGCTATCACAGTCGCGAATTACATAAAGCTCCACGCTCAAATAATACAAAATTGGAGATTCAGAACTACATGGCGGCAAATGATATATATTTTGAAGAAAGTTATAAAAAAAGTGATCTTTTAGAAGTTTTAAAGACATTTTGTATAAAAAAAGTATATGTTTGTGACACATTGGCAGAATCCCACCCTATTATTGCATTTTTAACCCCATAGAGCACCAGTTAAAATCACTGGTTAGGTCTGAAAATATTTCTCCGACTTTAAGTTCTAGTGTTGTAGAATTAATACGAAAATGCTTTAATGATTATATTAAGTCCGTCACGTAATAACGGTAGAAAATTCGTATATTAGTCTGGATCGTATAATTAATCCAATTATAATTAATTTTGATGAGGATAGCGATAGCGAAACAGAACTATCTATAGAATGACATTATAAATGTAAATAAATATGACTAGTAATATTTTAAAAAAATGTTATTTCATTTGATTACATTAATATAATCATATCATTACTTGTTTTCCTTAGTCCGTCCCTTCATACTTCACTTGTTTATTGCCAAGCTCTTGTCGACACAATGGGACCGACCCAGGAAATCATTAAGTCGTATCCAAAATTCGTGAAACGTACTGTACTTTATACTATTTTTTCTATTTTAAGTCATTTTATGAAAAAATCCATATTATGTTTAAATTTTATGTTGGTTGGTTGAAGGCGGGGGTCGGTTTAAATGCGCTAACTTCAAATCACTGCAGCCTTTCGGCTTATTGTGTACCCCGATCTTGTTAGACGATGTTTGTTCCTTCTATGAGGTCCAGTAACCTTCTACCAAGTTTGTCATGTGGGAGATTGTCACCACGTTGTATGTTCCCGAAGATATTTTGTCTTCTACGAGACAGCGCTAAGCAGCGGTATATTATGACATAATACACACATTGTATAAGGCGGTTTCACCCCCTTCGCCGCAGGGTCTACATTCAATGGATTCGTTGTTTATCCCTAACCGTTGAAGGTGTTTTCGCAAGTGGCAGTGGCCTGTTAGCAGACCCATCACTTGTTTCAACTGGGGCCGCGTCAGGGTTAGCATCACATTTGATAGTATTTTCGATGGTTTTCCAATTACGGCCCGTGCGTGTATTTGACCAGGTAACTCTTGCCATCGAGATAGCTGTTGTTTTTCGACCATCTATCTATTGTTGTTTTTATTTCCTGGTTTGATATTCCAAAGGTTGGTTCGGAGCCCCTGAGACTTTAAGCAGATCCGGCTCTCGCTAGTTCATCCGCTTTTTCATTTCCTAATATCCCGGAGTGACCAGAGATCCACAAGAGCTTTACCTTGTCCCCCCTGGCCGCCAGTACTTTTAGGTTGGTATGGCACTCCAGTGTAAGTTTTGAAGTAAACCGATTGGAGTTCATGTTGGTAATACTATCAAACAATTATTTTATCAAAGTAGCCTTTGATGAATCATCCATGTCTGCTATTTTGTTGCTTCACTTCTTCACATCTTCTGGTGTTCACCCTGCTTGAACAGAAACTAATTCGTGTCAAAATTTTAATTTCGAAAAACCTCGGAAAATTTCATTTTTTCCCGAGAGATGCGAAAAAATGTTATAAAGAACAGATGCTCAGGAAGAAAAACTGATGAAATTGAATTCTTTAAAATCTTATGCCTACTTTGATATTTTGCATTCTTTTCATTCCACCCTCCCCATTGAAGATATTAAAAAAATTTAAATTATCTAAATGTATAATAGACGGATGAAAATGAACCGATCGTGTTCAGTATTTGAAAAGTTATTAAAACTATTCTTAACGAAACTTTTTCATGTCTAAGGATTCTAAACAGATCTTTTCAAGATCGTGTTTATGTGCACAGATCAAAATGGAAGACATTTTGAACATTTACTGTAGTTTACAATTATTGATATGATATTTAAATAACATAATTTATGAGACTTGGAATTATTTCGAAAACGGCTGGAAATAACTAACTAAAAATAAATATTTGCATTAAAAAAAATTGGCTATGTACGATGTACGCTATGTATGCTACATCAAATAGCTAAATAATGTATAGGGTCTTAAATTTTAAAATCTTGAGATAAATATGTTGAAATGTGTCGTTTTTGGAACCTTATTATGAACACACTGTATAGAATAGATGAACACTATTAGATTCATAGTATTGTTGTAAAACTGTATTTTCCAATTCTCCAATTAATTTATATTATTTTAAATAATCCCACATGCAAAATTAGACGGGCTTTTATAGTTTTGCGGTGTCGGCAGTATTTGGTTCCTTATCTCTGTTGCCGCAACGGGCAAGGCGTCACTGGTAGATTAAATCGGTCAGGATGACGTAATGTAACGTTGAAACAGACGGATAAAGAAATTCTGCAGGAGGCAGTAATTTTTTAGTGGATTTTTGGGGCTCCAGGTGCGCGCCCGGCCGCGGCGCCGTCCCAAAGTCGCGCTCAATCGCGTTTTTTAATTTTTTTATTAATTTTTACATAAGAAGGGGGATCCGTACTTTCGGCTACAGGTTTTAGAGTGTTTATCACCGAAAATTCCGCGAAAAGCCAAACCGCGGATCTTTACCTCAGTAAATTTTATTTTCAAACATTCGTATATTTCAGTGCGAGTATAAATAACGCTGACTCGTCTTCAAACACTCGTGTATTTGGTGCGAATATAAATAACACCTAAAATTGATCTCCGAACACTCGTTTTTGATACGAGTATAAATAAATGTTTAGTGTGAAGAAAATTATTCTATAAAGACTTTGTGCCAAAAGCCTTGAATAATTTTCGAAATAAAAAATGACCCGATCGTGACATTAAACGTAAGTGCTAAAATATCTGAAGTTAGTATTAGCATTCACTACCGCGAGTTATAATTTTCTTTTGGAAATTATTAGGGTAGTTGAGATCCCTTTAGTTGGGAACAAAATGCTAGCTTAGGTTTATTTTGTATTGTAAATAATGAAAATAAATCTAAATTTAAACAGAGTACGTGACAGATGAATGATAGGTTGGTTGAAACAATTGAATGATAGTTCAGGTTAATTCTGATTGTATATAAATTGTACATAATTAACTACGAGTACTTCGGGTCGCGTTACTCGACATACGGAAGGAGCCCCTTAAATTCACCCTCAAAGACAAGGACATAAAATTAAATAAATAAAATAGCCCTCCGTGTTCCAATATAACAAACTTGCATTGTTGTTATATTTAATTGGACGCGCCCGAGCCAATACAATCAAAAGTATAGTCTGAACATCAGTTAGGCCTCGTCCTACGTTCAAGAAACTATACTTTTAAATTAAAATCATCTTTCTTACGACAAATTTGCCCTCATCTCTTCAATTGCGCTGGTGGACTGCTGACAGCTTCCAGTTAGCGGGGAAAGGTGGTGGGCCCACCCAAGACCGACTGACACGTGCGTGTCAAGTCGGCAATGGCAGTAATGCCTGGCATCCTTGACCAATAAACAATCGAAATCGTAATCGTAAAGAACTGCATCCGTAAAACTAATTAAGTAGGAACGTCTTCGGTTGCGATGACTTTTTCATTAATTATCAAGACTGGCGGCATAACTGATAGTGTCGACCAGCAATCAGACTTTTTTCAAAATTTAAAATGATTCAAATAGTTAGATTGGCTCTAAATAATTCCTGGGTGGGGAATTCACCTCTGGATAGAATTCAAAAATGGGGACAAAATTAAAAAATTCTTAAATTGCCATCTAGCTAATCATCAGATTAAATTAAATTCAAATCAAATTTAAGGGGAAACTTGGTTATATGGGGGTTATCAAAAAACGTCTTACGTGAAACGCGCAGATAAGGAGAACGTTTAGAGTTTATTAAGCGCGCAACGGACGGACGTTTCGGGCTACATACTCCTCTCATATCATGGTATAATGTACGTACGCTCCGCTTGGAAAAAGAAGTCCTTCGTGTTTTTTTGTTCCTAATTAGGCGACAGTATCCCTAGACCCTTTGTTACAAGCTCACCAAATCTCGTGGTGGAAAAACTAATTTTATAATATTTTTTTGATTTCTCTTTCCTACTACAAAACTTTTTTTAGTTTTTAATTTCTTGCGCCTAAACTACCCCAAGCTAATTAAATAACATTTTTAATAATCATAGGAGGCACTAATACAAACCTACATATGCAATAAAATACTGGGTTCCCCATTAAAAAAAAATGAATGATAGGAAGATACATATGGAAAAGCTCACACCGCATTATACAGTATAATTCCGTATAGGGCTATGGAATCTTAATGCAGGAGCTATGAAAGCTTAACGCAATAGTGCAGAACCCTGCATATCTCAAAAACAGCTCGAGTTATAAGAATTAATTTAGAAATTAAACATCCTGTATCTCAATAACGACCAGGGCAAGTTTATCTCAAACTTATTATATTCATGTGTAGAATCTGTGGTTGCTCAATGGCGCATTTATTACAGACCACCGTGTATACCTAAACTCTTTATGTCCTTTTACATTGTTAATTTATCAATTAGTCAGGCGTCATAAAAAGAAAATAAATTCTAATTATAGTTAATTATCAAGAAAATTAGATTTTAACCGGCTTTTCCCATGGGGGTAATTTGATATGCTAGATAAAAACGTTTATTAAAATATCACGTTCTGATTATTTCTGTTTATACTTTAAATTAAATACAGGGTGGCCGTTTAGGGTGGCAAAGAACAAGGTGGCTGAAAAAAAAATGGGATGTCCTATATTTTATGGAATTTTTTACTTATAGGGACCAAATCCGGTAAAATTGCTGTAGTGTTTGTTATACCTAGAACTTACTTTTCCTAAGATATTGATGCTTGAAATATGACATTTTCTATACTTTGACAGGCTACAGCTCATGGATTTTAAATCAAGGAGGATACGGTTCTGGTTCACAGTCTTTGAAGAATACAGAATTCACATTTTTAGATAGGTTGTTTTTCCAGAAAAGTAATCGGGCAGCTCTGAAAATTAGTATAATTTTCTTTGTCGTTTTCTGTTATTAAACAAAGACATTACGGAACGTACTTTTTCTAAAGCCATTATTGGAATGACTGTCTTTCATACCTGCTTTCACGTTTGACACTATTGGACTAAGAACTGTCATATTTGTAGTCACTGCTAAATAAAGCGTTGTTCTTTAGTGTTTGTGTATTAAAATTGTTGGTGGAATAAATATAATTAAAATATATAAAATATAATTCTTAACTTTTGAATCACGTCTGTTGACAGATAGAATATAAAATGAGATGGGGATTCTACAGATAGAATATGTAGTTAGTGGAAAGAATAATTTGAACTTTTTCTTTTTCAACATTGATATTTTTAAATAGAAATTATAAAACTAGAAGAAGAAAGTGCAGGAGTATTTTCCTATTTGTACAGCAGAGAAGCTATCCAAGTGTAGAAAATGTCATACAGGGTGTCCCCGGATGATTGACGTATTAGTAGAGGAAAAACTGAATTTTTTGAGTTAAAGTTCATTTTCTGGGGTTTGTTAGCCCTGCATGGATTTGTGCCATAATTTCAGTTACAAAAAATCAATCAATCGATTTAGAAGAAGCTTTCTTCCCACTAGTAAAGTGCTTTTTCTCTTGGAGATACGTAAAACTGTTATTAAGAACAGATGTTCAAAAATAAACACTGAGTAAAATTACTACGCCTACAATTATTAATACTTAATTAATTGATAATAATTAATTTAATTTCGCATTATTTTCATTCCACGGTCCCTATTGAAGATATTTAAAAATTTCGTTAAGAAAAGTTGTTTAAAATAATAAATTAACATTATCGATTTAATTTCATCAGTAGGTATATTAGACATTAGATAAGTTAAAATTTTTGAATAATATCAGAAATCGTGTTCCGTCAGCATTCCGTTAAACGAATCATGAAAAAAGGGCTTGACGTCAAAAAAGCTTCTGGTCCAGACAAAATTCCTGTTGTAGTTCTCAAGAGATGCGCCGATGAACTAACACCAGTATTTTGTAGACTTTTCAACTGATACTACAAAATAGGAATATTTCCATTGTGGTGGAAGACGGCGCGAGCCCGTACCAAAGAACGGTAAGGGAATCCTGCCTAACAACTATCGACCAGTCGCATTGCTTTCAGTTATATCAAAAGTCATGGAGAAAGCTAGTAACCAATAATTTCTAAAGTACCTGGAAGGCTTCAACATTATTAGCAATCATCAATATGTCACCCATCTTTGAAGCAACGGAATCGAACATTATGGGGAGTCTCGGGCTGTTCCACTGGATATTTGTAAAGCCTTTGATCGTATTTGGCGTGAGGGGCTTCTAAGTAAACTGCGATCCTATGGTATGCCCAGTCGATTCTGTGCATGGTTGTCTAGCTTTCTTAAGGACCGTTCTCTGCAAGTGGTGATTGACGGATGTCTCTCAGACACCTTCACCATCAATGCCGGTGTTCCTCAAGGGTCCATATTGTCTCCCACCCTCTTCTTACTCTACATTAACGACCTTCTAGTGAAAACTAATAATCCCAGATGCTGACGATAGCACTGTCTCATCTTTCTCTTTAAATGTACAAACATCGTCTGCCGAAGCACATCTTCGCAGGAAGCATGAAGTATCATGCCTCAACAATGACCTGGAAGAAATTTTGGCTTGGGGTGATAGTAACCAAGTCGAATTTAACGCTAGGAAAACCCAGGCCGCAGTTTTCTTTAAAAAGGTTAACATTACGGAAACGGATATAGTCATGACAGGACACGCAATTCCACTGGCTTCATCTATTAATTTGCTGGGCGTCAATCTGGGAGGAGATATTTCTGGGCATAACCATGTTGTGGCAATCGCTAAGATAGCTATACAGAAACTTGGTGTACTATTCCGAACAAAAAAGTTGTACACACCTCAACAACTTTGATACTATATACAACCCGATTCGATCATCACTAGACTACTGCTGTCATGTCTGGAGCTCTGCACTCAAACATACTCTTCAGCTGCTGAATTCCAGCGAAAGGAGGACCATTCATCTGATCGGAGACCACGAAGCTGACAAGGAGCCTCGACTGCCTAGGCCTAGAACATCGAAGACAGGTTGGTGATTTGACTCTCGTTTACAGCTATTTTCATGGCAAATGCTCTGCTGACCTTACCCTCTTAATTATAATACACGAAGAACCACTGCCGCCCATCCATATAAGGTGCAGCTTCTTACTCCTCGAACTTTATTATTTAAGAATTCTTTCATCTAGAGGACTTCATCCTTATGAAACGACCTTCCCAAGATCGTGTTTCCCAACGAATAGAACGTTGAACGATTCAAAACCAACGTGAATTGGTCATCAGAGTGCCTTAAAGGCTTTTCCCTATAGTGTTTGTGTTTGATCATAAAAAAAATATATTCTACATACCTAAAACAATAAACAGTGTCGCTCCAACACTCAAGAACGTCCACTCAGTTATACGTCTGTGGGTAGGCAACTCGCAGCATAGCTTTCCTACTAACAATGCGGTTGTAATTATCAAATAACCCCCGTATGTTGCGTCGGCTACGGAGCTACCGACTCTATTCCATGTAATGTTGTTGAGAAGGCCCCATTCTCGGGAAAGTTTTTGAAGGTAGAGATATATGCTTCTCGCTTCGTCGTCTGACACTCTTTTAAAAACTAGACACGCTAAGACCAAAATCTGTAATATAAAACATAATTGTTATAGGTTATAAATTTAAAGCAACTAAAAACGAAAGATCTTCAATGGAAACAAAAAAGAAAAGATACCCTCAGCGGGGTTTTTTGTATTTTTGAATTAATTTGTAGTATTATTATTTAGTATTTAGAGCTATTTATTAGCTATCTACAATGGTTCTTCAGTGTGTGGTGTGTAAGAAATTCGACTATTCTAACCCCGGATTAATTTTTCGTCGGGTTTGTTCGTGAGATTAATGAGGTTTTGTTTTTTAGATTAAGCAATGGTGTAGCTAATTCTATATTTTAAGTAAATATTGAAAAAATATAAATTTTTTCTTCATATTATTTAAATTTCTGTAAAAAATATCTAGAACGATTACCTATTTATGACTAATGCTAGATCGAAATTATCTAAACGAGTACCTTATTACAGCGTTTCCATTTTTTAAAACTTCCTTCTAACTTAGTTGAAACTGTAGAACTGTTGTGCATGATTGTAAATAAATGGTGTTTTATGAATGGAATGTTTTATCTCCCCTTTTATATTATATGTTATATGTTTATAATGGGGAATTATTCTACAGCCCATGTTAAACATTATATAAGCCAGAAGAATTTCTACGTGCCGGCGACGCGACGTGGTATGATGAAAATCGCCAATATCTAAGCATAAATGAAGTCCACAGCGTTAAATGGCCGTGAACAGTTTAGATTTCATTTAATATACCGGGTGTCAATTTGAAAACTTCCCACCCTTATATCTTTCTTGCAGTTAAAAATATGAAAAATCGGAAAGACACGTCAATTTTATTTGTAAGGGGGACACTTGAAATAAATATTTTTAGCCTTGTTGTTTCAAGCCCCTAGGAGGGGTAGATGTCACCCTTAGAATCTGAAATGGGAATGGGGGTCAAGTGGCACATCGTTTGAAAGGGCGTCCAATTCTCGTTTCAGTGGTAGTTGCAAAGTTGCAGAAACAATTAAACTTGCCTGCATTGAGATTTTGGTTTTCAGGTTAGTGTTTACAAAAAAATTACTGCATTGGGTCTCCTTGTAGTACAAATGATTAGAAGATTTGGTGGCACCGTTAAAATCGTTGAATGACCGGAAGAAAATGTAGTTTCCACAATTGATTTCTTATTTATTGATTATTTTACTTCGACATAAATAACTTTTTATTGGCGGTAGAGAAATTTCCACAATAAAGCATGGGATCTACTTACGCACTATCTTATAAGTTGTTCAAAATGTTGTCCATTTTCTTGTAAACAATAATAAAGTCTATTCTCGAACTCCTCCCTAACATTTCGGAAAACTTCACCGGGAATTGACCGGCATTCTGCTGCAATTCGCCTTTTAAGATCATCAATATCAGCAGGTTGTGTTTTATAAACAATGGATTTGATATGTCCCCAAAGAAAGAAGTCTAAGGGTATTAAATCCGGTGATCTTGGAGGCCATTCAATTGGTCCCCTTTCTGCCAATCCATCTATCCGGGAAACTCTCGTTTAACCACTGTCGGACCGGAAGAAAATAATGAGGTGGAGCACCGTCCTGCTGGAATGTTAACAAATCCTCCTGTAAAACTGAATTACCCTCTGCATCAATTTGAGTTTCTAGCTCACGGGTGATAAGACGATCAATACTCTCTTCAAGCATATTAAGGTACAGATTACCTGTCAAGTTTCCATAAATAAATAAAGGACCAATAATGGCATTTCCAAGAATACCAGCCCAAACATTAACTTTTGGGATATTGTGTATGTCCTTCTCGAAAAATATGCGGGTTTTGGTCACTCCAATATCGACAATTGTGTTTGTTAACATTTCCATTTAGAAATAATTTGATAAAAAAAACATTAATGTTTACGATGTTTTGTGGTTATTAGTATTTCGCCCTCCCCTAGGAAAATATCTGGCTTCGCCCATGGTGCCACCTAATCTAATCTTCTAATCATTTGTACTACAAGGAGACCCAATGCAGTAATTTTTTTGTAAACACTAACCTGAAAACCAAAATCTCAATGCAGGCAAGTTTAATTGTTTCTGCAACTTTGAAACGCGATTATTCGGAAACTTGTGGACAAAACGCAACAAAGTAGGATACCACTGAAACGAGAATTGAACGCCCTTTCAAACGATGTGCCACTTGACCCCCATTCCCATTTCAGATTCTAAGGATGACATTTACCCCTCCTAGGGGCTTGAAACAACAAGGCTAAAAATATTCATTTCAAGTGTCCCCCTTACAAATAAAATTGACGTGTCTTTCCGATTTTTCATATTATTAACTGCAAGAAAGATATTAAGGGTGGGAAGTTTTCAAATTGACACCCGGTATGCTTATATGCAATAAATAATGATACAGCTATTCTCCAGGCCGTGTAAATCACAAAATGTATTCAAACTCAGCACGTGGGTTTACCATGTCGGCCTCTTCAAGAAGGTATAATAATGCACTCTTTCTATAAAATGTACTGAGGAGCCAATATTAAGCCACTTCAAAAATAACATGGGATTTCCTATGTTCAAGTCAACGATGCTTCACCCGGTATAAAATTAGATATAAAAATACTAATTCAGACTGAATGATACTACCAAGAAAAAGGAACTTCTGTAAAATTCTTATAGTTTATCTGGAGAAACATATCTAACCAGAGGAAGGAGAGAACATTTTCGGCTAAAGTTCTAATTTCTTAGAAATATCTTGGCCTTTCTTGTCTTATTACTCAGTCGTGAAATTAATCTATGTTTTTGTTTATTTATATAGTTATGTGTGCAACAAAGTAAATAATGCTCATATTATATGATTCATTCATAATAATAATAAGACAAGTTTAATTGGGCGTTACACCAAGATATGGGTCGTTCTTTTAGTAAGCGCACACTTTTTAACATTTACATTTTAGAATTTCTTTACAAATTATATACATAACATTAATTGACACGTATTTCAGGGTTTTTTTTTTAGACAATAGACACATTAATTTTTGATAATTTGCTGGATATTCACCAATCTTCTCAGTGTTTGAAATTTAATATCTCCAGTTGTACTGATCGGATCAATGTAGGTATTTTTTTATTTTGCACTATGTTACGTTAGCTTTCGAAGTAAATTAAAAGCCAATTTGTCATTGTGAAGAAATAAAAAATAATAACAATTTAATTGATTGAAATAGTTTTAACATGCTGTTAATCCATCTTAAATTAATTTTTTTGAATATCATTTTGTTCTTTATCCTCTTATCTACAAAATCCATTTTACGAGAAAGTGGCACCTCTTTTAGTTCGGAAGTTATAAAATATGATATATCGCAGCGCGCAGCGTGCCACGGCAAGGGTAGAAACTTGTCAGAACTTACTCCATGCTATGCTCATCTTATTATACTGTTTCTATATATGTTTAATCCTTTCGATTTGTAATCGAAAAGTAGGTGTTAGAAAAGTTTTGAAGCATCATTTAGTAGCTCTTAGCTTACCAGTAACGGATGAGTCCCTTAAACAAAAAATCTGTAGTTACTGCCATACTAAAGTTTCTGAACTACACAAAGATGTGAGAAAAATGTAAATTTTAGAATAAATGAAATGGGTTTTGTAAATAAGACGGTAAAGAACAAAATGGTATTGTTTAAAATTAATTTTGGGTTTCGGTCACTTTGAAATGAAATTCCAATATTCGGTTAACGTTTTGGTTTATTATACTAAACCATCGTCAGAACTATTTATAATAAAGAAAAAAGGCGTATAAATAAAGTAGAAAGAAGCAATATTTTTGACGGTGTTAGTGAAAAAATTCTTATTTTATGTTAATGTGAGTTTGTATAGAATGAAATGGAAAAATATATAAATGAACATACCTTGTACACTTCTAAATTTATTAAAGAAACCACTATTTAATGTTTTTGATTTTCACTATGTTTTGTCAACATGACACGTGTTTCACCGTCACAGCGGCTTCATGAGATGTAAGGTATAAACAATGATAACTTAATTTATATGTCTCGTAAAAATAGGATCTACAATAATATTATGGGATAATTATTTAACAATATAAGAGTTTATTATTTAATGAAGGTAGAAGAAATAAACACATTAACTAACACCTTAAATTTAACAAAGGCGAAGAACATATATCACGCTTGTCATTAAGTAAATTGGGGAAATTTTCCATTTTGTTAATCTCCAAAGCCACTAGTGAATTTCATTTTAAGCCCTTAAACTTTTTTAAATAAACAAGGTATCAAAGTAGCTTATAAAACAACAGTTTAGGGAAGTTAATAAAAAATAATTCTTCGGAAAATCCTTAACATTTTTCATGTAGCATGTGCTATACCTTAGCCCAAGCGTTTTGGAGTTATTCTCATTCAAAATTTGAAAATCAGATATTTCGCAATCAATCAAGACTTGCATTGATTGCGAAAATGTCAATAGTTACTGTTATTGTCAGTTTTATGTGTATTTTCCTAACGTTTAGACGTTAAAGACTCATTTCGTTTTTTCATAACTAAATTAAATGAAAATGCGGTTCACTGAGAAACAGCGCATAGAGGTTTTGATGATAATGGGATACGGTGATAGGGTTAGAACACAGCAAGAAACTTGTGAGTTATTTAATCAAAAATACCCCAATCGTCCGCCAATATCACAATCAACAGTAAGCAAAATTGAGTACAAGTTTAGGCAATTCGGTCATGTAAGAGATGTCCCTAGATTTGGTCGTCCTCAAGTTGATGAAAATCAACAATTAGAAGTCTTACTGGCAGTTCAAGATAACCAGCATGTGGTGTCTAGGCAGGTAGCAAGTGACGTGGATATTGGAAAAACAACAGTTCTTAAAATACTGCATACAAATAAATACCATCCTTATAAAATGCAAGTTCTCCAAGAACTTTTCGAATGGGACTTTGAGAGGCGCCTTGAATTTTGTGAGCGTTTACAGGATATGTGTTTCGTAAACAGAAATTTTGTAAAAAATATAATTTTTCCGATGAGTCCACATTTTGCTTGAATGGTGACGTAAATACCCAAAATTATCGATATTGGTCCGATGTAAATCCACATTGGATGAGGGAAGGACACACACAATTTAATCAAAAGATCAATGTGCGGGCTGGCGTTGTCGATGACATTGTTATAGGGCCTTTCTTCTTTGACGGAAATTTAACAGGCGAGAGATACTTGAGTTTTTTAGAACCAGAACTTGTTCCAGCCCTGGCCACCCTTTTTCCTGAGTTAGAACGTCCCGATTTGCCACATCATAATATCTGGTTGCAACAAGATGGTGCTCCCCCACATTTCGCTATGGGAATTCGTACATATTTGGACGATACTTTTCCAAACAGGTGGATTGGAAGAGGTGGTTTTATTGAGTGGCCGCCAAGGTCACCCGATTTAACACCACTCGACTTTTTTTTATTTTTATGGGGATACCTTAAGGGAAAAGTATTCAAAAACCAGCCTGCAAATTTAGATGATTTAAAAGATCGCATCCGGCAAGAAATTCGGCAAATTACACCCCAAATGGTTCGAAAGGTTCAGCGAGAATTTGTAGATCGGTTAGGCTATTGTCAGTTGACCAACGGAAGACACTTCGAACATTTACTTTAGAAAAATTATTTTTTAGTTCACCTAACTGTTTTTTCGATAAATAAGACATTTTTAAAATAATTTTATTCTTTGTTTTCTCCATGACTTTTTCCACTATTCAAATTTTGAATGAGAATAACTCCAAAACGCTTGGGCTAAGGTATAGCACATGCTACATGAAAAATGTTTAGGATTTTCCGAAGAATCCGTACATGCAATAATATACAGTGGGTTCTATTTAAGAAAAAAAATTGTGTGTCACTCTTATTTGCAACACCCTGTATATCTACATTTTATGTCAGAATATGCGCGTTCGAAAAACAAAATCGAAGGGTCCGAGCGATTTTTTTATAAAATTGTAGTTTGCGAGATAATGAATTTATTCCTTACTTTACGTCCTCACTGTATATAGGCCAAACAAGCCGTTCTTTTCGCATTAGAATTAAAGACCACCAAGATTCTTTCACCAAAAATAATAAACATTCCACATACGCAGATCATTTAACTTCAGAAAATCATATTTTTAATAACAATTTCAAGATTTTGCATATAGAGTCTTTGGAGATTAACAAAATGAAAAATTTTCTTAATTTACTTAATGACAAGCTTGATATATGTTCTTCTACCTTCATTAAATAATAAACTCTTATATTGTTAAATAATTATCCCATAATATTATTGTAGGTCCTATTTTTACGAGACATATAAATTAAGTTATCATTGTTTATACCTTACATCTGATGAAGCCGCTGTGACGGTGAAACACATGTTGACAAAATATAGTGAAAATCAAAAACATCAAATAGTGTTTTCTTTAATAATTTTATTATGAATGTTCATCAAGTTAAGGCTGAAAATATAAGATTGTACAATTCTTACTCGCTTACACTAAATATGTGGTAACATTTTCTCATGTCCACTCAACAACAAGACAAAATGTTACCAAATTTAGTGTAAGTGATTGAGAATTGCACAAGGTATGTTCATTTATATATTTTTTTAATTCATTCTATACAAACTAATATTAACATAAAATTTCGAACTAATACCGTCAAAAATATTGCTTCTTTCTACTTTATTTATACGCCTTTTTTCTTTATTCCAAATAGTTCTGACGATTGTTTAGTATAATAAACCGAAACGTTAACCAAATATTAGAATTTCATTTCAAAGTGACCGAAACCCAAAAACAATCTATCTATAATTTGAAAAACGGGCAAAGAAACAAAACTATATTTAAAATTAATTTAAGATGGGTTAGCAGCACGCTAAAGCTATTTAAACAATTAAATTGTTATTCTTTTTCATTAGTTCACAATGACAATTTTTTTTAATACACTAACATAACAAAATGTAAAATAAAAAAAGACCGGCATTGATCCGATCAGTACAACTGGAGATATTACATTTTAAACATGAGAAGATTGGAGAAAATCCAGCAAATTATCAAAAATTTATATGTGGATAGTTTCGAAAAAAAATTTTTTTAGCAAAATCCTGAGATACGTGTCAACTAATTTTATGTATATATGTTGTAAGAAAAATGTCGGATGATTCTAAAATGTCACGGCTAAAAAATGTGCGATTTGTAAAAGAATTACCCATGCCTATATGGAATTCATGAAATTTAAAAGTTTTCACGATTAAAAGTCACCTTGTGAAAATTTATTACAAATTGTAATTGGTATCTGTAGGAGGAGGTAAAATAGTTTATGTCAAAAAGAAGAACAACAGTACGTTATTTAATATAAAAGTACCAGCTACCCCGAATAAATAGTTTAAAGTTAAAATCTGAACGCATGAATTAAAAACAATGAAAAATTAGTTTCACGTTACGTGACCTCGGGAACAGTACATACTGCTTCATTTTAAAATTATTTCTGCTCGCCTCTATACTGCCGTGTTAATTCAAAGGTATTTCGGTATCTACTGAAAATTTAATTGTGAAATAACTTATACCGAATATTTAGGTTTCTTTTCTTTCTGATCAAATCAAGCACTATAGGAAAAATCCTTTAAGGCAATCTGGGAGTGGTGCGTGTGGCAATAAAGCAATTCCTGTTGATTCTGTATCGTTGGAGGTTATATTCGTTGGGAAAAATGACCTAGGGAAGGTCGTTCCATAAGGATGAAGTCCTCCAGATGAAATAATTCTTAACTCATGAAGTTTGAGGAGTACTAAGCTGAACCACATGTGGATGGGCGGCAGTGGATTGTCGTGCCGAGCATTTTCCTTGGCAATATCTATAAAAGGAAGTCAAATCCCCAACATCGATGGTCTAGGCTGCCGAGGTTCTTTGTCAGCTCGTGGTCTCCGATCAGACGAATGACCCTCCTTTCGATGGAATCCAGTTTCTGAGAACTTATTTTGGCGATTGCCGCAACGTACTTATGCCAAGGCATATTTCCTCCCAGATTCACGACAAGTAAATTAATAGAGGAAGCCAGTGGGATTGCGTGTCCATCCATGACTATATCCGGTTTGTAATGTTAACCTTTTTCGAGAAAACTGCTGCCTGGGTGTTCTTAGCATTAAATTCGACTTGGTTACAGTCACCCCAACACACTTTTTTACAGGTCTTTGTTGATGCGTGATACTTCATGCTGTCTGCGAAGATGTGCGTCGGCAGTCAATGTTTGTGCATTCAAAGAGAAAGATGAGATAAGTGGGCTATCGTCAGCAAAACTAAATATCGAATTTTTCGTTTTCACTAGAAGGTCGTTAATGTAGAGTAAGAAGAGAGTGGGAGACAATATGGACCCTTGAGGAACACCGCCATTGATGGTGAAAGTGTCTGAGAGAAATCCGTCAATCGCCACTTGCAGAGAGCGGTCCTTAAGAAAGCTAGACAACCATGCACCGAATCGACTGGGCATACCATAGGATCGCAGTGTACTTAGAAGCCCCTCATGCCAAACACGATCAAAGGCTTTAGAAATATCCAGTGCAACAGCAAATTTCAATTTTCTCCATATTTATAGTTACAAACGTATTAATAGGTTTTGGTAGGATATACTGCTTTCGAATTTAAGAGACATTTAGATGAGCTCATTCATGGCACGTTGCTTGAACGATATAATTAACTTTTGACGACATTCGCAGATACGCCCTTTTGAATTAACACGGCAGTTTATTGGTTTACATTTTTAAAGTTTCGGTCACTTTGTACCTTCCTTATAGTACGAAAAGATTGAAATGCAAATAAATGTGAAAAAATTCATCTTTACCCCACTAATAAAAATAAGAAATTCTGTCAAGCATTATTATTCAGCAATTTCAACAATAAAATTAACCTTGTAGTGAGATATTAGTCAAAAAATAACCAACACATTAAATTAATGATTTATCTCAACTATACACAAGATCGCTTACTTATGCTATTATTTTTTGTTGTTAAGTATTTATTTCCCATACGAAGAGAGTATACAAAATAAATAAAATTTTTAGATTTATTGGGCCCTGGAACCCTGAAAAGTTAAATACCGCCCCATACCTACGCCTTATACATATTTTGCTATAAATAATTATAGATAAATTATTTTTTTTAGGAACAGAAACATGGAAATACTCCGGTAATAATATTGACGGTCTATATTTCGACTTTACTTTCATCCCCTTCCCGTCAAGCGGTATCACCCATGTAGAAAACATAGGTTCCATTAGGTTCGTTCCAACCACCCTAAAAATCGTACCATGTACGGGTTTGTTCGGGTTTGTTCGCAGATGCGTAGTAGTCGAAAGGCGTTCCAACCGACACAAAACGGTGTAGCTGGCGATCCCTTTGGTGTTCCAACCAAATTGTGATCGTTCACAAACCAGTTCCTGAACGGTAAAAACGATACATGGCCAAGACCAGGAACCGCTTGTACTGACTTGCGCCCTAAGAATTTTAACCGTTGTTTTTGTATTCCTGGCATTCATGCAGTTCTTTTAGCCTTGTTTTGTAGGAGTTGTTGCTTAATATTTTGATTATTTAATTTATTCTTATTAAATTTGTATAATCCGGTTCCCAAACCTACAAGATATTCTTAACATTAAACGTTATTCTCTTTCATGATTATTAAATACAACAAAACGGAACGAAAAAAGATAATACTCAAGATTAGACGAAAAAATCAAAACAACAAAAGTAGGGTTGTGATTTATGAATGTTATGATAATTAACTAATTACTAAACTTCTTTCCTAGAATCAGACTGGCGATCAGCTGAGATTTTTACACAGAATGGTCACAAAAACGTACCAACCTTGCCTCCCTTGTGCATCGGCAACAAACAGTGCAAAATTAACGCCTGCGCACAAAATCGATTTCAACAGTTTCGTGACGAAACGAACAAACCCGATACAAAAATAGGGTGTTGGAACAATCCTATTTTTGCTTCCAGTATTAGATAAAAATAGTATATTACGTACCGAGGTGGAAAGTTTTTAATTCCTGTCGAGAGAGTCGGTACTAAATCTCGAGACAGTAATGAAACTTTTCACCGAGGTGTGTATATAATTTTATTTACAACCACATCTAACATACACTTCTCATTATTTTGAATTTTGACTTTTTGAAAAATTAGTCAGAAATTTCAAATAACCGCAGGTGGTAAAATAACGTAGGTAATAATACACATCAAGATGGCAAAAATCATTTTTTGAATATGGTTTCCATGTCACTAAACAATATATTATTTTAACAACAGAAAAATGCTCAGATAAGGAATTTTATTTTGCTGCTACTATAGTGGAAGAAGATCTTCTGCCAACTAAAAGCCGCCCGAGATATAAAAGGCATATAACTGTTTCAAAGAATGGTGTACGCGAAACAAAGTTAAAAATTCTGGTTCTGAGTCGGCGCTACTAGCTTATTTCAGTGAAAATGCCAAGACAAAGAAGATATCAACGATTTGGTCACAATATTCAATGCTGAGGACCACTCTATCAATTAGGGAAAAAGTAGACATATCTAAACACGCAAAGCTATTAGCATTTTTAAAAAAGTGTGTTCGTACCTGTATTATTTTGAGATATCGACTTTTAAAAAACTTATAAAAAAATAATTTACTTTCCAACCGGGTGGATAGTAAAAGTAAAAAAACGTTAACTTTCCATCTTTCAAAGATAATGAAATGTCATTATTACATGCATGGTTGTAAATAAAATATGTTTCATGTTACCGGGAATAAATTTTTAACTTTATATACAGGGTTCGCAAAAAAAGCATCAATAGAAATTTATTTTAAATGTGGATTTGATAAAAATTAACTTAAGCTATAGTTGTGGCTTGTTTAAATATGAAAAATAACTTATATGAATTTAATCGTGTATTTTCCGATAGCTGTAAGTATACTTACCACTTCTACAATTTTCAGTACAGCCCATCGGTCGAAATTTCCCATTTTAAGCTTCTTTAGATTAGTTCCTTACGTAAACAAATCCATGGTCAATGGACGTATTTTAAAAAACTCATATTAATGTTGTGAGTTTATGCGCAACTTAATGAAGGCAGATATAGTTTAGAAGGTGTAGGAACAATGAAAACAATTCCTCGTTATGAAAAAAATGTTGACGTTTCGACCATTTAGTGTGGCAAAGTACTATAACTCTGTTGTTGTCTAAAATATAGAAAATATTACTCAGAAAGTAATGAATTATGGCATTATTGGAAATAGATTTATTTAAACAACCATTAAAATTACAGGGTGTCCCATTTTCGACACTTTTATAGGGTATCTCCATATCTAATTGTTAGTGCTATCAAAAAAGTAATGTAGGTGTCATGTACTCTTTTTGGGTCAAACTTAAAATGGTACAATCAAAATTTGAAAACTTTCGCTCGCTTATGAGATACGGGGGAAAATCAAAAAATTTACAATTCCAAAATTACCCTATATTCTCTTAGTTAAAAGATATACATAAAAATGTTTCATAAAGAAGTTTCTTTATATTGATTATTGAATAATCTGCAGTTTTCAGAATAAGTATATGAGGTCAGGTAAAAAAGTTATCGGACCTAACTTCATTTTTTTAAATGGAATGCCCTGAATATTTTAATCTAAAAAGATACTATTTTAAATTCTCCTTTCAAATATATAACACACCATGGATGATATTGGATTTATTAAACTTTATTATTTTCAACAACAGTAGACCATGAAATAAAAGCTAATATCATAGAAACAACTATGTTGATTATTAACATTTAACGTCAGTTTCATTTTTACATATTCATTTGCGAAAATTACCAATCAACATTTTGAAAAATTTGATATGATATCCGTTTAATTGAAAGTGGAAAAAACGAAAAAATGGAGCAAAATGTATATTTTGTTCGCTATCCGGAAAGACGGTAACCATTTAAGGCATATTCCCAACATTTGCGATGATTTCCGTTATTTTTTACCTTAATCTGAATCATTTATTTCGTTTCAAAGTAATAAAGTTTAAATGAATCGCCTAGGAAACCAATATCATCCATGGTGTATTATTTATTTGAAAGGAGAATTTAAAATAGTCACTTTTTATAATAAAATATACAGGCTGTTCCATTTTAAAAAATGAGGTGAGGACCGATAACTTTTTTACCTGACCCCGTATACTTATTCTGAAAACGGCAGATTATTCAACGATTAATATAAAGAAACTTCTGTATAAAACATATTTCCGTATCTCTTTTAACTAAGAAATTATAGGGTAATTTTGAATTGTCAATTTTTTAATTTTTCCCCGTATCTCTTAAGCCAGCGAGAATTTTCAAATTTTAATTTTACCATTTTAAGTTTGACCCAAAAAGAGCACATTTCACCTACATAACTTTTTTGATAGCACTAACGATTACGGAGATACCTATAAAAATGTCGAAAATGGGACACACTGTACTACTTTGACCCCCCCCCTCTTCCTATTGTAGATCTTAAGGGTAACATCCACCACTCGCAGGGGGTTAAACCACTATGGCAAGCATTAATTAAAAGCGTCTCCATTAACAATAAAATTTACATATCTTTCCGGTTTTTTATATTATTTACATAGTAGTAACATATTAAATTAAAGCAATAGTTTAAAAATATAATTTTGTAATGATTTATAAACGAGTTGGTACAGACTCATTAAAGGTCCAAACGTTAACAATTTTTTTTAATATAACGAAATTGTTTTCATATGTCCTACCCACGTTTAATACTACCACGAAACACTAAATCCTACCTTCAACTAATATTTTAATTATACTATAAAGTAGTAAAATATTTCTATCCCTTTTTTTGATTCGCACAATTTTTTTTTACTTAAAAGTCTTTAGCCAAAACATAACGCGAAAAAAATTAATAAATCAGCAGCAAATAACACTTAACACTGTCAACTTTTAACTAAAGTTCAAATAAAAGTAAATATTATAAAATTATCACTGAAAATTCCACGCTAGAAACTTGCTAATGCGATTACGCACTTCAGTATAGTGCATTTATTTTCAACAATAACTAATAACATTGTGGACAACCGATTGCTTGTAACTAAATTTTAAACGCCGCTTCTACTACATTGATAAAAAAAATAATACCGGCTTTTGTTTAAAACAATTATTTTTTATGTCTTTGTGAAAATTATTTGCGAACGCTCGGTAATTATATATGTATCTTCGTACAAAATAATTTGTATTTACGTTAAATCTGTTAGCAATGCACTACAATTATTGAAGTTTGTTGAATTAAACGCATGACCAAGGGTAGAATAATGATACGCCAAACTTACCTTAAAAAATAATAAAAAATACTAACAACAACGTGAATCTCCATAATCAATTTAAAAATAACTCACGCCATGACGTCACTGCGCGCGCCAAAGGAAATTGAAATGGCTAGATATCATACATTGCATCATGCGACAAAATACTGTAGATAAGACTTTATTCTATCAGGAAATAATGATTGCTGCTGATCTTCAAATAATCCTCAATATTCTCTTTTAAGAGCACTTATCAGTGACCTCCAGTAAGGTAAAATGGGGTGACAAACTACTATTGGATAGATTTTGTTCAAATTTTGAATTTAGCTTCGAAATGTGCTACTACATAACACTATACAGGGTGTCCCATAACTAATGGTACACAGGAAAACTGCAGATTCCTTGGGTAAAAATTCTTCGATTTGGCCATACTTAGTTTGGTTCAAGAGCTGGTAATAACCGAGATACAGGGTGTCCAAGTAAAAATTTAATTTTCAATTTTCCTAAATAACTTATTTATGAATCAATATTTTTGCACAAAATTTTGTGACTAGGGTTTTTTTGGAGAAAGGAATTTGATTTTGTTAATAATTTTGATATAGATTATAGGGGCCGCTCTCTGCGGTACTTTGGATACATAAAAAGAAATGTAACTTTTTTGCGCCTTAGTATAATTATATTTTTATTAAAAATATCAGTTTTTCCGTCATTTTTAAGCAATAAAGGTATACTTTGTAAATGTCGCTCCGACTAACCGTTTTCGAGATATTTTCAATTACAATTTCTAATGCGCCATTTAAATTTTGATTTGTAAATGTGAAATTTGTCACAGTAGGCTTTGGTAAAAACAAATACAATGGAAGCACTTTGAAACCTCATTTATGTCAAAGTTTATTTTCATTTGTCAGCATTGTGGGTGTTTTTAAGGAGTTTTTGAAGATAATTGTTATCAAAAATTAAACTACTCCACCTACTTAATCGCACATGCGAGCAAGTCTCGTCATAACCGTCATTAACCTTGACCGAGCGGTTGACGGATCGAGAGCCTATAATATACAGTTTGGTTGACGGTACGATAAAATATTAGGGAGGGTCGGACTTTATACGATAAATAATATTCAATGCATATAAATTAATATTTTTGTTATTCGTTTTGTCTTGGGGGGTGCACGTGCGCATGTGCTCCTGTGGAAGAACCGCCACTGCATTAGCTTTCCAGTTGACTATAGCCAATTGAAATTGGTTATTCTTTCTTATTTTGAAGGCCTATAGGAATAATTTTTTTCTGGCCAGTGGACGTTGAAATTAAGTATTAACAGGAAATTTCCAAAATGGAAAATTGTCGTAATATATATTTTCCAAGTTGAACTTCTCGACTTCTGATCTCCTCATGTAAAATTATTATTTTTTTTCTAAAATACTCAGAGTGGTCGCATTATTTTTTATAAGGTTTAAATGTAAGGTTCAACCTTCGACAGAATGCATGCGTTAGCCATGATTTTTTGTACCCAAATCTATTATACATAATTTTTTCTACAATTAGTTTTATTATGTGAGTATGTGACTGTGTGAAAGTATATACGGTGGATCAAAAATAAATGATTTTCTAAATTTGGAATTTAAAAAATATTACTGTATATAAATAATTTGTGTATCTGCTTTAATATTATACAAGGTGTTTAAAAAAATATATGCAATCGCCCATGTGGTGATTTTTTACCCAATAATAAGAGAAATAGTATCAATAGATGCTTTTACACGGACGTGCGTGCGATTGGGCGCTCTAATAATTTCAGAATAAGGCAAAATTCTCATATTTGTGTCAGAGTGAGAAGATCTTTACATATAAAGTTGAATGCTTGTAATGAAGCTGATGGTGCTGGCTCTTTTGAACATTTACTGTACTTTTATTTAGCTAGATACGTTTTCATAGCATAAATACATAATCATGTTACGCTGCCTATACAGGGTGATTTACGACGAGCATGCATTAGAACTTTATGGAGAACTACTGAATATATGTTTCTGAAACTTTGGGGATCTAGGTTTATCGATATTCTCTCTTGAACTAAAATATTCACATCTTTCTGTCATTTCCGGTTATACCGGAAGTAGCTGCCAACTTTGTTTTTTTAAATACAAGATGGTAATTTTTATTATATTTTTCGATTAAGCGTTAAATACTAAGCACATTTTATAAAACATGTTTTTGTCAGAGACTCTGTTAGTTTTTGAGATATCTGGACGTAATCCATATAATTATTTTACCTTATCTCTTGGACCAACATTTTTTTTATCACCGAATAGCTAGAAGATCATCAAGTCTCAGAAATATTTCAAATTCTGCAGAAAATGTACAGGGTGGTCACAATTCAAGGTTTATTGTGAGAGAATTCAACCATTAAAAATTTTCTTACTTTAAATGAAACACCCTGTATATTATTATTTAATTTGATGGCAAATTAGTTGTTCTTTATAAATAGTATTTACTGTCCTATACCTATATCAAAGCGTTTTCTCAAAAAATCCAATTTTATTCCGAAAATACTATTTGTGCAAGTGTGCTATGGAAACAATACTTGGGAACTGTATACTGATGTCTATACGGATTTTTAAGTGAAGATTTTAAAATTTATTTACGGTTTACATTGAATGTGGCAAAATTAAGTTAAGAACATGTGGAATATATCGGGATAAATAACCGAATAGGCCGATTCCCACACTTGAAATTATTAGAAGACTAAATAATAATTTTTAATATTTGGATCATTTGAAGCCAAATGGCGAAGAATTAAACCAATACTGAAGAATGAGATATTTGAAGTTACCATTTTATCATAAGAATTTAAAGTTTATAAACTTGATTCCTTGCTATTTTAAAAAAAATAATATTTAAACCATTAAATTTAAAACAATTTAAAACAATAAACTGCATTTTATTTCTATAAATTCAATTAAGAAACGTTTTAGAACGTTGTATTTTTAAGCGATCAATCACTTTTCCTCCGTATAGATATCAGTATACCAATGAGTAAAATTGTTTTCACAGCACACTTGAACAAATAGTATTTTCGGAATAAAATCGGATTTTTTGAGAAAACGCTTTGATATAGGTATAGGACAGTAAATACTATTTATAAAGAACAACTAATTTTCCATCAAATTAAAGAAAAATATACAGGGTGTTCCATTTAAAATAAGAAAGTTTTTAATGGTTGAATTTTTTAACAATGAACCTTGAATTGTGACCATAACCAAATTCTGCCGAATTTGAAATATTTTTGAGACTTGATGATCTTCTAGCTATTCGGTGAGAAAAAAATTTTAGTCCAAGAGCTAAGGTAAAAAAATTATGTGGATTATTTCATCGTCATGCATTTGCCAAATATTTAACGCTTCGTGCTCGTCAGAGGCTCGGGTTTGTTCGTACAAACCCGAACGAACCTTGAGCACAAAGGGATTTACCGCGTCTAGTGGAACGGGTTTGTGGCAGGCTCGCCAAGAAGTTCTGTTTGCAGCGAGACGGGGACCGTATTTAAAAAAATTAAGTTGATGATGGTGACCTGAAGAGGAAACATCACATGATGCCATCTTGGGGAGAATAAAAGTAGCAATGAGAATGTGAAATTTTATTTTTGGACATCTCTTCGAACAAAGTCAGGAAAAACTAAGAACCCAAAAGCAAAATTTTAGGTTTTTGAAAATATTTTGAAGGCCCCTGTATTTATATTTGGGGATTTTGCGGCTTATATTTGGGGTTTTTGCGGCATATTTTTGCCCATAATTACGCAACTTTTCCCCAATTTAACCGACTTCGTATCCCTTACCGAAAACCTAATTATTGTGAAGGCCGAATTTGTAACACCCTGTATAAATGCACCATACACTTGAGAAGCTGTCAAAGGTTAAACGATAAAATAATTCCATATTTCGTAATATGACATACCTTGAAAAATAATTTTCGCACGTTCTAATTGTAATAGGTTATTCATATTGTTGTTAATAGGAAGCTTATTGAATTGCAAAAAAACAAACAAAAAGACAATGCAGTCATTGAGGTACTTTATAAGAAAGGTACAACTTTTATCTAAAAATTGCTTGGCGTTAAATAAAAAATAAAATGTGTTTGCGAAATAAATGATGAGTGGTAATTGTATTTTTTTCTTAAATGAAATTAAGTTGTGTTTTGTAGCTTGTTCGAAGACACCTATACAGGATGACTCATAAGGAGCGGACCAAACTCCAAGAGTATAATTATTGTACAAGTGCAAATATGTGCATATTACGTCCTCATTCGATTTTCATTTGTTTTCTAGTCATAGCGTCATTACCATGGATCTTAAATCAAGGGGGACACGGCTTTGGTTCACAGTCGTTGAAGAATAAACAATTCACATTCTTAGGTAGGTTGTAAACATGAACATTTAATATATTAAAGAGACATAATTGTTTATATTCTGTCAGAATCATACAAAGTTTTAAGCAGAAATCATTGATGCCAAGTCTGTACTGAGGGTCCTAAACCTACCGCCTGCGTATGAAACCGAATGGTATATTATTAATTATATTGCATGCATTTCTCATGTGTATAGTCTTTGCAGCGAACCCTCAAGCTTTTTCGACAGTTGACATCAGCAATATGTCATCGATCAGCTGTTTAGCGACTTAATCAAATACCCCAGTTTTATAGGAACCGCATTGAGCGTGTTGTGTTTTTATATTTTTCCAGTTTGATTGATGCTAATAAGTTTTAAAAGTGTATTTCCGTCATTTTAGTATAGTTTATTTTGTTTTGAAAACTTTGATTAACTACATATTGAGTTGTTTGTGTATCTGGTAAATAATAGTAAGTACGAGGCACGTAACGAAAAATTTATAGGTTAATATTTTATTTATCTGCTTTTAGCATAGGCGTAACTAGAGGGGGGGCCAGGTGGGCCGTGCCCAGCCCAGATTGCTCTGGTGCCCACCCCAGAGTTTCCGAAGTTCGAAGCCATACATACGTCATAGTGACACTTGCCATTAAAATCCTACTAGACTAGGGGCCAGGTCCCCGTACAAAATCATTCTAGTTACGCCAATGGTTTTTAGGCGAAAATAATAATTATAAAGCATAATTATTGTCTGCGTTCTACCTCAGCTGATGGCACGGTTAGAGAAACAAAGGTGAATTTTAATATTAATAAAAAAATTTCTAGGTGTTTTATTTCTTTCCGAGTAAGTTGAGATTTATTTCAGTTAAATATCAGGTAATACTTTTGTGTGGCCTTGTAGACAGTTTGGTTAGCTGGGAAAGTAAAAAATATCTGAATGATATTTTTAATAGTTTTGGTCAGAATTCAAGTTCAATTATTGATCATGTAGTGTGTAATAATACAATGTGTGTTTTATTCCCTATAATAAATAATAAAAAATGTATTTAAAAATATAAATAGACTCGTTTCATTTTTAAAATAAATGTAAGTACTATTGTAGTACGGTCCTGGAAGGTCCTGGAATGGCATACAAACCTAGGCAAAATAAATAACCAGAAATAAGCAGACAAGTCATTAATATCACGTGACACTTGACATATCTGGCGCGAGGGTTCGCTGCAACGACTATACCTATTAAGTAAAAATATTATTCTAAATATGTGTGTATCTTTTTAATTCTCTAGTCGTAAAGTTATTTATAATGTCCCAACAACATGAAATTGCAATGTTTTAGGGAAATCACTGTGGCAACGCCGTATGGCCCTTTTTACGGGTCATAGTACACATGATCCTGAAGTTTAGGATTCTCATTCATTTCTCGGCGGTGTTGTTGACGCTTATTCGCTACTCCTTTTGTGATTGTTTGTGGTGTTTTTGGATTAATTTTTAGTGTTTTTTCGAACCAAAACTATTTAGAGCTATTTATTACATATCTATCGATTGTTCGTCAGTGCGTGGTGTGTAAGAAATTCGATTATTCTAACCCCCTGATTAATATTTCCTCGATAAGTGAGAATGAGGTTATGTTTTTTAGGTAAAGCAGTGGTGTAGCTAATTCTAAACGCGTACCTTATTACAGCGTTGCCATTTTTTAAGCCATCTTCTAACTTATTTGAAACTGTAGGACTGTATATGATTGTAAATAAATGATGTCTCATGAATGGAATGCTTGGTCCCCCCTGTTATATTATACTGGTGTTATGGAAATGACGTAGTATATTTAAAAGGGTGACTCCTTGGGTGTCCTAGCGAAAGTCTACATACTTTTTTTTTTAAATCGAATATCTAAATACTAAGGTGAGGTTTTACCCACATACTATCGCGCCGTTCCATCTGAATTCACTTAGCAACAATGTGGGTCACTAAAGTATACATACTAACCGTGTTGTCAGATCACACCGGGTGTCTCGCCCTTGCTTGGATACTTGCCGCGCGCCATTATCGTTGCTTCAGTATGTTTCGAGACTCGGGGGTGGAGTGACACTATCGAGGGTTCCACGTGCTTGACGTATACGAATTTTAAACGTTTTGTTAGTTGTAGCAGTACCCGATTTCTTTTCTGTCTTGAAATAATTCATAATAACAAATGTTGTGATGTGATTTCAAATTTGTGTGATATTATCTACTGTTGAAAAATACTTTTTGTCTTTTATTTTTTTATGGAATTTAATTATAAAACTGATTATTTTAAAATAAGATCGAAGGTAATAGAGTATGTACCTTAAAATTTGTTGTCTAAAAAATTTAAAAAAGAAGTGAAAACGCGTGTCAAAGACGTCTTATTGTCAAAAACTGAACAGGTGTTCTGTGTTGCAATATGAAAACACCGCCTATAATGCGCTAACGTCTTTTGAACCTCGAGACTGCGTTAATAACTATTGATTGCGAAGGTCCTCAGTAGCGGCCACCTAAATTTTCAGATTTCATATAAAGTGTATATTTCGTTCAATAATTCAACGCGCCATTTATGGTTATTTTTCTTTAATTTATTTTCTTCTCATGATTTGCCGGTTCAAATATAATAAGTCATTTCCATAACACCCTGTATATCTATGGTCGTAAACAACTTTCCAGAAAAACAATAGGGGATGTTTGAAAATTAGTATAATTGTTCTTGGTCGTCTTCTGTTAATTAGACAAAGGTACTTTTATAAAGCCCTTATTGGAACTGCCGTCTTTCATACCTACTTTCACCTTTGACACTACAACAACTGTCATATTTGTTGTTGCTGTTAAGGAACAATTCTTTATTGTCTTTCAGTGTTTGTGTGTTAAATTTAAGTTTTGGAAAAAATAGTAATTCTTAACTCAATATGGTGCAAGACTATGCCAAGTTTGCCATGAACTGGGTAAGAAGATAAGAAGAGAGTCAAGTCCGTCGATTTTTAGTTTTTCTTAACCAAGATGTATCAAAGCGGTCACCTGTAAAAACGGAAACAGAAGAGATGGAGATTCTACAGATATAATCCATCTCTTCCTTGTTGTTTCAGTCACAGGGTGGAAATCTTGCCTGATTAACTGGGTACACGCAAAATCTCTGACATCATGAAATTAGTAAGTTAATGTAGTCAGTTTTGATTACTCTGTAAAGAGTACGACAAATTAATTATAATTAATTATAGATTGTAAGTGCGACAATATTTGCACCTGCAAATAAGTTATTAACGACATTCTACATAGTCTACACGCTTCTATTTAGTATTTCACATTTAATGGGATATTTAATTAATGACTAAATTCTGTGGGCGTCAGAATTCGACTTCTTAAGTACTAAGGTCGCCGAGGGGTTAATCTTAACAATTAAGAAAAATATTCTGCCTTTACGGTCTAGGTATGCAGTAGACATTAAATTTATTAACTTGTGTGCAGTTGTGCGTGTATAAGGTTTGTTCGCAGGTTAGTGCTACAGTAATGGTTTTTTTGTTAACATTTTCGATCACCGGAAATACATTTATAAGTATTTATGGTGTGGTTGCCTAATATAGAGTGTTCCTTAATGACGTACACGGAAAAAGACTATTAGTAAAATTATTATAGTAAAGATTTTATTGTACGATTTCCTATAAATATAGTATTAATTATATTTTCCGTACCAAAATAATTTATAAAAAACTATAGTTAATATTTCTAATCAAGTAAATACAGGGTGTTCCTTAATGACGTGCTAATATTTCAGGGTGTGTTCCTTAGGACATTTTATAAAGAAAAGTTCATTGAACATATATCCGCAACGGCTTAAATTTTTTGATACAGGGTGTTGAATTTTTATTTTTTAAATTTTGTAATATCTCCGAAAGTACTTTAGATATTATTTTCCATTTTGGTATGTGTTAATAGGATATAGAGCCACAAATTTTAGATACAAAAGTTATTCAATTGTTCCAGCAGTGGCGTCCCTGCAAGCATGTCCTCTGATATTTTTACGAAAAAGATGGTACGTCACTGACATTTTTCCATGTGGATATTTTTTCTGATTAGCCTGGTCAATTCTACAAGAAAACGGTCTCTTGAGTTTTTCTCGTCTTGTTCTTGATTAAACACCACTAAATTCAATTGAAACTCATTATTATTAACATTGATAAAATAATTAATTATAAATTTTGTTTCATAAAATTGTTGGAAATGGCCAGCTTCACTTAAAAGGCATGCTTTTTGCATCGAATTGCTCACTCCAACAATTTTTATGAAACAAAATTTATAATTAATTATTTTATCAATGTTACTAATAAGAATCAGTTTCAATATGAATTTAGCGGTTCTAATAAAGAACGGTGCGCGTCTGACTATAAAAACTCAAGAGATCGTTTTCTTGTAAAATTGACCAGTGGCGTACTATCTTTTTCGTAAAAAATATCAGAGGACATGTTTGCAGGGACGCCACTAGTGGAACAATTGAATAACTTTTGAACTAAGATTTGTGGTAACACATACCAAAATTGAAGATAATATCTAAAGTATTTTCGGAAATATTAAAAATTGGCCATTTGGGAAAGTAAAAATTTTTCGACAATCCCCCCTCGTAGCTGATAAAAAAATGAACAAATTGAATCCGGCCTGATCCCCGTAGCTCCATTAATAAACTACTTATTAGCATTAATGTAATATTTCCCCTCCCCCCCCCCAATTTCTCCCCTCCTAATTGACCAAACAACTCAGCCTCCGGCCCATCAAAGTACTCGGTGTTACCCGTTGATTCGCGAAAAATTGAAGCCCCAACTCCGCCCCTTGTCGATATATGATTAATTAAATTTTATTGTCTTTTGCAGATGTCAATCGCGACAATTCGCGAACTCATTTAGATATCGGGATCAGGTTTGTTCGAGCTTACGCGCTCTGTCAAGCTCTTCCATTTTGCCCTTCATATTTTTATTTGTAGCATTAAAACCGGCGGAGTTATTTTCCATTTTCCATTGTAGGTTAGATTTACGGGGCATGCCCTCCTCCCCCCGCATGCGGCGCCCCCTACAAATCATGTCCGAATATCGAGGGGATCCTACTGTATCGATTGGAAAAAAAAATTACTCGATTTCGTCAAGCGATTTTCGAGCCATTGATTGTGCCAGAACGACTCCACTAACATATTTAAATTAGAAAAGAAATGTTATCGATATTTTTTACAAAAAAGTGGTACGCCAATGACTTTTTTTATTCGAATATTTTTGTAATGGATGGTCAATTCTACATGAAAACGGTATCTTGTAGTCTTCTCGTCAGATACACCGTTCTTGTTTAAAACAATTAAGTTCCAAATGAAGCTCATTATTATTAATATTGATAATGATCAATTTTGTTTCATAGTTGTTGGAAATGACCAAAATTTCTTCTGACTTCTGATGAAAAGGACACAAGAGACCGTTTTCTTGTAGAATTGATCAGTCTAATAAAAGAAACGTGTGTAAGAATATCAGTGGCGTACCACTTTCCTTGTAAAGAATATCAGAGGACACGCTTCCAGGGACGTCACTGGTAGATGGATAGAATAACTATTACACCTAAAATGTGTAGTTTTATATCCTATTCCATATTATCAAAATAATATATAAAGTTATTTCGGAGATTTTATCAAAAAAATAACGAAAAAAAAATCCGAACAAACACCCTGTAGCAAAAAAATTAAGCCGTTCTGGCCTTGGACCGAAGGAATTGCATTTTGAAATATTAGCACGTCATTAATGAACTCCCTGTATACTAAAAATAAATTGTTAGTTAATTCTTCTTTTTTCCTAAAATGATAATATTAACGCCTGTTTGAGACAATTTAGTGACATTGCCAAAAATAAAATTTTCAAAAATTAGCGAGATTATGTCGAATCATATATTAAATAAACCTATTCTGTTCACTGCCATTTTACGCTGTGGGCTTCATTTATGCTTAGATATTGGCCGACACTTAGAAATTCTTCTGGCTAATATAATGTTTATCACGGACTGTAAAATAATTCCGCACCATTCTCTGGAGGGCGCAACACGTCTAGGGTCCTTAAACAACCTTTGACGGGATGTAACGATAGCGCATGTTTTTGGCTTGGTGGTCATTCTAGGTTTATTTATTTCTATGGATCAATTTTTATAAAAAATCGTCTTTTGTTTCACTTGTAATAGTACGGCAGCCCGTTACCAAAATGTCCTGTTATCACGCCTTCATCTAGTCAATGACTAATCGCTAGATTAATAAAAAATAAGATAGTTTTACTCGAGCGAAAAAGTTGGGCAACGCTGTGCTTACCCGTCAGAGTTATTTCAGCCCGTAAGAAAGCAGATCGTCTTTTTGCTACTACACCTTGTCCATTCTTGATGAAATCATATTAAAAATATGAAAAAAAACGTGAATTTATCGACAACGGACGTTTTGTCCCCAGTTTAAATAAAAGGTCAGTCAAAGTCATTTTTTTTTTTAAATTGTTGATAACACTCTAAAAAATAGTAAATCGAGTCGAACGGACATTTTCCGTGTTGCGCAGCTGCAGGGAGGGCAGCGCAGTCGGATCTCGTATCTGTATAATTCATGATCGCGGTACATGGGGGTGTGCATGGAACGGCTTGTTGTATTGCTTGGTTGTCTATAACAACTCAGCATCAGCTATGTCCCCATATTGCATTGTTATTGATACACGTGCTGTGTTGACTGAAAATGGTTTTGCTAAAAAATTCGTGTGTAAAAATGTCAGTTCATATTTTCCCCCCATTTTCCGAGCCACAATACACGATTTCTGCTTGAAAACGGACGAGAAACTCGAACAGCTTTAAAAAAATTACATACCTAAGATCCGACAAGTAAAACGGACGAGGCGTGATAAGTTGAGTTCTCCGCTGTAAACAAATTTCGATTTTCCCAAACCAAAACTATTCACCGCACGGAAAATGTCAGTTCCTATTTTCATAACCACTTTTTTTTACACATGTAAAGATGATTCTCAATGATTTCGCAATGTTGCCAATGTCCGTTCTTGTTAAGTTCCTTTTTAAGACCTTATTAAACCACCCAATAAATCATGGGTCGTGATCAGTCTGAAATCCTGGTAACGGACTGCCGTACTATAAGGAAAAAACTTTCTCAGAAATACTTTCTTGTAGATTGCTTAAAAATTATCCAAAGTGGCGGACAGAGAATCGGTTTACGACATTCCGAAAAAAGTGAGGATGTCAGCGGAAGTGACAAAAATTGAAGACAAGAAAGAAAAGGAAAAAAACGAAAATGAAGACAATAAGGAAGATAAAGTTAAAAAAGAAAATGAGGAAGATCGACAAGAAAAAGATATAGATGAAATAAAAGAGGAACCAGAAAAGTCGATAGGAAAAAGAATTAAAGAGCAATGGCAGCTAATTTTAAAAATTGTTGAACTGGTAAGCAATTAATCGATCTATATGAATGACCTATTGTTAAAAGGGACCTAAGTCAGTTTAAAGAAATTTTGAGAAACGGGCCTAAAACTGCCTACAAATATAATGATTCTAAGAAATTTAAAAAAAATCAGTGACTGTGCAGCTCTAATACACTCTTACAATGCTAGCCAGCGGGTCCCTTTTGGCACCAACATAGCCGTATACTCCTAAAGATATCCAATGTACATATCGGCTGATGCGTCCGGTGAGGACACATAGGATTTTCCATGTAAAGACTACAATACAAGAATAATGCCCTTGTTCAATTTAAATTTTATTTTGCTAGTAATTTAAGAGTCATTGAACAAAATGTATTTTTAAAATAAACTACGAAATACGGACCTGACTCATTTCTGACAGTACAGGGTGTCCCATTTTCGACACTTCTATAGGGTATCTCCGTAATTGTTAGTGCTATCAAAAAAGTAATATAGGTGTCATGTGCTCTTTTTGGGTCAAACTTAAATGGTAAATCAAAATTTGAAAGTTTTCGCTCGCTTAAGAGATACGGGGGGAAATCAAAAAATTGACAATTTCTAAATTACCCTATATTTTCTTATTTAAAAGATACGGAAAAATGTTCTATACAAAAGTTTCTTTTTAATGATTGTTGAGTAATCTGCCGTTTTTAGAATAAGTATACTGGGTCAGGTAAGAATGTTATCAGACCTAACATCATTTTTTTTAAATGGAACACCCTGTATATTTTAATCTAAAAAGATAGCATTTTAAATTCTTTTTTCAAATTTATAATACACCATGGATGATATTGGTTTCCTACGCGATTTATTTAAACTTTTCTTCATTTTCCTTGTTTTCTTTATTATAAATTTTTGATCTCGGCATAGCAAAAGAGCCATATATTTTTTAATTATGTTCCAGTCGTCGGAATATGTCCTTAAATGGTTGCCGTGTTTCCGGATAGCAGACAAAATATAAATTTTGAGACATTTCTTCGGTTTTTCCACTCTCAATATAAACTGATGAATTTTTCAAAATTTTGATAAGTCATTTGCATAATTTAATATGTAAAAATGAAATTGACGTCAAATGTTAGTAACAACTACAATGTTAACGTAGTTGTTTCTAGGATATTAGCTTTTGTTTCATGGCCTAGTGTCGTTTAAAGTAATAAAGTTTAAATAAATCACCTAGGAAACCAATATTATCCATCATGTGTTATATATCTGAAAAGAACGAGAATTTAAAATGCTATGTTTTTGGATTAAAATATACAGGGTGTTCCATTTAAAAAAAATGAGGTTAGGTCCTATAACTTTTTAACCTGACCCCGTATACTTATTCTGAAACCGGCAGATTATTCAAGAATCATTATAAAGAAACTTTTAGATAAAACATTTTTCTGTATTTCTTTTAAGAAAAGAAAATATATGCTAATTTTAAAATTGTAATTTTTTTTGATTTTCCCCCGTTCTCTTAAGCGAGCGAAAATTTTCAAATTTTGATTCTACCATTTTAAGTTTGGCCCAAAAAGAGCACTTATGTCAATGTTAAGGTTCGGGACAGGTTTTGACTAAAATTACTTATTCAATAACTGTAATAACCTTTCAGTAAAAAAATATCAACAGATAGTAAATTATCGTTTTATTTTACACTACACAATAAACAACTAAAAACGTAATGATAGATTTTTACAAAATTTAATAATAATGTATGGTATGGTATGATGTTCCATAAGTTCTGGCACACATTTCAACCAATTATTTTTTTTGTAATACATAGTTTTGTACACACACAAAAATTTTAACTCCGTGTTAACACAAAAAATAGTTCAAAACGGTCCACACCAGAATTGGTTAAAGAATATTTATAAACACGGTGTTAAAGTCACAATTTTTGAGTGGTTCAATGTTAACAACGGTTATTGGTGATTTTAACCAGTATTTTGTTGTTAACCGATACCGTTGGTTAAATTTAACATTTTATTAAGTAGAATTTACAAGAAACTTTTGTTGTGTCAACTAAGTACGGTAGTTAGATTATAACTATTAACAGAGTTAATCTTAACAGCAAAAATTGTTAATTCAAAGGTATTGAGAGATATATACGAGGTGTTAAAGAAGAATCGAATATTACAAATATTCAAAAAACTAATGAATAAATATTTGAAAATTGATACATTAATGTAGTTAAAACGACAAAACCGTTTTTGTAACTGTACAGTTTCAATCAGAAAAATGCAAATTTTTTTATTTTAAATCCAACATCCTGTATATAATTGAAGAATTAAATATTCTCTTAAAAAACAAATTTAACGATGTAACTCTAATAAAATTAAGTTTCTTGAATAATGAGGTAAGTGCTTGAATGAAATAAAATCAAATATTTCTGAAGTATTTTCTATTCCCAGATTCTTTGAATAAAAATTTTAAAAACTTAAATTAATTCTATCCCTTATAGAGCAAATAATAACAAATAACTTTCCAAATCTTCAAATCAGTATTAAATATAGATTTATATTTAAAATAAATCATCATTAAAATATCAAAAAATATTTTCTATAACTTAAGTCATAAATACCTAGTATTTATGTTTTAACTGTGTTCTAACTTCTCTTATCTTTGCGGTTGGCCGTACTTTTCCATCATCAATTTTTGACAAAAATAACTGTACATAACTTCACAATGGAGATAAACTGTCGTCATACTCTGTATTCAACACAAGGAATGTTTTAAACAAAGTTGCCAAGGATGCTGAAGATGAACAAGGAATGAATAGCTTGTCGACACAGATGTGATAATTACTAATGGCTCCAATGTTTGGACCCTCTGCAGCTAAAAATGGTTGCTTCGTCTGCTTTTTATTATTTATATCTTGTAGAGGTATATTATTCTAAAAAATAAATTTACGCTTTATAAACTTTAAGAAACACTGTTATAGGAATAAAAACAGGAACATATTTTAAAAATAAATACAACCATATACATATATGTATGTATGTAATATTTAGGCGGAAGAAAAACCTACTTTGGATCTCTCTAAAAATACTTTTAAATTGATTTACCTGGCACGACACATCGAGTCCCGTTTTCTTTAATGGTATATGAGGCCTAACAAATCTATCGCTACAATCATTATTTGATATTCCTGGGTTGATTGTATCTTCTGGTACGATATCGAGTTCAATTTCAGAGCCACTATATAAGTTCCAAAGATAGCTAAATTTATATATTTTGAAAATACCTTATACCGATTTGAAAGATGTTTGAGTGTTGTTTTTCAAACCAATTATGACATTATAAGGTGGCTGTTTCAATTCAATGAATATTGGGAAAAGTCATTGCCAATTATTGTACCTTCTTCATCGGTAATGTAAATTGCATCATCATCGATAGAAAATGTTTCTTTCTTTCGCTAAAATAATTACACGAATTTAATCATATATATGTATAGCGTGTAGCTGCCGTTAGGAAATCTACAAACTAATATTAAAAAGTTTTAATCCAAACCTTCCATAACTACCTATACCTATATTTTAAACATATAGAAAAATTGTGATTTTAAATTAAATAAAAACTAATATCATTATTTTGAAATACCCTTAGCGTGAATCAGTGTTATCAGTGGATTTGATTACAGGAGTATCTCACCAAAACCATTATCATTAAACACATGAAAATATGATATTATGTACTTACCTACAGTTATGAGAGATTCTAAGGTTGGTTCACACTTAATCCATCTTTTTTCTGTACCATATAATATTTTAAACACTGACATTTCAAATCAAATATGCCCAAATTGCCCGAAACATACACTCAATGAGGAGAATTAAAATTAGTCTGCCGTTCGAGTTGGAACGAATTTTGTCTTGTTGCGGGAACAATCGCCCAGTTTCGTGAACACAGGTTATAGATTCTTGCACCCTATATAACTAAATTGACTGACACCATAATTCTATTAGACTAACACCTGATGTGGTTCTTTTAACTCTATCTGGTGTTGTTTAATTATATTTGTAGTTAAACCAACCAAAACAATTGTAAAATAAATAGGGAACCCCATTTGGTGTTATTTAGTTTTTATGGTGTTAGATCACTTTTGATATAGTTATTTTAACTCTTTGTTTTTGTTAATTTTTAACTCCGTCACTTTAACCACTAACCAAAAATGTTTTACTCCGTTATTATTTTTGTGTGTGTAATACATAGTAATTAATTGTTTCATAAGCAACAAAATTATGAACTTAAATTAAATATAGAGGACCATGGTCTTCCACTAGACGCAACTTTCTGCGGACACCTAGCATTCGGTTTCGGACGGCATTTATATCGATTTCTCTGATTTTTCTATATATCCTGAGTCGCAGTTCCTCCTCATTTTGTGCTTTCTATCCTCCATCGTACACTTTTCAAGATAAAAGAGCCCAAAAAAATCTTCTATGGGCCGAGCCTGGGGAAGGTTAGGAGTGTTGTCGTTTCGCTGAACAAATGGTACGTTTTGGTCTGCTAACCAATTTTGGGTTTGTCTTGCATAGTGACAGGATGCAAGGTCTGGCCAGAACATAATATCATCTCCAGCATGTTCTTCTTCAATAAAATTAACCAGTTTCGTAAGACTATTATCGATATACCTTTTTGGCCATTTGTTTAAATTTGATATTATCAGGGACCTCTGCAATATTGTCAGTATAAAAACCCTCATATTTTTCTGTATTTCTGGCCATTCCGCGTTAGTTCCCGCGCTATGGTGTTCTTAGATGTTCGAAATTATCGTGCTACTGTGTTTTTCGCCCTTCTTACCCGTCTCTCGGATCTTACTCTGGTAAAAACTCTAGGCCTTCCACTTTTTAGAAGGTTCAAATAAGGAATGCCTTGCTCACATTCAGCAATTGTCCGATAAATGGTTTTACTGGATATATTTTGATCTTCAAAAATGCGTATTATCTCGGATTTATTGACCCGTCCAACTAATTTATAAATACTTTTCCGAATTTTTAATTTGTAAACCATATCGATTTAATCAATTTAAAAACTGAACTGTCAATGTTAAGTGAAAGTGTCACACAAGTTTTTGTTACCAGGGCAACTTGATATTCTCTTCTTATTACCAATTTTATGACATCTGAATGGACCCCGCAGAATCCTTATGGAAAATGGGTCCAGGTCAAATAGGCCCAAACTTTCCTCACTGATAGGATTCCGTGAGTAGATAAAAAGTATCCATGGGTGCCCAGCGTAAAAAAACTCCCTGTCGAGAGATATCTTCGTCCGAAACTAGGTTCCTTTTCGCTGCCTAGTGTCCTGCAATAGTTTGTCAGGCTTCCCTAGCTCCTATACGAATTAACTTCATATGCCGATTTATACTGTATTATAGGTGCATTTTAGGAAAATATTTTTAAATATACAGGGTACACCCAGTATTTTACTACATAATTAGGTTCGCATTATAGTCCTTTATAATTGCCTAAAGTTTTATTTCATTTGGTTATGTAGTTTAAGAGTAATAAATTAAAAACTAAAAAAATAGTTTTGGAGTCTTAAAAATAAATCTAAAAAACTACCTAAAATAACTTTTTTAACCAAGGTATTGGGTGGAATTTAAGACAAGCGGTCTAGAGATACTGTGAATATAATAGCGTTTATCTATTTCATACAGGGTGTTTATAATTAGGTTTCAAACACGACACATTTCAAAATAATTTTACTACAGATTTTCCCTGTATATTATGTGACTATTGGATGTAGAACATATGCATTCTTTTTTTGTAATGAAATCATATAAGTTATTTCCAGCCATTCTCGAAATAATTGCCATAAATTATGTTGTTTAAATACAGTTTTTATTATGAAGATTTAGCATAGCAAAATAATATGCCTATTCCATTTGAAAATCTGGAGAAAAATTATTTTGAAATGTGTCGTGTTTGAATTTTTAGTTTTTATTACCCTTAAACTACATAAACAACTGAAATAAAACTTTAGGCAATTATAAAGGACACTAATACGAACCTAATTATGTAGTAAAATACTGGGTGTCCCATTTAAAAAAGACAGCATTATGTTACCACACATTTTTGGGCGCCCTGTATATTTAAAAATATTTTCCTGAAATGCACCCTATAATACAGTATAAATCGGCATATGAATGAACTTCCTAAGTTAATTCGTATAGGAGCTATGGAAGCCTGACAAACTATTGCGGGACACTAAGCAGCGAAAAAGAACCTAGTTTCGGACAAAGATATCTCTCGACAGGGAGTTTTTTACGCTGGGCGTCCATGGGTGTCCAAAAAGTGTTTTTTATCTACTCACCGAATCCTATCAGTGAGGAAAGTTTGGGACAATTTGACCGAGACCCATTTTCCATAACGATTCTGCGGGGTCCTTTCTGCCAAAACTTATGGGACATACATTAGTATGAATTATTTTGATTAATGTTTAAGAAGATGCTCAAACAACCTTCCGTTAGCGGCCAAACAATATCCTAAACGATTATAAAACTTTCTTATTACATTGGCCAGTTGGTATGGCGAAATTCTATCGCAAACTGCTGAAATTGGGTTTTAATTAGCAAAGGTACCTTTAGATTCAAATTTTTTTATTATTTACCTTATTGTTGATCTGTCTGAAATAGGTCGGTTAGGAAAATCTATTGAGAACAAGTCAGATCCCATGTGTCCTATTCAGATGCACCACCCGATATAATGCCAAATGAATGAAAAAGGCCATTCATGTCGATATCTATCGAAGTAATTAGAATTAAGGGGGCCATAATAGGATAGGATGATTCCATTTAAACATTACAAGTCACCAAGAAAATCAAAATAGGAATGGCAATATCTCGAAAACGGTTACAGATTTAAGATCACGCAAATACAGTGAAACTTCTCTTAGGCGGACACCTGCGAGACCGTCTAAATGTCTCCGCCTAGTAGAGGTGTCCGCCCATGGGAAATTTGTTATTAGGTAATATGTAAATGCAAAATTATTACTATGTATATGTATGTACAAATAAATATAACATAACAAAAATACACTAGTTTTAGTTAGCATGTAGTACTAAAAAAATGTAATAACGTAGTTTGACGTGTTTGCGTTTTATACTTGCAATATAGAAAATGTAATTCCAAGTCTGATAACAATTCCATTGCTGTCGAGCCACCTCTATTATTTGCATACTCTTATAATTCCTTTACCATACTAATGGTTTGTTGATAATTTGTGATATTTGTTTGATTACTACTTTCAACTTCTTTATCAGAGTTGTCATATAGTGATGTGGTTTCAGGTTGGACTACATAATAGGTAAGAATGGGGTCACTATCATCTTCTAATATCACATTGCTATCAATGTTAATGAAGTCCGCCCATATCATTGTTATCAAATTAAAAATTTCCACAGCATCAATATTCTCTTTCAGACTCAAAACGCGACATTTTTGTGCCATTGTTTACGATTTGACCCTTACAACTCACAAATAAACGGCGGACTTCTGTCGGGGAATCACGCATACTTTCATTCGGCGAAGTCCTTTCGCTCTGCTACGCGTACGCGATTGGTTGCCGGTCTGTTTTCAGAGAATTTTTGCACCGTACTTACTCGTCTCCCAAATACTTAAAAAAAATTTTGTGCGTTTAAAGGAGGGTTTTCGTACTTTTTGAATGAAAACAGCCTGTCCGCGTCCGCCCAACGGAGAGTTCGCCCAAGAGAGGTTGATTTTCATGGAATTTCATAATGTATGTAAAAATGTCCGCTTAATAGAGATGTCCGCTTATTAGAGGTGTCCGTTAGGAGAGGTTTCACTGTATACCTTTTTAATTTACGAATTGTCCGTCTTTGGGAATCTCGGATTAAAAATATTTAATAACAGGTAGGGAAAAAATTATTAATATTAAACCCAGTGTATATAACTAGCGCCCTATAATTCGAAACGTGAAAATTTCTACAAATTATCGTTTCCACCTTATGAAATCATCATACCTCCAACTTTGAAGCCGATACATTGAACCCTTTCAAATTATGACTTATTTTCGAAAATAAACTTTCATTTTCAAAACTCTGTATTTCTAGAATAAGAAACATTTCGAAAAAACGTATATGACTTAATTGGTCAAGTTTGATGATTAGTATCTCCTGTCGCTCTATGACCCACCTATCTCTATCTAATAATCTAATTTATGAAGAAATATTTTTTTAGGTTCTTTGTGCTCTTTGTCTGGGATTCTTCTTTGAGCCAGCCAGTAGGTCGGCCAATATTGCCAAACACCATTTAGAACAAGTAGCCTTAATTTTTTTAGCCTTTACAGGATATATGCTGATAAATGCAGTTCTTATCGTCGGACGAATTTTGAAAGACCGAATACCATTCCGGTAAGACTTGAAAAAAATTAATTCAAAACTTTGTCTGAAATTTTATTGAGCATTTTCTAATAAATCTGATTTGTGCGAAGAAGAGAATTCAATTTTAAATGTTATTTAAACACAAATTCCATGTCGTAATATGCCATTATAAAGATAATTTGACGTAAAAAAATTAATAATTGAATTAAAATTTTCTCGCCCATTATAACAAAACGCCTTTTGACTATGCGAGAAAATAGATAGTTTGTGGTCACTACATAACCTTAAAATTAATTTATTTTTAATTTGGTGCATTAGTAGCTGATAATAATTCCCAAAATAGTCAATATAGTCATTCATTCTTAATTTTTGGTTTAGAAAAATGTGATGTTAAGAAACATACGACGTCGGATGAAAGTTAAAATGCTTATCGTGTCGATTGTTACAAATATTCGGACTGAAGTTGGCACCAAAAGTTTACATCAATCAGGGCACCGTCGGATCATCATATCGTCAGAAAACGTATGCATTAAACGCTGGCTTAAATCGAACTAATCGAAATATTGATTGCAATATTTTTCCTAACTAACCAGTGAAATTTACATTAAAAAAGTTGAAATCCGGTCCTGTCGAATGTTTACTTTCACAAGGAAATTTCCGAACTGCGTAAACTCACAACACCTCCTTCGATACCCACAGCGGGGACATAATTACCGATGGTATTCAATATACTGTTTATACAGGGTGTTATGGAAATGACGTATTATATTTAAACCGGCAATTCCTGAGATGAAAACAAACTGAAGAAAAATATCCAAAAATGGCGCTTTAATTTAATGTGCTGTGTACATGACCTTATGTCAAACCAAAAATTACCACGTGGTGCCCCTGCCAGGAAGGTAAACAAAAGAACATATGGCACAATGCGTGAGTGAATCTTGAACAGTGTTGTCATATCTTCAGGGTAAACTCTTTAGAAAATCAACAACCGTTTGACAGATTTCAAGTTGTTTATTTTTCAGGGTACATTATTTTAAACTTTTACGTTCAATTCACTAGGACACAATCTCTGATTTATAAACTTGAACTGATTCGAACAAACCGCCGCGGAGTTTATAATGGTCAGGTATGTTCTCACTTGTTCAATTCGAACGACACCCTTCGGATCTGAACAACTAAAATGCCACTTTACCATTTAGAAGAAAAAAATGCAATTTTATTTACCTTTTCGGCCTTATCTAAAACCAACTTAATTTATAAAAAAACACCAGGTAACCGAACAAAAACCGCCCCAAAACACCAAAACAAAGTCACATAAATTCACATCACGCATCTCATGAACAAATCTAAGTACCATTCAATCTGAATTAGTATTTTAAAGTGCTACCGTGTAGACAAAAATACGCCCTTATTGTATAAAATTTTATCAGCTGGTAGTTTGGGAAATAATATAATTCTTTCATACATTGGTATTCGACATCTAAAAATGTTGAAACTAATCTTTGAACCTGTTCCTATTTTCACGTGTCTGTTGTCTATCGAAAAATACAGCGTTGCCACTTTCGATATTTTATAAGATTATATTCATAAACTGCCAAAGTTCCTTTTATAATATTACTTTCCTGTATAATTATAGTCTCGGAAATGTCAACCGCACTGGCTCCAGTAGCGGAGAGTTCTCGGAAAGAAAGTCCAAGGTGGACTAGAGCATTTATTTCAAAGGGTAGTTCCTGTCAATTGTTAACATAATTATATCATTTTATCTTTAGTAAAGGGTTAATGGCCCATAGAAATTAGCGTTTTTATTATTTCTATTGCGAAATGATTAAGTGCTCTTGTTTTATGTGTGCGGTAGTGTTATTTTAAAGTGTAATTATGCGTTAGTGTTTAGTGCTTTCGTGTAATCTGATAATAGGTGCATATCTTCAAAAAAACTAATTTGAAACTCGTGGGTGTCTGTGTGCAATTTGTTCTGTTTCCCTGTGTTTTTTTCTTTCGACTTTATGCCGGTTATATTCCGAGATTGGAAATAAGAGGCCGAATGAGGTTTAGTGATAAGCTTATTATGCACTCCCACACTATCATCAGGACACGTGATGAGCATGAAGTTTTTCCCATAGAAAAATGAACTGAAGGTGTCTGTGCCCTGGATTCCTTAATCGCGTTCTGGATTCTAAGTAAGCTAAATATTTATTTTTATAAGAAACTAAAGTTTTACACTTTTAAACAGTTTGGCAACATTGTGCCTGAACATCTGTTGATTACACAGCTTGGCAATGTAATATGATCATATATGAATGTGCCGAGGAGTGACCGGTGGATTTAGGGGTGAATTACCCCACTTTTTAAACGTTCGATTTAAAAAAAATGTATATGTAGCTCTTCTCTAGGACACCCCAGAAGTCACCCATTTAAATATAATACGTCATTTCCATTACACCCTGTATATATGTGGACTACTCACCGTGAATGACTGTATGACTGTATCTTATAGAAACTAAACTTTTTTCCATTATTTTAGGATTTCTGCGCTGCTGTCCCTCATAGCAGCCGTATTATTCTTCGTAGCTGCAATACTGCTGATTGTTGATCGGAAAGATAAGTTTCAATCAGCTTCCTATGAGCCGCATATTTATCTAGCGACAATGTTGTCTACGTCTACAGTATTTTGTTTCATAAATGCAGTGATATTCGCAGTTGATGGAGTCTATACATTTATTTTAAAAGAAGATTTTTAGATACTATAGGTAGTAATTTCTACAAAAGAATGGTTTTTTAAAGGTCCACAAAAATTGCCATTATCGATTACCTTATTATTTGCAGCATCGTTCAAATTACTATTCAAGAAAGTGTTAATAGATAAAGTTGTGTAAAAAACGTTGTCCAAAGTTCTTATCATACAGGGAGTTAAAAAAAATTGGCCATGAATATCACAAACATGAGTGAACAAACCCGAAAAGGTCGTTACATACAGGTAATATCCATAAGGATTTGATGTTAAAATATAAATTAAATATTCTAAATAAATAGTTTGTTCAAAAATATAGGTGAAGTATTAAAATTCCCTTACCGTACTCGAAAACGGTGAGATGGAGAGATAACAAGAATATCTCTTTCCTAATCTTTCCTCCTAAGAATATATTGTGTAAAAAATAGAAATATACAAAATTATCATAATCCTATATGTGAATTTAAATTAAATTAGGAATTTCGATCTGATTTGCCCAATCAGATCTTTTTATCGAAGTCCGTCCAGGTCGTAGTTATAGCATACTTATAAATCGTAATAATTTTGTTGTATTAATTATTAAAAATCTCTACTTTATTATCCCTTATGCTAAGGGCGCCAAATAGGATTTAAGAAATATGTTTTATAAGAATTTAAATACATTTTTATAAAAATTATGTTTTATTTTTTATTTATCAATAATCCATTTGTAGAAATATTTTGCAATATATATAGCCAAATGTTTAGTATTGTTCTGTCGCTATGACACATGTACATAAAGCCGTAAACACACTATTATCACGTCACGTGAATTCACGTGTTGTCATATCAGCAAAATAGCGCATGCTGTCACAGCTTAGAAACAGACTACGTCCAGTGCAGATCATTTTTATTACATATTTTGTGTTTGTGAAGATGGCAAGTGAAGCTTGTAGTCTTCTAGCGTCAAAACTCTGACACCGTGCTATCACGCGTGACGAATATGTAAATTTGCACAAAAAAAATTGTGCTGTCACGTATGACTTGCCGTGAGCTGCATGAGGTGACTATAGGGTACTTCTAAACCTATTTATAAGCACGCATAAAGCGTCTTGCAGATATTTCGGGTGTGCCGTGACATTGCGTGATAGCATGTGATCTCACGTGATAATAGTGTGTTTGCTGCTTTATTGCCCGACTGAATAGCCCATTTATAGATAAAGCATATGGGTTATGCGGTTGCGGAAATATTGCCGAGCTATAAATTGCCAGATATATTTATGCAAGCAACAATTAATGTACCATCGTGCCGAAATAAAACTGGGACAACAAAATTCTCGTTGTAGAGTATCTCTTAGGCTATAACGAGTATGCAAAATCTATTGAGACTAGGTAATCATTGTTGTCATGGATTATTATTGTTGTGAAAAATACAAGGAGAAATCAGAATACATATAGTTTATTGTTTTAAAATATAACAAAAATAAAAACATATATTTAAACTTTAATATAACAAAATATAACATATTCTTTAATATTTGGTAGCTGCGCCGTTATTATCGATTAAGTCTTACTTAACACTAGGTTTCTCGTATACTCTTGCGTCCTTTGGCGCAATTCATCTTGAGTTCTAGGATGGAAGTTATGTTTAAGGTATACATAAATTTTGTCAGTTCGCCCCAAACGTTTTCAATTGGGTTGATATCGGGACTTTTCGAAGACGACGGCAGAACACGAATATGATTTTCTTCTAAATCATTTTTCACTATGCTTATGGCTTTATGAATCGGAGCATTATCGTGTTGAAATATAAAATTTTTGTCATGTACTGCGCCGACTGATGGTATCATAACTTGGATTAGTATATTGCAATATAATGGTGAATTGAGCCTTCCCTGCATTATTTGACAAACTCTTGGGCCCCTTGCCCTAATCCAGCCCCAAATGTTTATACAAAAGCGTCCACTTTGATTAGTCTTATGTGTACCTATATCTTACATCGTATCTCGAACTAGAAGGCCTGTAAATACGGATTATCCCATTGTTGCAGGATTGAAAGGTTTTTTCATCGGAAAATATTACGGTTTGTACAGAGTGTCCCATTTTCGACACTTTTATAGGGCATCTCAGTTATTGTTAGTGCTATCAAAAAGTAATGTAGGTGTCATGTGCTCTTTGTGGGTCAAACTTAAAATGGTAAAATCAAAATTTTAAAATTTTCACTCGCTTAGGAGATACGGGGGAAAATCAACAAATTGACTATTCCTAAATTACCCTATATTTTCTTAGTTAAAAGAGATACAGATGATAGATATCATCAAATTTTTCAGAATGTTACTACCTTTTGTTTCATGGCCTACTTTGGTTTAAAGTAATATAGTTTAATAAATCGCCTAGGAAACCAATATCATCCCTGGTGTGTTATATATTTGAAAGGAGAATTTAAAATAATATATTTTTAGATTAAAATATACAGGGTGTTCCATTTAAAAAAAAATAGGATATATCCGATAACTTTTTTACCTGACCCCGTATACTTATTCTGAAAACGGCAGATTATTCAACGACCAATATAAAGAAACTTCTGTATAAAACATTTTTCCATATCTCTTTTAACTAAGAAAATATAGGGTAATTTTGAAATTGTCAATTTTTTGATTTTCCACCATATCTCTTAAACGAGCGAAAATTTTCAAATTTTGATTTTGTCATTAAGTTTGACCCAAAAAGAGTACATGACACCTCCATTACTTTTTTGATATCACTAACAGTTACGGAGATACTCTATAAAAGTATCGAAAATGGAACACCCTGTACTTATGAGCAAATTCTAATCGTCACTGCTTGTTTGCTTCGGTCAAAAATATTTTATTTGTAGCACACACAGCTACTACGAGCTGTATTGTATTGTATCTCTTAAAAAATTAATTAATTATATATCTTGGCCTCCATTCGAAATTTTGATACGATACGCCCAAATTCTGCAATTTTGTGCTAATTTCATCATCTGCGATGTGTCCTATTTGATGCCCATCTCGGTTAACGCGGGCATTTTTTTAAAAAATATTTCGTTCGACACGTCAGTCTCAAAATGAAATCAAACTAATAGTCTGGGAGATTAAACTACATTTTGCTGTCCCGGTTTTATTTCGGCACGATGGTACATAAATTGATGGACAATAGTTCACTAATATTTCAGCCATCTATTGCCGAAAAATGTTGCACATTGGAACCATGCATGTGTTGTTGTATGTGTAGAAATTGGTAATAATATGGTTCCAGTAGATACGAGACAGGTAAATGTTATCAAAAACAAACGTGTAATAATGTTCGTACCATAGAAATATTATAATAGGTGTGTTCCGATTAAATTCTAAAATGTTTATATTTTCTTTGTCATTCTATTGTCAGTTTATTAACGTCAAAAATTAGAACATGACATTTTGCGTTATTTTATTCACAAAAATAAAAGGGAAAAAATTGAATTGTTAATGTTCGATGAGACTATTCTTCCAGTAAGAAACAGATTTAGGGTACCCAGTAGATCATATTATGCCAGAATATATTTTGTGGAAAGTAAAACGAAAGACTCTCTATATTTACTTAAATGCAGTGAACTGGTAAGTATCTGGTTAGTTTAATCTGTGATATCATATATCACAAATTGTCGTCACTTGACATTAAACTAGAATATGCTTAAATTTAACACTTTACATATGCAGGGTGTTATGGAAATCACTTATTATAATTAAACCTGCAAATCTTGAGATGAAAAGAAATTGATAAAAATAACATGGGAATTCAAAAAACAAACCGCGACGATGACGTGTTACTCTAGCGTATCAAAGAAGACTGAAACGTCAACGGTTTCAAACCACCAGGGTTTGGCATCACCGCTAACCTACTGACCTACATACACTTGTTAACTGAAAACGGATATGATGGGCTCGCAGTACGTGGGGTAATGGGGTTTCACATAAGCATTTAATTTAGCTATTCAATTTAAACAATGTATGTAGGCTTCCTCTAGGGCATCCAAGGAGTTACCCATTTATAAACAATACCATTTCCATAATATCCTGTATCACAATCACGAGCGCCCGAATGGTTTTTTTTTTATCTTATGTGTAGATGGTCGGAACTTTCTATCAATTGTCAATTATTTCTATTGTCGTTTCATATTTTTTAGATTCTAGTCCTCCTCAGCCTCTGTCTCTTGATCATAACTGTTGTCAGTACTAAAATAGGAAGGATCGATGTAATTCTATTATTAAACACAATCTGTGCTGGTTTGTTGATTGTTTTAGGGGAAGTAACGTATACGTATGTAAAGAGGTAAGTGTAAGTAATAGGTATGTTAATTATCTTAAATCTGTTTACATTTCAGTCAATTTAGACCTAATTATTTCTTATTAGCTTAATGAAAAGATTTTGGATACTTTCGCCCCTTGGCTACAACGTTGCCATATGGCTCCAACGTTGCCATATGGACATTGAATAGAGATGTATTTTATTAATTTAAATATTGTTGAAAATAATCATTGTCTAGGCGGATTTGATAACACTAGGCTTATCATCATATTAAAATTTATTATATTTCTAGTAAGTTTAGTTCTTCTAATTGGAAATCACATGATTCTTTTCTATTAACGACTTTTACAATACAACTAAAAGGAGCATTGCCGAATTTTTTGCTCGCTCAGCTAGACAAGAAAAAACTATATTTACCTACCACGAAGTCGACTTGATATGCTTGTACAATAACTTACCGAGTAGGATTTAAAAAAATCACGAAGTATGAAGCAAAACTATTTTAAGCGAGAGCTTAAACAACATTTAATAAGTGTGTTATAAATTAGTAATGTTTCCTTTTCCCAGTTCCAATGGTATATAACTTTATGCTATTACTCTGGCACTTGATAAATATCACCTTATAAATTATAGTTATATGAATGAGCCTATTAAGGTAATTTTGTTAGGTTGCGTAAGCAAGTCAAATTCAGAATTATTTTGGTATAATTTTTGGAGATACACCTCTGGCAGGTCTGGTGTCAAAACATCGTACTACGATCCACTACGAACATCAACAGTTGCCTTTCAGCAGACAAACAGTTCTGTCTATCTGATTTTCAATATCAGTTGACACAACAACTGCTTCACTTTCCAAGAGTTTTATAAATGAAGTATTGTATCTGTAGTTTATAAAATGTTTGATTCAAAAGAATATTGATATTTTTGGTTATTTTTTCCACAGGAGCGTTCAGTTGATTTTTATAGAACTTTGCGGATGTAACTATAACATATTTTTGACAATATTACGACCTTTAAATAGGATTTTATTTTTTATGACCTCGTATTGGGGACTGATTATAAGTTTTTACGGAGAAACAGTATATGTCACTGGAAAGCCCTTCGTTTAAATATTTATTTAAAGAAAATATAATATTCTTTTGAATAGTCCTTCTTAGAGGTCTAAAACTTACTGTACTTATACTGTCATCGGGATTTGTCGTATACCGGGCTCTGACCACCAGTGTCTAATACATTTCATTAAAATTTATCTAAAACATGCTTCGCGCGTTGCAAGACTACTCGCTTAGAACGAAATTGTAATATCCCAATTTTTGAAATTGTAGAGATAAGACATGAAAGTTCTAAGGTACATCGCTACTTTTTTCAAACAAAAAATATCAGCGACGATATTAACCTTGAAAAATGAATAAAAATAAGCACTTTTTGTCCGATTTTTTTACTTTTTTCCTTACTTTTTCAAAAAAAGGCTATGTACCCTAGAAATAGAAACACTTTTTTACTAAAATATAACTTGTCCTGACAGATATCTCAAATAACCTTTCCAGAATCCAGTAGCGAAACGTTGTTAATCATCCAATAAATTTGCGCATTGGACGGCCTTAATATATGTTCCCCTTGCAAATACTGCTTGTATACTAATGTTTTCAATTTTTCTCAAATATGGAAAATAAGATAGTTAAGATTAGGTGACATTATACGTGATCACCCTGTACAGTGCCGAAATGCTTCTTGAAATCTGCGAAAGTATATTGATATTATTTTCAATTTTGGTACGTGTTAACCACATATTTTGATTAGAAAAGTTATTCTATCGGTCCACCAAAGCTGTCCCTGCAAACGCTTCCTGGGTCAAAATTTTTTTTATATGCAACTTTCAGTCCTTAGCATATAACTTACTAAAATAAACTTTTGCCTGTAGAACGATTATAATTTGCGAAATATATGTTACTTCCTGCATTAGAAAACAATATCAAAAGATTTTTTTTAGATTATAGCTGCAGTATTCAAACTTGAATTTTAAAATGTATCGCCGGTCACGTGTCCGCAGTCAATAATTTCTTACTTTACCATTTTATATTTCACGTCATTTTACTAAAGTTACGTTTATATATTATAAATAACTTACACTCCCAGTACAATTTGTATTGACAAAATAATGTTCAAAGCTCAACAGTTTAGTTTCTCTAACGCGTAATTGCATTTACATATTACCTAATAACAAATTACCCATGAGCGGACACCTCTATTAGGCGTACACATTTAGACGATCCCGTAGGTGTCCGCCTAAGAGAGGTTTCACTGTATTTTGATGTGCAAGTTTCGATTACACCTTAGGTAGATTATTCTATAAAGAACATTCCAAAAATTTAAGCCAATATAAGACAGGGCTGTTATAAGTAATAGGAAAACGGTTATAGTGACTGATTAAAATAACTCAGTTCCAAATATTGGCGTTATATGATTTAGAAGAGTAAAATTAGCCATGTGACGGGCGTTAAATTATTAAAAAATCGATGCTATACAAAAATAGACCAAGATCTTTGTGACGATGATCTTTTGCGCGGACATATATAATTCCTCTAATTAGATACTATAAGAAACCTATTAAAAAAATAACAGGTGTTATTGAGATAATTTATTTTTAAATTCCTATTTACTGAAAGTTGCCTGTAAAAAACTTTTGACCCTCCTATGGTATTTTTTACTACCAGTGTCATTAACGCAATACACACACTTGATGACTTTGATTTATGATTCGACATGAAAAGGGACTCTTGCATTCTTGATTATCATTTAATTTTGTGTCCATCATTTCTAACAATCTTTATAACAACAAAATTTATCATCGATGAGTTTTAATTAAATGTAATAGTTTATAATTATTTTTCTCATATTAATGTGTTTATTTCAATATTTTTTTCCAGATCGATAGCATTGGTTGCCCAGATATTATGTTCGGTCGCTAATTTTTCCTTATTTCTTTTGACAGCTGCTATAATATATCGATTAAACAATGATCACGACCTCGTAAAAGCTATATTTTTTCTAAATGGATTTATAGCAGTTCTGTTCTTGGTGGATTTCATTTGCAGAATAGTGTAAGTTATTACCATTTATTATTATTACCATCATCGTCATTATAAACCATTTCATATTTATATACAAGCATACAGCGGGCAGGTGAAATTGTATATTATATAACAAGTGTTGAAAGTGGTAGATTTTATTAGCGCGAGTCGCCATCCAAGTGGGGAAATCCGGCGAGCTTGAGAAAAACACTTTCACATAAGTAATGTACACAATTTTTCCCAGGACCAGATATCCCAATCGAATTATTTGATTCTTTATCTGCTTACGCTAATTATCATGTACGAGGTGTCCCATTTTCAATACTTTTATAGTGTATCTCCGTAATTGTTAGTGCTATCAAAAAAGTAATGTAGGTAGCATGTGCTCTTTTTGGGTCAAACTTAAAATGGTAAAATCAAAATTAGAAAATTTTCGCTCGCTTAAGAGATACGGGTGAAAATCAAAAAATAGACAATTTCAAAATTACGGGGTCAGGTAAAAAAGTCTGGACCTAACCTCATTTTTCAATCTAAAAAGACAGCACTTTAAATTCTTTTTCCATTCACCATGGATGATATTGGTTTCTTAGGCGATTTATTTAAACTTCATGACTTTAAACCACAATAGACCGTGAAACCAAAGCTAGTATTATAGAAATAACTATGTTGAGATTCTAGTTGTTATTAAAATCCAACGTCAATATCATTTGTATATATTCATTTACGAAATGACCTATCAACATTTTGAAAAACTTGATATTATATCAGATTATATTCAAAGTGGAAAAAACAAAGAAATTGCGCAAAATATATATTTTGTTCGCTATCCGGAAACATGGTAACCATTTAAGGACATATTCCGAACATTTGCGATGATTTCCGTTATTTTTTACCTTAATCTTTTATTTCGTTTCAAAGTAATAAAGTATATAATATACTTATTCTAAATACGGCAGATTATTCAAAAATCATTATAAAGAAACTTTTGTATGAAACATTTTTCTGTATCTCTTTTAACTAAGAAAATATAGGGTAATTTGGAAATTATCAATTTTTTGATTTTCACCCGTATCACTTAAGCGAGCGAAAATTTTCAAATATTGATTTTACCATTTTATGTTTGACCCAAAAAGAACAAATGCCACCTACATTACTTTTTTGATATCACTAACAATTACGGAAATATCCTATAAAAGTGTCGGAAATGCGACACTCTGTACTGTATACAGGGTGTCCCATAACTAATGGTACACAGGAAAACTACAGATTCCTTGGGTAAAAATACTGCGATTTGGGCATACTTAGTTTAGTCCAATAGCTGGTAATAACCGAGATCCAAGTAAAAATTTAATTTTCAATTTTCCTAAATAACTTATTTCTGAATCAATATTTTTGAACAGAATTTTGTGACTAGGGTTTTTTTGGGGAAAGGAATTTGAATTTGTTAATAATTTTGATGTAGATTGTACTGCGGTACTCTGGATACATAAAAATAAGTGTAACTTTTTTGGGCCTTAGTATAATTATGTTTTTATAAAAAATATCAGTTTTTCCATCATTTCGCTCCGACTAACCGTTTTCGAGATATTTTCAATTACAATTTCTAATGCGCCCGTTTAAATTTTGATTTGTAAATGTGAAATTTGTTAGAGTAGGCTTTGGTAAAAACAAATACAATGAAAGCACTGAAACCTCATTTCTGTCAAAGTTTATTTTCATTTGTCAGCACTGTGTTTTTAAGGAGTTTTTGAAGATACTGTTATCAAAAATTAAACTAAAAATGCCGCGACATAACTTGTTTTCTAACTTAGAAATGCGAAACATGGTATGTTTATACGCACAAGAAAATTTCAGCGGACGCGGGGCACATCGGCGGTATTTGGAAATGTATCCAAATAGAAGGCAGCCAGATTTTAAAATTTCTAGAAGCTTATACGACAGACTGGGAGAAACAGGATCCTTGCGCCCAAAACTTTGAACAATTATTGTCAAAAACAGACCATTTCTATTATTGATAGTTCTTTATTTATTTATGTAAAGCTTGAATTCTTATTTATTAAATAATAAAATTATAAAATAATATTTATTTATATTAGTGACCGCTTAAAGTTTTATTTAAATATTTTAAGAAGCGCACTGAGCATTTTAAATGCAAAAATCTCGAAAACGGTTAGTCGGAGCGACATTTACAAAGTATACCTTTATTGCTTAAAAATGATGGAAAAACTGATATTTATACTAAGGCCCAAAAAAGTTACACTTATTTTTATGTATCCAGAGTACCGCAGAGAGCGCCCCCTACAATCTACATCAAAATTATTAACAAATTCAAATTCCTTTCCCCAAAAAAACCCTAGTCACAAAATTTTGTGCAAAAATATTGATTCAGAAATAAGTTATTTAGGAAAATTGAAAATTAAATTTTTACTTGGGCACCCTGTATCTCGGTTATTACCAGCTATTGGACTAAACTAAGTATGGCCAAATCGCAATATTTTTACCCAAGGAATCTGTAGTTTTCCTGTGTACCATTAGTTATGGGACACCCTGTATAAACCTTTATGGTTTCTGATTTCTCAATTAGATTAATACCTAAAAAAAATTATACTAATCTTAACTTTGAATAAATACATTGTCCCAAGAAAATTATCTAACCTCAATATTTATAGAGATGTAAATAGATTTCATTATCTTGTTAATTATGAAAGTTTAACATGTGATTGTTTGATACTGGTTAACGGCAATGCTAATAATTGCAATTCGATCTTAGCTGACATAATGGCACTTAAGATACATGTTTAAATTAATTTTTAAGATTATTTTGTTTGACGTGAGATGATTTCAATGACACCAGAAAGTCAATTTGACAAAAAAAAATGCCGCCTATGTGTGTGGTGCTATGCCTGGGCAAGGGCTATATAGGATTTATTACAATTTTTTATTATTTGTGAAGTATAGTAACTTTTTGAATTCTTTTTTAGCATATCTCGGTATCTGTATCAAACTACTAGCGTGAAGTCTGTAGCCGATGTCGCTGTAAGCGCCTTTTTCCGTAAGAAAACCAAATTTGTATCTTAAAATGTCTTGGAATTTACTACTGCGTCATTTACGGCGATAAAATACACACAACACTACAGTTGGGTCGGGGAAAGAAGAAACGCGGGTCATAACTTTATAGTAATATCAAAGACCTGATATTTTTTATATACACAGGGTGTTATGGAAATGACTTATTATATTTAAATGGATGACTTCTTGGGTGTCCTAGAGAAAGTCTACATACTTTTTTTTTAATCGAATATCTAAATACTAAGGTAAAGACCCTTTTTACCCACATACTGTCGCTCCGGTCCATCTGGATTCACTTAGCAGCAATGTGGGTCACTAGAGTATACTAACAGTGATGTCAGATCACACCGCATGTCTTGCCCTTGTTTGGATACCGGCCGCGTGCCACTATCGTTGCTTCAGTATGTTTCGAGACTCGGGGGTGGAATGACGCGGTCGAGGGTTTCACGTGCTTGACGTATACGAATTTTAAACGTTTTGTTAGTTGTAGCATTACCCGATTTTTTTTCTGTTGTGAAATAATTCATAATAATAAATGTTGTGATGTGATTTCAAATATGTGTGATATTACCTATTGTTAGTTCTGTTGAAAAAAACATACTTTCTGTGTTTTATTTTTTTTTGGAATTTAATTATAAAACGGATTATAAGATCGAAGGTAAGGGAGTATATACCTTAAAATTGTAGTATTTTTTTTCTAAAAAGTTTGAAAAAGAAGTGATAACGCGGGTCAAAGACATCTTGTTGTCAAAAGCTGAACACGTGCGTTTACAATTCTGTGTTGCAATATATGACAACACCGCCTCAATAAACTATTGATTGCGAACTTCCTCAGTAGCGGTCACGTAAATGTTCAGATTTCATATAAAGTATATATTTCGCTTAATAATTCAAAGCTCCATTTAAGGTTAATTTTCTTCAATTTATTTTCATCTCAGGTTTAAATATAATAAGTCATTTCCATAATACCCTGTATATTGCTATGAAATGTCTAAAATGGTTTACTCCTAAGCCAAATTAAGGCGGATTTTAAATTTGTAATTATGTTCATTTGTCTGTTAGCAAAGTCATTTGCGCTTTTGGTGGTATTTTTTGCCACCAATTAGTATTTTAATAAAGTATCTCTCCTTTTTTAACTTGACACAAGGGCGTGTGATATCAGATTGTTGGAAAAAAGTACTCTATCTTTTTGTCAGAATGAGCCAGTATGTTTCCATTTGAAAAAATTAAGTTTTCTGGTTAAAAGCCTTCTTGAAAAGTTAAAAAGTGTGTAAAGATTGTTTCACGAAAAATGGATATAACTTAATGACTGCAGTAAAAGTACCTGTGGAAATCATTTATGACCGTTTGTTATTATTATGTGGAAAGGACCGGATTGTAATAATTATAATTAAATATAGGCACATCAGGTAGGTTAGGTTGCTTAATTTATATTTAAATATCTTTTTGTGGTAAAATTTGTTAGTTTTTGAGGAATGGTTCAAGAATTGTCTTTTACCAAACATTCCTCAGAATAGCGTGATAGTAATGGACAATGCGAGCTATCACACTCGCCAATTACATAAAGCTCCAAGCTAAAATAATACAAAATTGGAGATTCAGAACTACATGGCGGCGAATGATATATATTTTGAAGAAAGTTAAAAAAAAGTGATCTTTTAGAAGTTTTAAAGACATTTTGTATTAAAAAAAGTATATGTTTGTGACACATTGGCAGAAGAAATTGGCCATACAGTGCTACGGCTCCCACCCTATTATTGCATTTTTAACCCCATAGAGCATATGTGGCACCAGTTAAAATCACTGGTTAGGTCTGAAAATATTTCTCCGACTTTAAGTTCTAGTGTTGTAGAATTAATACGAAAATGCTTTAATGATATTCCCCCAGGTAGTTGGAAAAATTCAGTCCGTCACGTAATAACTGTAGAAAATTCGTATATTAGTCTGGATCGTATAATTAATCCAATTATAATTAATTTTGATGAGGATAGCGATAGCGAAACAGAACTATCTATAGAATGACAAATGTAAATAAATATGACTAGTAATATTTTTAAAAAAATGTTATTTCATTTGATTACATTAATATAATCATATCATTACTTGTTTTCCTTACTTCACTAGTTTATTGCCAAGCTCTTTTCGACACAATGGGACCGACCCAGCAAATCATTAAGTCGTATCCAAATTTCGTGAAATGTACTGTAACAAATTTAAAACACAATAAACCTTGAAAATTGCATTTTTATCAAGAAATTGGATTTGAACTAAACCATTTTAGGGAGTTCATATAGTTGAAAAAAATGATTTAAATTGTGAAAAGCTGAAGTATAGGATGTCGTTGAATTTGGAATGGTATTCTGAATCGATTTAGCCAAAAATATCCTGAGATTTAAGGGTTGAATTCATTTCCGGTTAAACCGGAAGTGACAAAATGGAGTCCGTCATATCGTAAAATAATATCACATACAAGCCCACCTCATTTTATTTCTATAATTGAAGCAAACAAGCAAAGAATGGTGTCCATTGGTCCTACAGCTACTAATATCTGCACCTCACAACATTTATTACAATTTTTAAGCATCCCCCTCATCAGCATGCACCAAACCGAAAAGTTCCCAACATCGATCTATTTTGACAGCAATGCCAATAACTTACGGTGGGACTTTTCCAATAGGTAAAGATCAGCCGCCTTTCTTGGCAGAGGAAAGAAGTCCGCCGAATGAGGGTTGGCAAATATCTGAGAAAGGTAAGAGTTTATTTGGATACTCTCTTCAGTCGATTCTGTAATGGAATTGAGAATGCAGTAGCGCAACAAATGTATCACTTGTTCACATTCATGGCACGTCGCTAATCCTAACCGTTTTCAAGAAAACGTCATTTTATTTACAGTGCCTCCTAACTTCTCACGGATTAAATCACACATATATATATAAACAGTATATTGCCAATACGAACGTTCCAAATTACAAAAAGTATCCCCGGTATGGGTAATGACGCGGGCCTATTGAGTTTACGCAGTAGGGTGGAAATTGTATCGATCGCGTCAGAGCCGGCCAGACATTATTTGTTTGTTGTTATTCGTCGCCATCTTTGGTTCTGGATGCTTTTTCAAATTACAGAATAAAAAGTGATTCATCCACATTGTTGTCGGTATATTAGTGCTTATAAACTTTCATTGCCTAACAACAATTTTTGTAAAGGAGTTTTTTAATTTGTGGTGATTCGATTCGCTGTTTGGTAGGTTAGTTGTTATGTTTAAGATGAAAGAACACAAAGTGCATGGTTCTTTTTTGCAAAAGTCGTGGATCAATACCAGGTATAAAGTATTTCAGGTATGTAGGGGAGTTCCGCCTAAAATGACATACTCTGATAAATTGACATGGTGGCTGTTGAAGCCTTCTTACTCTTCCAAATGATCTGCGGCTCACTTCGCCTTGATTTACAGGTGGCAACGATGCCCCCATTGTAATGGCAGACACGTGTCCGGTGTAAAACTAGCGCGGTGAAGGAAAAACTACGAGTGAAGTGTCTGATACATGATACAAGGTAAGTGGTGTGTAGAACTATCATCAGGATTACCATGATTTTATTGATGTTGTATTTCTTTGCCACTAACTGGACAATAATCTATGCTATAGAGATTCTAGTTTGCACGATTTTAAAAGTTAGGATTTAGTATTTTGGTAACATTGTTGAACATGCAATTTGGGTAAAACGACATACTATGGTTTCGGATAATATGATATACTATGTCGTTTCACCCGGAGCTAATTTTTGTAAACATATTATGACCAGGAAATGTCCAAATGGTTGAAGGCAAACCCTGGAAGAGTTGTCACTCAGTTTCAGATTGCCTCGTTATTTTCAGCTGCATAGGGTAAAGCTGCACATACTAGTGTTGCTCAAAATGGATTTGCTAAAACTGGGATTTGGCCAGCGAACCCTGAAATATTTCCGGATTATCTTTTTGCTCCAGCAGAAACCACTAATGTAGAAGAAACTGAAGTCCAACCCCCACAACAAAATTTAAATAAAGTCCAACCTTCGCAACAAAACCAAAATATTCCTGAAGCAATTCAATCAACTTCGAGAGCAATCCAGACAACATTAAAAGCTACAGAGACAAGCGCCTAAAGTAAAATTTTCAGAAATATCACCCATACCTCATGTAACTTCAAGAGACACAAAAAGAAAGCGAAAATCCACTAGTTTGGAAATGTAACAACCAATCCTAATTTGAAGGAACAAAAAAAGAAAGCGAACGCAAAAGCAGAACTTGAACGGCGCATGGTAGCGAGACAAGCAAAACAGCCTTTGGTTATTTCTCCCGAGGATGCGTACGAAGAACCAGAGTTATTTATTAATGCCGACGATGATAATGACGTGGCATGCCTTTTTTGTAATGACGTCTATTCGAGGTCTAAGCCTCATGAATTTTGGTTAAAATGCTAAATCTGCTCGTCATGGGCACACGCAGAATGTGCTGGAAAGTCTGCGGAAACTAAATCGTTCATATGTGACCTATGTATATAAAGAGGATTTGGAATTTTGCACCTATTTTTTAATAAACGTGTTAAAAATACTAGTTTACATTTTTCCCATCTTTTCCGCCTAAAATGACACAGTCGGCCATTTAAAAAAAAAAGTGTAAATAATATATGCGTTGAATTTATGGTACTTCTATTATCTTTATTGAAAATGGCATATTTGTAGCTAAGTTTAAAAAAAGAAAAGGTCGTGCTTGAATCAAGCTGAGGCTAGATATAAGCCCCAATGTTTAGTGTATGTTATTTTAGGCAGAAGTCCCCTACATATGAAAATATTTTGCTTATCACATTATCCGATCTTCGGAACCGAATTTCACTAAAAAGCTTGTAAAAAAAGAAGAGACTGTCACTCGTATACAATATAATATATATGGTCACTAACTAACCTCAAAATTAATGTATTTTTAATTTGGTGCATTAGTAGCTGATAATAATTCCCAAAATAGTCAATATAGTCATTCATTCTTAATTTTTGGTTAAGAAACATACGACGTCGGATGAGTTAAAATAAAGCTCATCGTGTCGATTGTTACAAATATTCGAATGAATTTGGCACCAAAAGGACCAATCAGGGCCCCGTCGGATTATCATATCGTCAGAAATCGTATGAATGGAACGCTATCTTAAATCGAACTAATCGAAATTTTTATTGCAATATTTTTCCTAACTAACCAGTGAAATTTACATTAAAAAAGTTGAAATCCGGTCCTGTCAAATGTTTACTTTCACAAGGAAATTTCCGAACTGCGCAAACTCACAACGCCCCCTTCAATGCCCATAGCGGGGACATAATTGCAGATGGTTTTAGCAATACTTTTCAACATTTGATAGGAAGAAAGACTCTTACCGAGATACGCCAAATACATGATGTAATTAAAATGTCGTTTTTTCGAAAATAGTTAGAATTAGAGACATGAATGAAAAGTATTTAACTCTTAGTCAATAGGTAAAGTTATGTAAAAATCGTTGTCCAAAGTTCTTATCATACAAGGCGTTAAAAAAGGGACCATGAGTGTCACAGCTAGTCCGTCCCTGCAGCTATGAGTAATTCACAACACTTTCTTGGATAGTAATTTGAAGGGTCTCACCTGGTATACATCATATACAAATACAAAATTTAAATATAGCTGGTGGATCAATAATTATGTGTAAAAACCTTGATTCCATTGGTGCTCTTTGGGAGCCCATATCTCCGAAAAGGAGGCCTATATGAAGAAAGCTTATACAGTGCGCGTCTAAAGTCACTTCCCCCCCTGTTAACTTTTGATTAACAAATGTGAGAATAATGAGATTTTGGCACGTTCAATAATTACTGAAATACTACTTTTTTGGCATAAATTCTTTACTTATTCTTAAAAGATAGCTGCTGGGCCCCATTTTGAATAAGATTTTTAAATGGCAGGTGGGGTCGTGTGACACCTCATTCGAAAGGTATTTTCAATCTACAAACAGTCCCCAAGTTTGAGAAAATTTTATCGATTTCGGGGGTTGTGAGGATCAACAGAATGTTAAGCCTTTATTTTGTTAATCAACATCAAAACATTGCAAGAAGTCGAAACATACTTCTAGCCGCCATTTATCTTGAGTACAAGAGACCACATTTTTTTATGTAAATGCAAAGTAGGCTTTGCCAAAAATTAATTTGTTTCGGCCTGTCAAATAAATAAGTATTTGTCATATCGCTTATTCTGTCACCTGTGGTCTTAAAATACAAAGATTTGATTAATAATTCGTTTAAAATGTTTCGTCCTATGGAAGAAAAAACAGAGGCAGTTTTAATTTTTGGGGAAGCGCAACGTTGTTACCATGCTGCTGAGCGGATTTTTAATAAACGTTATCCCGATCGCCCAATTTCAAGGCAATATTTGCGGCAATTAATTCAAAAGTTTCAAACAACAGGAAGTGTTGGAAATGCTAAAAGAAGTGGACGGCCCTCATTACCAGAGGATAAACAGATTGAGATAGTGGCCCAATTGATTATCAACCCGATGCAGCCGACATCCCGTGTAGCTGCTGAATGCGAAGTAAGTCCTAAAAGTGTTCAGAGAGTTTAGAAACGTTCTAAATTTCATCCCTACAAATTGAAAATGTTACACGAGTTAACCGAAGAGGATCCGGATCGTAGACTAGAATTTTGTGAATTAATGGCTGTAAGGTTGAACCGGAACCGAAATTACCATAAATGGATATGTTTTAGTGATGAGTGTACTTTCTTTCTAAACGGTAAAGTGAACCGGCAAAATGTTCGGTATTGGAGCGATGTAAATCCTCATGTTTATAGGGAATGCAATACTCAGTTCCCTCAGAAACTTAACGTTTGGGCAGGTATTTTGGGAAACCATATTATAGGACCACTTATTATACAGGGAAATTTAACTGGACCACTGTATCTTGATATGCTAGAAAATACCGTAGAACATTTGATTCTGGAGTGTATTGAGGAAAATCCTGACGAATGTGGTAATATGCCTATAGCATTTCAGCAAGACGGAGCTCCGCCGCATTATAGTAGAGATGTTAGGAACTACCTTGATGAACACTATCCCGGGCGCTGGATTGGTCGTCGTGGTGCTATCGAATGGCCAGCTCGCTCACCGGACCTAACTCCTATGGACTTTTTTTTGTGGAGATTCGTTAAGTCTAAAGTGTTCATAACTCAACCGCAGTCATTAGAGGATTTGCGCCAAAGAATAATCCAAGTGTGCGCATCAATTAGTCATGAAATGTTTCATAATGTTCGCGAAGAATTTCCCGATAGGCTATACATCTGCCAAGAAGTGAATGGTGGACATTTTGAGCATCTAATTAAGTATTTGCCAACTTTTGAGCATTATAAAGTACTAAAATTAGCCATACTACTAAAAATGTAATTATATTAAGACAAGTGGTCGCCATTTTGAAATGAATCGATAAAATTTTCTCAAACTTGGCGACTGTTTGTAGATTGAAAATACCTTTTGAATGAGGTGTCACACGACCCCACCTGCCATTTAAAAATCTTAATCAAAATGGCGCCCAGCAGCCATCTTTTAAGAATAAGTAAAGAATTTATACCAAAAAAGTAGTATTTCGGTAATTATTGAACGTGCCAAAATCTCATTATTCTCACATTTGTTAATCAAAAGTTAACAGGGGGGAAGTGACTTTAGACGCGCACTGTATATGAACTTGTAGTACCCTTTTCACTTCACGGGAGATTTCCCACATTTTCCCGGACACCCTGTATACAGGGTGTCCCGAAATTAAGGGGCAATACTTTACCACCATATTCTCCGGCTAAAAATAGTAGAATTTTGTCATATGGGTATAAGTGCAGAAATGCATGCTAAGGGGACTACGGCCCTTAAAATGGGGAACCCTGAAGACTTTTTTTCTAAATATTTTCGAAACCGTTCATAATAAAATTTTGAAACTAGGTATGGTGTATAAACTTTTGACGCTAAATCAATTCGTGTATTTCAAAAGTTTAATCATAGGCGTCACATAAGGTTAAGGGTTAAAATAATTCCACTTTCCTAATTAGTCATTCTTTTTTTAATTTTCTGAAAAATTATGAAATATCAATGTATTTTACGTAAAAATGGCTCTCTTAGTTCATATTGATAGGACTTACAGTTTTTGAGTAAAATCGTTTTGAAAAAAAAAATTACGTTCATAAAAGAATTCATTAAAAAATAATAATCACAGGGGTAAATACACGGCCATGGAGTAAAATTGATATTTGATTCTTTTGACACTTCTGTGTCAGATAATGTCTGCTGCTATTATTGTTATAAAATTAGACTTAATAGATATAGAAATGCAAAACTTTTCAAACCACGAGCTTGCTGATATACATTTTGTATACGAATATTGTAATGGACGTTCCATCGCTGCGGTACAGGAGCCAGCGAGATCGCCGAACTTAAATCCACTCGATTATTATTTTTGGGACCATTATGTGTAACATAGTTTATGCAACGGAGGTGGATAACCGTGAGGATCTGCGTCAGCGAATTTTTCAAGAAGGAATTGAAATAAGAAGAAATCGTTTACAAATTCTTCGGGCATCTCACAACATTTGTCGTAGAGCTAGACTCTGTATCAGAGTGGTGAGACATGACTAGGTAATTATTTAATAAAAATAACATTAGTAACTTCGTTACAATTTTTTAATTTTATTAATGAACTCTTTATGAACGTAATTTTTTTTCAAAACGAATTTACTCAAAAACTATAAGTCCTATCAATATGAACTAAGGAACTATTTTTACGTAAAATACTTTGATATTTCATAATTTTTAAGAAAATTAAAAAATAATGACTAATTAAAAAAGTGGGATTATTTTAACCCTTAACCACCCCAGTATGTGACGCCTATGATTAAAATTTTGAAATTCTGAATACATGAACTGATTTAGCGTCAAAAGTTTATATACCATATCTAATTTCAAAATATTATTATGAACGGTTTCATGAATATTTAGAAAAAAACGTCTTCAGTGTTCCCCATTCTAAGGGCCGTAGCCCCCTTATGCATTTCTGCACGTATGCCCATATGACAAAATTCTAGTATTTTTAGCCGGAGAATATGGTGGTAAAGTATTGCCCCTTATGTTCGGGACAGCCTGTATATATAGTATATCTTCTGGTCGTTATTTATCGATCCACCAGTGGCGTGCATGTCTTCTGATATTTTTTACGAAAAGGGTGATACGCCACAGACATTTTTCAATGACAGTCGGTGTATTGCGTTTTCCTCGTCATGTGCGCATGTTTCTTGATTAAAACAATTAAATTCAAATTAAAACAATCATTATTAATATTGATAATTAAAGTTTGTTTTGTTAGAATTGTTGCAAATGGGCACCTTCATTTAATAAGCAAGAATTTTACATCATTTTTAGGGAGGAAACTTCCCTAATACCCTTATTAACATTATCATTATTTGTATATATTTCTTAGTGATAATAATTATATGAATTTTTAGGAACAAGGAACAGAACCGTACAAACTCCACTGGCCGTAGGAAGTCGGTCATCTGGTTTAAATTATTCATACTATAGTGGTGAGAGATCCACAACAAGGAGCAAATGTGTGCAAACCTACTTAGATTACGACGAAAAAGGTATTTTTCAAATTTTGTTCATAACAGTAACAAGAGCACCCTGTATACAACCCAATATGAATATACTTTTTAGCTTCCTTATCAGTTCCTGTGAATGTAGAAGATGAGCGCCGCAAAAAATCGCTTTGGACCTGTGCAACGCCTAATTCCAGTAGAAAATTTGAAGCAAGAAAACTGGCATCAATGTCCACGCCTATAACATATAGCGGTAATATTACAAGTGCAATAAACATTTTTGTTGTCGAGAAGCTGAAATACCCCGACTTCGAGAGAAGAGGGCTCTTCTTTTCAGCGTATTTGATTGAAAGTTGGAGAGCATTTATAGAGTTAGATAGTTCAATTTCATTTGACGACACTAAAGCGAAAATCGCAAAATTATATCTTTGATAATAATGCCCCCGGAAACTGTTGAAAATGGGACACCCTGTACTTAATTTATATTATGTCAAACCAGTGCATTATTATGTTTTTATGCCTTAGATACCATCTACATAATGGATTACTTTATGCCCGCACGGGCATAAAGTACACATTATGGCCCGCGCTGGCTACAAGACGCAAAAAACAGTTTTCGAATAACTTATTCTTTATTAACAAAATATAAATTTACGTTTATACAGGGTGGTCCTTAAGTACATCAAGAAAATCTAGGATATGATTTCTGACATCATTTTAAGACGAAAAGTTCAAATAAACATGGGTCCGAAAATGCTAACCCTCTAAGATACAGGGTGTTAAAATATTCTTAAAAAATAATTGTTTTCTTAAAATTTCGGAACTCCTTGAAGATACGGTATTGAAAATTGATGTGGATTGATTTCGTATTAAACTGCACTTTTTGGTTAAAAAAGGGTTTGCCTACTTCCACCAGTGGCGTGCGTGAAGGTACCATCAATATTTTTTTTGTGAAAATATGTGATACGCCACTGATTTTTTTAAACTCTGGTGCATTTTTATGCATTACTGATATAAGCGGAACAAAAGTTGTCTCTACTATCTTTTTGAAAAAAATGGTAGTTTTAAATGAAAATGGAGAAATATATAAAATTGTAAAAGATAAACTATCTCGACTGTGATTCTAGTTTTTTCAAAGTAGGCTTATGTCACATATTGTGCAAATAACAAAAATTAAATGACCGAAAAATAATTTAAGTTTTAGTGCGTCGTTTTTGTGAGTTATTAGTCGATCCAAAAGTTTTAGAATTATGAATGATTTACAAAACAGTGCTCATTTGGCAGATATGCATTTTGTTTATGGTCTTGCTGATGGAAATTCATACGAAGCAAAACGCATTTACCAGGCAAGATATCCGAATCGTGTAGCACCGTGTACGCAGACCTTTGTAAGTCTCCATCGCCGTTTATCCGAAACAGGAAGTTTTGCAAGAGTTTCTGATATTCTCGGCAGGCCAAGGACAGTAAGAACACCACAATTAGAAGAAGCAGTATTGAATAGAATTGAGGAAGATCCAGAATCTAGTACTCGAAAAATTGCGAATGAGGTAAACGCTAGTCATCAAACCGTATTGAGAATCCTTCAGGACCAACAAATGTATCCTTACCATATACAACGGGTTCAGGCCCTTTTACCACGTGATTATCCTCAACGCGTAAATTTTTGTCAATGGTTTTTGGAAAGGTTGGCCAGAAATCCACAATTTTTAAATAATTTTTTTTTTACCGATGAAGCAAATTTTTCTAAGAATGCCATAACAAACTTTCATAACAATCATGTTTGGAGTCAAGAAAATCCACACGCTATTAGCGAAAGATATTTTCAGTACCAATTCTCGTTAAATGTATGGGCAGGAATAGTTGGTGACAGACTAATAGGTCCTTTCTTTCTTCCCCAGCGGTTAGATGGCCAAACCTATCGCCATTTTCTAGAAAATGAGATGCCAACATTATTGGAAGACTTGCCATTAGCTCAACGAACCCAGTTGTTTTTTATGCATGATGGAGCTCCCGCCCATTTTAGTGCCACAGCCAGAGAATATTTAAATGTTCATTACGAAAATCGATGGATCGGTAGAGGCGTCGCAGTACCTAATCAACCGTGGCCGCCAAGGTCCCCAGATTTAAATGTATTGGATTTTTATTTCTGGGGTAATTTAAAATCGATAGTTTACAAAACTCCCGTTGAAAACCAGGAAGATCTTAGAAACCGAATAATAATGGCTTGCGAAAATATTAAAAACACCCCAGGACTTTTTAGAAATGTTAGAAATTCAATGATAAGACGGCTAGATGCTTGTATTTTAGCAGAAGGTGGCCACTTTCAACAATTTATTTAAATCAAGTTTTTTTGGTGTTACATAATATTATGTTTAGTTATTATTTAATTAATAAATTAATTTTGTTTAGTATAATATACTACGAGTTATCTCTAAAACTACCATTTTTTTCAAAAAGATAGTAGAGACAACTTTTGTTCCGCTTATATCAGTAATGCATAAAAATGCACCAGAGTTTAAAAAAATCAGTGACGTATCACATATTTTCTGAACCAGATATGACATCGATCTCCGGTTTTTAATGGTTGATAGATTTGTCCCTTAGGAAACAATTGCCAAAGTTGGATTGTCTTAAACTGTCAGAAAATTTTATATACAGAGTGTTAAAGAGGACGATGATTTTTGCTCCAATTTCAATAGCATGTAACTTTCACAATAATATTTTTAAATTTTATCACTGTACGTCAATTGAATCACTGGTTCATAGCAAAGAAAGTAATCTCTCAAATTTTTGATATCTGCTATATTTTAAGAGATACCGATTTTTTTGAAAAACATTGCTTTTTTAAACTTTTTGTTAACTAGATCCCACTGTGCGTTGTATCGTGCAAACTTTGCAAGTGATTATTATACCTATGAAAAGCTTGTTTATGTTCAGTAACAACAATTGTACTTAAATGTTGTGATGTGCAGTGGCGTACTTATAATCACTTATATGTCTATGGTTTATGAGTATCTCACAATTTTTTTGTATTGGAAAGTACTCGCCCCTAGATTAGGCAAGTTTTTCCTTATTTTTTTAGTTTTTCATATCGCGCTACAGGTATATTATACAGTGTCGACAAAATTTTAAAAAAGATAATTTTTTAATTTAATTGTTTGAAAAAAATTATTTATTAATTTCTAACTTTCTAACACATGGTTAGCTTTGTTGCTAAACGCATTAGCATGGCTGACTTGATATTGTTTTTTTTTTCGTGATAATCTCGATTCAAATTAATACACTCGGATGAACGGGGTTTGGTTTGACGGCAGCTAGTGATATCTAATATTAAAGTGCCTTTCAATGTAAGTTTAATTTTATGAATAGTGTCGTGTTAGAAAGTTAGAAATTAATAAATAAATTTTTTCAAACAATTAAATAAAAAAAATATCTTTTTTAAAATTTTGTAGACACTGTATAATATACCTGTAGCGCGATATGAAAAACTAAAAAATAAGGAAAAACTAGGGGCGAGTACTTTCCAATACAAAAAAATTGTGAGATAATCATAAAGCATAGACATATAAGTGATTATAAGTACGCCACTGTACATCACAACATTTAGGTACAATTGTTGTTACTGAACATAAACAAGCTTTTCATAAGGTATAATAATCACTTGCAAAGTTTGCACGATACAACGCACAGTGAGATCTAGCTAACAAAAAGTTGAAAAAAAAGCAAAGTTTTCAAAAAAATCGGTATCTCTTAAAATATAGCAGATATAAAAAATTTGAGAGATTACTTTCTTTGCTATGAACCAGTGATTCAATTGACGTACAGTGATAAAATTTAAAAATAATATTGTGAAAGTTACATGCTATTGAAATTGGAGCAAAAATCATCGTCCTCTTTAACACTCTGTATATAAAATTTTCTAACAGTTTAAGACAATCCAACTTTGGCAATTGTTTCCTAAGGGACAAATCTATCAACCATTAAAAACCGGAGATCGATGTCATATCTGGTTCAGAAAATATTAACTTTTAAATTTAGGCGAAATTTTTCTTAAAGTACCTACAGTTTCTTTAATGTCTTATACAGATTTTCTGACATCCACTTCAAAAATTGATCATATTCTTTGTCGTATGAGTCTCTTGATTTTCTCGGTAACAGGTTTTGTGTTGCCTTTTCAGCCTTTTTTCAATTAATAATAATAATAATAATAATAATAATAATAATAATAATAATAATAATAATAATAATAATAATAATAATAATAAATTGCGTCGGGAATTTCAGAACCTTTGTCCATTTTTGATTTTTGACTTTGACACATTAATCATTTGAATACTTATCTCCTTAGCAACAAAACGCAGCCTATAATAATGTCAAGGTAATGTCGCACATAAAAGTTTGTATGCACCACGGGTACTAATAGATATATACCCTCGGGCGACTTACGAACCCTCGGGTCAGAGGCCCTCGGCTTTGTAAGACTGTCGCCCTCAGGGCATAATAATCTACTTAGTACCCTTGATACATAAATAACTATTAGGTACTATCTACGGATAATCCTTAATCAATCATCAATCACATTTTGCAAAACGATTTAATATGCGTAAGGAGTATAAAATTACTCACTTACGAGCAAATCCGAACAAACCCGTTATCTTGCAGGTACTTTTGCCGTAAACAAAGAATTAGTGCCAATGACGCAAGTCCACACTACAGGATCATCACCTAAGACTTCACCTAGGAATCCAGATAGATCATATAAAAGGAATATGTCGAGCAGATCTGAAAGTAATTCGCCGGTAAGATCAGAAAATCTCTTCCTCGAGCTGAAAAGACTCGATCAGATATCGGAAGAAAAAATATCCCAGTTATCTTCGGAAAATTCCTCTGTAAAAAGATCGTATGCATATTTCGATAATTCCGTATTGCCGGGAAGCGTAATGGAGGAGGAATATGATGAATATGGGCGGAGAAATATCAATTACTATACCGAGTAGTTCTAAGAAAAATAGTAGACGGATACTTGAAAGTGATTTTTTTATAATTATTTTATTTTGAATTGAAAAATACTTTCTATTTATTGTAACTAAGTAAGTAAAACTTACATAAACATTTTGCAGAAAATCTATTTTTTACTATAACTAAAATATAAAGTTGAATTTTTATTCTTTGATCGAATTTAATATGAAATGAAAATTAAGAGCTGCGTTTAATCACAGGTTGCCAAGCAGGCACTATTTAATGCGAACTTTTAGCCAAGTATACTTAGTTTTTTTCTAATCTAAAACTGGATTCGTAAAGTTAAAGGATTGGAAAACGCTATGGAAAAATTGGATTAGAAAATATAATGTTATAAGAATAATAATAACAATTTCAATATGAACAATTTTCAAATTTTAGTCACAGATCTTCCTGAACCTTGTTGATACCCCAATCGACATGTCAGACAATCTAAATATCAATATATTAACTAAAAAAATTTTATTATTAACGGCTAAAACTTCACGAAAAGAAATATTGATCAGCTGATGACTCTCGTATCTTTCTAACCTGCCAAAAACCGGCATATTTTTTAATTACGTTAAGTTATGCAACATAGATGGCTCTGATTACAAATTTGGGATTGTTTGGGATCCTCATCTTAACTCTTAAAGTAATTTTTTGCATATGGACCATTCTTTAACAAACCGCACACCTTTTAACCTTGACATTTTAGAATCGTTCGAAATTTTTTTATAACTTATACAAGGTGTTTCCTAACCTCTCTGATAAAATGAAGGAGGTGAATTCTCACCTTATTTTAAGACGAAAATGTAGTATAAAAGTTTTTCGCATGTCGCTTCGTTTTCAAAATACAGGGTGTTCAAAAAAATATTGTATTTTTAATTTTATTAATTAATGCCAATGATTTGATAATGCATATGATCTAAAAACTTTGAATAATGAATTCATATGAACAAAAGTCAAATAAATTGCTGCAAATGTCCTCCATGAGCCAGTAAACGCCCATATACACGACGTGCTAAATTGTCTAATACGCAGTCGAAGGTCTTCTTCAGTTTCAATAGGAGTAGTATAAACGAGTTGTTTAAGGCGACCCCAGAAATAAAAATCCAATGGATTCAGATCCGGCGATAAAATGAAAAATACAATATTTTTTTAACACCCTGTATTTCGAAAACGAAGCGACATGCGAAAAACTCTTATACCACATTTTCGTCTTAAAATAAGGTGAGGATTCACCTCCATTATTTTTTCAGAGAGGTTAGGAAAAATTTACTTTAAAAAATACAATTTTGCTCTTTATCTAGAAAACCCATTTTTAGTTCGGAAGTTATTAAACGTTTTCGAGCGCAAGTCACAGAGCGTGCGTCGAGTCGAAGAGTATTAGAACTTACAATCTACCTCCCTGCAGGGCGAATAATTGATATTTTCATTCCAAAAACTGGTAAGTTAAGAGCTACTAAATGATGCTTCGTATAAATCGGACAACCTATAATTCGAGCTCATCGCCTGGTTTATACGGATTTCGATCTATCTCAGACATGCCGAGACAGATATCAATGCGCTAGAAAATGAAACGTCCGCTGAAACCATGTCGATTTTGGAGTTCATCGCATTATGAATTGGTCATATGGTCATATCTATCCAATCCATCTTTCTTATAAATTCGAAATTCAAAGCCTAAATATATCCGATTCCACGTAATCATGTTGCTTCTCTAATGCTATAACACTTATTATTTATTTATTATCATAGTACTTATCATAGTAATTATACAGGGTGTTATGGAAATGACGTATTATATTTAAACAGGCAATTCCTGAGATGAAAAGAAATTGAAAAAAAAAATAACCAAAAATGGCGCTTTCAATTAATAACCGAATTATAACACCTTATGTAAAACCAAATAAACACACCTATTACTACTGACCAAACGTAAACAAACTGTAGCCATATGTAAATAAAGCAATATTGAGATAGGTTATGGCCAAAAACGTCACTGAAATTTGAGCAGTGTTGTCGTTAAATTATTTAGAAGGTCAATAACCGGTTGACAGAAGATGTTTATTTTTCAAGGTACAATTCTAAACTTTTACGTTCAGTTGTTCGCTGGGAAACAATTTCTGATTTATAAACTTGAATTGACTCGAACGAACCGCCGCGGAATTTATAAATGGTCAGGTTTAGATTTCTTCAATTCGAACGACACTCGTCAGATCTGAACAACCTAAAGTTTATAATGTCACTACTCTTTAGAGAATTTTTTTTTATTTAAGCTCTGTTACCTTTTCGGTATTATTTAAAACATCACATAAATGCACATTAATTAACCCGTACACTTTTGCTGGTTAGAAAACGCTCCCATCTAATGCACTCACATCGATGAAGGATTTATGGACATATAATTCTTTACAACTACTTTCAATATTGTTCTAATGGTAAATAACAGATATACAAGTTGATGAAGGTAATATGTACTGATGACCGTCCACAGACAAAATAGTCAATAAATAAACATACCCTTCAACCACTTCACGTAACCCATTTGATTTGACATTTTGGTTCTTCCTTTTCTGTATGGCATCACCTACACAACAACACTACAATGTTGACACCTGCTGGCGTCTTTTTTATAAGATGCTGTTTTATAAGATTATATTCATAAATTATGTCATTTGCTTCTGAATATTATTTCTCCGTATAATTTTCATTCATGCTTTAGGACAAAATTCATATTTTTTAATCGAATTTTCAATTTAAAGTTTTGGCGCGAAAAATTTCGACGTTCCAGTTGCCAAACTGGCAACAGCGCAATAGTTTTGGTATTTTCCGAAATGTGCGAGTTGCGATTGCGAGATATAAATTATTTTCTAATATTATAAATTTGCTATTCTAACTCAAAATGCGAACTAACGGACATGGTCTTGTGCTATAGAGCAGCACAGGAAATGCCCGACAAGCAAGGCTCTTATACATGGAAAGATTCCCAACCGGGAAGCGCCAGCGGAAAAAACATTTACTTCTGTTGTGCAACAATTAAGAGATTACGGTAGTTTCAATGGAACCGTTGATAGAGGAAGAGCGAGAAATCCAAACACATTAGCCGCAGAAGAAAATGTTTTAGCCGCAGTGGAACAAGACCCGACCGTAAGTACTCAGCGCTTAACAAGGCAAGCAGGGCTAACATCAAATTATATCACATGGCGCACCCTTAACGAAGAAGGACTACATCCGTACCATATCACAAAAGTTCAAATGTTGGAACCTCAAGACTACCCTTTACGACAAGGGTATTGCGAGTCGTACGTACAGAAAAGTCAAATCGAGGGCCCTTGGTTTCGAAGAATACTATTCACAGATGAAGCTGGTTTTACCCGAGATGGGATATTTAATCAGCTTAATAGTCATATATGGGGCTTGGAAAATCCTCATGAATATCTAGAAATGAACAGCCAGAGAAGGTTTTCATTGAACATATGGGCGGGTATTATCGACGATCACCTTATAGAACCACATATCCTGCCAGCAAGGTTAACTTCAGAAGGGTATTTAGCCTTCCTGCAAAACGACCTTCCAGAACTTTTAGATAATGTTCCTTTAGCTCGTATAAGGGACATGTGGCTTCTGCATGATGGTGCCCCTTGTCATAGTTCAAGGATTGTCACTGAATATCTGGACGAAAATTTCCCTCAAAGATGGTTGAAAGAATTTGTGCCCTATCTCCTATGTGCGCGTGTTCTATGTGTACGGTAGTGTTTAGTGAATTTGTGTACTCTGATAATAAGTGCCTAAAAACTAATTTGAAACTCGTGGGTGTTGTGTGTTTCTTTAAGTGATTTAGTTTAAATTGTACTGTTTCATTATTTGTTCTGTGGTTTTTTCTCTCGAGGACATCCCGGTCATGTTCCGAGATTGGAAAGAAGAGGCCGAAGGGGTTTTAGTGGGTATAAGCCAGCGAGGAGTAGACTGTGACTTTGAGTTTACTTCTTAATTGTTATTAGGCAGTCCCACACTATCATCAGGGCACGTAATGAGCATAAAGCTTTTCCCATAGAAAAAAAACAACTGGAGATGTCTGTGCCCTGGATTACTTTAGTGTACTGGCACCTGGAATCACTTCTATTTGGATAGGTACTAGGTAAGCTAAATATAATATATTTTTATAAGAATCTAACGTTTTACATTTTTTAAACAGTTTGACAACATTGCACCGTAACGTGTGTTTATTACACAGCTGGGCAATGACATGTGATACAGTTGCCCACTTTTAAAACGTTCGATTTGAAATAAAAAAAATATGTAGAACTTCTCTAGGACACCCCAGGAGTCACCCATTTAAATATAATACGTTATTTCCATAACACCCTATATAGCAACAAAACCACATCTACCCGCTATTTTTATCTAAAAAATTTTTTAATTATTTTAATTCTTTCTTATAATATTTTCGGGGTAGCCAGGTTATTAAAATCAATTTTACCTATAAATTGTTAAAAAAATAACGGAAAGGAAACTCTCAACTCAAAAGCTATACCCTTTTATTTTAAATTTCAACATTTCAAGAATAAGACAAAGAAACCTTACTTCTAAATGATAAGATTCACCGTCTTACTGATTTTATTTAAATCATACAGTGCTAAGATCGGCTGAACTTCGCTTTCTAGAAATTCCGTAACTTGGTCCGGAGCCCTTCCTACGTAAGTTGACGGGTCTAGAATGGCGTTCAAGTCGTTTACGATCGGTAAGAAATATGGATCAGCTCTAACACGATCCAAAAGGTCGTTCTCTTTTCCGTGAATCTTAACTTGGTTACCTGCTTCCTGGGAAAGGACTCTGATTTTCTCATGACACACCTACAAGACAATGTATTCAACCATTAGATTAGATTGTTGGAGATATCTATTAAAATATATGCTGCTGGGTCAAAATTTTTTTACAGGCAACTTTCAATCCTTAGCATATAACTTACTAAAATAAACTATTTGCCTGTAGAAACGATTATAATTTGCGAAATATATGTTACTTTCTGCATTAGGAAGCAATTTTAAAAGTATTTTTTTAGATTATAGCTGCGGTATTCAAATTTGAATTTAAAAATGTATCGCCGGTCACGTGTCCCCAGTCAATAATTTCTTACTTTACCCTTTTATATGTCACGTCATTTTACTAAAGTTACATTTATATACAGTATGTCCACGGATGGGGTTTACAAGAGGACAAACGGACTAAAAATTGAAAGATACGAAAAAAAGTCACTCTTAATAAACGTTTTTGCTTGTCTAGGAAATACGATTCATCATAAGAAACTTCAATTTTTTTTATACAGGGTAGGTAAAAACTGCAAAAAATGTTATTTTGCTTAAGAGTAAACATACTTTATTTTTAAAGATACGAAAAAAAGTCACTCTTAATAAACGTTTTTACTTGATAATGAATAGGTGATACTTGTTATCAATGTCTTTATTTAATGAAGTAATTATAATAATAACAATAATACGAACATTTTTATTAACATGAAAAGAATACGATAACGATGTCATAATTCAAAAACTCCACCCCCATACTCGACACATTTTTCTAATTGCTTTCTCAAATAAGTGAAAGATTTTTTGATTCCTTCCTGAGATATCGATTGGACAGCCTGGATAATTCTGCCATTCAGCACTTCAATATCATTTGGTATTGCGGTTGCAAAAACAATTTGTTTTAAACGGCCCCATAAAAACATATCGGCCAAGGTTAAGTCGGGACTTCTTGGGGGCCACAAAACTGGGCCATTCATGTCAATCCACCTTAGACCAAATCTGCGGTCAAGCCATTATCTAACCTCACGAGCGAAATGGGCTGGACAAACATCGTGCTGAAAATACATATTTTGTCGAAAATGTAATGGTAGATTTTCGAGTTCATCATTGAAAAATGTATCCAGCATTTCGAAATATGATAATCTATTGAACGTGTTATCAAAAAAATATGGCCCTATAATGCCATGGATGGATATCGCACACCACACGTTCACTTTTGTGAAATATTGTCTTAATTATTGTCATAATTCTGAATTCGGGATTTTCTAAAGACCAGTACCTAACGTGCTAGGGTGCAACGGTTCCATTTGTTGAAAATGTACTTTCATCAGAAAACATGATACATTTATAAAAATCAACATATCCACTTAAAATCTTGTCTCCTATCCACAGGCAAATACAAGTCGTCGTCGTCTCCCTCTTCGAATCTTTGATTAAAGTGCGGTTTATACGGATACAATTTATTTGCTTTAAGGATCTTCTGAATTTGACTTTTTTCACAACTTACAACTGAGTAACACGATTTCTAAGGGGCGTCATAGGATTTTCTTCAACAGAATGAAGAACTAAGACTGTAGCAGCTTCATCATGGTCGTATTTATTTTTTTTTTGAGGTTCAAAACCGAACCAGTTCTCTTGAACTTTTTTATTAACTTGCAGATTGCCATCCTAGATATTGGGATTCCAACAAATTTCTCGGTAAATTATTCCATGACTTAGCGGTATGAAACTTGACCATCCCCATAACATTGTATTATAAAAACTCTTTGTTCAGTAGATAGCATTTCTACTTAAATAATAACTTCATTAAATAAAGACACCTTAAATGTCATTATTATTTTAACTAGGTTCACCAGTCAGAGGTGTGCCAGAGAATAATTTTTGGGAAATAATTTTTACATAGGTAAACCTTTTAATGAATTGTTCTACTTCGGTTTGTTGTGTAGAAAACACATCCATTAAGTGAGCGAGTGACTTTTTTTCGTATCTTTCAAAATAAAGTATGTTTACTCTTAAGCAAAATAACATTTTTGCAGTTTTTACCCACCCTGGTTAATTTATTAAAAAATTGATGCTATAGACCAAGATCTTTTGCGCGGACATATATAATTCCTCCAATTAGATACTATAAGAAACCTATTAAAAAATTAACAGGTGTTTTTTAGATTATTTATTTTTAAAATCCGATTTACTGAAAGTTTCCTGTAAAAAAATTTTACCCTGCTATATTAACGGTCCATTCAAATATAATAATATCAGTATCACAGTATTTGCTAGCAGCATTAAATTAGGGGTTTGGTTACGTTTACGGTGAACGTCACTAAGTCAACATAAAGAAGGCCCTATTACAGATCATGGAGAATAGTTATTTTTACCTGTCTATCCCCTCCCTTTTTTACCATTGCCATAATAATATTCTCAGCCGACATGAAAGGCAACTCTTGGTTAATTCTTCTTTCAATTACTTTTGGATAAACCACTAGACCTTGGGTTATGTTGGTTAAGGTTGAAAGAGCGGCGTCTGCACTTAGAAATGCTTCGGCGAGAGTTATCCTCCTATTAGCTGAGTCATCGAGTGTCCGTTCTAACCTTAAAGTTAAGGATTGATATTAGAATGGGATAATTTTTTTCTTAAATCTACTCGTTACCATTGGACGCTGTGCGTATTCGCGGCATTGGAAAATAACGCCATTAAATGTCTAGCCAAGGCACAGCATCTTTCAGATCTCATCGGGTTTCTCTTATACGGCATAGCGGAGCTACCGATCTGGCTCTTCTCGAATGGTTCTTCTATTTCCTTCATGTTGGCCAATAGACGAAGGTCGGTACACATTTTATGTACCGTTGACCCTTAAATAAAGATAGGTTTTAGTAACAAAACAATAATTTTACTTCGCAGAAGATATACCAGCAATATTCGTAACTAGTGTTGGAAAAACCAGATCTTAATAATCGAGTAGATACCATCGTGCCGAAATAAAACTGGGACAGCAAAATCTAGTTTAATCTCCCAGACTATTAGTTTATTTTGCAGTTGTGAGTTTGATATAATTTTGAGACTGACGTGTCAAACGAAATATTTTTTTAAGTTAAGCGTCCAGCAAAAAGCGATCATTTACACGCAATTGAGAGATGGGCATCAAATAAGACACATCGCAGATGAATTAGGAATTAGCAAAAATACCATACTGTTGGCTAAGCACAAAATTGCAGAATATGGAAGTTTCGTAAGAAAAGCAGGTACTGGTCGCCTCAAAATTTCGAATGAAGGCCAAGATATACAATTAATTAATTTTTTAAGAGATAATCCATTAGAAACAGCAATAAGGGTTAAAGAAAAGACACATTTTCCTGGTGCGGCTAATACAGCTCGTAGTAGAATTCGTAATTCGGATATAAAAAGTTGTTGTGCTACAAATAAAATATTTTTGACCGAAGCAAACAAGCAGAGAATATTAGAATTTGCTCATGAATACATAAATCGAGATAACATGTGGGAAACCGTAATATTTTCCGAGGAAAAAACCTTTCAATCCTGCAATAATGGGAGAATCCGCGTTTACAGGCCTTCTGGTTCGAGATACGATGAAAGATATACACATAAGACCAATCAAAGGGGACGCTTTTCTATATACGTTTGGGGCTGGATTAGTGTAAGGGGCCCAGGAGTTTGTCAAATAGTGCTGGGAATGCTCAATGCACCATTATATTGCAATATACTAAACCAAGTTATGATACCATCAGTCAGCGCAGTACATGGCCAAGATTTTATATTTCAACACGATAATGCTCCGATTCATAAAGTCCGCAAAATTATTTAGAAGAAAATCATATTCGTGTTCTTCGAAGAGTCCCGATAGCAACCCAATTGAACACGTTTGGGGCGAAATGACAAAATGTATGTATACCTTAAACATAACTTCCAGCCTAAAACTCAAGGTGAATTGCGCCAAAGGATAATGGAAGCATGGTATGAAGTAACGCAAGAGTATAATACGATAAACCTAGTGTTAAGTATGCCACGACGTTTGCAAACCTTAATCCATAATAACGGTGCAGCTACCAAATATTAAAAAATATGTTATTTTTTGTTATATTAAACTTTAAATATGATTGAAATTAAACATTGTTCTTATTTTTGTTACATTTTAAAACAATAAACTATATGTATTTTGATTTCTCCTTGTATTTTTCACAACAATAATAATCCATGACATTACCTATTCTCAATAGGTTTTGCATACTCTTTATAGCCTAGGAGATACTATACAACGAGAATTTTGTTGCCCCAGTTTTATTTCGGCACGATGGTACCTACTTGATACTCGAGCGATTTTCATAATCGAGTGAATCCCACGAGCGATTAATCACTTAAAATTTTTATGACTAAAAGGCCACCATATTGAAAATATTTTAGCCGAATCAACATTACCATACTGTTCAATTTTGAAAAGTTTCCTATGTATAGTTTTCCATAGATAGATCGGATTGATTCTCAGCGGAATACCCTGTATGAATCTACTACAACCTAACAAGCAAAATAGACTTCCCATGTTCCTATGATACGGAAAAGAGCAGGTTTATGCTCAGATGGTATCGGATTACTAAAAGATGGAGCTGAAAGCTATTTTCTACACACACGGGTTGATAATATAGCTGGAAATAGAAAGATTTTTCTGATGGTCAGGTATGAACAACTACCCTACAAAAGAGTTCGAAACCGATATGCAAATGGTGACATCCTACCAATGGAAAAAAGCCTCATTTTCTTAGTATTCCATACAAATTGAATTAGCATTTTAATCTGATTAGTATCTGTGTATTATGTGATTAAAAGCTAGGTTCATAGTCTAAGCTATAATCAATATGAAGAAACAGCTTAATAGTTTAGTTTGTAAATTACGCATAACCTTACCCAGCGAAGATAATACCGATACAATTTCCAAATCGACTTTCCTGGAATAAGTTTGGCCAGTAACTGGGTAAGTTCTACTGAATCCACTTAGTTCCGCTACTCTTTTGTCCACAGCCTTTACTTTCTCAGCATCTCCATTAAAGAGTTGTAAGAAAGATGCCTGGGTTCCGGTCGTACCTGAAACGATATAAACTAAATTATAAACCATCTCGATTTCATAAATCATTGGATTGAAAAAGAAATTTTCAAGCACTCTTGTGCTAGTGATTTTCTAAATTTTTGACCTGGCAACATTGCGTCAATAAACATGAGCAGTCCAAGGTGTGTGTAAATTGCATGTAATTTGAAAGCCACCAAGTGGCTGAGTGTATTACTATTAAGTTTTGTTAACCTTTTTTATTGGGAAATATCAGAGCCCACAGAAAGTTTTGTCGACCTTTTTTTACAAATCAAAGCCCAACAGTACCTTTAAACATGCACTCCACATGATAGTAAATGGTGTGTAAGAAACGTGTTTGTGTGACTAAAAACGGAAACGTGTAATTTGTCCAGCTAATTGTGTAATTTCAAAAATTCAGATTGGCAACATTGCATTTTGGAATCGTCCGAAAAAAATTTCGCAACTTATTAGTATTTCAAAATTTTTCTGAAAAAAATCATTTTCCATAATATCCACACATGAATTTCTGATAATTGGCTGGATTTTCTTCAATCGTTCCAAACTCGAAATTTAGTACCTCTAATTAAAAAAAATTGTCATTGTGAACAAATGCGAAATAATAACAATTTAGTTGTTTAAATAGTTTTAACACTATAATTTATTTTAAAAAAATACGGTTTTGTTCTTTATCATCTTATCTGCAAAACCCGTTTTACCAAAAAGTGGCACCTTTATTAGATCGGTAGTTATTAAATATTTTCGATCACAAGTAAAGCAGAGCGCGGGAGATGCATCAGCATGACGGGTCGAGGCATCTACAATCGAGCTCGGTGCAGTGTGAATCATTAATATTCCCATGCTTTGCGTCGTTCGAAAGGGTAGTTCTGCCACGCTTTGATCCATTGCGCGCTTGGTAACTTGCGATCGAAAATATTTAATAACTACCGATCTAATAGAAGTGCTACTTTGCTTTAAAAAGGGATATACAGATAACAGGACAAAAAACAAGAAGGTATTTTTTTAAATTACTTTAAGGTGACGGCGAGCATGTTAAAACTTATTTAAACAATTAAATCGTTATTAAATATTAAATTTAAATATGAGAGGATTGCAATACGTTTCTAAAAGTCTAAAATGTCAAGGTTAAAATAGAATGACCCATATACATTAATAATGTATCAAAGGATGAAACCTACCTTTCGCACCCCGAAATCTCAGATCTTCTTTAGCTCTACGCAAAGCTCTCTCATCTAATAAGAAATCGAAGAGCCATAGCGTAGCTCGTTTACCTACAGTTGTTAGCTGGGCAGGCTGTAGATGAGTGAAACCAAGTGCCGGAAGCGCCCTACAATAGACCGGAAGTTACGTTCTTTTTAAATACCTATAACATTTTAAAATGATCTAAATCTAGAGTTCCGGTTATATTTTTAACCGGGTCGACACCATAGACTAGGGATAGAAATATTACTGAACAGTAATACAATGTGAAAGAGCCAAAAATATGTCTACACCGAAACGTTCTATTATTTCTGTACAGTTACATTCTATTAAATTGTTAATCATACATATTATAAACCCAAAAGCACGAAAAAAAAAATAATACGTAGATGTGGTAAATTTGTTGAATAAAGTACTAATGTTCTTTTGTATTTTGTTGAAAATTCTGAGAGTACATTCTACAGTTTTAACAGGAACTAATTTAAAGGGGGTCTTGTAAAATATAAAACACCTCTATTTTCAACATATCTTACTTGTATTTTTCACAAAACTCTGCCAGATTCTGAATAACTGCGGCAACTCCTAACTGAAGCAGCTCCAGTCCGTCCCTTAAAACAATCAAGTCAGTGTTGTCTCCTACAAAACAGGAAGTTGCTCCTAAATGTATAATAGGCGCCGCCGTCGGACAGGTTTTGGCAAACACGTGGACGTGCGCCATGACATCATGTCTCGTCAGCTTTTCTTCCTCGGCAGCTGCATCAAAATCGATATCGTGTATGTGCGCTTCCATTTCTTTAATTTGCTCATCTTTAATGTCTAGTCCAAGTTCCTGAAACAATAAATATGGATTGTGAAACTATTCGATGTGAAGAGGGGCGGAAGTAAGCCCAGGAGCGCCGAGTTTCGGAAATCGCAATGGGGGAAAATATAACCACTTTAACACACCACACGTCAAGATTTGCAGCGCGAATAATGAATCTACCGGCATCAGCAGGAATATCTCGAAAATTATGTTTGCTGTCTGGTAGATTCGTAATCCATGCATCAAAATATATAATTCCTGAAAAATTATGGATATTGGCGTCGTAGTTTATAATGGTAACTTGGTTCTAACAGAACATTGCCGGCTGGACAAGCATATTATGATTTTTTCTCCCTTTGTGCTTATTTGAACTTTTTTACGTATAATTGAGTATTATTAATAATATATATAATTTTAAAAAATAATATAAAACATTATACGGGAAAAAAGTCATATTATATGCGTAAGTCGCAATTCTCCGAAGAATCCATATATCCCTGGTGGTATAACAAGAAATTATTTGCAAAAGCTTCATCTACCCCCAGAAACTGTTCTAAGATAGGCTTCTTGGCTAAATATACAAGGTGTCCCATTTCCGACACTTTGATATGGTATTTCCGTAATTGTTAGTGCTAAAAAGTAATGTAGGTGTCATGTGCTCTTTTTGGGTCAAACTTAAAATGGTAAAATCAAAATTTGAAAATTTTCGCTCGCTTAAGAGATACGGGGGAAAATCAACAAATAGATAATTTCAAAAGTGCCTTATATTTTCTTAGTTAATAGAGATACAGAAAAATGTTTTATGCAGTAGTTTCTTTATAATGATTGTTGAATAATCTGCCGTTTGAACCACAGTAGACCATGAAACAATACTAATATCCTAGAAGCAACTATGACATTTAACATCCATTTCATTTTTACATATTCATTTGCGAAAATGACCTATCAACATTTTGAAAAAATTTGATATACTTAATATCAGTTTATATTAAAAGTGGAAAAAACGAGGAAATGGCGCAAAATGTATATTTTGCTTGCTATCCGGAAAAACGGTAACCATTTAAGGACATATTCCGAACATTTGCGATAATTCCCGTTTTCCTTACCTTAATCTGAATCTTTAATTTCGTTTCAAAGTAATAAAGTTTAAATAAATCGCCTAGGAAATCAATATTATACATGGTGTGTTATGTATTTGAAAGAATTTAAAATAGTATCTTTTTAGATTAAAATATGCAGGGTGTTCCATTTAAAAAAATGAGGTTAGGTCCGATGACTTTTTTACCTGATCCCGTATACTTATTCTGAAAGCGGCAAATTATTTAGCAATCAATATAAAGAAACTTCTGTATAAAACATTTATTTATATCTCTTTTAACTAAGAAAATATTTGGTAATTTAGAAATTGTCAATTTTTTGATTTTGCCCCGTATCTCTTAAGCGTGCGAAAATTTTCAAATTTTGATTTTACCATTTTAAGTTTGACCCAAAAAGAGCACATGACACCTACCTACATTACATTTTTGATAGCACTACCAATTACGGAGATACCCTATAAAAGTGTCGAAAATGGGACATCCTGTACTATGCCGATAAATTTAGAGAATTTAGGTTTTTGAAGGTACACGAAACTAATCTATACAAGAATATCAGGAAGTTTTAGAAATATCCGAACATGCATACAATTTGGCTTCCATAAGAAGTTGTTTTAAACTTAAAGTTAGAGTATTAAATTTTTAGAAAACAACAGCTTCCGGTAGTGGCATTCGTGAATGTTATTAGAAATTTTGAATCTGTAGCAAATAGTATTCCTGGATCTGTTGGTCAAACAATGACAGAAAAATTGGTTCAGACTATATCAAAGAATAAATGGTTCCTAACATTGCAAAAATATCTACTATTTTGAGTGGTGGGCAAGATTCCGATTTTGAAATAAATCCAGCAATTATACCGAAGTGTAAACAATAAATAACCAATGTAGATATGTAGGTGGTAGTTTTTCTACGTACACAAATATTGTTAACAGACAGGAGACATAATTTTATCACGGATAATTTCGAGAAACATTTAGTTATACAGGGCGTCCCAAAAGTAATGGGACACAGAGCAATAGCAGACTCCTTAAGGCGAAATAATGCGATTTATTCAAACTTGCCTTATCCCAAAATTGATAACAACCAAGATACAGGGTGTCAAAGTTTTAATTTTATTTTCGTTTTTTTGCGATTATTTCTTAACAAAACCTACATAACAGCACAAAATTAGGGATTTTGGGGTTTTTTGAGATGAGGAATTCAAAATTATCCATATTTTTTGTGTAACCGGTAGAGGGCGCTATCAATGGCATGCCCCACTTATTTTAGCTGGCATAACTTTTTTTAGGCTACGTATATCGATCCGGCTAATAAAAAATAAGGTTACTTTACTTCTCTTACATCAAAAACATATACCTTATTGAAGTCGCTAGGAGCAACCATTTTCGAGATAATGGCATTTCATATTTATTTCTAATGCAAGAATACTAAAATATTTGTGTATTCGTATTATTATTATTTATCACAACTGGCCTTGATTAAAAACAACGACGTTTCTAAGGCAACAACATGTTACACAAAGTATCATCTGTCAAAGTTATTAATTTTCTAAGTACAATACGCAGATATTATTCAATTTTTTAGTAATGCCTCGACATAATTTATTTTCCAATGCAGAAATGCGTGATATGCTTTGTATTGAAAATTTTAATGGTCGGAGTGCAGGGCGGAGGTACCAAGCACTGTTCCCGAATAGAAGGCAACCAAACCGGAAATTATTTCAAAATATTTATGGCCGACTAGGAGAGACTGGTTCGTTTCGACAAAAAAAAGATGTTTCGGGCCGTCCAAAAAATATAACACCAGAACAGGAAGAAGAGATTTTAGTTCGTGTAGCGGAAAATCCAGAAGTGAGTTCGAGGAGATTGAAGGCAGCTACAGGTGTAAGTAAATCTTCAATTGTTAGAATATTTCACGATGAAGGCCTGTACCCATACCACTTTACACCCGTACAGTGTTTACTGCCGCCTGATCTTCCAGCCAGACTTCAGTTTTCTCATTTCTTCCAAAATTTGCAAAATACAGATCCAATGTTTCTAAATCGTGTGTTGTTCACGGACGAGGCGACATTTACTCGACGGGGTGTATTCAATTATCGAAACAGACATGCGTGGGAAAATGAAAACCCGCATTTAGTTGTTGAACGACATTTCCAACACGAGTTTAAGGTCAACATTTGGTGTGGAATTATTGGAGATCATCTTATAGGCCCCTTTGAATTACCGCCAACTCTAAACGGAAATTCATATTTGATTTTTTTACAAAATGAACTTGGAGGGCTTTTAGAAGATGTACCACTAAACGTCCGGCAAAATATGTATTTCATGCAAGACGGGGCGCCGGCACACTTCTCCAGACAAGTGCGAAATTATTTAACTGAACAGTTCCCTGAACGTTGGATAGGCCGTGGTGGCCCGTTGATTTGGCCGGCGCGAAGTCCCGATTTTAATCCAATGGACTTTTGCATTTGGGGATATTTGAAAACCATTGTTTATAACAGTTCAATAAACCACCGTAATGAGTTAAATGAAAAAATTATAAATTCTGTTAATCTGCTCAGAAATGATGAAGATCTCCTGTTTAAAATCCGACAGTCTTTTGTAAAACGTATAGCAAAATGTATTGAGGTCAATGGTGGCCATTTTGAACAATTGCTATCACGGCGATACCATTTTTATTTCTAACTATTTTGTTAATTTTAAATGATTTTAATAAGTATTAAATAAAATTTTTGATGGGAATTAAATTACTAATTCCATATGAAAAAGCTTTTTTATTAGAAAAAAAAGTTAACCTTAAGTATTTACCTAACCTAACTTTGACACCTAGCAAATGTAGCTGATTTACAATCATTTTAAGTCAGAAATTCACCGTAGCTCGATTTTCTTTCCGTTGCTTTTGGACCACGTATTTAGATTAATTGGACATATGAAATGACATTATCTCGAAAATGGTTGCTCCTAGCGACTTCAATAAGGTATATGTTTTTGATGTAGAAGAAGTAAAGTAACCATATTTTTTATTAGCCGGATCGATATACGTAGCCTAAAAAAAGTTATGCCAGCTAAAATAAGTGGGGCATGCCATTGATAGCGCCCTCTACTGGTTACACAAAAAATATGGATAATTTTGAATTCCTCATCTCAAAAAACCCCAAAATCCCTAATTTTGTGCTGTTATGTCGTTTTGTTAAGAAATAATCGCAAAAAAACGAAAATAAAATTAAAACTTTGACACCCTGTATCTTGGTTGTTATCAATTTTGGGATAAGGCAAGTTTGAATAAATCGCATTATTTCGCCTTAAGGAGTCTGCTATTGCTCTGTGTCCCATTACTTTTGGGACACCCTGTATATTCTTTTAAGCATTAATGAAAATAGCAGCATATAAATAATAACTAACAACAGCGAAGCGTCCTTAAATTCTAAAATAATTTTTAATTTTCTAACCTTTTCACGAGAAACGTCGTTTCCTTTTTGGTGCAAGTGAGTAATTTGTAATTGAAATATTCATTTAGTCATCTTTACTGAGAGTAAGCATCAATAATAACTTCTTTTCCTAAATCATATGGGGCCCAAAAATATGCTGGGACTTGAAGCCTGAAATATTTGCTAGGACCTAGAGCCCAGCTGAAGATGGTAAAATATTTTATGTAAATTATGATTTACTTCCTATTTTTTAATAAAACTACTTACAAGCTTATTTCTGAAGTTTAATTTCCATTTATAATTAGGCTACTAGTTCAATAAATGATATAAGAGTGTGTATTTTAAAGTGATATTTATAGCTTAAAACATGTCAGAATCCTAATATTTGATTTCACCACTTTTAGTAAATCAAATAAAAGAATTTTCAATGTTTTTTGTTGGTTAAATGTCACTTTAAAATATGACAGTAATAAAAATTTTGAAAAAAGTGACATTTGAAAAACACGTGCGTTTGTCAGCTGATGCGATACTTAATGGATGCCGGGTTTGTTCGTTTGTTCATGCCTGCTTCGATTTTTTAACACGGCTGTTTGTCTTCTTCCTGTTTATCAGTATTCGTTGATTTTGTTCAGTAGATGAGGTATCCCGCCGCCGTATGTATTCAATTAAAATAGTAACAAGCCAATACACCCGAAGCGTGTTAAAACTATGCATTGAACCGATCGAAGTAAAAATAATCAGGAAGAAACTAAATTTGCTAAATATGTAGATAGAGTCGATATCAGCAACAATTGAGCAAGCTAACTCACCATATTATATCCTTTTTTTTAACGATTCTACGAAAATAAAGATAATAAAGGTAAAAGTTGGGACCATTCAAATTAAAGTATAGGTTCGTATGTGGCGCCCTCTACAAAATGCGAAAAAACGGTGGACAAATTTGTATTCCTCATCCCGAGAAAGCTTCATATATGAGGTTTCGTCAAAATATTATGAGTGTGACAAAAAGTATTGAAAAAAAAACTGCATGTAACCCGTTATAAATCAATTTTCGAAAAAATGTTTTATTTTCGGCCTAAAATTATCCCCTAAATTTTTTGTTCATCATTTCCGGACACCCTGTATGAGTAAATTGCATTTCAAATATGTCATACATGACACTGACAACGACAACTACTATGGAATAAAAATTTTTATTTGTAAAATAATCTAAAACGTTCACATGCCGAGTAGAGGCGTTCAAGACTTTAGTGAAATCAATAAGCTAAAAGCTGACGAGAGGAGAAAAAAGAAAGATCAGGCTAAGCGCTGGTGTAGACTAGTCGGGTTGACTTTGCTCGAATTTGTAAGTAAACAATATATATTTATATCTATAGCGCAGTTATCCTGGAGTTCAGTCGTTTGCTGTATTAATTTCATATTTAAATATCTGATTTTCATAATTTCACATCAATCGCTTATATTTAATATTTGGCAGGATTTTTTTAGGCAGAAAAAAATGTTGTATTGTTGTTTTCATTTAAATAACATTAATTATGCTATATACATGACGTAACTCTCTCTCGATAAGACAGAAATCACACTTCTGAATTAAAAGAACTTTTCTGAATGTTGCTTCTCATATACAGAGTGCTCTTTAATGACGTGCTTATACTTGTGTGATCACTTAGGTCATATAAACCAAAGGTCATATGAACATAATATGTCCGCAAGGTTTACATTTTTGCGACAGCCAATATGTATTAGTACTGCAGCCCGTTACCAGGATTTCAGACTGATCACGACCTAAATTTTTTTGAGTTTTTTTGATGTTTTAATAAGGACTTGAGAAGGAAATTAACAAGAACGGACATTGGCAACGTTGCGAGATCATTGAGAATCATCTTTACATATGTAAAAAAAAAGTGGTCGTAATAGTTATCGCGCCTCGTCCGTTCTTTTTATTTTTTAACTCAGAGTGATGTTTTTGATGAGATGAAAATAGTAACTGACATTTTCCGTGTGGTGAATAGTTTTGGTCTGAGAAAAATCGAAAATTGTTTACAGCGGAGAATTCAACTTATGAAGCTTCGTCCGTTTTACTTGTCGGATGTTAGTTTTCGTTATTCGTGACCGGAAAAAAATGAGAACGGACATTTTCATCGACACGCAAGCGCAGTGTTGGATCTTAGGTATGTCTTTTTAATGCTGTTCGAGTTATTTCGCCTCGTCCGTTTTCAAGCAGAAATCGTGTATTGTGGCTCGAAAAATATGAACTGACAGGATGCTGAGCACGTTGGTGGTGTTGGATATCGCATCCGACTCCATCCAACCCCTCCACCTACGCCAATACTCCCCCCATTATGCAACGATATTGCCTTTTAATAAAAAAAAATAAATAACAAGTGTTTAAAAAAATTTCTTTCAATTACTTTCTGTTTTATGGTTTTTTAATTTAATTGAAACCGGAATGAGAGATGAGAGACCGCGACACCGCTAACGTGGGGGGGGGAGGTACTCTTGTTCCGGCTAAATATTTCGATGTTTCGTCCGACTATATAGACAACCAAACCACACAGCAAGCCGTCCCATGCGCCTGCCGTGTACCGTGATCATGAATTATACAGATACGAGATCCGACTCCGTTGCCCTCCCTGCAGCTGCGCAACACGGAAAATGTCCGTTCGACTCGACTTACTATTTTTTAGAGTGTTATCAACAATTTTTAAAAAAATTGAACCGGACGCTATAACTTTTTTATACCCCTTTTCTTTACATCTTTATTTAAACTATGGAATTTTTGCAACACGCAAAACGTCCGTTGTCGATGAATTCACGTTTTTTTTTATATTTTAAATATGATTTCATCAAGAACGGACAAGGCGTAATAACAAAAAGACGACCTGCTTTCTTAACGGACTGAAATCACTCTGACCGGTAAGCGCAGCGTTGCCGAACTTTTTCGCTCGAGTAAAACTTTCTTATTTTTTAATAATCTAGTGATTAGTCATTGTCTAGAATTCTAGGCTATCGAGGTTCTTCGTGAGCTCGTGGTCTCCGATCAGACGAATGGCACTCCTTTCGATGGAATCCAGTAACCGAAGAGTATGTTTGACAGCAGTACTCTAGTGATGGTCGAATCTGGGCTTTGTATAGTGTCAAAAGTTGTTGAGGTGTGTACAACTTTTTGGTTTGGAAGAGTACACCAAGTTTCTGAGAAGCTATCTTGGCGATTGCCACAACGTGGTTATGCCAAGACATATTTCCTCCCAGATTGACGCCCAGGAAATTAATAGATGAAGCCAGTGGGATTGCGTGTCCTTTGTTAACTGTTAACCTTTTTAGAGAAAACTGCTGATTGGGTTTTTTAGCGTTAAATTCGACTTGGTTACTGTCACATGGGTTTACCATGTCAACCTCCCCAAGAAATCATTATGCAGTTCTATGAAATATGCAGGGCAACCAATATAAAGCCACCTCAAAAATTACATGAGATTTCCTATGTTCAACTTAACGATGAATCACGCGTATTTTGAAAACACTATGGCATTTCTAATGTAACAAACAGAATACCTATTGTGTTACAAAAATTTTAAAAAGTAGTGTTTTTTTTTTAAGATTCTATGCCTGGCTTGCCTTGGCGTAGCTTACGCTACAAGTATCCGCAATCCCTGGGGTATAAACTTAAAATATTTGATGTTACCAAGAATTCCTATAATAGTATCAAGTATATATGTATCAGTAACACTTGTCGATATATTTTCATGGCGTTCTTTAAGGTATGTATATATCTCACTATACTAGTAAATGAATAATAGTTATTTATTATACAAGGGAAAAAAGTATTAGATTTTAGCTCGCGGTTGTGTTGAAACAAAATTCCGAGAGATAAAATCTAATATTTCTCCCGTGTATAATACACTATTTTTTTCTGTGATGGGAAAAACGACGATTTAATATTGAAAAACATATTATTACAATATACTAAAGTTAGAAAAGTATCTATGTAAAATTTGAATTTTTAAACTAGTGGGCTGTTTTACTTATAGCGACAATTAGATCTGCGTTGCAAAGGAAACCTTTAAAATAATCAAATATCTGTCATTTTAATTCTGTAATTATTTAATTTAAAAATTAAGAACTTAGTTGTTGCTTATTATTTTTGAATGCTATGAAGTTAAAAATCTCTGATGCCGAGTTTTCTCTGATTCCACCTGAATTGGTAGAAGCAGCGAAAGTAGCGTCACGAAAGTTATTGGCAGCTAAATCGCGCAAAATTTACGAAACCGTGTATTCAAGATTTATGGAATGGAATATGAAAAATGCATGCAGTTCTTTGTCGGAGAAGGTGTTAATGGCCTATTTTTCGGAATTGGCACAACAACAAAAGTCATCAACAGTGTGGTCGAATTATTCAATAATTAAAAGTATGTTACAATCCAATAATAATGCAGACATTTGAAAATATTTCAAACTAATTACATTTCTGAAACAAAATGGGAAAAGAAAGCTACTATTTTTACGATTACAGATTTTGGTGATTTTATAAATAATGCTCCAGATGAAGTTTATTTAATGGCCAAGGTTGTTGTGTTATTTTTGCAGGAGCACAATTGCAGGAGCTTGTCGAATTTATGAAATCATCCAGGTAACATTAGATGATATTGAAGATTCGGGAACGTTATTAATTGTGAGAATTAAGCAAACAAAGAATGATGTAAACAGGGCATAGCCCTTCGTCCAACAGCAGCAAAGGATCGCTGCCTATTTTATGCATATCACAATGGAAAATGTATTAATCAGGTTGTGGGCAAAATCAGTTTTATAGCGCACCTCAAACAGTAACCAATTTTCTTCGACTTGAAAATGTTAACTTGTATACGGGTCATTCATTTCGAAGATTTTCTGCTACAGTTTTAGTTCAATCTGGGGGAGACTGGATGACACTAAAGAAACATGGCGGTTGGAACAGAAATAGAAAATCAAGTGTTTAGAACGTGTGACAGTGCTAAAATAACACCCGATTTGCGACCAGATACATCAACGGCAGTTGTGTCCATGACAGAAAAAAATATAATTTCAACACTAGAAAATTCGACCATTGTACCGAATAGTAAAAGGAACATGTCATTCTAAAATTAAATATCAACCATTAGTTATGTGTGTATATTCCCGGGGAAAAAGTAATTTCATTAAAAGTGACATTTTGTTACCTGTCAACAGAGATAAAATGTCAAACATTTTTCCCGTCAGTGAATAAACGCGATTTTTGTAAAATTCTGGCAGTAATTAGACTGACCAAAATGATTCCTTATAGACAAACAATGACTCAAACGTATCAAAATGGAATCCAGCCAAGTAAAATATTCCCTAATTCCAGTAAACATTATAGTGAATGTATTCCTTGTTGACAGTGATCGAAATTATGACAAAGAGCTAAATTCGTCCATACCATTGACTTGAAACAAACGTGGACCCGGTATTTCTATCTGCTTTGTTAACGTCTGTTTTCATTGTGACAGCTATTCGATTTGATATGTCTTGGTTAGAAAAGCAATACAATCGACGGACGTGACTCAAAAATATATATTTATATCCGGACTACGGCAGATTGAGTTAAGAATTATTTTTTCCACAAACAATACGTAAATTAACACACAAACACTGAAAAACAACAAATTGTATTTAGCAATAATGACAAATATGACAGTTGTTAATCCGGTAATGTCAAACGTGAAAGCAAGTATGAAAGACGGCCGTTCCAATAAGGGCTTTAGAAAAAGTACGTTACGAACGCTCGAAGGCGACGTAATGTCTTTGTCTAATTAACAGAAAACGACAAAGAAAAATTATCCTAATTTTTAGAGCTCCCCGGTTGTTTTTCTGGAAAGATGCGTACAACCTACATAAGAATGTGAATTGTTTGTTCTTCAGAGACTGTGACGCAAAGCCATATCCTCCTTGAAATTGCGACTCTCTTGGGTACTTTTATAAGAAATTACAAAAATTAATTACACAGTTATTGACAGAATCTATGCAGAAGCATAATAGGAATTTTTTTATTGTTAGATTTCAACGATGTTGGCAATCGTTTCTGCATCATCCAAACTTCCAAGAACCATTCCAGTGACGCTCGTCTTTAGGGGTTTAATGGGAAATAAAAAAAAAAAACAGTGTGTCCCAGAATATGTGGGCAATCTCCCGGATTCAGATAGAACACTTAAAAATAACAGGAGAAGTGCATGTCAATTTTTGTTCCTACGGCCTCCCCGACGGAGATACGGGCCCGTGACGAACGTTCCTGGAAATCGCTGTTTATTAAATACTAAGTGTAATTTAATCATTTTTTAGTATAATGGTTACTAGATGAGTCTCCTTTAAATTCACCCTTTTAAACACATTTGGCTTATTTAGTTTGCCAGGGACGGACTAAATGTAACACAAAAATGTTTTTTTTAAACCCTGTATGATGAAGGAACGACAATAATATTTTTGGATACTCTAAACTTTAAGCTGAAGAAAAGGTACTCTTGATCAATGTCGATAAAATGAACTGTTTTCGAAAAAAAAATATTTTTGTTCATACATTAAATGCATGTCGGCATATTCAGTGTACCTAAATTCCATTACTAAGTTAGTAACTAATAAGACAAAGGAGAAAAACCGCAAATTTCAAGACCCTACCATAAACTGATAAATATTCTTATTTCAATCGGTACATGTGAAAAAATCCATAGCAACAATGAGGGAATTTTATGAACATAAAACAATATTGAACAAAAATATATTTTTTTCGAAAACAGTTCAATTTATCGACATTGATCAAGAGTAGGTACCTTTTTTTTTTTTAGCTTAAGGTTTAGAGTATCCAAAAATATTATTGTCGTTCTATCATCATACAGGGTGTAAAAAAAGCATTTTTGTGTTACGTCTAGTCCGTCCCTGGCAAACTAAATAAGTCAAATGTGTTTAAAAGGGTTTGTTCGTTTTTGTTCGGTGTTGTTATACTAACAAATTATTAAATTACACCTAGTACATAAAAAATTATTTAAAAAAGAACGATTTCCAGGGACGCCCGTTAAGGGCCCGCATCTCTGTAGGGGAGGCCGTAGGAAAAAAAAATTATAGGAACTTCTCCTGTTATTTTTAAATGTTCTATCTGAACCCGGGAGATTACCCACATATTCTGGGACACCCTGTATATCAGAAATTACTTAAATGAAGAAATATTAATATTTAAAAAGTTTTGTAATTAGAATAAAGTTGTATTGTTTATTTGAGGATCTAAGACGCAAAGGCCGTAAAAATATAAAAGAATGGAGTACAGGCAAGAATTGAATGCAACTAAGTATAATTTTAGGGGACGTGATTTGAATACAATCTCAATATGTAGTTAATATAACTTTTAATAAAAAAATAATCTAAACTAAAACGATGGAAATATACTTTTAAAACTTATTAGCTCCTAATAAAATTTAAAAACATAACGCATGGGCTTAATACAGCTCACCACTAAATTGGGGAATTTCTCAAGCAGCTGATCGATGACATATTGCTGGTGTCAACTGTCGAGAAGCGACAAAAGTTCGCTGGGATATCTACGAGTATAGCTACTCTATTTTCTATGTTCCATGTTTCTTTTAGGCCGATAACATACTTTGCTTGGATCGCCGTCTCTACATCTGCGTTTCTGATGTTTATGGTTTACGCAGGTGTAGGACTGTTTAACGTATCCGAACCTCTTGGAATATTTGGGATTATCCTTGGATGCATCACTGCACTTGTATTTTTAGGGGACACGATATGCTGTTTATTGTAAGTATGTTTGTTCTCGGCTTCAGTATTGTTTCATTTCTAGACTTAGGACCGATATTTCAAAGTCACCTTAAAGTACCGAATGACATAAGTCATCCTTAAAACAAGGTCGACAGTATCTTAAAGTTCTTTTTAACAACACAAGGAATATATTTTTAAATACGTGGTAATCTTTCACTTAATCAAATTTATTTAAAACATAGTTTTTTAAGGATAACCATAACTGTTGGGCTACGGTGTTATATCCTGAAGTCCAAACGGGTTTTGTAGTACTATATAGCATAGGAAGTTCGCTGGTCCTGTTAGTTAGGCGTAAAAACAAACACAGAAGTATATCACAAATAACTCATCTATTTTCGACGAATATGTGTATGGGTACGGTACAAAAAGGTTTATTTATGCTGTTAAACCTGCCTGTTTTGACTGTTATTGATTTGGTTCACGAGTAAAAATACTTGCTTAAGTTAGTTCAATCTATAGTTCATGGTATGCATTTTGCTTTAGTCGGTAGTTCATAGAAATTGCTTTAGTCGGTAGTTCAAAGTTCCCGGTTCCGTCGGATTGCCGCGATGTAGTATGGTAGAAACTTCAATTAAGAAGGTTAGAAAGTTCACTTAAGTCCGATTCGCTAAAATCGTTGTTGAAAACCCGGTTTATTTATCTGCCGTGGCTTTCGTGGTAGATAAGAGCCGATAATGCGTATCGGCAATGATTGCTGACTCTTTAAAGCTTGTGGGGCGTGATTACTCGCGAAATTCACTAATCTACGATTCTCAACAGTACCCTGTCACAGGCGAAACAACAATCTATCTATCGTGGTGAAATAATAATGCACTTTTTAGTTAGAAACGAAGATCGGCCACGAAGTGCCTAGAATTGTAATAACGTACTTTAGTTTCACTGTATTTGTACTTGTATGTTGCACTTTTAAGTTACAAACGAAGATCGGCCGCAAAGTGCCTAGAATGTGATTCACTTTATAGTTCACTTTACTTGAAATAGTTAAAATAGATGATCGGCCGCAAAATGCCTTGAAATGACGTGTTCGAACGATAGTCTAAATTGGCAAACGCCTTGGATGACTTCTCGAACGACAGTGTGGTTCCTTGGTGGTAAAAACTCCCTCAACGGAAAGCGAGATGCCGTACGTCTATCTGGCCAATCACCGCCTAGATACCTGTCGCTATGCGTTGGGTGTGTTGCACGTGTGTACCATGGGGTTGACGAGTATGCATAGCCCGTGAGCAAGGAAAATGTTATAACTGCCGGGTGACGTATGTAATTAGTACGTCGTATGCATGGTACAATTAGGTAATTATGTTATTTATTCAAGTTGCTAGTTAGGCGGCACCTGAGTACTCGCTCTGCGGTGGCTTATTGATTACAGAATTTACTATGTTCGGTATGACATTTTTATTGTGGTCATGCACCAAAAAGATAGTTTTTTACGTCGTGAATATTTCAAGTTTTAACGTATTGATTTTTATTATGGTATGTTTAACATGTGATTTGATCTGAAAGTAAACGTCGGAAGTAAGTTTTGACTATTTATACAGGACGGAATGCACTGGGAAATGAGTTTTGTCTTATATTTGTCATGTGTTTTTCTGTATGTTGTCCAAAGTTGTTGAAACTTGTTTGTTTGTTCTTGAGTATAAGTTTATGCAAATTTAAGTATTTTATAATGAATTTATGAGGGAAAAGGGTAGTGTTTCCCCAACAATAACGTTAAGGCTACCTTAGCGAAAGTCTAACTTAAGGTAACATTTAAATATCGGTCCTTAGGCCGAGGATCAGTTTTATCTTCAAATTTTTACTTTTTTAATATCTCAAAAACTAAACGTTTCAGAAAAACTGGACGTTACGTAAACATCTCTGACAAGATCAATTTTCACCTATTTGATAAGTTGACGCATAACGGAAATACAAGGGGTGTCTTAAAATCGAAGGTTTTCAAAATCACCCTGTAGATTAAAAATCATTACCAATTTGACATCTGAATCTTTCGTTTTGTTAAAAAGTGGGCCACTAAAGTGAAACCCGCAATATTCTATCTTTGATAATAGCTCTAATATTCCCAAAATATCGAAATTGAGACACCCTGTACACATACAATGTGTCTACTTAAAGGGGCGGTTTCCTCATCAGTCTTTTCGCAAAACGTTTCCCTCCATGCGGCAAGGCCGTACGACACAAATAACTTTTTCTAATAAAATATTTAGAAATTTCTATAAATTTTTTGTTTTTTTTTTAATGTAAATTTTGCCTGCAATTTTTCATTCTTGGACAGGCAAAAACTAATATCGAAAGGATGCCGGAGTCAGTCGAAATCTCCGATTTGACCCCTGTTCATTTCGCGCCGTGTAGGCACGAGGCGACTTGGTTCTTCCCTTGCCGTCAGAACAATACGTCGAGCGTCCGCCCGTAATCGGTACGACGACAGAAACAACGATAATCGGAAGAAGGAGACCGAACGTGATCGGGGTCTAGACTTTAATTTTTAGCACTGAAAAACGGAGTTTCCTCTTTTTATGAAAACGTTGCATTTAAAAAAAAATGTTGAACAAAACATATCTAAATTTTATTAATAATTGGAGAAAAGTCCATAATTTCTTTCTACATGGAACAGTATATTATTAAATCTAAAAATCTTCGGAAACAAAAAAACATATACTTCCCTCCAATTTTGGTTGCATTACAAAGTTTCTTTTCCTTGTACATATTTTTCCTATAACAGAAATAAACGCTTTGGGAGAAAACTCGTTTAGAGATACTCCGGAATCCACTTAAACCCACAACTTAAAAAACTCTTCTTTGCGACACTGCATACGTTCGAATAATTTGTTTGTTTCATTTTTAGATCACTGAAGAGATTTCCAGTACCGTACTGGTTACTTAAACGAAAGTACGATAAATTTGATGAATGCGTGTGCACCGGTAATTTGAAATTTACCAATTTTCACAAATTACATAATATGTATTTCAATTTATATTTTTAGGTGATTATGATCCAACTGAGGAAATGGAACGTAAGTAAAATTTTTCTATTAATTTATTTTATACAGTGAGTCCCAGAAGAAATGTCTAAATTCATTTAAAATTCAGCGGTAAGATTTTTCAAAAAAGCTCGCACCCGTCGATTTTGATTTTTTAATTTTTTTTTGTGTGGTAATTTCATGTATACAGGGTAGCTCAAAAATAAGTTACGACCATCAACTTCATTTTTTCAAATGAAAACATATATTTTTTATTTCATTTTTGAATTTTGCATTGAATTCTAAGCATGTTTCATGTACCATGTCCTATACATAAACTCAACAGTTATTGAAAAAATTAGGATTGAACATCATCATTTAGGGAATCCAACGATCTATCAAATCTTCTGGCAATATGGCATTTTGGGCTCCATAATAAGTAAGAGTGTACTGTCTCACTGTCACCGTTTATTTCCATAGAAACTGTATGACAGTTTTATTTCAAATAAGTATAATTATTGTCAAGCGTAGTTTCAAAGTTGCGGTTTTCACAATAATGGTGAAGTTAACGGAACGGGAAAAAATTGAAATTCTATGCATGGTTGGGTTTGGTGATAAAACACGTACTCAAATAGAAACAGCCCAATTATTTAATGAAATCCATCCTGATCGTCCTCCCATATGTCAAAAGATGGTGAGTAGAATAGAGGCTAAGTTTAGAGAATTCGGTTATGTTAGAGATTTGCCTAAATCTGGTCGTCCTACTCGAGATGAAAATGAACAACTTGACGTTTTGCTTTCCTTGGAAGAAAATCCATGTACTCCCCTGTCGCACATTGGGGCCGATTTACACATGCCGAAATCTGTTGTTCACCGAGTAGTTCAAAAGCACAAATATCACCCATACAAAGTTATTCCAGTGCATGAGTTATTTGAAGATGATTTCGATAGGCGAAGTGAGTTTTGTGGACGCATGCAAAATATGTGCAATCTAGATAATAATTTATTTAAAAATATTATTTTTTCGGATGAAGCTACGTTCTATTTGAATGGTAATGTGAACAGACAAAATTGTCGATAGTGGGCAATAGAAAATCCGCATTGGATGATAGAGGTTCACAGCCAGTACCCTAAGAAAATAAATGTTTGGTGTGGAATCGTACGCGAAAGAGTAATTGGTCCATTTTTTTTTGAACAGTCTTTAACTGGACAAGTATATCTCGAGTTTCTCCAACTAGAATTAATTTCAGCATTAGTGGCTTTATTTCCGAATCCATTGGATCCAGACTACCCTGACGAAGAACTGATATTCCAACAAGATGGTGCTCCTCCGCACTATGCGGCCACTGTGCGCACATTTTTGGATGAAACCTTTCCCAATCGTCCCAATCGGTGGATTGGAAGGAGAGGACCTAACGAATGGCCTGCTAGGTCGCCAGACCTAACTCCGCTGGACTTTTTTTTGTGGGGTTACCTCAAATCAAAAGTATTTGTTAACAGGCCAAACAATATGCAGGAGTTGAAAGAAAGGATCCGAAGAGAAGTGCGTGTCATAACTCCGGAAATGGTTGGAAACATGCAAAGAGAGTTTATTGATCGTCTTGGATATTGTCAAGCCGTAAATGGCGCACATTTTCAACATTTAATTTGATTTTGTTGTGTGTTTTTTTTAATAAACAGGTCTTACTTATAGATATGTTCAATCCTAATTTTTTCAATAACTGTTGAGTTTATGTATAGGACATGGTACATGAAACATGCTTAGAATTCAATGCAAAATTCAAAAATGAAATAAAAAATATATGTTTTCATTTGAAAAAATGAAGTTGATGGTCGTAACTTATTTTTGAGCTACCCTGTATACATGAAATTACCAAAAATAATAAAAATTAAAAAATCAAAATCGACGGGTACGAGCGTTTTTTGAAAAAACTTACCGCTGAATTTTAAATGAATTTAGACATTTCTTCTGGGACTCACTGTATACATACAGTTCCGACTCAAAAATCCGCCGAAATGACATACCTACACAAAGAAATTACTACGTAGAATGAGAAAAAAAAAAATTGAATAGAAAACGCTTAGAAAAAATATTATATTATGCATTAGTAAAAAAGTTATATTTAACAAAAATTATCTGGCTTTCACAAGAATTATAGATAGTTCGTTTTTGGGTTTTGGGCACTTTGAACTGAAATTCCAGTGTTTGGTTAACGTTTCGGTTTATTATACTAAACCATCGTCAAAACTATTTATTATAAAGAAAAAAGGCGTATGAATAAAATAGAAAGAAGCAATATTTTTTGACGGCGGACAAATTTCTTATTTTATGTTAATATAAGTTATGTATAGAATGAAATGATAAAATATAAAAACGAACATACCTTGTACAATTCTCACTAACTTTTTTTCATAATTCGAATACATAATCCAATTTTTTTTATTTTAAAATTATATCGCATGAAACTATTTGCCAAAAACCAAAATCATGCAAAAAATATTTAGATAGTTTAATCCATTTAAATTTATAGGTCACAGTCGAGTGACATACGGCTAGATTATTTCCTGAATAAGATTTTACATTTTTGACATTTTGACATTTATCCGCGATTAAATAGGTTTTGAGATTTAATCACTTATCTAAAGAAAATATATTCAAGAAATGGTGATGTCTGATTGGTCTATTTCACAATAAGGGTAATAATGATATTTAAATTATTAATAAATAACATTAACAAAATTATTTCATTTCAAAAATATACAGGCGTATTCAATAATGCATTTTGAATTTAAAACCATCCTAAATTGATGGTTGAGGGGGTTAAAATGACAACTGTAAGAATAAATCATCGAAGATTTGTATTGGTATATGTTATTTAACTTAGTTCAAAGTTATAAAGTAGAAGTTACTTGAGGATTGTAATATAAAATTAATAAATACACTGTCTAATGCGTTTTCCAAGTTATAATATTATAAGACCTACCAATAATCATAATTTACAGGGTGTCTCTAAAAGGTCTGTACAAAATCTGAGCATATTCCTGATGCCAACATAAGGCGATTTAAAGCAACTTACCTTAGTCCGAAATTGCTCTATTTCCGAGATACAGGGTTAAAATAAAATTGTTCCTCATTTAATTAATTAGAAAAAATGTATTAAAATTCTTCCTGCAAAACTTGCTGTAACGAACCCAAGTGAACCATTTTTTCCTGCCAAAAATTTACTAACAGCGGAATGTTTTATTCAAAATAATTTAAATATTCCGATGCGGCATCGAACACTAAAAACCGAAATATCTAAAAAACGGCTTACTTTAGCGGATTTTTAAGAGTACCTTTTTTATTTCAAAATGTTCAGAAAATTATTTCCTTCACAAAAAAAGAAAAAACCTGCACTGATAAAAAATTATGGTCATTCTAAACCATAAGAAGAGCATTGTGAAGCGCCCCCTAATGGCCACAGTGAAAAGGTATCCGTATTCGGGTTTCGCATCCCAAAAAACCCCAGGTAAAGTACGTTTCACGAAATTTGGATACGACTTAATGATTTCCTGGGTCGGTCCCATTGTGTCGACAAGAGCTTGGCAATAAACAAGTGAAGTATGAAGGGACGGACTAAGGAAAACAAGTAATGATATGATTATATTAATGTAATCAAATGAAATAACATTTTTTTTAAATATTACTAGTCATATTTATTTACATTTATAATGTCATTCTATAGATAGTTCTGTTTCGCTATCGGTATCCTCATCAAAGTTAATTATAATTGGATTAATTATACGATCCAGACTAATATACGAATTTTCTACAGTTATTACGTGACGGACTGAATTTTTCCAACTACCTGGGGGAATATCATTAAAGCATTTTCGTATTAATTCTACAACACTAGAACTTAAAGTCGGAGAAATATTTTCAGACCTAACCAGTGATTTTAACTGGTACCACATATGCTCTATGGGGTTAAAAATGCAATAATAGGGTGGGAGCCGTAGCACTGTATGTCCAATTTCTTCTGCCAATGTGTCACAAACATATACCTTTTTTATACAAAATATCTTTAAAACTTCTAAAAGATCACTTTTTTATAACTTTCTTCAACACTAGAAGAAGCATCATCAATGTTTTTCCATGGACGCCACATACTGTTTTTTTTATACGTTTGGTAAAATAATATCGGTAATACAACTAAACTCTTCCAGCAAGAAATAAAAACTAACAAATTTTACCACAAAAAGATATTTAAATATAAATTAAGCAACCTAACCTACCTGATGTGCCCATATTTAATTATAATTATTACAATTCGGTTCTTTCCACATAATAATAACAAACGGTCATAAATAATGGGATCGCCCCAGGTACTTTTACTGCAGTTATTAAGTTATATCCATTTTTCGCGGAACAATCTTTACCAAATAATACGTTAAAAACTGTACATTAATTTTAAAAAAATTCGATTTTTATTTTTTAACTTTACCACCCTGTATCTCGGAAACGGAGCAATTTCGGACCAAGGTAAGTTACTTTAAATCGCGTTATTTTCGCCTCAGGAATATATGCTCAGATTTTGTACACAGCTTTTAGAGATATCCTGTATATTGAGGGGTTTCTGAGAAATTTGGATAAATCCATCTTCACCCTTACGAGAATTTTCAAGGGCAGGTTTATATTAATTTATTGTTATTTTAGGGTCTGGATTACACTCCAGCGCTAATTTCGGAACACTCTGTATATTTCATTTTATTCCATTCATTTTTTTCCTTCATACCTAATGATACATTAATAATAAAATATTATTACTTTTTTTACTATTTCAGCTGAAAGACCGATATGCCGATGTGGAAATAACTGGGGTAAGTTAGAACATAATTCCAGTGTTGGGATCGCTCGAGTGAAAAAACCGCTCGAGTACTCGATTACTGAAAAAACTGCTTGAGTACCGACCTTTGTCGTTTGAGCGCTCGATGACAATATCGCTCGATAAATCGGAGTTTCAAATGATTTTCAAAGCGGGTCGAGCGATTAGCGGAAAGACTACTCGAGTTCAAGCGAAAATCGTCGCCGAAGGCGCTCGATAATTTTGTTTTCATCGGGAATTTAGGGGGATTTCTGGCAGATTATTATAATGAAGCAAAAAAGTAATTAAATAATAAAAGATCATAAGAAGGTAATAAATTCCGGGATGTTACACATCTTGATGAATATGATTTTGGAGTGAAATCGCTCTCGTGATTCGCTCAATTATTAAATTTGCTCGAGTATCAAGCACTCGATTATTGAAATCGCTCGAGTATCAAGTACTCGATTATTAAAATAATCGGTTATCTCAACACTATACAGTATGTCCACGGATGGGGTTTACAAAAGGACAAATGGACTAAAAATTGAAAGATACGAAAAAAAGTCACTCTTAATAAACGTTTCTGCTTGTCTAAAAAATACGATTCATCATAAGAAACTTCAATTTTTTTATACAGGGTGGGTAAAACTGCAAAAATGTTATTTTGCTTAAGAGTAAACTTACTTTATTTTGAAAGATACGAAAAAAGTCACTCTTAATGAATGTGTTTTCTACACAACAAACCGAAGTAGAACAATTCATTAAAAGGTTTACCTATGTAAAAGTTATTTCCCAAAATGTATTCTCTGGCACACCTCTGACTGGTGAACCTAGTTAAAATAATAATGACACTTAAGGTGATAGGTACTTGTTGTCAATGTGTTTATTTAATGAAGTTATTATTTAAGTAGAAATGTTATCTACTGAACAAAGAGTTTTTATAATACAATGTTATGGGGATGGTCAAGTTTCATACCGCTACGTCATGGAACAATTTTCCGAGATATTTGTAGGAATCCCAATAACTAGGATGGCAATCTGCAAGTTAATAAACAAGTTCAAGAGAACTGGTTCGGTTTTGGACCTCAAAAAAAAGAAGAAATGCGACCATGATGATGCTGCTACAGTCTTAGTTCTTCATTCTGTTGAAGAAAATCCTATGACGTCCCTTAGAAATCGTGTTACTCTGTTGGAAATTGTGAAAAAAAGTCAAATTCAGAAGATCCTTAAAGCAAATAAATTGTATCCGTATAAACCGCATTTTAATCAAAGATTGGAAGAGGGAGACGACGCGAAACGACTTGATTTTTGCCTGTGGACAGGAGACAAAATTTTAAGTGGAAATGTTGATTTTTATAAATGTATCATGTTTTCTGATAAAAGTACATTTTCAACAAATGGAACCGGTGCAACCCAGCACGTTAGGTACTGGTCTTTAGAAAATCCCGAATTCAGAATTATGACGAGAAGACAATATTTCACAAAAGTGAACGTGTGATGTGCGATATCCATCCATGGCATTATAAGGCCAAATTTTTTGATAGCACGTGCAATAGATTATCATATTTAGAAATGCTGGATACATTTTTCAATGATAAACTCGAAAATCTACCATTAAATTTTCGATAAAATATGTATGTTCAGCAAGATGGTTGCCCAGCCCATTTCGCTCGTGAGGTTAGAGAATGGCTTGACCGCAGATTTGGTCCAAGGTGGATTTGCAGGCATGGCCCAGTTTTGTGGCCCCCAAGAAGTCCAGACTTAACCTTGGCCGATATGTTTTTATGGGGCCGTTTAAAACAAATTGTTTTTGCAACCTCAACACCAAATGATATTGGGGTGCTGAAGGGCAGAATTATCCAAGCTGTCCAATCGATATCACAGGAAGAAATCAGAAATTCTTTCACTTATTTGAGAAAGCAGTTAGAAAAATGTGTCGAGTATGGGGGTGGAGTTTTTGAATTATGAAATCGTTATCGTAATAAAAATGTTCATATTATTATTATAATTACTTCATTAAATAAAGGCATTGACAACAAGTATCACCTATTCATTATTCAAGTAAAAATGTTTATTAAGAGTGACTTTTTTTCGTATCTTTCAAAATAAAGTATGTTTACTCTTAAGCAAAATTACATTTTTGCAGTTTTTACCCACCCTGTATAAAAAAATTGAAGTATGATGAATCGTATTTTCTAGACAAGCAAAAATGTTTATTAAGAGTGACTTTTTTTCGTATCTTTCAATTTTTTCCTCTTGTAAACCCCATCTGTGGACATAATTCGTTATTTTTTTTAGGTCGTTATAAAAACTAGATTTTCAGCGTCTATTAAGTGGATAACACCATATTATTCACAATTGATAATGACACTTAATATACAACGTGTGGTAGAAAGTGTAACAAATTTATAAAATGATCTAATTATATCTGGTAGTTGTTTCTCGTCAGCATATTTAGGCAGAAACCATAATTCTCGAAAGAGCTTCAGGACGGCATTTGTTTTTAGAAATATATTATTTATTCTTAATTATATATTTTTTGCCCACTGTGTACAATATTTCGGATATTTGACTATGGCCGAGGAGGTTTTCGAAAAAGCAAATATTTTTAGCAACAGTGACTTGATAAAATGAGGGTAAAAAGGTTCCTATTTGTTACGCTTTCACACGTTGTATACTAGGCTGAAAGTTAGTCGTAAATCACCTGAAAAAAGGCGTCAAATACGATGCTTTCTTTATGCCTACGTCACTAAAAAGTATAGCTAATCATAAACATATTTGAAATTGAAATGTTGAAGTATCTTCACGGTTACAGATTATACTTCGATTTAAACTTGAAGTTCTTGGTATTTGAGATTCTTCATATCTTTATCCTTCTACCTTCATGGGCTCAATTTTCGTTTCCGTCTGTTTCCTTGGGAAACCTTTTAGGGGATTCCACTCTCCGCGTTTTCATCGCATTGAGACTTGGTATAGCTGTGTGTGGGCAATTCATATTTTTTGTAAGTTTATATTTATTACCTTTTACGGATTAAACTGCAATATATCCTTATAGCCACAAGTTGATTAACGGCATCATTAAGCGCTTTCTGATAACAGCAGAATTCTGCCTGGAATTTGTAGAAGCGATGGAAGGCGGGTTAATGGACTGTCCTTGACCACATGGAAATCAATAAGGCATCGGTTTGAGACGCCACATGTAAACACACCTTAGCTCGGAGACCTAACCTACATTAACCAAGCTTGTGAAAAAACTGGTGAGGCGCACGTATTCTTCTTCTTATAGTGCATCTCCTGTGGGAGGTTTGCTATCATCACAGCAATCCGGACCTTGTTGACTGCAGCTCTGAACAGTTGAACATTGCTACAATTAAACGAATCCCTTAGGGTTCTTAGACAGGACACACGGCATCTGCCAATGTTCCGCCTTCCACTAATCTTTCCCTGGACTATCAGTTGTAGAAGTGTGTATTTATGTCCTCTCATTATATGACCCAGATATTGAAGCTTTCTCTTCTTTATGGTGTTAACTATTTCGCACTCCTTCTACATCCGGTTCAGTACTTCGGCATTAGCAATTCTATCGGTCCAGGGAACCCGCCACATTCTTCGGTAGCAGCACATTTCAAAGGCTTGCAGTTTGTCCATGTGGTTTTTCTTGAGAGTGCAAGCCACAACTCCATACAGAAGCGTGGAAAAAACGTAACAACGAAGCATCCTCATCCTAAGGTCCATGTTTAAATCCCGTCTCGTAAATAAATTGTTCATCTTTATAAATGTTGTTCTGGCTATTTCTATCCTTGTTCTTATTTCTTTTGTTTGATCACCCGTTTGTTCCACCCAAGTTCCTAAATATTTATATGTTGACACATTCTCTATCGTGGTGTTTGCCACCGTCAGGTTCATGGTTCAGATTCCGCGGGAACTTTGTGACTACCATTAACTTGGTTTCCTTAAAGTTAATTTTTAGTCCGTATTCATTACATCGCTCATTTAATTTTTCCAAAAGGTGCTGCGTATCTTCAAGGTTGCTCGTTAACAAGACGGTGTCATCAGCATATCTTATATTATTAATCACTTCTCCATTTATAACTCATTTTCTAAGGTTTCCCTAAAAATAGCTTAGGTTCTTACAAAAACATCAGACGTATAAAGAGCGCGTGTCTTTTGGTTCTTCAGACTCTAGATAGCAATGACTGACTGAATACCTTTCCGTCTGCTTCCTGAGGAAACCTATTAGATGATTCCACCCTCGGTGTTTTCATTGTTTTGAGACTTGGTATATATATCAATTAATATTCATTACCTTTACTGGTTAACCTGCAAAATATCCTTCTAGACACAAGTGCGTCTCTCTCCGATTCATGAATGACCAATAGATTTATCACTTTTATATTAAGGAAATCTTTATAATGCTGTTTTACCCTTGGTGTGAGCAAGAGAACGCTATGAACGGGTTTCTATAATAAGTTCGTGAACCGCAAACAAATTTGTTTCAGTAATGACATAATCGAATTTTAAAAACTGAGCACAAGCAAACATCGGCGAGCTAGAACAAATGCTTGCCTTTTTGGTGTATCTGCACCTTAATTCGAAACTCGAAAAAGTGGCCGTTTAATTTGAATAAAACAACGTAAACAACCTAACATTTTTTTCTATTTTCCAGGTGAACCCTGTCAGTGCGATGCCGACCCAGATGCGCCTTGCGACCCAGATGCGCCTTGCGGATGTCTAGCAAGTGATATTGGTATCACTTTTTACGAATATTGCGCCTGCCAGATATATTTTTCACTAATTTTCTATTACAGACGACCAACCTTGCCCTTGCTGTGAATGTGCTTTGGCTTACGAATCCGAGTTCGAAGAGCCTTTGAAATCGATTGTGACGACGGCGTCAGGACGCGATTATCTACTAGAAGAAGATCCAGATCCAAGAAAATCTACCATGGTTCAAGTAGATATTATCCCATCAACAACAGCTGACATATGGTGCACGGATGGTGCTCCATATGGCGCATCCCAAATGAGACACTCAATATCACCAAGTGGACGGAAGAGCATTAATACCAGATCTGTCGGTTACGCAGGTAAATGCTTTTTTATTACAATACAAGTAGTATCGACAGTAGAGAGTGGTAATTAGAGGAACAGATGTCATTATCTGCCGTTGGGTTTCAACAGTGAACATTGCCATAGCATCGTTCAAAATACACCGTTGATCTTTACTGCAATAAATCAACTACCTGATTAATCCTCGTGGATGTTTTTTTTTTTATGATCAAACACAAGTACTATAGGAAACATCCTTTAGGGCACTCTTGGAGTGGTGCGTGTGCGCAAGAAGCGATTCACGTTGGTTTTGAATCGTTGGAGGTTATATTCGTTAGGAAAAAACAACCTCGGGAAGGTCGTTCCACAAGGATGAAGTCCTCCAGATGAAAGAATTCTTAAATAATGAAGTTCGAGGAGTACTAAGCTTAACCACATATGGATGGGCGGCAGTGGTTCGTCGTGTATTTCTGCTATTCGTCGCTCTGGGCGGAATTAAGAGGGCAAGGTCAGCCAAGCACCTTCCATGAAAATATCTGTAAAAGAGAATCAAATCCCCAACCTGTCTTCGATGTTCTAGGCTGTCGAGGTTCTTCGTCAGCTCGTGGTCTCCGATCAGACGAATAGCCCTCCTTTCGATGGAATCCAGTAGCCGAAGAGTATGTTTGGGTGCAGAGCTCCAGACATGAGAGCAGTACTCGAGTGATGGTCGAATCTGGGCTTTGTATAGTGTCAAAAGTTGTTGAGGTGTGTACAACTTTCTGGTTCGGAAGAGTACCCCAAGCTTCTGAGAAGCAATCTTGGCGTTTGCCACAACGTGGTTATGCTAAGACATATTTCCTCCCAGATTGACGCCCAGCAAATTAATAGATGGTGCCAGTGGGATTGCGTGCCCGTCCATGACTATATCGATCAAGTTTATTTTTCAGGGTATATTATTATAAACTTTTACGTTCAGTTCAGTTCGCTAGGAAACAATCTCTGATTTATAAACTTGAACTGACTGAGTTTTTAAATGGTCAGGTATGTTCTCATTTGTTCAATTCGAACGACACCCGTCAGATCTAGACAACTAAAATGCCACTTTACCCTTTAGAAGAAAAAAATGCAAATTTATTTACCTTTTCGGCCTTATTTAAAACCAACTTAATTTATAAAAATCACCATGTAACCCGAACAGTCACAAAACACCAAAACAAAGTCACATAAATTCACATCGCCCATCTCATAACACATCTAAGTACCATTCAATCTGAATTAGTATTTTAAAGTGCTACCGTGTAGACAAAAATACGTATATGTATAAGATTTTATCAGCTGGTAGTTTGGGAAATAATATAATTCTTTCATACATTGGTATTCGACATCTAAAAATGTTGAAACTAACCTTTGAACCCGTTCCTGTCTTCACGTGTCTATTGTCTATCTAAAAATACAGCGTTGCCACTTTCGATGTTTTATAAGATATATTCATAAACTGCCTAATTTCCTTCTATAATATTACTTTTCTGTATAATTATAGTCTCGGAAATGGCAACCGCGCTGGCTCTACTAGCAGAGAGTTCTCGGAAAGAAAGTCCAAGGTGGACTATACCATTTATTTCAAAGGGTAGTTCCTGTCAATTGTTAACATAATTGTTTCATTTTATCTTTAGTAAAGGGTTAATGGCACATCGAAATTGGCGTTTTTATTATTTCTATTGCGAAATGATTGTGCTCTTGCTCTATGTGTGCGGTAGTGTTAGTTCGTGTAATCTGATAATAGGTGCATATCTTCAAAAAAACTAATTTGAAACTCGTGGGTGTTTGTGTGTTTCTTTAGGTGCAATTTGTTCTGTTTCATTGTGTTTTTTTTCTTTCGATGGTATGCCGGTTATATTCCGAGATTGGAAATAAGAGGCCGAATGTGGTTTAGTGATAAGCTTATTATGCACTCCCACACTATCATCAGGACACGTGATGAGCATAAAGTTTTTCCTATAGAAAAAAGAACTGAAAGTGTCTGTGCCCTGGATTCCTTAATCGCGTCCTGGATTTACTTTCTAAGTAAGCTAAATATTTATTTTTATAAGAAACTAAAGTTTTACGCTTTTATTAAACATTTTGGCAACATTCTGCTTGAACATCTGTTGATTAATTAGCTGGGCAATGTGATATCTTCATATATGAATGTGCCGAGGAGTTGTGTGTGGGTTTAGGGGTGAATTACCCCACTTTTTAACACATTCGATTTAAAAAAAATATATATGTAGCGCTTCTCTAGGACACCCCAGGAGTCACCCATTTAAATATAATACGTCATTTCCATAACACCCTATATAAGAAAACGTCGAAAAAGCAGTAATTGTTCTATATGCTAAACGTAGATTTAGGTCCTCTTTACACTTAAATTTAAACAAAAATATCCAGACACGTATTTAAAAAAAATAAGTTGATAATAGTGACCCAAAGACGAAACGTCGCATTAAAGATCTGATGATGCCATCTTGTGGAACATGAAAAATAGGATGAGAAAGTGAAATTTATTTTTGGACATCTCTTCGAATAAGACAAGGAAAAAAAAAACCGAAACGCAAACTTGTAGATTTTTTCAAAGATTTTGGAAGCCCCTGTATTGATTTTCGATTTTTCGGGTATATTATTGGGCCTATATAATTATGCAACTTTGCCCCCAATACCATTCCCGAAATCCCAATGGTGAAGGACAAATTTGTACACACTGTATATATGATTTATTTTTATTTTGAATTAAACAGACATTTTGAACTAAATGAAAATAAAGATCAATTATTATAATGTTTTAATTAATAAATTATCATAAAATTTTGCATTTCTGCTTTTGTACTGTTAGAACTAGGAAACATTTTTACTTAGCGACTATGATAACTAGCATTGTCAATTACAATAACGCGATTTTTGGGTATCTTCTTAAGTCGATGTTCAAACCATTTTTCAAAAAGTTGTGCGTCGGTGTCTTGGGGTGGACTCTGCTATGTTTTTAGCTGAAAGCTAAACTAACGAACGAATCAAAAGACATGTAATTATAATAAAAAGACAGAATTGTTTATATTCTATTAGAAGCATACGAAGTTTTAAACAGAAATCATTGATGCCAAGTCTGTATTGAGGATCCTAATTCTACCGCCCGCGTTTGAAACCGAAAGATATAATATTAATTATATTGACTGATTTTCTCATGTGTACCTATTAAGTAAAAATATTATACTTAATAATTTTAGGGATATCACAGTGGCAACGCTGTATGGCCCTTTTACGGATTATAGTACACATGACTCCGAAGTTTAGGATTTTCATTCGTTTTTCGTGGGCGGTGTTATTTGCGCTTATTGCTTCTAACTTAATTGAAACTGTAGAACTATTTATGATTGTAAATAAATGGTGTTTTATGAATGGAATGTCTGGTTTCCCCTTTTATATTATATGTCTATGGAACGAATCCATTTTGTGAACCTGTGTGTATTATTGATATTCATTCGCCGTTATTTGAAGGAGCCCTTTATGGTATTTTATGGTCACAGGAGTAATCAGGGTTTTATGGCAGTCAAACGATCAACGGTATATTGAACTTAAAATACACGTTAAAACAAATACTTATGTTTCAGACTTGATAATTTAATAATAAGCTCTATTTTCAGATTCAAGATCAAGTTACGTAGATAGGAAACGCGTTTCGCGAGGATTTTCGGGTTAGTATAATTTATTATCTAAACAACATAATAGTTAGAGAGACGGTGACAATAGGGGGTCCGTGAAGTGGAATATCAGTAATTTGTTTTTTAAGTGAAGTTTAGGTCCCCCTCTATAACTTGTATATCTGATGAAATGCCGTAGAGCATTGCTGAGAGGCGCAGTACCGCTTTAGATAGGAAATTCTCAATAAATTCAAAATTATATCGAGCCATGTCTGAAAATGAATTTATAGCATCTGCGTGATCCCAAAGTCATGGGAAACACATTTTCTGACAAGTCAACCCTTGCATATTTTGCCGAGCGTGTCAACAAAAAATGAATGTAAAAATTATAAAGTCTCAAGTAACATGGGTCCAAGTGGGCTTAATCGATTTGTATTCACATGCAGATGACTCGTAAACAATTTTCTGATAAAAAGAATATTGCGAAAGTGCAGCATACTTTCAAGGATATCGTGAAAAGGAAGACTATGAAACTCGGTAAGAATGTGCATGAAGTAAGACTGCAGCGAGATCTCTTTGGACAATTGCTGAGTGCATTGCTCTCTCAAAAAATAGATTTAGAGAAAGTTTTGCAGTACCCGATTACTCCAGTCCCGCTTTCTCTCTGTCATACCTTCCGGTATCTCTGCGTAATATTGTCAGAATTCCGCCTAGCTAGGTACGATTCTTCTGAAATTTTTTTTCCACAATATTTGGGTGTCAAGGAATGTAGTTTGACAATTTTCTGACATGTCACGATCATTTTCCGAATTTCCTCCGAGGAGATTTTTAAAAAATTCCAATAATGAAAAGGCGAGACCTGGAACGACAACATTTTTTCACATAATCTTTAACATATAATGTTCCATTATAGAAAGTTTCAACTTCAAATTCGCTTTTTTTCTTTTCTTTTTAATTTTAATTTTTTTTGACACGCTCGGCAAAGTATATGCAAGGGTTGACTTGTCAGAAAATGTGTTTCCCGTGACTTTGGGGTCACGCAGATGCTGTAAATTCATTTTCAGATATAGCTCGATATAATTTTGAATTTATTGAGAATTTTCTATCTAAAGCGGTACAGCGCCTCTCAGCAACGCTCTACGCCATTTCATTAGATATAAAAGTTGTAGGGGGGGGACCTAAACTCCACGAAAAAATAAATTACTGATATTCCACTTCACGGACCCATTATTGTCACCGTCTCTCTAACTATAAGAAGGAAATAATATATTTTTCTAATAAATAATAAACTAAGAGCCGATATTTGAATGTTACCTGAAGTTAGACCTCAGCTAAGGTTGCCTTAACGTTAAAAAAAACTATATTGGCCATAAGGGCCGATATTTCAAAATCACCTTAAGGTACAGAATGACATAAGTTATCCTTAACACAAGTTTGACAGTATATTAAAGTCCTTTTCAACTCTCATCTAAGGGGATAGATCTTTCAACCTCAAATTAATTTCAAACATATTTTTTTTTAGGTTTAGCATAACGTTAAGGCGACCTAACCTATATGGTTGCATTTTTTAATTATACGTATGATTCTAGGCAGATTTCGTATAGCATGTCATATACCTAAGTCTAAACATGTTTGACATATTTAAGTTTTTATGTCAAAAATTAGGTTTGCAGACCGTAAAATCATTATTAACTTTTCCTATAATAAATCCTTTATTATTTTATTTGGGTTAGATTCCCTATTGAAAAGGACCTGTTTTAATAGATTTGTTATAATATTTTGATAACTATTAATACAAGGTGTTCAAAAAATAAGAATGAAATTGAGAAAACTCCACAAAACCTACATTTTCAAATGGAAACCCCCAAATTTTATAATTATTTTATATTTAGCATTAAAAATTATGGTAAGTTTGTATATTGTTTGTTATCTATTCTGAAAATTTTTAATTTTCGAAATATTGATGCCAATTGAATATTATTATACAGAGTGTCCCATTTTGATACTTTTATGGGGTATCTCCGTAACTGTTAGCGCTATCAAAAAAGTAATGTAGGTATAATGTACTCTTTTTGGGTCAAACTTAAAATGATAAAATTAAAATTTGAAACAACACAAACAAGAGATACAGGGGAAAATCAAAATTTTACAATTTCAAAATTACCCTATATTTTCTTAGTTAAAAGAGATATGGAAAAATGTTCTATGCAGAAGTTTCTTTATATTGATTGTTGAATAATCTGCCGTTTTCAGAGAATAAGTATACGGGGTCAGATAAAAAAGTTATCGGACCTATCCTCATTTTTTAAATGGAATACCCTGTATATTTTAATCTAAAAATATACTATTTTAAATTCTCCTTTCAAATATATAACACATCATGGATTCCTAGGCGATTTATTAAACTTCTTATATTCTAGTTGTTATTAACATTTAACGTCAATTTCATTTTTTACATATATATTTTGAAAAATTTGATGCTATCTATCATCCATGGTGTGTTATAATTTTAAAAAAGAGTTTAAAATGCTATCTTTTTAGATTAAAACATACAGGGTGTTCCATTTAAAACAATGAGGTTAGGTCCGATAACTTTCTTACCTGACCTCGTATACTTATTCTGAAAACGCTAGATTATTCAACAATCATTATAAATAAACTTATGTATTAAACATTTTTCTGTATCTCTTTTAACTAAGAAAATATAGGGTAATTTAGAAATTGTCAATTTGTTGATTTTCCCCCGTATCTCTTAAGCGAGCGAAAATTTTGAAATTTTGATTTTACCATTTTAAGTTTGACCCAAAAAGAGCACATGACACCTACATTACTTTTTTGATAGCACTAACAATAACGGAGATACCCTATAATAGTGTCGAAAATGGGACACGCTGTACGGCCATTTTGCTGCAGATTTTAAATTCAGTTAATCCTACTGGGGTATGACGGTGTTGAAAAACAGTCAAATGCCGAAGAAATAAATTGGTCACATTGTTCCTGTTATTACTTTATCTTATTCTACATAAATAATAAACAAGTTTAAATAATCCTCGTTTGTCTAATTTAAGCTCCCCGGCATGATTATTTATTATTTGCAAATGGTAAGTGACAGCTTCATACATTTCTTTAGTACTTGACTGTTTTTCAACGCCATCATTGCTACTGTTGTGATCGTTCGAGCGAAAAACCGCTGTGAGTACTCGATTATTGAAATAACCGACATCGTTCAATTATTAAGAAAACTGCTCGAGTTATAAATTCAAGCGAAAATCGTCGCTTGTTACTTATTAACTTTCCACTCGATACCCGAGCTTCGCTTGACGCCGACCGAAATGTGCTGTTTGGTAGTGTGATCGCTCGAATGAAAAACTGCTTAGCAGTTTTTCACTCGATAGGAATTACTACTCTAGTTATAAATTCATAAAAAAAATAATTGCCTTTCACTTGATATCTGATCTTCTCTCGACGCCGCGCGCTACCCGAAATGGGCCGATTTGCGACGTTTGAGTTTGACGCTCAGAAGGCTGACACGACATACGTCTTTGTTAAAGGCTCATAAACGAGAAGATACATACAAAAAAGTATGTCAAATCCCTTACTGGATTCTCGCGACATGGGGTTTGTTTTGACTGGGACTGGCTAGCCAGCGGCGATTGTAAATTTTTCAAAAAAGTAAAGGATATAATTTTTTTTAAATCAGAATCAACTGTTCTTTTCTTCCTTAATAAAACCTCTAGCTAAACTTCTAAAACTTACAAAAACAACCCCTGATGTTTTATCAACACGTTCTTCTTAGTCATAAAAATGTTATTAATCCCTCGAGCGATTCAGTCGATTATTAAAACCTCTCGAGTATCAAGTACTCGATTATTGAAATAATCGATTTCTCCCAACACTAGTCATAGCCAACTAGAATTAACTGAACTTAAAATCCGCAGAAAAATGGCCATATAAAAATATTAAATTGGCAATATTTTGAAAACTACAAATTTTCGGAATAGACAACGTTGTCAATAGAAATACAAAAACTATTATAAATAAAAGCTATAGGATCAGCAGAGATGCAAATCCTAAGAAATGTTCTAGCACCCACAATAGCAGGGCGGAAAAGAAGTATGTTCTTTAAATGGCAACCCACATTTTTAATGAGGAATTGAATTCAGCATAAAATTCTAGGTATATTGTCGAATTTTAATTTGATGTTCGTTGCGGCGTTGCCACGCTATTTATAATTTACAATAAAATCCAAAAAAACGACCTATTCAAAGTGGCTTCAAAATATTAAATGATTTAAATTTAATCACAATGGATTACGGTTCTCGTATCCCAAGGGATAACAGAATGATCTTAATAGAGAAAACTGGTCGTAACTTATGGAGTGTATTTTTTACGGCGCACACAAGCGAATTTCAGGTAAAAGCTGGTCAAAATAGATAAAACCAAAGTTATAATTATGTCGTAAAATCATTAGCACTTAATTAAGAAACAACCAGGGTGTCATAAATCACCCCTGTTATATTTATATTATGGCCAACCTTAAAATTATTTCAGTTCAAAGATTGTTTTTCTAGTGTGGTTTGTCAATTAAATTAGAATGGTTGAAAAAAATCAGTGTATTTAGTTCTGTTATTTCGCTAAGTTTTTGTAAAAATTTTGAAAAACCATCATAGGTTTGCTGCTAGAGGGGGCTGGGGGAAGATTAAAAAAACATAAAATAAATGTTTCTCCAATGATAATATCGTAAAAATAAACCACATTTGTTTATTCCAATTTCCATAATTTAATAACCATAACGTAGACTGCTGGTTTTGGAGATGGACTTCTGGCGCAGAGCTGCCGGTAAATCTAGAATGGATCGAATAAACAATAATCAAATTCGAGAAATGATGGACGTGCAGAAGACAATACTAGATGACATTGACCAGCGACAACTGATTTGGTACGGACACGTAGAAAGGATGGGCGATGAGCGGATCCCCAAACAAATACTAAACTGGACTCCAACAGAGAGAAGAAGTAGGGGAAGACCGAAGTCAACCTGGATAGATGGAATACGCAGAGCCATGTCAGAGCGAAACTTACAGCCAAGAGAATGGGAAAACCGACAAGCATGGAAACTGGGAACCGGAAGGCGTAGAACGCTATGAAACCGGATATATATATATATATAATAACCATAAAAAGGGGTTTGGAGCGGGCAAAGATGTAAGATATTAAAAACAAAATGCAATGTTACCATATTTATAATGGTTTCTTACAATTAAAAACATTTGTTGGCTCATGTTACCAAGATAATCTTTTTGGCCACGATTCCGTCGAAATTCGCATAATTCGCTAATATTATTCTTTTCTAAAGTAACAAATATTGATTTTTTCAAATGAAATACTCTGTATATTGATTCGTTATGTTGTTAAGTATTTTATGTTCTATAAATTTGCAAGTATCCCAAAATCGGCCGTTTTGTCACAATTTTATATTTTAATGGAAAACACCAAAATGTTGTTATTTTATGTTTATATTTTTTTCTTGGTAATTCATTAATTACTCTTTAACACTTCATAATTTAAATATGTATAGTTTTCAGCTTCAAAATTAGTGTAATGATAAATTTCTAATAATTTATTAATATAATGATTTTGATTTCATTTGAACTAAAACATTTTAGTTTATTTTTACAATAAATTTTAGGAAATCAGAAAAGAATAGTGGGAATCAGAGGAATAAATAACTAACCACACAAGTAGATATTTAAAAAAAAATTAATTAATGTTGGCCGATGCCAATGATACGTTCTTCAAAAGATCGACGGACTTCGTTCAGTTTAATCTTTCTTAGTATATTTTTCTTGGGCCTATTCGCAAAAATCTACTCTGGCACCAAAGATATTACAAATTACAGATGGAAAAATGTACATTTCTAGCCTACGCAACGACTGCAAATAGTCTTGCCCTCCTCTTTCGGTCATTATTGCAGCATAGCCATATTGACATATTTATCGCAAAGATATCTTGCAAAATCCCAATTAAAAATTTGTTAATTTGGCATGGTTTAAGATTAATCCGCAATTGCTCTTAAAATAAATTTATTTTCCAATAATTTTACTATAAACTGTGAAAAGGCGATGAGAGATTCTTTGAAAAAATATTATTATACTTTAAAGTATCAAACGAATCTTGAACTAATCCAACTGCACTCTGGCAACATCTATTTCTATTTTACTAAGATTCGGACCCAAAAGATAAGCAAAAGATGAATGAATACTAATCTCGTAAACATGTTTGTCTTTGATCTAAAGATTGTTATATATTTTTGGTTGATAAGTGTTTTATTTTTGTGATTATTGGTGATAAATCGTCTTTATTATAAACAATCATGGTGCATTCATGTGTAGTTTGTAAAAGAATGGATCATTTAAATAAGGATTTATCTTTTCATCGGTAAGTATGGTTATGTTTTAACATTTAACCATCTGATATAACCACACTTCAACATTGTTGCCATTCAGCCAACAAACATGTAGTTCTCTCTTCCACCCATTACTGATTTTCAATAAGCAATCACAGCTTCACTTTTCAAGAGTTTTATGAATGAATTATGAGATCTGTAGTTTACAATACCTTTGTCTGGCACCATAATCTTGATGATTTAACTGCTGCATAAGCTGAATGTGGTACGAATGCATTTTTTGACCGTATAAAATTCTCTGAATTGATTGGAGTATTATATTGTTGTGAAATGCGTTAAAATTACAGATTTAAAACTTAACACAACATTAATTAATTAAAAAAATATTTAAAATAATTGTTGCTTTTGTTTAAGTCATGACCTACCAAGAAAAAAAATGAACATAAAATAGAGATATTTTGGCATTTTCGATTAAAATCTAAGATTGCGGCAAACGCACGATTTTAGGATATAACTTATACTTGCTAATTTATAGATCATAAAATACATACCAGCAACATAACGCATTAATATTGAGAGTGCTCCGTTGAAAAAATGAAGACATGATACTTTAAAAAAGCAATATTGGTGGTACTGCCATAAAAAAACACTCTGTAAAAGTTATGGAACACTCTGTATAAGTTATGGCCTCTATTAAGATCATTCTTTTATCCCCTTGGGGTACGAAACCCGTAACTCAGTATTATTAAATTTAAATCAGTTAATATTTTGAAGATATTTCCAATAAGTCTTTTCTTGGGATTGTCTGTAAATTATAAAAGCGTGGCAACACCGCAACGAACATCAAATTAAAATAGGGCAATATACGTAGAATTTATACAGCATTCGATTCAGCCAGAAAAAATGTCGGTTTGTTTATTTTTGCCATTTAAAAGCATACTTTCTTTCGGCTCTGCTTTTGTGGGACACCCCGTATACTAGAATATATTTTTATAATATGCATCTCTATGGATCCTATAGCTTTTGTATGTAATATTTATTTATATTTCTTTTGACAACCGAGATAGTGCACTTCCTCGCACTATTGTGCCACCCTGTATATAACTTCAATCACTAGATCATGACACCAGAAAATCGGCGGTTAGAAGAATGACACTAGAACCCGTGAAACCTCCAAGTAAATGCAGCTATACAGTATATACCGCAGAAGTGGACCAACATATACCTACTCGAGCATTTGAAAAAGGTAAGAACGCATCGTATATCGTATCTATTTTATATAACTTTGGCATATTCGGAAAGAGTTTCTGGCATTTCTCACAAATCTCTACAACTTGCGTTATATTTTCTATCGAAATGGAAACCGTTTCATTTAAATAAGCCGAACCACGCGGACGTTTCTCCCGAATACTCCTTGAATATTATATTGAAAATTCATGATGCTTCAGTAGCCCAGCATCATACAGAGTGTTTCTTAATAACATACTAATATTTAAGTAGGTTATTCTTGGGTCCATTTTCAGAAAAAAACTTCATATGAATATACAGGGTGTTATGGAAATGACGTATTATATTTAAACCGGCAATTCCTGAGATGAATACAAATTGAAGAAAAATATCATTAAATGGCGCTTTCAATTCATTCAGCGGTAAAAATGGCCTAACGTTAAACCAGAAAAACACCCGTGCACTGCGATACATGTAAACAAACCACGAATTCTGGCCGATGTTGTCAGAATTACACCTTACACTCTTTAAGTTTGCAATACGCAACTACGTAACTAGGTCAAATGTCAATGACCTTTTGACTTTTGAGTGATTGTTTATTTTTTAATGTAATTTTATTTAGGCCACACATACACTCACCTGGTCGGTCTTATTTAAAAATTAGTGTCAATTTCTATAAAAACTTATACTGCGCGTTAGTAAAGAAACCGACACATCACATAACCCATAACCATAATCGCAAAACTTCACATGAACACTGGCCGCCATAAAACTTCACAAAATTCACTTGGAGACATCGTTTTTATTAACATTGGCTTGTCTCGCCTAGATTTGTATGAACTTTTGTTTTTAATTAAAAAATACATTGTAAAATGTAAATAACATTTCTTTGAATTAAAAATGACATCTGAACTGAAACATTTAAAACACGAGCTGTCAAAAAGTGAAGTAGAGATGTACTCTTGCAATGCGTGTTTTTCCGGTAGATTCCAGCGCATTCACCAAAAAAGGTTGAAATAAATAATAATCTACAGCACTTATTTATTGTTTTCCTTCACTGCTGTAGATACCAATAAACATTACAAAACTTGTTAATCGCTGCTCTGGTGCTCTTTTTCATTCGAGAAGCTTAAAAAAATTAAATCGATCGTTCCACAGCGGGATTTTAAAAACAAAGATTAGTCATCTCTACTATAAATCGACAGAAGGTTAGAAGTTGACATTTGTTTGACAACAAGATATTCCTCTGCGACTTCGCGCGGAAATTAAAAGAGTTTTTTCGGGATATTTAATCAACTGTAACAGTGCGAGTAAGTGTGAAAATGTTTAGTACATACAGAAAAATAAAGTCGAAGGCATATTAGAAAATGTTCCTTTAGTAAGAGACAGGAAATCGCAAGGTCGCCGGATCTTACCCCATGCAATTTTTTTCTATGGGGTACGATGAATAAAGAAATAGTTTATAAAGTCGAAGATATGGATCAGTTGCGATATAAGATATTGGATGCAGCAGATAAAATAATTGCTGAACGTTTTAGTTTATAAAGGGCCAAGTTGTATCCTATCTAATTTGAAACATGAATGTGTTTCTTTAAGTGATTTATGGTAATTTGTTCAGTGTTTCACTATGTGTTCTGTGTCTCTGACGATATACAGGGTCATGTTCTGAGATTGGAAGAAAAACGCCGAAGGGGTTTTAGTGGGGTGTAAGCTTTACCCACTAAAACCAAAAAACTGACGATGTATGTGCCCTGGATTATTAGCTAGTGTGCTGGCACCTGGATTCACTTCTATTTGGATACTAGGTAGCTAAATATTTATTTTTATAAGAATCTAAAGTTTTACACTCACAGTTTGGCAACATTGCGCCAGAACATCTGTTTATTACACAGCTGCTCAGTGTAATATGATTGTGCCGAGGAGTGACCTGTGGGTTTATGGGTGAATTTACCCCACTTTTTAAACGTTCGATTTGAAAAGAAAAATATGTAGCGCTTCTCTAGGACACCCGAACAAACCCGAACAAACCCGACAAACCCATTTAAATATAATACGTCATTTCCATAATACCCTGTATGTCCTAAACGTATTAATTTTTGAGTTACAGAGTGTTAAAGATTTTCAAAAATCAAATATTTGTGATATTTTCATGAAATTTGGTACACATTTTCTGCTCATCAGGAGGCATTTTATGATGTTGTGACATGTTTTTTTATTCCGACCAGTGGCGTTCGTATGGGAATTGCCCGCGGTATCTCACTTTTCACGGCATTTAGACAGGATTGAATGCTACCGACGTAAAAGTCTTTTGTTATCTGATTCGTGACTTAAATTTTCATTCATTTTTATATACAGGGTTCCCCATAATAGACTACCCATATTAATAGTTGAACTAAAAAATTTTTAGTTAACAAAACAAACTTTTTATCTTACTAAATTACAGCTAACTCTTTGGGATTTATGATAACTTATAAATATTTGGCCAATTTAATTCTAACTTTTAAAAATCACGTCTTCTAAATGACCTCCACCAACTTCAACACATTTTTCAATATTGGATAAAAAGTGGTTCATTACACGGCGTAGCAAACCTTCGTCTATTCCTTCAAGTTCTTCGCGAATTTTGACTTTCACTTCTTCAAATTTTGTACAGAACCCTTTTCACGCCAATGACGAACCCATAACTTAACAGTTTTACGATTTGGCGCGTGGCCCCTATTGTTGTTATTAAACTGACGCCGGAATGCACGCCTAACTTCTTCTATCGAATTGCTTCTTATGTAAGTTTCTACACAAAACACACGTTGTTGGACTGAGTAATCCATGAAAGTTAAAACGGATGTTGAAATAATGTCTCAAAGCAAAAAACTTAAATAATTATTGATGAAAACTAACAAACTTCTCGCGGAAAAATTACGTTCCACGAAATTATTAATTTAAAATTTATTTGTGACAGGCGCCTACTTGATTAATAATTTACTTAAATCCAAAAGACTACAGAAGATAATCCCACAGAGAACAACCTATTTAGTTATCTCGTAGGGAATTTATTAATAATATAAAATGGGTAGTCTATTATGGGGAACCCTGTACTTGTATGTCATTTATGTTCATAATTTTATAAAAATGCATAAAAGTTTTATATAATCAACAATTATGCAGTTTATTCATTTTCAAAAATTTAATTAAGTTCCGATCGACCCTTAATGTTAATGCAACTCTGCACAAACATTCTACCTTTAATAGGTTATGTAATATTGTTTTGACGCTCTCCGTTCATTCTTTGGATATAGTATAGGTGGATTTGATAACACTATGTATAACATTATATCCAAATGTATTATATTACTGGTGTAAGTTTAGTTGTTCTAATTGGAAATTACATGATTCCTTTCTGTTAACGACTTTACAACACAACAAACGGAAACAAAGCCCAATTTTTTGCTCGCATTCTTTCCGTTCAGGAACGGCTGGGCATACAATAGCTTGATAACATTATTTAATTTACAGATAATCCATTCATACCGATTCTTAAACGCACGTCCATTGGGGATACGCAACTGAAAACTATTAACCTCAGCGACCAACCATCGGTTCGTACGTTTCGAGTTTATTCATCGGACGAAGATTATGGGGTTGGAGATCATCCAAAGACGCAAGCATGTCCCTTCAAGAAGAGATGTTAGTATTTCATTTACTCGTACTTATTTACTTGCCCCATCGCACGATTATCCAATATACCTCGTTTCACTAAGAAAGAAAATATAGTTAATTATCGGTTGTTTTAAATCGCCTGTCCAATTCTTGGGTTATGTCCAATTTTATTATGTCGAAAATACCTACGAGCAAAACTTATCTTTGAAGTACCGACACCGCACCGTCCCGATCGCATTCGTACACGTTTCGTTTCGATCAATCGAGCAAATATAAAGAATGCGTGCTTGCTCTTTCACGCTCTTGCTTGCTCCTACGGTGGAAACGCACCTTAATGATTAACGAAAGCGGCAATTTTAAACTGGCCAATATGGCATGTTCTGTATACTTATTAAATCTTGGAGACATTCTGTATTGAAACGAAAAACACAGGAAAATCAATAAATAAAAGAATAATAGTCGTTAATTTCTGTTTAGGTGCGGATAAGGAGAAACTTAAATTCTCAACGTATGCCGCAATGGACGAACCAACAATTTGGGGAATGTCCCAAAGTATGGTAAGTAACTTTTATCTTATTTTATAATTAGGAAAGCGAATTTACAAGGTATAACCAGATGAAATAGCGTACTTTTTACATATTATATGGAAATTGACGACAATCTTCATTGGCCGAGACCGAGATATAGGCAAAAAACTGAAAATGCATTTTACGTTTCAACCCATATCACTTGTGTTCTGAAAAAGATAAAAACGAGTTTGTTATTTACTTCTATTTCTTGTTCTCTTGGAATATGATTTATTGCAAATATTTTGTAAATAATATAAGAAAAATAGCAATAGTGGGGCTAGTGGCGACGCCATTTTCGTACGATTATATGTACATTCAATTTGGTTAAAAAAACATTACATGGATGTCGCCCTAGGGTTGCAATCCATATTACAGTACGCACAGGGGATCTTTACCCTGACGTCATCGCTTACACGTCATAAAAATCGTATGAATCAAATCAAAATTACGTGGAAGAAAAGTTGTCAAAACAAAAACTAATTTCATAACATTTTAATTGAAGTAAATAACGTTCCCATATACGGATTTTTAAAAATTTCTTTAAAACTCCGAATCAAAATTTTGAGTCGGTCTTACATAAAATAGATTGTTAGGAATATGTAGGTATAAATCTGATATTCTTGAATTTTTACTGGCAGTTATGTACCTACTTCTTATTTGACAAAATGATAAACTCGGTTTGAATGTGACATTTTGATTACACAGATTAAAAAGCTCCGCCGATTCATCCCCTACAGGAATCACCCCAAAAGTCAAGAGTTTTTTTCATTAGAATTAAAGATAAATGGTAATTTATGTCGTAAAACATGAAAAAAAAAATCAATTTACGAAATTTTGAGACGTGATTGTGAACTTAATTTGGCGATTTCAGATTTGATTTTGCCCGAAATACGTTCTGTGAACCTTCTAGTTTCGATACATATACAGAGCGTTTGGAAATTCGGGCGATTTTACTTATTTTTTTCGAAACTAAAAAGACGTGTTTTTACGTTTTTGGGATGGCAAAATAGCGGAGCGGAGACTTATCCACAATTTTTAGGGTTAGGAATACTTTATTACAATAAATAAATAACAATAAATATCAATATGTACTTACCACTAACACAAAAAAGCGATACCAAAACTCTGAAAAGAACTGTTTGCAGGAGTAAATGAAGTTTTAATGAACAAAAATGTATAAAAACGAAAAAATTGTGAATCAATTGTCACAATGACGTTTTTGCAATTTGTAGTACTGCGTAAGTCAAAATAATTATTTGGCAACTCTTCTTTATAATTATTTCTCTGTCTAACACGTTTAATTCCGGACGACGTATAATACAATTTTTATTCGCCTTTATGTCTGTACCAAACAAAGATGCAGAGATATGAAATATGTCGGGATATCTATTTGTTAGCGATGACGTCAGGGTAAAGATCCCCTGTGCGTACTTTATTTATCTTTTAGCGTAAAACATTCTTTTCGTGTGTAAATTTTGGACTTTGACCCTTGTAAAATTGGAAGTCTTTATATAAATACGACGTTGTCATGTTGCTGAACGTATCCTAGAAAATTTATTTTATTTTCACATCAAAATGAAAGACATTTTTTCTTAATTTCGGAAAACTCAGATACATTTAGTACCTACATATATCGTGTAACGGAACAACTTTTATAAGATATTTTGTACTGGGACAACCAGTATAAGATTTCCGGTAAAGGCGCATTATTTGATCTCGATGATGGATCAATACGTCGTAATTTCTATTGAACGATGTGTTTTTGTAGGTGTTAGATTTTTGTTGATATACCTAATTCAATTTGCTTATTACCAAATTATGGCAACACATAAATGCCTGCCATGCATGGATATATTATACTAAAATTAATGTTTTTTTTACGGTTATAGGTTCTCAGTTTACGCAACGAAGCAAGGAAAACAGCAAAAGGGAGAACAATTATATTTTCTCTAATAATCACTGGCCAACACACATTTTGGTGCCGGTGATTTTTTAATTGTTCCTGGGTAATTTTTGGGTGGAGAATCCGAAATAGCCATCAGATTTTGTCTATCAGATCTAGTTTTTAAAATAGGAATTATTTACTTTTTTTAACCTCTATTATATATTTTATGTTACAACTATGACTATTGCCAGTAACAAAACAAAAACATATATAATTAAATATTTATTATGAAAAGTAGCTTAACATACATTCATACTCATATTAGTCACTATCACCTACAAATTTTCTTTTATACGACTTTCTAGCATGGAGTTTACTGGTGTCTCGCTGAAGGCTCCAACAGAAGTCGGCCATCATGTGGCTATCCCATCGTCCTTGATATCGATATTCCATAGTTTTAATATCCTGATGGAATCTTTCTCCCTGTTCTTCACTACAGTCACCTAAATTTTCTGGAAAGCGACCTAAGTGGCTATGGAGGTAGTGAACTTTTATACTCATATTACAACCGAGAATATGAAAATTTGCAAGCATAGTTTCCACTAATTCTAAGTAATTGTCTGCTTTGTGATTTCCAAGAAAATTTTTAACTACTTGAACAAATGAAACCCAAGCGTTAGATTCAGCCTCATTCATTGATGTGGTGAACTGTGGATCTTTCATAAGTTGCCATATTTGAGGACCATCAAATATACCAGCTTTTAGTTTTTCCGTGCTAATCCTAGAAAACTTACTTGACAAGTACCCAAAACAATTTCCATCTCGATCTAACGCTTTCACAAACTGCTTCATAAGCCCCAACTTGATATGCAAGGGTGGTAGTAAGATTTTTTCTCTAGTAACCAAAGGTTCATTCACTACGTTTTGTTTTCCTTGAACGATAGTATCTCTTAAAGGCCATTTTCTCTTAACCCAGTGCTGATCTTTAGCTCTGCTGTCCCAAAGACATAAAAAACAGGGGTATTTTGTATATCCACTTTGCTGTCCAAGGAGAAAGTTCACCATTTTCAAATCAACACAAATTGCCCACTGATGTTCTTCGTATTTAATTTGTTTCACAACTTGTGATATTGTTTTATACTCCTCTTTCATGGTAGTAGAATGTCCAATAGGAATTGAGGCATATTTGTTACCGTTATGTAAAAGGACACATTTTAAACTACGGTTTGAACTGTCAATGAAAAGGCGCCAATCGTCTGAAGTGTATTCTGGCAAACCCATTTTTTGTAGGAGTCCTTTTATATTGTTACAGAATACCAGCTTATTTTCCTGAGTGAAAAAAGGCAGCAGATCCTTTTCTCTCTTACGATAAAATGTAACATTAGTGCCTGGATAAAGAAGGTTCTTTTCTTTTAATCTGGATGCAAGTAATTCAGCACACTCCTTTGAGAGGTATAGGTCTCTCACGAGATCGTTCAGTTCTTGTTGATTAAAACACTCAGGAGTTGTTAAAACGACGAAAATGTACTCAAAATTATGACACAACTTTATTTGCAAAAACTACACAATATACTAAGTCGAGAAGGATAAAGGTAGACAAAAGGTACTATGTTTCCAAAACCAATTAGTCGGGGTTGAGCAGGTATGGGGAAATCGGATCATAGGGAATTCCAAATATAAAATAGGTAATAAAATTAATAGGATTAAGTAGGAATATTGGTTTACTGACAATTTCAGGTGTATTTGGCTAATTAGATCCTAGTTTTGAATACCAAATTTCTATTTTGAATTTTAAAGAGATGTAGATTTATTTATTTTTGCCTTTTATTAGAACTAAATTCAATTAGTCTCTATCTCAAAAACTAGAGCTGATAGAAAATATCTGATGCCAGTTTTAGAATCAGCACATTAAGTATATCTAAAATCAGTTCTCACATCTCAGGCACCAAAAATTTTTTTTTATTTTGTTGGTCTGTGTAATTTAGGGATTTTAACATACATGTGGATCAATTATTCGGTTCGGTCGGATGGTTGCATCATATCTTTGCATATGAAGAAAAAGGATAGGAATGTTTTCACACCTGATATAGAGCTAACAAGAAATTAATATGCTGTTGGTCACCTGATCTGACTTTTGTATATTTCCATAGTTTTCGTGTTTTGTGCAATTTCGGTAGTGCAATTTAAAAAAAAACCAATGCCCATTTTCCAAAAATTAGCGCCAAGAAGACATGTGAATATATTAGAGAACCTGTGTAGTTAGTGATAATTGTTTACTTCATTTCCGAGAACCGACGTGTTACATTCACAGTGAAATTGAAGTTGAAAATTGAACTGCCAGTCCAATATTGGTTACTAATTCTTGATTTTAATTAAAATCGCAGAACCGAAAGAGGTGCATGTTTTTAACCTTTATCTAGGTGTATTTTCGGCTTGGTTGACCTTGGTAACTTGGGGTTTTTAAAAAAAAAATTTTAACTCGCCACCAAAATCTCAAAAATTGAATGGGCTTTATTTGGTACTATTAATAGTGGCCCTATTTTTTTATAACAACCCCGGTAGAGGTTTTAGAACATAGAGGCGGTGATGTTGCCGCCTACCTGATCCTGCTGGAATGCATTGTTTGAATACCTACAAATCATACTATTCATAATCTGCAGTTTTGTTTCTTTTAATAGGACAGTTTGTTTTCGGTTTTAATTAAAAAAATATTGTGATTATGTCTTTATAGAAAGTTGTGTGCGGTCTTGCGTTTGTTCAACTCAAGGGAGAATTAGTAAAATAGAAAAGCAGTTTCGTCAGCTTGGACATGTAAAGCAGATAACAAAATTAGCTGCCAATGCAATAAATGATGATACAAAATTAGATATTATGCTTTAGTTTGAGGAAAACCCACATACTTCTACTCGAGAAGCAGTCCCAATATTCGATGTTAACCAATCATCGATTATTCGAATATTACAAGAAAATAAAATGTATCTCTATAAAATGATACCTACTCATGAGCTCATGGAAGACGATTTTGATAGGAGAATGTATTTCTGTGAACAAATGATGGCAATGTTAGATAACAATATGATCCAATTAGAACATGTTTTGTTTTCTGATGAGTGTACCTTTACACTTCACGGTTATGCTAATCCTCAGAATTGCCGCATTAGTCTTGGGAAAATCCTCACTGGATTAGAGAAGAGCATACAAAATATCCTGAAAAGGTTAATGTTTGGGCAGGAATTGTTGGAGATCATATCATAGGTCCCTTTTTCATTAATGGCAATTTAAATGGCGATAATTATTTAGCACTGGTCCAAAATAATGTCTTGCCAACTTTAACAAACTTATATCCTGATCTAGCAAACCCACAACTTCCAGTGAATATGATATGGTTTCAGCAAGACGAAGCACCGCCCCATTACCAAATCAATGTCCGGCACTACCTCAACCGAGTATTTCCGAATCGGTGGATAGGGAGGCGTGGATCGATGGAATGGCCAGCACGATCCCCCTGATCTGACGCCATTAGACTTCTTCTTATGGGGTTATGTCAAAAATATTATATCCAAAACTAAACCCCTGGATTTAGCTGACTTAAGAAGACGAATAACGCTTGCAATTAGATCGGTCACGCCTGAGATGTTCAGCAACGTTAGAAGAAATGTCTATTTAAGATTAGGGTGTTGCCAAGACGTTCGCGGCAAGCAGTTTCAACATCGCCATTAATTTTTTTTGTTCTTACATTATCGAGAAATAAACAGTATACTTATTAGTTTTTGAGTGTGTTGTTAATTTTTTGCAATAAATCTGAAAACAATTAATATTTCCGAAATAGTTGAAGATAGCTTAAATATGTCTAAAATTTTCGGGGTGGTCCAAAAATTGAATAATATGCAGGGTGTTGCATTCAAAATAGGAAAGTTGGTATTGGCCACTGTTACATGACACACCCAGTATGAAATGTTCTTATTGAAAAAAATGCGCAACTAGAAATACCAATCGACGTGTCCGAGCGTTTTTTCGCACAAGCCTCCATTTACTTATTATAGAATGTATTCCATTTGGCGGATGTATAGTATTCTAAAGTCCTCCACAGACTTCGTGATTTTTCATCGGTTGATCGGCGATCGTGTTTGTTCGGGTTTGTTCGGTGTGTTGCTGTATGAGCGGCAGGACGGCCTGTCACGGTCACCGATGAACCGACGAAAATTACGAGGTATATGGATACTTTCTGCCTATGACGTGCACACTAATAAATAACTTTCCAAATAAACAATCGGAGAGCTATGAAAATTTTCTTTGTTGTTTCCTGTTAATTTAATAAAAACATTACATCGCGTTCGGAACGTACTTTTTATAACACCCTTATTGAAACGGCCGTCTTCCATACCTGCTTTCACATTTGACACTACGAGAGTAACAACTGTCAATATTGTTAAATAAAATTCGTTGTGTGTCCGACCCTCCTTAATATTCTATCGTACCATCAAACTAAAAAAGTCCGACCCTCCCTAATATTTTATCGTGCCGTCAAACCAAACTGTATAGATCCGGCAACCGTACCTCGGTCGAGGTAAATGACGATTATTACGAGATTTGCTCGCACGTGCGATTAAGTAATGCAGTTTCTCTGTAGTAACAGGTGACGGGTGGCAGCGGGGGATAGCGGGGCTATGGCGATTTAACATGGAAAAGGCGCACAGTTTTTGTGTGCACCGCGCTTGTCTGTTCGTGCATCTAGTTAGAAATTCGAGCGTGTATGTTTTAATATTTTAATATTATATATTTATTGAGTTAAAATGAATAGTTGACGGTGGACTATTTAAAAAATAACTTTAGCACTTTGAGTTTGGATCAAAAAAAGTGAAGAATGCGGGAACACCTAAACCCGAAATTAATTTAACGCAGACCACAAGGGGTAAATATAGGGACTTTATTAGAAAGTTTAAAAATAAAATATATGAAAAAAAATTTATAGAGGGCATTCCAAACTTAATGAGGCTGTTATTGATCAATTTTCTACAATTAACAACCGAAAAATAGTCTTTACGTTTAAGCACTATTGTGTAGGGTGTGTATTTCGATAAATGATACTCGATATGATTTTAAACCATTTTATTTAAGGATTTAAACTAAAAAACACGGAAAATATGAAGAATGCCAACTTGCCAGTCTCGTAGCTCGATTCGTTCTTGTCATAAAACAGTTAACTATTGTTCTCGTCTTGGTTGCGCCTAATGACGTAGCCGTAGATGGCGTAGTGGTATTAGACATCATTCGGTTTTCTTGATAACTCGTAGATGGCGGTAGTAGTATTGGACATCATTCGGTTTTCTTGATAGCTCGTAGAAGGCTTTAGTAGTATTAGTAGTGGACTCTATAAATATTGTTACGAGGGTTGCAGGCGACGACGTTAAGATCCGACAGCTATACACACTAAGAAAACCTTTCTTATTTTCCAAAAGTTGTATTTCCTTGTGTAAAATTAAAAAATAAATAAAAATATGTTTTACCTAACGCATTTTCTTATTACTTCGTTTCTTTCCACATTTAAAACGCATAGAAAGTAATTGTTTGGTCGTTACACAAAAACAAAATTTTAAAAATAATTTCACCATACTTGTGAACCCCCTCTATCATAGGTCACGAGCCGCCACTGGTCCCAAGTCTGCCGTAAACTGGATAAAAATATAGACTTGTGAGTCACGTCCGTCGATTGTTTGTTTTTCCTAACCAAGGCATATCAAAGCCATCATCTGTCACAATGAAAACGAAACACAGAAGATAAAAGAGATGGGGATTCTACAGATAGAATCCCCATCTCTTTTTTTGTTGTGTTTGTTTTCGTAATAGGCCTCATATTGACGTGTACTAAGTCGATAGAAATACCGGGTCCATGTTTGTTTCCAGTCAATGGCGGCAACTCAAATTCGCAGCTCTATAACAATAGGTATATTGGTTGCCAATTAAATAAAATTGAAAAAAAAACAGTAGCCTCATATGTGCAAGAATCTGTGTTGTGATATTATTGAATAATATTAGTTATTCTAGATAGAAAATGCACGAAATAAATATTCTGTTTTATTTAAAACAAATTTTCAGTTATTTCAAGAAGATAGCTTACCAGGTCAGATTTCAGACGGAGGTTTTACAACTATAGTTGGAAGAAGGACAACTGGATGCCATAGATCAATGGTAAGAATAAAAAATTCTCAATATTGGGTGTCCCAACTCTATTTATACACGTAATATCTTCTACCTTGTATATGATATAAAAAAAGTTCTTTTAAAGTATTCATGGTGTCTCGAAAGTACTAATTTTTAATATCAACTTTTATTTTTTTAATTGATATTTTTCGTCAAATATTGCTTCTTCATTAAATTCTCTATTAAAAACATATACGGCGCGGTTCTTTAATGTTGTCACCCCCGTCTTAGCAAAATAAATATTACTATAGGCATAGTATAGTAGCAATCAGAGTGCTGCTACACTATCTTGGATATGTCATGGTGGTAAAATTCAAAATGGCGGATGGATTCCCTATTGATAAAAAAATTGAATACGAGGTGGGGTCTTGCGGTGCATCATATCGAGTACTTTACGATCCCAGAATAGTGTGTCCCTATTCGTACCCGAAACAAAATGGCGGCTTTCTAATATGCAGGGTGTCTGCTAATTAATGGTACATGAAAAAACCACAGACTTCTTACGTAAAAATATTAGAATTTAATGATACTTACCTATATCCGAAAGTTGATATTAACTGAGATACGGGGTGATAAAGTTAAAGCTTCATTTTTGTTTTTCTCTAACTTTGAGAGAAGCTAACGCATTTTTACAAAATTTGGCCATTATGTTTTTTTTAGGGTGAGATTTCTTTGTGAAATTTTAATTTACACTGTCTACGGCATTTTTCATACATTTATTAGGTCATAACTTTTTTGTACCTCAGTTTTTAATAAAACTAATACTTTTCTCATATTTATGACGTAAAAAAGGTATACGTTTCGGAGATATTTGCATTTAAATTGTTTAGTGCGTTAGCTCAGGCAAGCAAATAATATTTGGTTACTTCTTACCAATTAACTTTTACATGGTAATTAATGTTCTAGTAATGGTAATTGGAAATAATAAAATACAACAATTGGATTGTTCTTTAACTTATTTTAATTAACTTTAAAAATATCGTGTCGAAAGAAACCAACAGCAATGAAAACACAAACTTACGATAAACTTAAAAATGAAACATTTTCTGACAAAGCTATCTTACAGTAATCAACAAGCAACTAACAATATGGAGGTTTCATAGCAACTGCATCTTTATTTAATTTAATTGTTTTCTCATAGGTTACTTCAAGGAAAAAATTTTGTTTGCAAATTAATAATAATTGGACAGGATGCACTAAACAATTTAAATGCAAATATCTCCGAAACGGTAACTCTGGGCAACCTGAACTTAGTATACCTTCTTTACGTAAAAAATATGAGAAATGTATTATTTTCATTAAAAACATAAAATACACTAAGGCACAAGAAAGTTAGGACCTAATAAATGTGCGAAAAATGCCGCAGGCAGCGCCCCTACATTGTACATTAACATTTCATAAAAAAATCGATTTCTCGTCCTAAAAAACCATAATTGCCCAAATTTGTAAAAAACGTTATCTTCTCTCAAAGTTATTAGGGAAAAACAAAAAGTTTTAACTTTAACATCCTGTATCTCAGTTAATATCAACTTTGGGATATAGGTAAGTATAATTAAATACTAATATTTTTACGTAAGGAGTATGTGGTTTTTCCATGTACCATTAATTAGCGGACATCCTGTATAATATTTACTAATTTTTTCTTCTGTTTCAAGTTAGCTTTTATTGATATGAAGCAGCCAAAATAACCGGCTCATACTCACTGCTTTATGCCAAGTTGTAAAATCTGAACTGAAATAGCAAAAGACAAAAATATTAAATAATATTATTTTGTTTTGGGTACGAATAGGGACAAAATGTTCCGGAATCGTCAAGTACTCGATAGGACCTTTAAAATGATGTATCGCAAGACCCCCACTTCCTATTCAATTGTTTTATCAAGATGGTGCCCATCCGCCATTTCAAATTTGAGCACAATCAAATATGCAAGAAAGTGTAGCTCTCCGATTCCTACTAAACTATGCTAAGTTATATTTATTTTTAAGACAGTAAATGAAATAAAGGATAATAAAAAAATAATAACTGTGCAATTTTTAAAGCGCCGCCATTTTTTTGGGTTCAACTAGAGAAGTAATATTCTGGTATCGTAAAGTACTCGGTAGAACATTCAAAATGATGTGTCGCATCTCTTCCTATTTAATTTCCTTTACCAAGATGGCCATTTTGAAAATTAGTACTGTCATTGTTACGTCATAGACCACACTCAAGTTTTGTAAAAAAAATTAACGGATCAAGAATTTGGCCTGCTGGTTGAGGTGACACTAAAGAACAGCAGTGTGTTTTATGCTTAGGCCCCTTTTATGCACAGCTGATAAGATAAGAATCATGCATTTAGAAAACGCGGCGACAAGAAACTCGTGCATAAAAGGGGCCTTTTATTGTAAACTATTTTTGAAATAATCGGAGAATAAAATAAAATTGATATTAAAAGTGGAAGGTATTAAATATTGTTGAAACTATGGTTGTTGTATTAAATATTATTAAAATATTAAGTATTAAATATTATTATTGGGCGAACAATAGTTATTATCTATTAGTGCTGGTAAATATATCATGTACTTAATGCTTTAATACAGAAATATTTTTTAACGAAACAAAAATTCAAATTTCAATGTGGCAATTCAAAGTGTCACTCTTAGTTTTTAATCTACAGGGTGATTTTGAAAATCTTCGCCTTTTTAGATATCTTGTTAGAGATTTTTGCGCCCAAAGTATGCCTATTAATTAAAAAAACAATTAGGTAGCTTAAAAACAAAGAGACAAAAGAGATGACAAATTTGGCACCGAAATCTTTAGTTTCATTAAAAAGTGGGACATAAATTTAAAACTAAAACAATTGTACAGGGTGTTATGGAAATGACGTATTATATTTAAATGGGTGACTCCTGGGGTGTCCTAGAGAAGCGCTACATATTTAATTTTTTTTAAATCGACCGTTTTAAAAGTGGGGTAACAAACACTCTAACTCACAGGTCAGTCCGCGCTACTGTACAACATTTCACTCAGACCCAATGGCAATGTTGCCAAACTTAATGTAAAACTGAAATTCCATATAAAATTATAAAAATAAATTTTCTACCTACTTGTATTTATCGTTATACCTAAAGAGCGAGGAAATCCAGGCACAAACACAATCAGTTTTTTTTCTTTTTCATGGGAACACTCTTGGAAACACTTTATGTACACACAGTAATAGTGAAACAGAACCGATAGTTAGCTTTTGAAAACACAATAATACAGATTATACTACAGATTATTAGATTTTATTAGACGCGACGAAATTTGACGTCCAGAAGAAATGCGTCAATAAAAACAATATTTAAAGATTATTTATGGACGGGCAAGATACACGAGTAAACCGAAAAAACAGTGCGGATTGCTGAGACACAACGTATCCGGCCGCTGGATGGTCTTCAACTAACAGCCCGCAAGCGTGCGGCGCTATATGAACACAGCCGATGTAAGGCGTCAAGAGGTCATTGGCATTTGACCTAGTGACGTACGTGCCTATTTCAAAGTTATTTAATACTATTCCATATGTTTAAAACATAGTCCGTCGTAAATGTTTTTCAATTAATTGTACAAAAAGGTATTACAGAATGGAAAAGTGTTTAAATTATTTCATTTTGTTAAGAGTTTAAGGTGTACATATGACGACACCGGCCAGAATTTCTTGATTGCTTACATGTATCGCAGTGCCACACAGGTGTTTTTCTGGTATGACGTCAGATCACTTTTACCGCTGAATGAATTGAAAGTGCCATTTATGGGTATTTTTCTTCAATTTGTGTTTATCTCAGGAATTGCCGGTTTAAATATAATACGTAATTTCCATAACACCCTGTATCTTTGATAATAACAGAAAGGCGAAGGAGGGGGGGGGGATATTATACATAAATATTCTGCTGTGCCTTAAAACAAATATTTTTTCAATAAAAACGATTTTAAACAGGATAATCTACCAGATCAACGTCCGAGCACAAATACAGGAGTAAAGGGAAGAAGAGCAACTGCATACCCGAGAGCAATCACACGTACGCCCAGTCAGAAATTGGCGATACGACCCAATAGTGAGAATTTATTAAGCCATAGTAAGTTGAAGAGGATTGGACTACGCTTAAATCTCCCCATTTGTTGCCGCTCATATTGTAAAAAATGAATTGTTTTTTGTAACACAGTTTGAAAGATATTATTAGTATGAAGTGTGAATTATTTTGTGGCAAAGAAAAACTCGAATAATGCATCAGCTTTGGTAGTAATAGTACGGCGGCCCGTTACCAAAATATCCTGTTACTGCGCCTTCATCTATAGACAATGACAAATCGCTGGATTAATAAAAAATAAGAAAGTTTTACTAGAGCGAAAAAGTTCGGGAACACTGCGCTTGCCCGTCAGAGTGATTTCAGTCCGTAAGAAAGCAGATCGTCTTTTTGTTACTACACCTTGTCCGTTCTTGATGAAATCATATTAAAAATATAAAAAAAAAAACGTGAATTCGTCGACAACGGACGTTTTGAGTGTTGCAAAAATTCCATCGTTTAAATAAAAAATGTAAGGAAAAGGGGTATCAAAAAGTTACAGCGCCCGGGTCAATTTGTTTTTTTAAATTGTTGGTAACACTCTAAAAATAGTAAATCGAGTCGAACGGACATTTTCAGTGTTGCGCAGCTGCAGGGAGGGAAGCTGAGTCGGATCTCTTATCTGTATATTTAATGCTCTCGGTACACGGCGCGCCCATACGACGGCTTGCTGTGTGGCTTAGTTGTCTATAACAACTCAGCATCAGCTATGTCCCCATATTGCATTATTATTGATAAACGTGCTGTGTTGACTGAAAACGGCTTTGCTAAAAAATTCGTGTGTAAAAATGTCAGTTCATATTTTCCCTCCATTTTCCGAGCCATAATACACGATTTCTGCTTGAAAACGGACGAGGCGCGATAACTCGAACAGCGTAAAAAAAATGACATACCTAAGATCCAACGCTGCGGTTGCGCGTCGATGAAAATGTCCGTTCTCATTTTTTTCCGGTCACGAATAACGAAAAATAACATCCGACAAGTAAAACGGACGAGGCGTGATAAGTTGAATTCTCCGCTGTAATCAAATTTCGATTTTTCTCAAACCAAAACTATTCACCGCACGGAAAATGTCAGTTACAATTTTCATCTTCTCAAAAACCTCAAAAAATAAAAAGAACGGACGAGGCGCGATAACTATTACGACCACTTTTTTTTACATATGTAAAGATGATTCTCAATGATTTCGCAACGTTGCCAATGTCCGTTCTTGTTAATTTCCTTCTCAAGTCCTTATTAAATCGCCAAAAAACTCAAAAAACTTTAGGTCGTGATCACTCTGAAATCCTGGTAACGGGCTGCCTTACTATAAGTCATACATGAAAAACTGATTTTACGACAACAAAAATTTAATTCCAGTTTTGCGGTCGGTGTGTTTATCTACTCGAATAAAGAGTAACTTTTTTTATTAGGTATTATTTTCCCTTTAAAATGATGTGTCCGTGTTTCCAATAATTGTCAAAACAAAAAAGATATACCAAAGATTAAATACGAATTTCAGAAAAAGTGGCCTCCGGTGGTACAGTAGAGAAACATTGTTATAGCAGAATGGTAGAAGCCGTTAAGCGTAGTCCTTATGCCAATTATCAACTTGATTGTTTAAAAACTAACCGCAAAATGAAAAAATTGTAAAGTATTGGGTTTGTTGCCACCCTGAAATTTTGGTCGAGTTTGATATTTTATAACTTTTTATTTTTTATGCGATTTTCATGATTTTGTTGTCAGTTTGTAGATCCGTTTATTGTATGTTTCCTTAATTATTTTATAAAGTAACATTTTTTGATTAGGCTATATTATACAGGAGTAAATCAAACTGTTGTTTTTTGTCGTAATTTTAAAACACCCTGTAGGAAAATTGAGGTGGATACTTTTATTTACATACTGTTTCTTGTAATCTTTGCTATATTCTAAATATTTCGTTTCTTGATTCATTCCATTATCTCATTTCTGCTGATACCCTGCAGGAAAATTGAGGTGGATAATTTTATTTACATACTGTTTCTTGTAATCTTTGCTATATTCTAAATATTTCGTTTCTTGACTCGTTCCATTATCTCATTTCTCCTGACACCCTGCAGGAAAATTGAGGTGGATAATTTTATTTACATACTGTTTCTTGTTATCTTTGCTATATTCTAAATATGTCGTTTCTTGATTCATTCCATTATCTCATTTCTGCTGACACCCTGCAGGAAAATTGAGGTGGATAATTTTATTTACATACTGTTCCTTGTAATCTTTGCTATATTCTAAATATTTTGTTTCTTGATTCGTTCCATTATCTCATTTCTCCTGACACCCTGCAGGAAAATTGAGGTGGATAATTTTATTTACATACTGTTTCTTGTTATCTTTGCTATATTCTAAATATGTCGTTTCTTGATTCATTCCATTATCTCATTTCTGCTGACACCCTGCAGGAAAATTGAGGTGGATAATTTTATTTACATACTGTTCCTTGTAATCTTTGCTATATTCTAAATATTTCGTTTCTTGACTCGTTCCATTATCTCATTTCTCCTGACACCCCCTGCAGGAAAATTGAGGTGGATAATTTAATTTAGATACTGTTTCTTGTTATCTTTGCTATATTCTAAATATGTCGTTTCTTGATTCATTCCATTATCTCATTTCTGCTGACACCCTGCAGGAAAATTGAGGTGGATAATTTTATTTACATACTGTTCCTTGTAATCTTTGCTATATTCTAAATATTTCGTTTCTTGATTCGTTCCATTATCTCATTTCTGCTGACACCCTGCAGGAAAATTGAGGTGGATAATTTTATTTACATACTGTTCCTTGTAATCTTTGCTATATTCTAAATATTTCGTTTCTTGATTCGTTCCATTATCTCATTTCTGCTGACACCCTGCAGGAAAATTGAGGTGGATAATTTTATTTACATACTGTTCCTTGTAATCTTTGCTATATTCTAAATATTTCGTTTCTTGATTCGTTCCATTATCTCATTTCTGCTGACACCCTGCAGGAAAATTGGGGTGAATAATTTTATTTAACATACTGTTTCTTTTAATCTTTGCTATATTCTAAACATTTCGTTTCTTGATTCATTCCATTATCTCATTTCTGCTGCGAGCGGCAAGATTTGAAATGAAACGATGATATTTTTAGAAAGTGTATGTCAAGCTTTCGGTTAAAAATTATCGCCGTTGGCTAAGTACGCGATTATTGTGAGAGAATATTTTTGACAGTGACAATATTATAATTTGTTGTGTATCAATATGGTATTAACTCGAAAAGACGCGGGTAGAATTGTTGCGTTAATAAAGGATGGCACACAACAGTATGATTTACTCCTGTATAATATAGCCTAATCGAAAAATGTTACTTTATCAAATAATTAAGGAAAAACACAATAATTGGCTCTACAAACTGAAAACAAAATCATGAAAATCGTATAAAAAATAAAAAAGTTATAAAATATCGAACATAACCAAAATTTCAGGGTGGCGGAATTTTGTGCCGGCTAGTGTATATAACATACTACCTTTATTTTAACATGTAGAATCACCTCTCCAAGTATTCTGATACATTATCCGAACACCCTGTATAAGCCAATAAAAACGCGTCGAAATAAATCAATCACAATTTCATTAGATTGTCAAAAATATTTTAAATTATATTTATTGGATCTTTAAGGTTGGGAAGCTTTTCAATGGATACCCAGTATATCGCATTTTGCTAGAGTGCGGCTAGTCCATTTTTTAAAGACTTGAATGCAAAAGGCAGTAGTCATATATGTCCGCTAGCTAACTGCTAGCCGCTATATTTATTTACTTTATCACTAAGAAATTTTTTACCTACAAAATGTTTTTTTCATGTAGCTGTCATTAGAAATGTAGCAACTACAGTAAGGCCAGTTCGAACATTGAGTAAAGTCCTAGAGATTCCTCATGAGTGTGAATCACGATCGGACGTTGGCAAAAGGGAATTTCCAAGTGAATGTACTATCACTATACATAAGGTAAGGATTGAAGATACGAGTGGATGAAGGTGTTATGTTACATTTTTAAAAAATATACTTTTTTGGTGTGAATGAATGTGTTAGGTACCAATCTTTTATATGAGAAAATTTAGAAACTCAGTTAAGGGACATTATATGGAAGAAGGTGCCGAGATATTAAGATATTAGTACATTCGTCCACAACTATTATATATTTCTTAATAAATTTTGTTGAATGAACGAAGGAGTTATGTGTACAGGGTGACTCATTTTCGAAACTTTTATAATTGTAGTGCTATCAAAAAAGTAATGTAGGTGTCATGTGCTCTATTTGGGTCGAACCTAAAATGATAAAATCAAAATTTGAACATTTTCGCTCGCTTAAAAGATACGGAGGAAAATCAAAAAATGGACAATTTCTAAATTACCCTATATTTTCTTAGTTCTCTAGTGTTAGGTACAAAGGGCTTAAGTCAACTTTTTTACAAATCCAATAAAGTAATGGGCTTAAGTTTATTTTTTGCGCTCTTTCGAATGGTATTAACGGCTTAAGTCTATCGCTATTCAATAAGGCGCGATAAAATGGTACATAGGCTGTAAGTCAGAGAAAGTTATATAGCGTTTGGTAATTACGTCTTAAGTTGACTTAAGTCCTTTGGACCATAATATTTTCAACATAAAATTATATTCTTAGGGCTTTAGTCAACTTAAGCCTTTCATACCAAACTTATTTTTGTGAACAAGAATTAAATGAAGTGCGAGCACAAATTAAATCATTTCCCTCTCACGAGAGTCATTACACAAGACGTGTGAATGATAAAAGATATCTTCCATCTCACCTTAATCTGAGAATCATGTATGATTTGTATAAAGAAGGTAGAGAGAACCCTGTTGACCGAACCATATACGAGAGAGAATTTCATAAGTTGAAACTTTCGTTTAAAAAACCTTATGTTGATACTTGTTATAAATGTGACACTCTTAATATGCAGATACAAGTTGCCTCCAAGTTAGGTAATATTGAGGATAAACTCTCCGCAGAAAAAAGCTTCAACTGCATCAGGAGCAAGCAAGTACCGCATACGGAGCAAAAAAGATAGACAAAGAAAAAGCCAGAAGTAATCCCCAAATGAAATGCTTTACCTTCGATCTTCGTGTTTGCCAACACCGTTTATTGCTTCTTCAGTTGCATTTTACAAAAGGCAGTTATGGACTTATAATTTGACCATCCATGATAATGCTACTGGAGAATCAATACATTACATGTGGCATGAAGCTTTGGCTGCCAGAGGAGGCAATGAAATTGCTTCCTGCTTATATCGCCACATCAAGGATCTTCCTGATACCATCACTGAAATATGTTTTTACTCAGACACGTGTGGTGGACAAAATAAAAAAATAGTCATGTAGCTGCAATGTTCATAAAAGCCCAAAGCGAAAAACCTCAATTGACAATAAACCATAAGTTCTTAACGGCCGGACACACACATATGGAATGTGATGTAGATCATTCCATGATAGAAAAATATAAAAAGAAAATGGAAATACCTGTTTATCATCCGCATGACTGGTACCAGTTGGTCAGGACAACAGGCAGAAAAAAACAGTTTAAGGTCCACGAAATGCAACAAGAAGAATTTGTAGATTTTTCTGGTTTATTAAAATCAGTTTTGGTATGCAGATAAAAAATGTATCCGGTCAACAGTTCTCATGGTAATCTGTACAATGGTTACAATACAAAGACAATGGTCTTGTGAATTACAAAACTTCTTTAAACAGCGCTGAAAATTTTAAAATTATAAGCTTTCTAAGAATAGGAAGAAAATATATTTTAAAAGATGTCCTAGTCGACAGAAATTATAAAAATGGTTTACTTCCAATCTCAAAAGAGAGCTACTATGCCTGGTTCCACCCGTGTTTCGCGAGTTTTACAAAAACTTACCTACATCTTCTAATGTCATCGATATTGACCCAGATCTATTAGAGGAAGAGGAAGAAAACTAAATAATAAGAAATAAAATGTATATTATATTTTTTATTTTCATTTGCAATTGCTTTATTATATTGTGTTTACTTAGAAGTTCTTATTTTAAGCTTTCTGTTTTTTAACGTAATAAATGGCATTGCATTATCGTCATTTATTTGATATAAGCCCTTCATACCCAACTATATAAATACAGGTAAATACCAATTAGCTGGTCCTATGGGCTTAAGTCATTCAAATCCAGGTGAATACGCATATTTTTGTAAAAACATATGCTGGAATTGTAAACTAATTTTATGTTTCTAGTTTTACCCAAATTGTATTTTTCTATGTTAATATTCAGATTTGCAAAACATTCCGAAATGTTTAATTGTGTTTTTTGGAAAACGGTAATTTGTGACTTAAGTCCCTATTACCTGACCCTAGAGAGTTAAAAGAGATACAGAAAAATGTTTTATACAGAAGTTTCTTTATATTGATTGCTGAATAATCTGCCGTTCTCAGAATAAGTATACGGGGTCAGGTAAAAATGTTATCGGACCTAGCCTCATTTTTTTAAATGGAACACCCTCTATATTTTAATATAATACCATTTTAAATTGTCCTCAAATATATAACACACCATGTATCATATTGGTTTCTAAGGGTATTTATTTAAACTTTATTATTTTGAAACGAAATAAAAGCTTCAGATTAAGGTAAAAAAATAACGGGAATCGTCGCAAATGTTCGGAATATGTCCTTAAATGGTTAACGTTTTCCCGGATAGCGAACAGAAACAAAAAATACATTTTGCGCCATTTCTTAGTTTTTTTCACTTTCAATATAAACCGATTTCATATCAAAATTTTCAAAATGCTGATAGGTAATATTCGCAAATGAATATATACAAATGAATTTGACGTTAAATGTTAATAGTCAACATAGTTGTTTCTAGGATATTAGCTTTTCTTTCATTATCTACTGTTGTTTTAAGTAATAAAGTTTAATAAATCGCCTAGGAAACCAATATCATCCATGGTGTGTTATATATTTGAAAGAAGAATTTAAAATAGTATCCTTTTAGAATAAAATATACAGGATGTTCTATTTAAAAAAATTAGGTTATGTTCGATAACTTTTTTACCTGACACCATATACTTATTCTTAAAACTGCAAATTATTCAACAATCAATATGAATAAATTTCTATATAAAATATTTTTCTGTATCTCTTTTAACTAAGAAAATATAGCGAGCGAAAATTTTCAAATTTTGATTTCACCATTCTAAGTTTGACCCAAAAAGAGCATATGACACCTATAATACTTTTTTGATACCAGTAGCAATTACGAAGATATCCTATAAAAGTGTCGAAAATGGGACACTTCCTTCATGTAATTCTATGAACTATTTGATAATATCAATTAATGGATGAAGGTGTAGCGCTCTATGAATGTGACTGCGTTTGTTCACATTGGGTGATAGAAATTGACATTGATAGTTTATTAAAATAATATTTTTTTATTTGTGAGAAATTTAATGTTGGATTTAATTTTTAGTGATGACAAGAAGTGCTTCCTTTATTTATGGTGTCCAGAGAAGTTTCAAACATATTTTGTACAATCTGCAAAAACATTTTTTTAATAAGTTCTCCATTTATACTAAGGTATCTATTTTTATTGTTTTAGTTAACTGTGAATTATTTAGCATTAAAGTAGTTTTACATTTGCATATTTTGTATAATTATATTAAAATATTATGTAAAATTTTTTAAGTTGGCAATGTTATTTATAGTCTGAGTATTGGGCCGAATCTGTTACGGCAGAAATGTTCTACCATTTTTGCATTGAGACCAAAAAATACCAGTATAAAATCAGAGAGAGACCAGTGGTCTCCAAAACTTTCTTTTTTTTTTGGTTTTTAATTTATTGCTCTTAAACTACCAAAGCAAATAAAATAATATGTTAGGCAATTATAGAGGACACGAATGGCCCTCGTTTCGGGGAAACCACAACTGTCCTAAAGTGCGTCTGCCCTACTCCCGATCGTCACTTCGTGTTGAACCAGGAATATTCGTTTCTGCAATTGCCCTACCCACCCTTGCGACGCGGAGGGAGCGGAAGTCGACAAACAAGGATGGCATATGTATACTTTCTTGGTTGTTTCGTATGTGTTTTGTTATGGAAATATTATTTGGTATAGTGTGTAAGTTTCGGGTTCGCGCACGATTCGAAATTTGTTCTTTGGAATGTTGGCCAATGAGATCGTGTAGGACAGATGAACATTAGGATAGAAATAATAAATAATTGTTACCTATAGTTCTCTAATTTATTTATATGTAGAGTAGCTGTGCGCGATGTCTGACTCGCACTTGAACATTTTTCGAAATGAAAACTACCCTATGTGCGATGCCGAGGTATTAAATCTGTCCACCAAATTTCCTCTAAACCGAAGTATAGATTTAAATATATTATTTGCGCACCCTGTTTCCGCAAAAAATCATTTACGGGATTTGTAAAATGCCACACTTTGACGCTGCAATAATTCTAGTCCCAGGACGACAGTGGTGCCATATTGTGATTAAGCTCTATTCATTAAAGACCTGGTCGAAAAATTGTTTTCGAACTTCGTACGGCTTGTCGGGTTGTAGATAAGAAAAAAGTAGTAATAACCTTTCTTGTGCGAAATTTAATGATCTATAATATTTGTAAAAAAACTTTTTCCATATTATTTTTCGTTTAAGAGTTATAGACCAGAAAATTATTTTTAACCCTATTTGGAGGGGTTTTTTAACTGTTGTGCAAGGGATAGACTTAAAATAGTACTCAAATGTTCTTTTACATTATAAACTCTATCTTCCGTCGAAAGCGTTTATTGGACTATACAGTGAGTACCAGAAGAAATGTCTAAATCATTTAAAATTCAGCGGTAAGTTTTTTCAAAAAACACTCGTACCCGTCGATTTTCATTTTTTAATTTATTTTTTTTGTGGTAATTTTATGTATACAGGGTAGCTCAAAAATAAGTTACGACCATCAACTTCATTTTTTCAAATGAAAACATATATTTTTTGAATTTTGCATTGAATTCTAAGCATGTTTCATATACCATGTCCTATACATAAACTCAACAGTTATTGAAAAAATTAGTATTGAACATATCTATAAGTAAGACCCGTTTATTAAAAAAAAAACACAACAAAATCAAATTAAATGTTGAAAATGTGCGCCATTTACGGCTTGACAATATCCAAGACGATCAATAAACTCTCTTTGCACGTTTCCAACCATTTCCGGAGTTATGACACGCACTTCTCTTCGGATCCTTTCTTTCAACTCCTGCATATTGTTTGGCCTGTTAACAAATACTTTTGATTTGAGGTAACCCCACAAAAAAAAGTCCAGCGGAGTTAGGTCTGGCGACCTAGCAGACCATTCGATAGGTCCTCTCCTTCCAATCCACCGATTGGGAAAGGTTTCATCCAAAAATGTGCGCACAGTGGCCGCATAGTGCGGAGGAGCACCATCTTGTTGGAATATCAGTTCTTCGTCAGGGGAGTCTGGATCCAATGAATTCGGAAATAAAGCCACTAATGCTGGAATTAATTCTAGTTGGAGAAATTCGAGATATACTTGTCTAGTTAAAGACTGTTCAAAGAAAAATGGACCAATTACTATTTCGCGTACGATTCCACACCAAACATTTATTTTCTTAGGGTACTGGCTGTGAACCTCTATCATCCAATGCGGATTTTCTGTTGCCCAATATCGACAATTTTGTCTGTTCACATTACCATTCAAATAGAACGTAGCTTCATCCGAAAAAATAATATTTTTTACTAAATTATTATCTAGATTGCACATATTTTGCATGCGTCCGCAAAACTCACTTCGCCTATCGAAATCATCTTCAATCATGCACTGGAATAAATTTGTATGGGTGATATTTGTGCTTTTGAACTACTCGGTGAACAACAGATTTCGGCATGTGTAAATCGGCCCCAATGTGTTCATTTTCATCTCGAGTAGGACGACCAGATTTAGGAAAATCTCTAACATGACCGAATTCTCTAAACTTAGCCTCTATCTTTTGACATATGGGAGGACGATCAGGATGGATTTCATTAAATAATTGGGCTGTTTCTATTTGAGTACGTGTTTTATCACCAAACCCAACCATGCATAGAATTTCAATTTTTTCCCGTTCCGTTAACTTCACCATTATTGTGAAAACCGCAACTTTGAAACTACGCTTGACAATAATTATACTTATTTGAAATAAAACTGCCATACCTACAGTTTCTATGGAAATAAACGGTGACAGTGAGACAGTACACTCTTACTTATTATGGAGCCCAAAATGCCATATTGCCAGAAGATTTGATAGATCGTTGGATTCCCTAAATGATATGTTCAATCCTAATTTTTTCAATAATTGTTGAGTTTATGTATAGGACATGGTACATGAAACATGCTTAGAATTCAATGCAAAAATCAAAAAGGGAAATAAAAAATATATGTTTTCATTTGAAAAAATGAAGTTGATGGTCGTAACTTATTTTTGAGCTACCCTGTATACATGAAATTACCACAAAAAAAATAAATTAAAAAATCAAAATCGACGGGTACGAGCGTTTTTTGAAAAAACTTACCGCTGAATTTTCAATGAATTTAGACATTTCTTCTGGGACTCACTGTATAGATATAACCTCGTACCACTAAAATCACACAATTTGAATTTTGAACATTCCTGGATATTTTTTAATCTGCGTAGGCAAAATTTACCAAACCAAAGTACCGGTTACGTAATAAAGGTAACATCATCGTGACAAGTCAGTCAGAATTCTGACAATCCTTATTAATAAAATTCACAAAATTTTCCGTTGAAATCTTCATTTAAATCGGGACCAATGCTTTATTGGGTCCAAATTCCCTCAATGGAGCACAACGAGAACTGGTAAGAATGTCCTTATTTTGTTAGTCTAACAAATTAAAAAAGCGAATGTTATAGATGCATTGAGATCCCTCAAAAACCATACGAAGAATGCTGCAATGAACCACAACCAGTAGAGTAAGTTACGAGTCTTGTCGAGTATAAGACCCCCTCAAATTTTATAACAATTTTAGATTTATTGTTAACCTATTACACTTAAGCTGGATTCATAGTAGACGTAAAGTAAGCCGTAAGACACATAAACTTGTAATTTATGCCCTTAAAGCCGTATTAGAGTCGGCAATTAAAAATTTCCGGTGCAATGGCAATTATAATTGCACGAATTCATGCGCAGTGAACCGTTCTCAATCAGCTGGCGCATTGCTAACAGTCAGAACAGCAGTCGGTAGTGTCGAAATCCCTAAAATACCCCCAGAATTAGAGAGTTAGTTTAAATAGCCATTAGCTGCAAATAACAGAATAATCCATCTCTACCCAGACTTGCACCGGCAATGGCAATGAAAATGGCACGTGCCCCATTTCTGGCAATGCGAGACAGCTGATCGAGAACGGTGTACTGCGCATTTTAATTGCCCGAAGACTAGAATTGCCGACCGTAATACGGATTCCATTCTCGCATTGCGCCGGCAATGCGAGCAGTATTGGGCCAGCTGATCGAGAACGGTTTAGTGCGCATGAATACGTGCAATTATAATTGCCATTGCCGGCGCAAGAGACCAAAATTGCCGACTCTAATACGGCTTTTACTGCTTGAATCTTATCGACTATGACATATGTTACGGTAACTTCAACAATTCACCTTAACAGTAAAAATTCGTTGGGCACGTTTTGTACCAAGAAAGGAAAAGCAGAAAGTTTGCATAAATATAGGATTTTGTGCTAACATTTCTATGCGAGAATTCCGCAATCCGGAAAGATTACTTTAGTAGTGATGCCACCAAGGGCGGATCCAGAACCTTGGATGCCACCGGATCCACTTTTTGAAAATGCCGGATACCGAAACCAACAACAACCAAAACGATCTAAAAACAGAGCAAAATCCATTTTACTGGTGAAAAAAACACTAAGAAGATTCTACATTTAACAAAAAAAGCCAAAGAAATACTGGGCCTGCTTCAAGTGTTAATAGTGGAACACTGTTCGGAGGCCGACGATGTCTACGAGAAAGAAATAGACTCTCTGGAAGCAACGGGAAACCATAATCTGCACATCATTAATTACAAATATTAATGTGTTACATATTATTTATTAATTAAGTATGTAATTTGTTCCTGAGTTTGTGTTTTTTTGTTTTTATCTTAGCTCTACTGAGGTTATGTTCATAATTTCGACAACATTTTTTTTTAATTCGGTTCCGGCCTGACCCAGCCGAACCGGATATTAAGAATGCCAGATTCCCCGGATATCGGATCCGGTGACATCACCAACTTTATAGTACCTATCGTGAAATGCCATTTATCCGAGAAAAAATGAGAGAGCAGAAAGTAAAGGGTTTCGGTTTTGTGCTAATATATTTATTTATAGCCAAAAAAAACTTGTATTGAATGCTTTTCCTCAGTACCTACTGCTCCTGTCTTGTACTGTCAACAAATCTACACTCACAGCCAAAATAATCGATCCACGCAATTTGGATGCATTTTGAAAGTGAATAATTGTTTTATATTAATTTTTTATTGTTCTTTTCTTACATTGTAGGTAAATTTATCGAAAATCTCGCACATGTGTAAGATTCTAAGAAAGTTAAGAATATACCCATAATGTACAGGGTGTCCCAATTTCGACACTTTTATAGGGTATCTCCGTAATTGCTAGTGCTATCAATAAAGTATTGTAGGTGTCATGTGTTCTATTTGGGCCAAACTTAAAACGGTAAAATCAAAATTCGAAAATTTTCGCTTGCTTAAGAGACACGAGGGAAAATCAAAAAATTGAAAATTTCAAAATTACCCTATATTTTCTTAGTTAAAACAGATACAAAAAATGTTTTACACATAAGTTTCTTTACAATGATTGTTGAATAATCTGCCATTTTCAGAATAAGTATACGGGGTCTGGTAAAAAAGTTATCGAACCTAACCTCATTTTTTTAAATGTATGTTTTAATCTACAGTGTGTACATAAAGTAAGGAACAAATTAATTATCTAGGAATCTAAAAATATTTCGGATAAATCCTCGGACACGTGTATAATAATTATTAATGGCGCATTTTTTCCCATACAAACTTAATATACAAGGTGGCTCATGTAGTAGATATGACATTATCGACGATTTTTTTAAATGGGAACCCCTATATTTTAGTTCAGATCTGTAATCTCCAAGAACAGCTGATTTCAAAAACATAACACACTTAGGGCCAAAAATTCATAGTTTCGTTACTACAGGGTAAAACAAATAATTTTATTTAAGATATTTTGAATTTAAAAAAATGTAAAAAAATTAAATAAGCTATTTAATTAAGTGTTGAAATTGTCCTCCTTCTGCTGCCTGACAGTACCCCAAGCGATCAATAAATTCTTGTTGGACTTTTCTTATGGTTTCTTCTGAAATGTTCCTGCATTCTGTTGTTATTCGATTTTTTAAATCGTCAATATTGGCAGGTCTGACTTTATAAACAACATTTTTCAGGTGACCCCACAAGAAAAAGTCCAGTGGTGTAAGGTCTGGAGACCTAGGCGGCCATTCAACAGGCCCACGTCTTCCAATCCACTTGTTCGGAAAAACTTGGTTTATGTAATGGCGCACTACTGCTGCATAATGTGGAGGTGCGCCGTCTTGTTGGTACCACAAATTTTCATCTAGAATTCCTGGATTATTTCTACTAGGGTATAAGTTAACTAGCGCAGGGATAAGAAAGTTCTGAAGAAAATGAAGATAATTTAGCCCGTTTACATTGTTGTAAAAAAATATGGCCCAATAATTTTGTTTTTCACAATACCAGCCCAAACATTAATTTTTTGAGGATATTGAGTATGGTGCTCACGCATCCACCTGGGATTTTCTTTTGCCCAGTATCTACAGTTTTGCCGGTTCACTTCTCCATTTAATTTAAAGGTAGATTCATCCGAAAATAGGATATTTTCAACAAACAAAGGATCTAAGTTACATCTTTCCATTAATATTTGACAAAACTCCATCCTACGATCTGGATCATCTTCATTCAACTCATGAACCAATCGGATTTTAAACGGGTGCCATTTTTCTACCGTCAATAGGTTATGAACGGTCATAGCAGCCGCCCCATGATCAATGCTAATCTGGCGGACGCTGTTGTGGGGATCTTCTTCCATAGCCAATAAAATATCTAATTTCTTATCATCCGGAATAGTTGGACGGCCTTTTCTGGGAATATCTTCCACTGAACCCGTTTCCCGAAATTTTATTTCAAGTTTACTCACAGTTGATCTAGTAATTGATCTTGCTGGATACTTAGTGTTAAACAAAATGCAAACTTCTTGTTGAGTACGGATCCTATCACCATATCCAATCATCATAAGAATTTCTATTCTTTGTGTTAAAGATAAACGCATAGTAACTCAATATGTTTTAAAATAAAATTTATTACTTCTAATAAACTTACTAGAAAATTTCTGGCGGGTCCGGGACGGGATTTGCATACACAAAATATATCGACTACTATTAGGCCTATAACCCAGAGAGGCATGCATCTGTTCTACGGCGGTCTTTCTGAGGTCAATTGGGATTTTGTGAATGAGAATGGTGCGGGTATAGATGAAAAGTTTACCAAATTCATAAACATACTCGAAAATACCTATGTAGCTTCCTTTCCTGAGAAAACTTACAAAACTAGAACTAATAAGCCTCACAGAGTGAATTGGTTCAGTGAGGAATTGAAAACGATACGTGAACAGCTAAACTTTTTACATGGCTTAAGCAAGCAGTATCCAAACGCAGAAACCTTCCGGGCATACACAGAATTTCGTAAAAGGTATAAAAACGAAATATGTAAAGCAAAAATCCAGTCGAACAACAATTATATACGGACATCTAGTAATCCCTCACGTGCGACCTGGGATGTTATAAATTCCAACCGGGGTAAGTCTACTAAAAAGAACCCACAAGAACAAACAATCTCACCCGATGAGTTCAATCAATACTTTTCTGAAATTGCAAGTAACCTTGTGAGAAATATACCAACGGCAAACCTGCGTCTCCCTGAGAAACTTAATTTAACTACGCTCGAAAGTAACTTTTCCTTCTCCCCAGTAACATTTAATCAGGTTCGTGATACAATAAATAATCTAAAAAATAAAACAAGCCGTGATATTTACGGATTAAATGTAAAAATAATAAAAAGTGTGAAAAACATTATAATAAGGCCTCTTACAAAATTAATCAACCGTTGCTTCCAGGAGAGCGTGTTTCCATCAGCCCTAAAAAAAGCCTTAATAACTCCCATTTTTAAAAAAGGGGATACACAATTACCGGAAAACTATAGGCCAATTTCGTTATTGCCCATTATCTCAAAGATAGTAGAGAGATGCATGTCGGTGCAGATTGCGAACTTCTTTGAGGCCGAGGAGTATTTTTCTGAATGCCAGTTCGGGTTTAGGAAGGGCAAAAGTACAGTCCTGGCTATTCTGGACCTTTTATCACACATTCTCGAGGCTTTTCACAAGTTACAGTTTAGTGCAGTCTTGATGTGCGATCTCAGCAAGGCTTTCGATTGCGTTGATCATAACATTCTGCTAAAAAAATTTGGAAACTATAATCTAAGTCCAAACAGCATCAAATTGCTAAAGTCTTATATTTCTGATAGGGTACAGGTGGTGAGGATCGCCAGGGTAGAATCGACTGAAAAAGTATTAAATATCGGTGTACTGCAGGGGTCTGTTCTTGGACCGCTGCTATTTCTTGTATATATAAATGATCTACCTAATGCTGAAAGAAATGCCTATTGCACACTCTTTGCTGATGACACAACAGTCTCATTTTCCTCGGAGAGCCTAGATGAAGCAGTTGGGGGCATGGAGGAGGCACGGAATAGAGCTGAGGAATGGTTCGAGATGAACAGACTAGTCCTGAATCCAGGAAAAACACAGCAAGTATTCTTCTCCATGAGGAACACAGATGACATAAATCAGGATGTTAATAAGGTAGGATTTCTGGGGGTTCAGCTCGATCCCAAACTTCAATGGGGACCCCATATAGGTGAGGTATGCGGCAGACTCAGCAGGGGTACCTTCGTTCTGCGGGGCCTTGTTGGTTGTGTTGCAAAGGATATCCTACGGACAGCATACTTCTCGTTCATTCACTCGCACTTGTCATATGCAATCCTTGCCTGGGGTCATGCTGCGGATACACATCGTGCATTTGGGCTACAGCGCAGGGCAATTAGGATTGTTGCTGGACTTCGTTTCGGGGATGACTGTAGACGTGCTTTCCAAGATCTTACGATTCTGACATTACCTTCCCAGTACATCCTCGAAAACCTCATTTATATCAAACAGAGACTACATCACTTTGAAACCCACGAGGACGCACATACCTACAACACACGTCAAAAGAACAACCTAATACCTGCCTACTGGCGATTGAAAAGGTGTCAGACAGGGCCTGGGTACTGGGCGATAAAATTTTTTAATGCGTTACCGGTAAACATAAGAAGTCTTGAACTGCAAAGTTATAATCGTGCTATCAGGAAAATCTTAATTGCAAACGCATTCTACACGTATAATGAGTTCTTAAACCATACCTTTGCTCAAATAAATTAGTATATATTGTAAGCGTTAATTTTACTTATTTTAAATTGTAACCTTAAACTAGTAAGTGTGAGGTGCACGTTTTAATATTTTACTTAAGTAATAATGTTTTAAATGTAACTGTATATTTTTATTGACGTATGTAAATTGGTCGTAATCAATGTTGACACGAATAAATAATTTGAATTTGAATTTGAATTTGAAAAATACAATGTAATGACAATAACATTATCTAAATACAATAGTTACATAACAGCAAATAAGCCTACTTGAGAAAAAACATAAGTAACAGCAAATGATGGTGCGTCCATTAATTACGTAAGGCTTTCAGGTAAAATTGGGTGATGGCGGAAGGGATTGAGCCAAATGTCACGAAATTTTTTATTGGGGGAAGGGGGGTTGAAAAATCGCCAAAAACGCCTCACGTAATTAATTGATGCCTCCCAAGCCAAAAAAAAATATCTTAAATAAAATTATTTGTTTTACCCTGTAGTAACGAAACTATGAATTTTAGGCCCTAAGTGTGTTATGTTTTTAAAATCAGCTGTTCTTGGAGATTACAGATCTGAACTAAAATATAGGGGTTCCCATTTAAAAAAATCGTTGATAATGTCATATCTACTACATGAGCCACCTTGTATATTAAGTTTGTATGGGAAAAAATGCGCCATTAAAAATTATTATACACGTGTCCGAGGATTTTTCCGAAATATTTTTAGATTCCTAGATAATGAATTTGTTCCTTACTTTATGTACACATTGTATAAAGATGCCATTTGAAATTATCTTTTCAAATATATAACGCACCATGGATGATATTGGTTTCCTAGGCGATTTATTTAAACTTTATGACTTTAAACCACAATAGACCGTGAAACAAAAGCTAATATCAAGAAACAAGATATTGTGTCGCCACAGAATCTGACAGGAATAACAATTAATGCCCAGGAAATGTCTACAGTAACTATAAATATGCATATATAAAGTAATATGTATAATACTATATTAAATTAAAAATAAAAATAGTACTTTATTGAATAAAACTTTACAAATAGAGCATAAACTGGAAGATATTTTTAGGCTATGTTGTTTTATAGTTGTGACTAGAAATTAGTTGATGGACCCCGTCAGCATTATTATATATTTCCGAGTATAGGTATTTCAGATAAATATCTAGTAAAAATGATCTATTTGCAAGGTTAAAGGTTAGTATTTTAAAGGTTTCTATAAAAATTTTTTGTCGAATCCATAATGCCTAGAAATCTAATTTCAACGAAATCGAAGACAGTCTAAAATTCAAACCCTACTTGCTGCCAACATAACAAAATAGGATTTCAGTTTCATAAAGTGGCAGGTTATTACATTTTTTTGCATTTCATAATGTAGCCATTATGAAATGCATAAATAGTTCTTGTTTCAACATGTATATTATTAACATATTCTTAACTTTCTTGAGATCCAACACATGTGCGAGATTTTCGATAAATTTGCCTACAATATAAAAAAGTGATAAAAAATCGCAATAAAAATAGAACAATTATTCATGATTAAAATCCATCCAAATAATGCTTGGATCGATTATATTGACGGTGAGTGTGCTGTGTTTTTTTAGACCCAATCCCTTCGTTTATCATCACTATACTCAAAATCCTTGTGCAACCTGTGGTAGAACCCATTTTCAGCAGAGTACCAGTGTGGTCGGTACGTTACCAGTTGAAGCCAACATGTCGAGCATATTTTCCGGCCCAAGAATGTCCATGGTTCCCAGTAAGTTAAACGATATTTCTTATTTAACGAAAAAAAGATTAGGGGCAGGGCTGCCAGATTGGTGCGAGAGAACAAACCTTGACAAAATTATTCATTTATAGCAAACTTATCTTCTCAATAATTTTCGTCGACAATTAACAACACCAATGAGAACGATGTCAAAATTGAAGTAATTGGTAGAAATAACTGTACAGGGTGTCCCATTTTCGACACTTTTATAGGGTATCTCCGTAATTGTTAGTGCTATAAAAAAAAGTAATGTAGGTGTCATGTCCTCTTTTTGGGACAAACTTAAAATGGTGAAATCAAAATTTGTAAATTTTCGCTCGCTTAAGAGATACGGGGGAAAATAAAAAAATTGACAATTTCAAAATTACCCTATATTTTCTTAGTTAAAAGAGATACAAAAAAATGTTTTATACAGAAGTTTCTTTATAATGATTGTTGAATGATCTGCTGTTCTCAGAATAAGTATACGGGGTCAGGTAAAAAAGTTATGGGACCTAACCTCATTTTTTAAATGGAACACACTGTATATTTCAATCTTAAAAGATAGCATTTTAAATTCTCTTTTCAAATAATAACACACCATGGATAATATTTGTTTCCTAGGCCACAGTAGACCATGAAACAAAAGCTAATACATATCATGGAAACAACTATGTCGACATTCTAGTTGTTATTAACATTTAACGTCAACTTCATTTTTACATATTCATTTGTGAAAATAACTTATCGACATTTAGAAAAAAATTGGGTTTGTTCGGGTGGAAAAAACGAAGAAATGGCGCAAAATTTATATTTTGTTCGCTATCCGGAAACACGGCAACCATCCCGAACATTTGCGATGATGCCCGTTATTTTTTACCTTAATCTGAATCTTTTATTTCGTTTAAAAGTAATAAAGTTTAAATAAATACCCTAGGAAACCAATATGATACATGGTGTGTTATATATTTGAAGACAATTTAAAATGGTTTTATATTAAAATATAGAGGGTGTTCCATTTAAAAAAATGAGGTTAGGTCCGATAACTTTTTTACATGACCCCCGTATACTTATTCTGAAAACGGCAGGTTATTCAAGAACCATTATAAAGAAACTTTTATATAAAACATTTTTCTGTATCTCTTTTAACTAAGAAAATATAGGGTAATTTTGAAATTGTCAATTTTTTGATTTTCCCCTGTACCTCTTAAGCGCATGACACCTACATTACTTTTTTGATAGCACCAACAATTACGGAGATACCCTATAAAAGTGTCGATAATGGGACACCCTGTACATTGGACTTCATTTCGAGTTTTTACCAAATTGCTAGTTATACCGGGTGATGCATCGTTAAGTTGAACATAGGAAATTCCATGTCATTTTTGAGGGTGGATGAATATTGGCCCCCCTGTAGATTTTATAAAAGAACGGCATTATAACTTTATGAAGAGGCCCCCATGGTAAACCCATGTGCCGAGTTTTAATAGATTTTAGTGAATCCATCCCAAGCTATTCAATTAAACGTGATGGCAAAACCGCAAATTAAATTTTTACATTGACTGAACCAAAATTAGTGTCAGTAAGTTCGTTATGTTCAGCTTTATATCAATTTTCCGCAATAGCGCCATAGAAATTATTTGCTGGTGTTAAACTATGAGAGTTTCGTGGTTTTACAATAACGTTTAATTCAATAGCTCCGGATTGACTTGCCGTAATGTATTGAAACTCTGCACATCGGTTCACCATGTCGGCATCTTCAAGAACTTATAATTCAGTTTTTCTATAAAATGTACAGGGGAGCCAATATTCAGCCACCGCAAAAATTTCATGGGATTTCCTCAACTCAACGATGCATCGCCCGGTATAAACCGAATTAAAAACAATCCCGACGAACAATCTTTAATTTACCATTCACTGCGCTTTTAAAAGATTTTATGTTTAAACACAATAATTAAATAATGCGAGACATGACTCGAACTTGACTGATTTATTATTTTCATTTTTAGACGGGAAATCAACCATATCATTTGATGGACAATCGCACGGCGGACGAGTATCTGTAGTTACTGACGGTAATCAATTCTTACATTAGTTTTAGAAATTATTGTAACGCTAAAGAATATCGAAATAGGATAAAAATATGTTCGTGGTTCGAGAATTACATGCATTGGGGATCGTAAAGTCTGCACGTTATATCTTTACACATACGTAATAAATGTAGGGATCAAGGGCAATCGTGACTTACAACTCCCCATCTTTATTCATTACTACGTAGTTTGTTTTGGGTTTCGGTCACTTTGAAATGAAATTCCAGTATTTGGTTTACGTTTCGGTTTATTGTTGGTTGGTTAAAGGCGGGAGTAGGTTTAAAGGCCTGAACTTCTATCACTGCAGCCTTTCGGCTTATTGTGTACCCCGATCTTGTTAGAAGACGTTTGTTCCTTCTATGAGGTCCAGTAACCTCCTACCAAGCCTGTCATGTGGGAGGTTGTCACCACGTTGTGTGTTCCCGACGATATTTTGTCGTCTACGAGACAGCGCGACGCAGCGGTATATTATGTGTGAGGCGGTTTCATCCTCTTCGCCGCAGAGTCTGCATTCAATGGATCCGTTGTTTATACCTATCCGTTGAAGGTGTTTTCGACTTTGAGCGGATCCGGCTCTCGCTAGTTCAACCGCTTCTTCATTTCCTAATATCCCAGAGTGACCAGGGACCCACAAGAGCTCTACCTTCTTCCCCCTGGCCGCCAGTGCTTTTAGGTTGGTATGGCACTCCAGTGTAAGTTTGAAGTAAACCGATTGGAGTTCAGAGCCTTAAGAGCAGCTTGACTGGACAGGATGTAAATCTTATGGTTGCGGTAGCCCTGTCGTGATTTGTGTGTAGATTCTGTAGTACACATGCTTGTATGGCATGAACTTCCGCTTGGTATACTGTAGCGTAGTTCCCCAGAAGAATACTTATGTCCATCCTGGATCTTTCCCCAAATATATCTGCGCCCACATCGTTGGCGGTTTTTGATCCATGGGTGTCCCAAACTAGACCCTTGTCTAACGACGGGGGTGCACTGTTCGTCCATTTATGAAAGTTCCAGTCAATCTTGAAAGGCTTTGTGAAATCGTATGTTGCTCTCATACGATCAGTTTGCATATCCAAGAGCACATCGTTGATTAGATCCGTGGCTCTTGTGTGTACAATTTCTATGGGGTGTTGTGTCCATTCCCCATTTGTGATCATCCTTGAGGCGCTACAGTTAGCCTCCATTCTGATGTGAATGTCTAGGGGTATTAGTCCCAGTATGACTTCCATTGCTGCAGTGGGGGTGCTTCTTTCTCATCGCCCCACTGATACACAGGCAGGCCAGCCTCTGCAAACTGTTAAGTTGTTCAGCTGTATTTTTGTCCACCAGACTACAGACCCATATGATATCAGGGGTCTGATAACTGTGACATAGAGCCATTGAATCATCTGGGGCTTGAGTCCCCAGGTTTTCCCAACCAAGCTCCTGCACCGCATTAGGCACATTTTCATCGGTTTATTGTACTAAACCATAGTCTGAACTATTTGTTAGAAATATAGAAAAAAAGCGCATAAATGGAACACAAAGAAACAACATCTTTGATGGTGTTAGTGACAAACCCGAACAAACGTATAAAATGAAATTAAAAAAAATATTTAAATGAACATACCTTGTACAATTCTCACTTACACTAAATTTGGTGACATCTAATACTTTTGTTTGATGGTGAATTTTTAACGATTGGACGTGAACTAATTTAGTTATACCATTTAGCAGTAAGGTAGGTTATTATTTAAATATATTAAAATAAAAGGTATGCATATTTAACATTATTTACATTTTGAGTACGGTGTTTGTTTATATTTTTACAATGGTGGTTAAAGAAAGGGTTTGGGAAATCCTATATTAAATCATTTGGTGCTATTAATGTTTATTTTTATGATGGTAAAAATTTGCATTTAGTTTGATGTAATTATATTATTGTATTATGGTACATATATCGTAACTATCGTTCCGATATAAATTGGAAACTGTTGGCAACAAAAATAGAAATATTTTCGAAACGTATACATTTTAAATGGGACATTTACACGTGTTTCCAAGTGGTTGGTACTAGCTGTGACTTTCGTTGTTTCGTGCAGTTTAGTAATTTGGCTTTATATTTTTAACGTACCTTCGATTTATTTTCATTTACAGAAAAAATATACTTTGTCAAAAAAATAAAAATTAAAATATTATCAAAATTTTATTATTCTGGTCCAAAAACGACTCAACACACAATTTCTAGTCTTTGGCTTCTATAATGTTTCCATGATGCACAGAAAAATAAAAGGTTTGTTAAGGGATGGTGAATGCCACAGCAAAAAATGTTTGCTTGTATGCACAGAAAACAAAGGTTGGGTATGGACAGCCTAAGTCTGACGTCACAAGAGGCGTGGTTTCAAAAACCTTTCCAAACTAAAATTACATTGAAAATCACATAAGAGATTTTTTAAAGCATCGGTACACGTTTATAAGGGATTAATAAGCAATTTCCTGATATTATTTTTAGATTAGATGATATTATGGATTCATTTTCAGAAACAGATTGACGTAAGTGTTTTTTGAAGATTTTTAATCAACATCTCGTTTGAGGTTGGTTATGTTATTATTGTGTGCATAAGGGGATTTAAATTGTTATTTTTCTGTTAAAAACAGCTTATTGCACTGTATTTATAAACATAGAGAGAAAAATAACAATTGAAATCTCGCTAAACAATAACATAACCTCAAACTTGTTCAGATGGTGATTACAAATCTACCTAAAACACTTACTTCAATCTGAGGTTGAAAATGGATCAATAATAACAGCTAAAATATAAATAATATCAAGAAGTTGCATATTTATCGCTAATAAACGTATACCGATGCTATAAGAAATCTCTTATGGTAAATTCAATGCAATCTTGTGTCTTACCAAAACTTCGAAAAATATTTATCTTCGCGTGTCGTTAATGTCTCGACATATGGTTTGGTAAATATTTCGAAACAAGAACGTCTTTAAGTGTTTCTAGCTGGATTAGAAAAAGGGGTCGCAAAAGTTTCGTAACACATGTGTCTCGATAAAACTTTCTAATTTTAATGGAAAACGTTTCCAAACGTTTATCAGCAATGAATGTGTGTCCAATTTGTGTCTAAAAATGCTACTTGGGAAGGTTATCTGTATCAGTTCTAAAATTAATCGTATTATTGTTATTTTTTATATGAACAATTTCTTTAATGTTGCATTTTTGTAATTTGTTTCATAAACTAAGACGTCAAAATTAAAGTTGTGTAGATAATCTAATGAGTATTTCGATAGAGCAGTTTGGGATTAATTTGTAATGCGTAAACTGGTTTTAAGTTCTTCGATTCTATTTGTGAGATATGGTTTTGTTAGGCCAATGTAGGTTTTTTGAGTAGTCGAAACAATCTATCTCATATATCAGGTTTGTTTGGTTTAATTTTGGTTCTATGGGTTTTAATTTGTTGAAAAGTCTTTTGTTTGATTACTAGGTTTTTTTGCTTATGTTATGTGGTTTAATTACTTTATAGATTTTGTTATTTATTTCAAGAATATGCGGAAGAGAGAGATATATATTTTTGTTCTTTAGCATTATTTGGTTTATGGGTTGTATTATTATAAATTCTATTTAATCATACTAATATTCATTAATTAATTTTGACAAAGTTCAAGTCATATATTATGAAACAAAAACGTAACATTAAAGAAATGATTTACATAAAAAAAAAAACAATAACACGATTAATTTTAGAACTGATATAGATAATCTTAGTAATATTTACAATAATATAATTACATCAAACTAAATGCAAATTTTTACCATCATAATTTCAACATCAAACAAAAACATTAAATGTAACCAAATTTAGTGTAAGTGAGATTTGTAGAAGGTATGTTCATTTATATATAACTAATACTAACATAAAATAAGAAATTTGTCACTAACACCATCAAAAATGTTGTTTCCTTCTGTTATACGTTTTTTTTCTTTATTTATAACAAATAGTTCTGACGATGGTTTAGTATAATAAACCGAAACGTAAACCACATACTGGAATTTCCCTTCAAAGTGACAGAAACTCAAAACTAACTACCTATAATTTGAAAAACTGTCGAGGAAACAAAACAGTATTTATTTATTACAGACTTAGGGCCGGTTGTATAAACACTTTGAACTGTAGTTCACTCTTGAACTCTAGTTCAAAGTAAAAAAGTTATTGTACAAACATTATTCTATATTGATCTCAGTTCAAATCAGGAGTTCACGTGAACGTCCACTTATGGCGGTTCGGAGTTGAACTGTCGATACAAGCCATTTTCTAACCTTAAATAGTTTTTTTTTGTAGATCAGCGTCATATTATACAATACAGTAAATTAGTGTTAGTTTATTGTTTAAAAAAATGTAGGAATTTAATGAAATTATAACTGATGAATTTTGGGTCTTGTTGATACTGCAGTCGATGCTGTGAACACGAACATACCAAAAAAATTCTGATCAATTTACTAAATGGACAGACAATGAATAAACACAGCTGTTCAATTTATATTGAACAACGTAATATTGAATGAACGTAGTTCACAGGTTGATCGGCGTTCCGTTGAACCTAAGTTCAGGATTGTTTTATACAACCGGCCCCCTAAGGTACAAAAAACGTAATAGTGTGGTGACGGAGTTCCGCAATACGTTTTGAATTCAATAACGTGTTAGAACAGCAAAAGTTACAATCCTAGTTGAATATTGATTTGTAATCATTAAATATTTAGGATAAATGTTTATGCCTTTGTCAATGATTTTAATTTTCAGAAAAAAAACCAATGGCGATGAACAGAATGAGTATGTCAAATCCTTCCAATCGTAAGTAATAGATAAGTGTAAAAAAATTAATATGTACTCTAGCGACGAAAATTGTATTAAAACTTTTACGCCTTTTCAGACTTATACACGACATTTTTTGATACATTTGGTGCTTTATTATTGAATTATCAAAAATACTTTGTACGCTGACTGCCTCTGCATTATTGGTAATCTAAACAACTTGTCACGTGACTATTCGTTTGGGTAGAAAATTGAAAAAAATATATTTTTCCTACAACCGAGCGCACAAATTTATGCTTTCAAAAGAAAGCGCAAAGTTGCACTTTTTCGAGGAGCTAGCGTAATTATACTTTGTCGCTCGCGCGAGCGACAAAGTAGCAAAAACGCTCGCTTGGTTTCCAAGGAAACCATAACAAAGAAAACGTCTAGTGTGCCTGGAACTTCTGACACAAAAGTAGGCGTTGATGGTATTTGACAGATGTTAATAATTTTGTGACCAACGCGTAATTTTCGATCATTCTCGTAAAATAAAAATGTCTTTCCGTGAAAATTCAATGGAAATCGATGAAATTAGTGAAGTTTCGTGCACACCGCCGGAAATTGCGCAAGCTGCAAAATCAGTTACTCTTAATTTACTGCCAGAGAAGTCGAGAAGCAAATATGAAAAGCAGTATGAAGTTTTTAGTAAATGGTGCGATTCAGAAGAAACCAACAAGATATCAGAAAATATTTTACTTGCATATTTTGCCGAAAAAGCGAAGGTAATGAAATCCTCTACACTTTGGCCAATGTACTCAATGCTACGAACTACGATATCAGCAAAATATGATATAAACATTAGCGAATACAAGAAACTCTTAGCTTTTTTAAAACGTCAAGCTGTTGGCCAAAAACCTATAAAATCATCAAAAACCTTAAATTTTGATGAAGTGAGAACCTTTTTAGAAAAAGCTCCTGATAAGATATATTTACTGAAAAAAGTGATCTTAATTGTGGGTATCGCCGGGGCATGTAGGAGGGACGAACTTGTCAAAATGGTAGTGGACGACATTGAGGATAAAGAGTCAATCCTTATTGTAAACATCCCTGATTCTAAGACCTACAATAGCAGAACATTCACTGTGACAAATAACGCAACATTCGACTATTTATCAATCTATCGAAAATATATTAGCCTCAGGCCCAAAAATTGTACGAACCGTAGATTATTTTTAAAATATTCGAATGGTACATGCCATAATCAAGTAGTAGGAATGAATTCTATTGCAATAGTACCAAAAGACATAGCCCAGTACGTTGGACTTCCAGAACCATGCAAGTATACCGGTCATTGCTTTAGGAGAACTTCTGCCACTCTTTTAGTTAATGGAGGAGGCAACATCACTCAATTAAAAAAACATGGAGGATGGAAGAGTACTAACGTAGCAGAAGGCTATATAGATGAATGTCTTGCTCAGAAAATTACTACGTCTGAAAAAATTTTGGGACCGGCACCAACGATAAATAAATCACCCATATTTGTGGAAGCGAGAAATTCTGAAAACATCCCGATACATTTACCATCAGAAACTGCCTCTGAAATCATCATTAAAAATTGCGAAAATTGTACATTTAACTTTAATATTGTAAATAATAGGAAAAATGATAGTTTATAGATATAGTGTTATTTAAAAAACCTATAACCTTAATTAATGTTAATTGTATTGTTTACATTTATTACAAAGCTTTTTATTATTAATTTTTACCAAACATTTTTATAAAAACACTGGTTGTAGAAAAAATCATGTGTGTAATTTGAGCGCAAAGTAACATTGCCGCTCTCTCGCTCCCGCTCAGAGCGGCAATGGATCACTTTGCGCTCTTAATACACAAATAGCTATTGTCATGGAAAATTGGTATGAGGTATCGAAAAAAGTTATTTGACAGATTTTAATATTATGATCTTTTGCAAAGCTTGGAGCCATCCACCATACATGGTGGATGTTTCAAACAATAGCTTCTTACCCTCCATATTATTTTATTTGTAAACTCCATGCAATATTTAGTAGAGTGTGATGTTATATAGTTTCCGAAATATTTAAACCAAATACAGTATCGGGCAATATTGCCTTATAGAGGAGGTCAAAATAATATTAGTACGGCATATAACCATTTTTCCTAAGATCCCCCTTAACCCATTATCGGCCGAGGTAATAGAACACTGTGATTTTTGAAAAATATTTATTAAAGTACATCACATTTAGCAGATATAAAAAAAACAAATACATTTTTCTGAAAAAAACACGTGGGTGCGTATACGCACCTTTGGCCAAAAACAGCATTTTAAAATGAAAATTTTAATATGTAATATTTGAAGATTGGCAACCTGTAATATAATTATTATTTAAAATATGAAATAAGAAAACAAAGCAAACTAATTTTTCGTGTGAAAAAGTTCAAAACAATCTGGGTGCAGATGAACTTTGCACTTCTTACATAAATAAATTGTGTTACTTTTGCAATATCTACATTTTTTGCGTGCATTATTAGCGTCTCTACGTATAATATGGCCAAAATTATCGAACCTTATATCATCCGGTAGAGCTCCTTTAGAAGGTCGTCCGTAGGTTGAGTTTGGTTCTGCAACATTATGAGCAGCCTCAGTACCATCTTGTGCTTCTGCGCTGAACTTTAGTAAAATAAGGACTAACTGAGAACGAAACTCAAGTTGAGAAACTTTGGAATCGTTTGCAATGTTATAAATTTTCCAACTATTTACAATTACACTATCGATCATGTTGATAAACAATGGCCACCACCACTTCTTACCCCTTATTCCGATACGGTAGTTCGCAATGCCATTATCATGAAGGTCCACTCCTCCCATGTATTTGTTATAATGGTGTATCACATTCGGCTGGGGTAAGAGAACTTCTTTATGCTCTTTTCGGCTGTAGCGCTTGGCTTGCATTATGGGAAGAACTTTGCATGTATTGGTCATCACGGAAACTACAGAATTATCATTCCATCGAGCCACTAAAACTTCCAAGTTCGAATCAAACGCACAGGTGTAATAACCTCTTTCTCTTTTGGCTATTGCTTTATTACTTTCAATGGGACACTTTGCTGTGCGGTTTTCTCTTACTGTACCTGTTCCAAAAAATCCATTTTCTCTCAAATTTGTAAATAGGGAATAGGAAGTAAAAAAGTTGTCAAAGAAAACTCTGTGTTGTTGTGGATTTTCGACCACCGACAAAAGCTCCAGAACCACCCTAGTTCCTAGTGCAAGATTTTGATTTGTTTTTTCTCCTTTTCCACCATATGGAATAAATTTGAATAAATAACCAGTATCGGAGCAAAGACACCATAGCTTGAAGCCGAATCTAACTGGCTTTCCACGGATAAACATTTTGCAGGAGTGGCGCCCGAAATAAGGCACCATTTCTTCATCAATGGAGAGGTTTTCTGCAAAAATTCCAAATTGCATAAATTTTCGGTTCATAGTTTCAAAAATTGGTGTTAATTTAGAAAATTTGTCATTTTTGTTGAGCTTCAGGTTATCTGACAAATGAAGGTTTTGCTTTATCGAACGAAATTTATTCCTGCTCATACATTCTCTTACAATACGCACTTCTTTATCTTCATCCTTAGACCAATACATATCAGTCTGTGGCAATGTGTGATATCCTGATAAAATTAGTATACCAACAAAGTTCTTCAAATCAGACTCATTGATTTCAAAACTGTGGCGGTTGTTCTGAGATGCGTAAACATTAGTATATGTTACTATTTCTTTAGTGACTTCCCTATCAAAAAACAACGAAAAAATTTCATAAGGTGATTTGCCACCATGCTCCGCTTTTATATCTTCCAAATGTTGACTGGATCCTTGTTGAGGGATACTAGAATAAGTTGGCGTGTCTGTTTTCACCCACTTGGGTACAAAACAACCTGCTCTTTGAGACTGTAGTTTTGCGCGTTTGGCTATTTCGCTCAAAGGAACTTCGTCATCCGAATCATCACTCTCTATATTTTCGACTATGTTTGGCTGTATTTCAAAAGTACCCGCAATATCGGTCTCTATGTTTGCTTCCCCGATGGCATTATCGTCAATGTCTTCCTCGTCGGTAACTTCATCTGTATCTGGTGGCACATAGACAACGTCAACCGATTCAGCATTTTCACAGTCTGAGTCCTCTTCTAACAATGCCATCAATTCCTTAGTGTTTAGTGCCCTTTTCATTTCATGCTTTGAAAATTTTCTGAAATATTATAAATCAAACTGTACTCTGCTAACCCATCAATAAAAATAATAATACAACTTACCTCATTTTGCTTATTTATACAAATTGCCTATGACCACAAATAAATAAACTTTACAACTTTACGGATAAATAAAACTCACTTAGTTAAAAAAAATCGGCTTTATGAAGCCGACCCAACACGACGTGACTCACAGGACGGTTCCTAATAAACTGATATTATTTACGTTCGTTCGTTTCAAGGTTTTAGACTCGTCTTGACCTGCCATTTAGCAATGTTACTGCTTTTGGCCAAAGGTGCGTATATGCATCCATCATTTTTAGATGGAGTTTTGGACCATATTTCAAAAATTTGAGTAAACATAAAAACTTACTAAGTAGCATGTGCGATTTGTATTCCTGTTTTACCCTACAAATTTTTTTGAATTGATTTAATTACTAACGCAACTAAAAAAATTTTTGAGGTGTGCATAAATGAATAAAATTATGAATTTTTATAAATTTGCTAAATTTAGATAAAATAAAATTTTTAATTAAAACAAAATTAATTATACATTATAAAGCCTTAATAAACAGTTTGTAAGACCAGAAATGCCAAACATTGCCTGCCGCCACAAAAAAAAAAATAGTTTGAAAGGTTGCGCTTACGCACCTTTGGCCAATAATGGGTTAACAAAGATATCGGGCCCTAAAGATACGATAGCTAACTCTGAAAGATCTTTCAGCATCATTGTCATTTTGCAAATCAGCCTAACTGATATTTGCCATGTGTATAATTTTTCTCAATAGTCTAGGTAATTCTACATGAAAATGATCTGTTGCATTTTTTTCGGAATGTAAAAAGATTTAAGTTAATGTCATACGGTTTTTGGAACATCAAACAACTAAATTCAAATTGAAACTCATTAACATTAATGATACATTTTTAAACTTATTTGCCATAAATTTTATAAAAGGCCACTAAATATAAAATAGAATAAACTATAAATAAACTAATAGAATAACTTTTATAACTTAAATAGTTGTGGTTTTATATCATATTAACATATACCAAAATTGAAAATAATACCTTCGGATATACTAAAAAAAAAAAAATATAAAAAAAAAATCAATGTGGTGGCAACTATTTAATAGGCAGTATTATTTCAACGGTAATTTCTACGAAGTTGGATAAATTCGTGCAGGTTTTTTAGAATCCATTATTAACGTTGCCGAATCCAGAGCCGTATTTAAAAAATTGCATTTGACCATGATATTTAATATATAAAAGATTACATAAAAAACTGATTAGGCTATTTTATAGAAATATAAAGCTTTTATTTAAAAGGTATTTTTCTAAAATCACAACTTTTCGAGTTACTAAAGAAATTAGACGTTTTTATCAAATAGCCCTATATATCATGAATCAAAAACAATTCGGCAACGTCGATACTGTTCTAAAAAAGTTTTAAAAACAAAACATTTTCATAAGTCATAAGACATAAGTCATCTTTAGCACAAGTTTGACAGTATATTAAAGTTATTTTTAACTGTCATCTAGCTAAGGTACTATTAACGTTATGGTAAACCTTAAAAAAATATGTTTTAAACTAATTTGAGGGTCAATTGATAGCTTAAGTGGAAGATTACCACATCATTAAAGATATATTCCTTTAGATGAGAGTTCAAAAGAACTTTTTCTATTTGGGTTTCATAATGGCTACATTATGAAATGCAAAAAAATTGAATAATCTGCCACTTTATGGAACTGAAATTTTATTTTTTTATGTTGGCAGCAAGTAGGGTTCGAATTTTAGGCTTCCTTTAATTTCGTTGAAATTAGTTTTCTAGGCATTATGGATTCGACAAAAATTTTTTATAGAAAACTTTAAAATACTAACTTTTAACCTTGCAAATAGATAATTTTTACTAGATATATATCTGAAATACCTATACTCGGCAATATAAAACATACTGACGGTGTCCGCCAACTAATTTCTAGTCACAACTATAAAACAACATAACTTAAAAATAATAGAAATATCTTCCAGTTTATGCTCTATTTCTAAAGTTTTATTCAATAAAGTACTATTTTTATTTTTAATTCAGTATATTATTCTACATAGTAGTTACTGTAGACATTTCCTGGGCATTAATTGTTATTCCTGTCAGATTCTCTGACGACACAATATTTTGTTCAATATTTTGAACTTCGCTGCTCGCACCATAACTCCAAGTTTTGCATATTCTTTTTAAAAGTTTTTCTAGATTATTTTCTGCAATTTCTCGTATTATTGACGGAGTACAACTTTCTTCCTGAGTAATTTTTGTTAACTTTAATAATATATTTATTTTTAATTATGACGGATGGGAAGAAGCTTTGTTGTGTTCAATTGTTTCTATCATGGCATATTTTATTAAATTGTAAAAGTATTGCCAACCCAAAAAGAAAATATTAATTCAAATGGAGAAAATCTACTATATTTTTTAAGGTTTTTCAGACTTTATAGACCCAAATAGAAAAAGTATTATAAAATAAACGGTTCATAAGACAATTAGAGCACTTGTACTTTAGAAAACTCCCCGCTTCGCGGGTCATTTTCTACATTAAACGCGTGCTCAAAGATAATGTCTTATGAATCTTGTATCTTAATATATTATTAACATAAGTACTGTCAAACTGGTTGGATGATATATCATTCTGTACCTTAAGGTGACTTTGAAATATCGGCCCTAAGAGAATCATTATATTTTTTAGCAGCATGGTTTGGAGGAAAAAAATCGTTGGGTTTGCAAACTTGCAAAGACACAGCAGTGGGAGGTAAGAAAAGTTGTTGTCTAATAATATATTTTACAATAGTGCTACAAATCCATTCAAAAAAACATTGACATAACATACAATTCCACAACCGTTTCTGACATAAAATGTATCAAAATAATTATTTATAAAAAACATGTCAACAGTTACCACAATACAGTTTTATGTAAGAAACGCCTAGTCTTACTAAAAAAAAATAGAGGCTGAAAAAATTTCCTACTTCTTATAGTTATGTAGCGGACATACACACAAATTATCAAGATCAAGTGTTTTGTTGGTATCTTAATCAATCTTAATGTAGAAAACGCAATAAAACATCTGCATTGCATTTGACTGTTCCTCTGAACCTTCCTACCAGGGGTCGATAGTAATACAAATCATAAAACCAGGGAATTTCTTAGTAAATTACACTGGGGAACAGCAAAAATGTTTCCGAGACCAAAATAGCAAAATCTTACTTATTTTATTACACTAATTAACAATCTGTCTTGCAAAAGGCTCAGTTGGCTCCGGTTTTATAGATCCAACCCAATTATGATAATTTACCTACCTGCCCTTAATATATGGGAAAATTTCACCATTAAATGAGAAATACCTGGATTTATTATAACAGGTGTACTTTATAAGGGGTTTAAATACATATAATATAAATCCTAAATTGTTAGTTAGTTGTATTTCAACCACCAGTTGATCGAGAGCTGTTCGTATTTGAGAAATTAGAGAGTTTTGAGCAACATGTCGCGAGTTTGTGTAAATAAGCCGGATCATTTTTGTTATATATGTGGTGAAATGACTTTTGTGAAACAAAAACGTACGCTTAGCCCTTTAATAAAAAAGGCTTACCACTTGTATTTTGGCTGCAAAGTTGGAGACCAGGATAAAAATTGGGCTCCCCATATCTGCTGCTACAAATGTGCGTCCAACATTCGCGGCTGGCTAAGTGGAAAAAACCGTAAGATGCCCTTCGCTGTTCCTATGATCTGGCGAGAACCGAAAGACCACGTTACTGACTGTTACTTTTGTTTGACACCTCCCATCAAAAAAGGCTTTTCAGAGAAAAAAAGGTCTGCGATACAGTATCCAAATTTACAATCCGCCATACGCCCGGTGCCTCATAGTGACGAGTTGCCTATACCTAATCCACCTCAGGAATATACCCTTCATTCTGATGATGATCAAGAGGATTCAAACGGTAGTGTACCGGAAAATGTCGCCGGCCCATCAACCTCGCAAGACTCCGATTTTGTCTGTGAACTTCCAAGTAAAAAGCCTCACAAAATAAGTCAAAGTGAATTAAGTGACCTTATAAGGGATTTGGAACTGCCTAAGACAAAAGCAGAACTATTGGCCTCTCGATTGCAACAATGGAATTTACTTGAAGATGAAGTAAAAGTTTCTGTGTACCGAAGCCGTCAGAAAAACCTAACACCATTTTTTAACATGGATAACAATTTGGTAGCCTGTAGGGACATTGAGGGATTAATGGCAGCTTTAAATCTGGACTATGATCCAAAAGACTGGAGACTTTTCATTGATTCCTCAAAAGTAAGTCTTAAAGCTGTGTTACTCCATAATGGAAACAAATTGCCTTCAGTCCCAATTGGTCATGCAGTCCATATGAAAGAAACATATAGCAATTTGAAATTGTTACTTGAGACCATACAATATGAAAGATATAAATGGCAAATTTGTGGGGATTTAAAAGTTGTGGCGATCTTGCTTGGAATGCAGCTAGGTTATACCAAATACTGCTGCTTCCTCTGCGAATGGGACAGTCGAGCACGATCGGATCACTACAGAAAGAAAATTTGGCCACCGAGAGAGTCTTTTGAGCCAGGAAAGAAAAATGTGACCAGCGCGCCATTAGTTGCCCCAGAAAAGATTTTACTACCGCCACTTCATATAAAATTGGGACTTATGAAAAATTTTGTGAAGGCAATGGACAAAGAAGGCCGTGCTTTTAGTTATTTAAAAGAAAAGTTCCCTAGAATCAGTGACGCTAAAATTAAAGAGGGAATATTTGTGGGTCCCCAGATTAGGAAACTTTTCGGAGATGCGCAATTCGATTCCATACTTGAAGGCAAGGAAAAAGACGCTTGGGATGCCTTTAAAATGGTTGCAAAAAATTTCTTGGGAAACATAAAAGCAGAAAATTATAAAGACCTGGTTGCCCAACTTCTTTTGTGTTACCAAAACCTAGGGTGTAATATGTCGTTGAAAATTCATTTCCTGGATTCTCATCTGGATTACTTTCCGGAAAATTGTGGTGCTGTAAGTGACGAACACGGTGAGAGGTTCACCAGGATATTTCGAACATGGAAAGAAGATATCAGGGAAAATGGAACTGTGAGATGTTAGCCGACTACTGCTGGACTATTACGAGAGATGCCCCAGAGGCTGCTTTCAAAAGGCAAGCTAAGAAGCGCAAAATGAGTGTCTAAACTTTGGATTCAATGATAAAAATGTGCTATTTAGTTGCTTTTGTTGAACCAACAATATATTGTTATCTGTATTTTGTATGTCCATTGTATATGCCTATGAATTAAAATTTTGTAACAAATAATTGAGATTTTTTTTTTTGCGAGCCAACTAAAATCTTTAATAGGTATTTTTTAGTTACTTGGGTACAGTTGAATCCAAAAAAATAGGTTTTGTTCAGGAAACAAAAAAAAAGTTGAAATTTGTTTCCCAGTGTTATTTATTGCCGAATCCCTTTTTGGGACTTACCAAAAAGGCCAAACACGAAACGGTAGTGAGCTGATCTCAGCTAGCCAGCTAACAAACCCCGTTTGTTTTAGTCCGTTGTAAATATTTGTAATATTGTTTGTAAATATACTTGTAAGTGTAAATAGTAAAACCGACTTCCTCATTTTCACTAACGTTACGCACAACGACATCCCCCAAAGTTACGTACGTACGTTAAGTAATTGAATCGAACATTGATTAAACACGGTTATTATTTTTAACTCCTCGAACTTCATCATTTAAGAATTCTTTTATCTGGAGGACTTCATCCTTACGGAACGACCTTCCCGAGGTCACTTTTCCCAACGAATATAACCTTCAATGATTCAAAATCAACGTGAATCGCTTTTTGCGCACACGCACCACTCCCAGAGCGCTCGAAAGGATTTTTCCAATAGTGCTTGTGTTTGATCATAAAAAAAAAACTTGAAATAGTCTATCTTTTCTATTTGAAAGGATAGACCTATACTTCCCGAAGCAAAGTTTAAGGAATTAATTAATTAACTAAGTAAAATGTGTGAAAAAAATAAACGCATTGTTGCCAGATTGGGCGCTATTTAAAAAATACTTATTTTCTTAAATGGTAACACCACATTTTTTTACAAATTTCGATACATCAAAGTGCCTAAACTTAATTTTTTTTTAAATAGCAATAGTCCGAACAATAGTAACAAAATTCATTTTTTTTTAAATGTTCGAACTGATTTCCTTGTTTGGTTTTGCAGTAACAAAAGCGCTCAACAAAATTTCTTTTAACATTATGTAAGATTTGAGGGGTTTGTTCGGGTTTGTTAGCCTCCTTGATATTCTTTTAATGTCGGAAAATAAATTTATATCTAGGCACTTCGCTCGTAAACGCCACTCTAATGAAAAATTTGCACACTTTTTGTTTTGTCTAGAATCTCAAGATGTTCAAAATTTGTTAAAAAAAAGCAGTGTTGCCATTTAAGAAAATATTTTTTTTTTAAATAGCGCCCAATCTGGCAACAGCGTTTACTTTCCACAGATTTTACTTAGTTGAACTGATTCCTAAAACTTTGCTTCAGGAACTATGGGTTTATCTTTTCAAATAAAAAAGTTAGCCTATATCAAGTTTTAAAAAAATAGCCCTGTATATTAAAAATATATTTTAAATGTATCTTATTGTTAATTCGTTTTCAGATTGTCCAGCTTGTTTAGGATCTAAAAACAAATGTCATCAAAGTAAGTAAAATAATATAGTCCATTTTTTATGTATCTAATTATTTTATCTTTGAATGGATCAGATCGTATCTAACGGAAAGATGTCAAAAAGGAGTGGGTAAGGGAAAGGACCGAGTAATATCTAGTAGAGCTGACATAAAACTGGGAATACCACAGGGAAGTGTATTGGGACCACTATTATTTATTATCTATGTGAATGCTATTACCGAGCTGCTTTCGACCGAAATTACACTAACAAATTATGCAGATGATACCAATTTTCTTATTACGGCTCCAAGTCAGTTTACTCTTGGCATAAGGACTAAAAAAAATCATGATGGAAGCAGATGAGTGGTTTGTCAAAAATAAGCTCATACTAAACACCTCAAAAACCAATGCTATAATATTTAAAACAACAAGATCCACATTAGAAGAATTGGATATATCTCTCTTAATGCCGAGCAACTAAAAATATGACGAACAACTAAATTTTTGGGAATGGTCTTGGATAATACTCTGTCATGGGATCACCATGTACAGTATGTGATTCGTAAATTTAATAAGGTGTGCTACCTACACCTTGCGCATTTTATCTAAATATTTCGATAGACAAACGTGTAGAATGGTGTACTACGCAAATTTCGAATCACGTATTAGATATGGAATTATTCTGTGTGGAAAATGTAGGGATGCAGAACAGTTGTTTTTATGTCAAAAAAGAGTAGTGTAGTTTTAGAGGTAAATTTGAAGCGAATGGGCTTTTTACTGTCCCTGCAATTTACATACAAGAAAGTATATTATTCTCTATAAAATAGAGATTTGTTTAGAAGTAGTGAATCACAAAATTTATATTCAACAAGAACTTTGAATTATACGTTTCCCAAACATAGACTAGCATTGTACGAAAGTGGTGCGTATTACAACTGTATAAAACTATACAATATACTAGTGTTGGGAAAAACCGATGATTTTAATAATCGAGTACTTGATACTCGAGCGATTTTAATAATCGAGTTAATCGCTCGAGTGAATCGCCTGAAATTCCAATTTACCAAGCGATGACGTTACCGACTGCTTAACGGGTTGCCTAGCCCTTTACATGTGATCAGGTAAGGTATTTAGCAGGCACGTAACTACGGGTGGGCACAGGTTTAGCTAAAAAATTATAGTGTCACCAAAAAAACTCTAGCAATTTATTTATTTGTGAATAATGAATTTTTACCACGTGTCTCGATCCCAAACAAAAAAACTGCAAAAAATCACCCAAATATGTATTTATTGCTCGGGTTTATTCTTGTGCTTTTTTAAAACAAAAAATATTACCAAGAGTTATTTTTCTTCACATCTTTCTCAATCTACGAGCATAAAATAAATAGATATTTAAAATGGCCGTCAAATTCTTCCACTTTAAATTATCAGGTGCCCACTGTGTGCCCTTCAAAAATTTAGGCTTAGTTACGCGACTGGCAAAATAAGAAAGTAGGTGATTATTTTTTTAAATTCATGGTTATAGTTACCTGAAAGTTCCTGTTTAAATTTAAGAATGTTTACTTTTGGTTACCAAAATATTTCTCGATACCTATGTTTTGTTAACTATTTTGCTCGTTTTCTTATTTTCCATTAACATTTTCTATAATGTATGTTATTTTTAAGAAGTCTTCTTGAGTTGAATAATAAAAAGTTCCTGTTTCGATTTAAAAATGTTTACTATAACATAACCAACGAATTTTTCTATATATGTTGTTAACAATTTTGTTCGTTTTGTTATTTTTCATTAAGAATTTCTATTATTATGTTATTTTAGAGAAGTTTTCTCGAGTTTATAGTAAATAAAAATTTTCAAATTATATCCTTTAATTTTTTTATATTTACAATCGGAGACCTAAACTACGCCGCTGGCTAGCCAGCTTTCGGATCGCGCGGCGTTGCAGTTGATATTGTTCGGGTTTTCGCCTGAATTTATAACTAGAGTATTTCATATCGAGGGAAAAACTTTTTGAATATACGAGCAGTTTTTTAATTCGATCACGCTACAGCGGTACAATTCCGTCGGCGGCAAGCGAAGCGCGGGTATCGAGTGAAAGATAATAAGTTACGGGCGACGGTTTTCGCCTGAATAGATAATTCGAGCGGTTTTTTTAAAAATCGAGCGATGTCGGTTATTTCAATAATCGAGTGATCAAGCGGTTTTTCGCTCGAGTGATCACAACACTACAATATATTAAAAATTGTGACAACATTAAAAAAGTTTAAAAGAGTGTATTTAAGCTACCTAAAGACATTGAACCCTACAACATTGAAGAACATTTAACAGACACGTCAAATCTATGATTCGCATGTATTTTTGACACTATCTCATTTTATGTTAAGTAATGTAATTCTGAGATAAAGAATGTTTATTATTTATTATTTGATAATAACTCTAAGATTCCCAGAAAGCGTCGAAAATGGTACACCTTGTACAATTGTTCATATCGGTGGTGATTTTTTTAATGTTTCTTATAATGCCATAAGTGTTCTTTTCTTAACTAATGGGACCATAAAGATTGTATTTCTTTTTTTAGATGAATGTCAACTGTGCTGCGGCAAACCGACCTGCGGTCCCGACTACCACCGATGTCCGTTTCAACCAAGCATCGAAATTCAAACTGACCCTATCTGCGACTACAGTAATATACCTTGCAGATGTGTCGAACCTTGTGGATTTACACCGTGCAAAATAGCTCAAAATTGTGAAATAAGCGGAGTAGAATGCAGGTACTAACTAACTAAATATTTAATTAATTGAATTATTAAGTATTCAGCCGCACTAAAATTTATCTCCTTTTTAACCGTTTTCTTGACTTAAATTACAAAAAAAATTAAACAAAAAAAGGATATTGATGATTATTTTGAAGGTCAGCAGGCATAGTAATAATAATAAAATAATAATAATAATAATACGTTATACCGCGATAACATACCTAACTATACTACCTCAAGATCCTGTGATTTTACTTATGCAGAAAACGCTATTGTTCGTAAACATAGTTGTGAATATTTATTTGCTGTGACAAATATTATACCAAAAAATAAATTGATTATAAAAAAAAAACGTACAGATATCATTATCATAAGATGCTCTATTTGTTGCAGAACATATAAACAGTAGTTTTGTAAAGTCGAAACCTTCTGAAAAATGATAATTCGTCAAGAGAATCAAACGCATTCTCTCGATTATACAGGGTGTTATGGAAATGACGTATTATATTTAAATGGGTGACTCCTGGGGTGTCCTAGAGAAGTGATACATATTTTTATTTTTAAAATCGAACGTTTAAAAAGTGGGGTAATTCACCCCTAAACTCACCCGGTTACTCCGCGGCACATTCATATATGATCATATTACATACCAAGCTGTGTAATCAACAAATGTTCAAGCCCAATGTTGCCAACTGTGTAGAAAATAATATAACTTTAGATTCTTCTAAAAATGATATTTAGTTTACTTAGTATCCAAATAGAAGTGAATACAGGTGCCAGTACACTGGCAAGTAATCCAGAGCACAGACATCTTCAGGTTTTTATTTCTTTTTCTATGGGAAAAGCTTTATGCTCATCACGTACCCTGATGATAATGTGGAACTGCATATCCACTAAACCCCATTCGGCCTCTTATTTCCAATCTCTAGGAACATTTGCACTAAATCACTTAAAGAAACACACAGACACCCACGAGTTTCCAATAATTTTTTTTTGAAGATATGCACATATTATTAGATTACACAAAAGCAATAAATACTAACGCATAATTACACTTTACAATAACCTACCGTACACATAAAACAACAGCACTATAGGATACAAATTATTTCGCAATAGAAATTCAGAAATAATAAAAACGCTAATTTCTAATGGGCTAATCAAATTTATTAATTCTTTACTGAAGAAGAATGATGAAATAATTATGTTGATAGACCCTTCCATCTCTTTAAAATAAATAGTACCGTCTAACCAGCGCGGTTGCCATATCCGAGACTATCATTATAAAGAAAAGTATTACAGAAGGAAATTCTTCATTTTATATAACCTTATAAAACATCGAAAGTGGCAACGCTGTATTTTTAAGTATCAACCCCAGTCGCGTAAATATGCAACACGTTTCTCCAAACATCAGCTGTTCCTCCAAAATTAGCCGGCCCTCTCCCTTCCATCTCTTTAAAATAAATAGTACCGTCTAACCAGCGCGGTTGCCATATCCGAGACTATCATTATAAAGAAAAGTATTACAGAAGGAAATTCTTCATTTTATATAACCTTATAAAACATCGAAAGTGGCAACGCTGTATTTTTAAGTATCAACCCCAGTCGCGTAAATATGCAACACGTTTCTCCAAACATCAGCTGTTCCTCCAAAATTAGCCGGCCGGTTTTCTACTGCTGTTTCAAGCAGATTTGTGTGTTAAATTGTATGTTAATACTTAAACCCGAGCTTAAATTATTAAGTTATTTGTTCTTTTCGCAACGGCAGTGCCCCAGTCCAGTAGTTCAATATTGATCGACGGAACCAACGTGTTATTTAGACAATAAGGACGTACTTTTGTCTACACAGTAGCACTTTAAAATACTAATTCAGATTAAACGGTACTTAGATGTGTTGTGACGCGAAAACTATGTGATTTTGTGATGTGAGTACTTGGTGTTTTTATAAATTAAGTTGGTTTTAAATAAGTCCGAAAAGGTAAATAAAATTACATTTTTTTTCTAAAGGGTAAGTGGCATTTATAAACTTTTAAGTTGTCCAGATCTGACGGGTGTCGTTCGAATTAAACAAATGAGAACATACCTGACTATTTAAAAACTCCGCGGCGGTTCGTTCGAGCCAGTTCAAGCTTATAAATCAGAGATTGTTTCCTAGCGAACTGAACTGAACGTAAAAGTTTATAATAATGTACCCTGAAAAATAAACAACTTGCAATCTGTCAAACGGTTATTGACTTTCTAAAGAGTTTACCCTGAAGATATGACAACACTGTTGACATATGTTGCTTTGTTTATCTTCCTGACAGGGGCATCACATGGTAATTTTTGGTTTGACATAAGGTCATGTACAGGGCATATTAAATTAAAGTGCCATTTTTGGATATTTTTCTTCAATTTGTTTTCATCGCAGGAATTGCCGATTTAAATATAATACGTCATTTCCATAACACCCTGTAGATTCTCCTGGGAAATCTAAGATCTATAATATCTAATATATCCCGGTGGTCCTCAATAAATATTAAATCTTCTAATTCTTCCCTATTATTATAGAAATGAAAATTATAAGTTTTATAAAACGGATGCTTATAGAACTACAAACATCACAGTAGTGCACAGGTGCTAAGCCACCTTATTAAGCCTAATATATTGTTGCCTTAAAATTAAGCCAGCTTAAGTCGCTTTATTCCTACGGAGAACACTACGAAGAATAGCGGCATACTAGTTTTTTTTAACTATTAACAGGTTCTAGAGTTTAGGACAGCGTGGTTTACGTCTAATTGAAAGTGATAGCGCTTACCTAAACGCATGTATTGACATAAACCAAAAAACAAAATGTACAGGATTACCCATTTTTGACACTTTTGATGGGTATCTCGGTAATTATTGAACTTATCAAAAAACTGATGTACATGTCATGAGATGTATTTGGGAGAAATTCAAAATGATAAAAGCAGAACTTAAAAATATTCGCTGGTTTAAAATATATGAGGTAAATTGAAAAATTGTCAATTTTAAAATTGTCCTCTACATTTTTTATTAGTAATAATAGAAGAAAATGTTTCACATAAAAGTTTGATAGTGCGCTAAGTAGAATATGATCCCACCTAAAAATCGCTTCTACCGGGTCAGGTCAAAAAGTTATGGTATCTAACTTACTTATTTTAAATGGGACACCCTGTATATTTTTAGCCAAGAAAATTGCATTTCCATTTCTCTTTCTAAATATATAATACACTATATATTTTATTTTATAAATAAAAGAATAATTTCTATTTTTATATTAAATGACCTAAGGAATCGAAATAAATGGTGGGTTATTTATCGATGAAGATACTCAAATAGCCCTCCATTGCTATCAATACAGTTTTGACAACGATTTCTAATATCATTTTTTTTATATGATCAATGAACCTTAGAGCATTAATAATGTGAACGGGTTTTACTTTTACCAGAAGGCAATCTGAAGAATTATGGTAGCTTTATTAAACCTAAACCTCGTGAATATTTTAAGGGAAATAAAGGAAACGACACAATAAACGTTTTTGGGTTTCGTGGAAGCTGAATTTCTAATAAGTTTCGGTCAGTATTACCAATTAGCTAGAACAATTTTATGCCAAAAATTTTAGATTTATCATAATAATAATGTTATTAAAATAAAATTCGGTTTCAGCAAGGAAATTCCTTGTCTATACCTAAAGTAGAGAAATCAGTTGGAGTGTCAAAAATCAAGGCTCAAAAAATATTAACATTACTTCCCATATAAAGTAAACGTGCAACAATATTTACATCACGGAGATCATGAGAGGATAATTCAATTTTGCCGTTGATGTTTAAATAAATGTAACGAAATTTCCAACACAAACCCGTATTTAGTGAGAGCAGTACGCCGACAGGGCAGATTTGATTATACATGTTTGAAGGAGACCTAAATACCTAAATATTCTGGAAACTAACCTTTTAAATTTGATGAATGACGAACCTTTGGCAGAATGAATTAATATGTATTTTAAGAAAGATGTCGTTCCCAGCCATAACGTCTTAAGAGTAAGGGAATATTTAAATATAATGTTCTCAGATAGATAATTGGGAACATATGAACCTGTTAGATGGCCACCGCGCTCACCTGATCTGATCGCCGTTTTTTTTTATGGGCTTATCTGGAATCATAAATCTAGAAACAAATTAACGAAACACAGGAACAACTTCTTGAATCAATCCATGAAGCATTTAGAAAAATAAAACCCGTTCACATTATTAATGCTCTAAGATCCATTAGAAATCGTTGTCAAAACTGTATTGATAACAATGGACACCATTTGAGTATCTTCATCGATAAATAACCAACCATTTATTTCGATTCCTTAGGTCATAATGCAAGGCCTACTACAAATTTAATATAAAAATAGAAATTATTCTTTTATTTATTTATTTATAAAATAAAATATAGAGTGTGTTATATATTTAGAAAGAGAAATAAAAATGCAATTTTCCTGGTTAAAAATATACAGGGTGTCCCATTTAAAATAAGTAAGTTAGATACGATAACTTTTTGACCTGACCTGGTAGAAGCGATTTTTAGGTGGGATCATATTCTACTTAGCGCACTATAAAACTTTTATATGAAACATTTTCTTCTATTATTAGTAATAAAAAATGTAGACGACAAATTTAAATTCGACAATTTTTCAATTTACCCTCGTATCTTTTAAACCAGCGAATATTTTTAAGTACTGCTCCTATCATTTTTAGTTTCTCCCAAATACATCTCATGACATGTACATCAGTTTTTTGATAAGTTCAATAATTACCGAGATACCCATCAAAAGTGTAAAAAATGGATAACCTTGTACATAATATAATTGATTAATATAATTTGATTATTCCACAGGGTATTTTGAAATTAGAGAAAATATCTGTCGAATAACCAATGTTACTTAAAACTTGTAAAATACAGGTTAATAACGCTGTAAACTTTTTTCAGAACTATTTCTCAGGTAAATCCCAGACTGGTTCTTCATAATATTCAATCTGAGGCTATTGTTATTCATCGGGGTGTTTCCAAGGCATTGTTCTGGGGCCACTGTTTGAAGATTTATACAAGTTTTTTTATTTGGTGTTTCTCTCATCAGTATGCTGACGACACATATACTTCTTTCTCTCTGTCCGACATTGCATTGGCAGTGCGTAGGACTAACTTAGATTTAAAAAATGTTTCTGATTTTTCATCTGAACATGGGCTCGCACTAAACGTGACTAAAAGACAATAATGTTGGTTTTTGGTGGTCAGTGAGGGAAAATTATCTCTGATAATGATTTTTCAGTAATTTTGAACAATCAAGTCATAGTTGCTATTGAATCTAGTAAGAAACGGGTCCTATTGATAGATGTTGATCCCCGTATTTCCAATCACGTTAACAAAATAAGTCATAATTATTATTGTAAGTTAAAGTTTCTATATAACCATAGAGATATTTTGAATACTGATCTGAAGTTAAGACTCTTTGATATTGTCGTCTATTGCCTATTCCAGCATAAGTATATTGGCCCGCCATTTTGAATAGGAATAAGGAGAGCCCTTAAAGACTGCAAAATGCCGGCATTAAATTTGGTTATAACTTGAGGAAACTCGTTCATATTTCTGCTAGTTTTTCTGACTCCGACTGGCTGAATCTTGATGACCGTTATCGACTGTGCAGTTTGCACGTTTCTTGTACAGGTTGACGGAATCCCAATGTCCATGGTATTTGTATTGCAAAATCACTAAACGTCGAGAAACTCATACGCTTAATGCACGTCACTGTGACTTGTATAGAGCAGTCGTGTGGCGAGGAACACTTACAGAGGTCATTAATTATAATGCTGCTGCAGATACTCAACTCAATCCTTATGAAATTAGGATACTTCCTAGCCTCGACGCATTTGGTAGCGCATCTCTCACGGCATATGTCTATGTAAGTGTGTCAGTAATATGTTTTATTAACCTTCTTTCATTATAATATAGGTATTAATTACTCTTATTATTAATTATTATTTTACAATTATTGAAAAGAGGATATTACTTTCCTCGTCCTACTTAGTTTAGCTTGGTATTAAATCAAATATTTTTCAATAGGTTTTTCCTTTCATTCAATTTTTCATTATATTTTTCTTCCTGGTGGTTCTGCATAATAGCGCAAGATGCGAGTATTATTATAAATAAAGGTATTTATTATTATTATTACTATCTCCTCTTTCATATAAATTCTTTGTCGTTCAATATACCTAACAGTAGTAAGGAAACCTATCCGCTGGGTCTCCCCCCACTCCTCTGACGTCATACGACCTTGACCGTCGAAGAGTGCAGGTGTCCATTTGACCTTGGGTGGTGTTATTGACCTTGAATGTGTGCAGGTGTTCTTAATTTCACCTTGTGACGTCATATGACTTTGGCCACCCACGTGTGCAGGTGTTCATTTGACCTTGGGTGGTGTTATTGACCTTGATTGTGTGCAGGTGTACTATTCCGTGTGACCTTGAAATATCCTTGAACATTTTCGCTTGAACGATGTCAGGCGTTTGTTGTGTGACCTTGAAGTATGACCTTGACCGTCCAGGTGGGCAATTATTGTTGTTTGACCTTGTCTTTGACCTTGAACGATGCAGGTGTTGTGTGACCTTGAAGTTATTGTATACGTGACCAGGTGTCTTTTCATTGTCATATGACTTTGACCATGACCTTGTGACGTGCTGTTAATATCCCACGGGGACATGTGTTATTTTACTACATCGACCTTGAAATATTCCCTTAGCGTTGAATAAGCTGCTCAACATAAGCTGATGTATCTTGACCTTGAAATATTTGTTTAATAATATTTACTAGCCCATGTGTGCTACGTCATTTTCGTGACCTTGACGAATTTATTAGCTACCTTGCACGTGGGTAAGTGTGTCATCTGATGTCACTTGACCTTGAAATATTTTTAATAATATTTACTAGCCCATGTGTGCTACGTTGTTTGTTGTTGTTTTGACCTTGAACGGTGTTCTATTGTTATGTGACCTTGAAGTTATTTAACGTTTATCATCACATGACCAGATGTCTTCTCATTGTGTCATTTTACTACCTTGACCTTGAAAATTTTCCTTAGCGTTGAATGAGCTCAGGTGCGCTTTGGCCTCGAAATATATTCATTAATAATTACTAGCCCATGTGTGCTACATAACTTTTGTGACCTTGAAATGCTGTCATTCTTCTTTCCGTCATTATGGATCTTGAATGTTTCCATAAATGAGACACAATTTGGTTATATTTAGTAGAATAGTTGTTGACGGCACATGTGAGAAAGCCCATATACGACCATTCAAAATACTTTTTAAGATGGGTGATGAGGCTCAGAGAAAACCAAGACTGTTATCTTTAATATTTAGTAAATGTCATTAGACAACTTTTCACTTTTACACACTTTTTACCTAAAATTGAAGGAAAGCTGAAATTTTCGCATTTTTTCAAATATTGAGAAAAATTTCGGAGAAAATTACGTACCAAAACTCTCTTATTATTGATTTCTCAGAAAATTTCGTTCCTTGTAATATTTAGTAAATGTCATTAAACAACTTTTCAGTCCTATACACTTTTTACCTAAAATTGAAGGAAAGCTCAAATTTTCGCATTTTTTCAAATATTGAGAAAAATTTCGGAAAAAAAAAATTACGTACCAAAACTCTATTATTATTGATTTCTCAGAAAATTTCATTCCTTGTAATATTTAGTAAATGTCATTACGCACGTCTATGACCTTGACCGTCCAGGTGGGCAGTTGTTGTTTTGACCTTGAGCGATACCAGGTGTTCTTTTGTTGTGTGACCTTGAAGTTATTGTATACGTTACCAGGTGTCTTTTCATTGTGATGTCATAAGATCTTGACCACCCACGTGGACAGGTGTTCTTTTGACCTTGTATTTTTTGCCGAGATTGTGAACATACACGTGACCTTGACGCACGTCTATGACCTTGACCGTCCAGGTGGGCAGTTGTTGTTTTGACCTTGAGCGATACCATGTGTTCTTTTGTTGTGTGACCTTGAAGTTATTGTATACGTGACCAGGTGTCTTTTCATTGTGATGTCATAAGATCTTGACCACCCACGTGGACAGGTGTTCTTTTGACCTTGTATTTTTTGCCGAGATTGTGAACAGATGTCTTTTGTGACCTTGTATTTTCCTTATGTTGTCCTTGACAAAAGTGCAGGTTTGATTATAAATTGATGGAGGGAGGAGGTGGATATTTCAGTCTGTACTTTAACATCGTCTGAGCAAGTTATTGTATTCACTAATATCCAATATGAATAACTATGTGTGTGTAAATTGTGGTCTATCATTTACAAGGAGTTATAATTTGTTACGACATCAGAGAGAATCTTGTGGAATGAGATTTGCTACGACGGAATCTAAGCGATGCAGATTAAGTGGTGCCGATGTTGCTTCGACATCCCGTTTTCAAACTTGTGATGTGTGTAATGTTACTATAGCAGCAAATCAAATGCCAGGTCATCAAAGATCCTTACAGCATAGGAGTAATTCCTGTATACCGTTATCTCAAGGTGTTCAAATCATTGAAAGTGCTTTTAAGAAGAGAATTGTGAGTTATCGTGTAAGCAGTGACAACGAATACATAGACTATACTTTGTTTTTTAATGCAATCAAGTCAAAAGTATTAAATTTGATAAGTGAGCTGTTGACGGTGCATCATGCATTAAAAGTAAATATGGTTGTTTTTGGACAATATAGTTTACCATCCCAGGATATGTTGATGAGTGAAAAGTCTTTCAATACATCTAATGAGATAGTGAATGCTGGAAGTGATTTGGATACAGTGTATTCAATGTTTGCTGAAACGATGACGGTCCAAGCAAGTGAATTTCAGGAAAAAGATTCAGGTATGTTAGAAAATCTTAAGAATGTATTTAATGCAATTTATTAATGTTTGGTTGCGTATTGTAGGTTGGGCGCTGGAGAAAATCTTATATTTAGAAGTAAATGCTAATAAGTTCAGCCCCATTGGAGGATCATCCTACATTAAGCTGCCAAAGTTCATCGAGGTTAAGAAAAGTGTCATCAACATTAACAACCAAGATGAATATTGTTTTGCTTGGGCTGTAGTGTCAGCTTTGTTTCCAGTAGCAAATATGTCTTCTCAGATGTCATCATACCCTCACTATTCCAACGTACTTAATTTGACAGGTATGGATTTCCCAGTTAAGTTGTGTGATATAGCAAAATTTGAAGTAATGAATAACATATCAGTGAATGTGTATGGTTTAGAATCATCATTTGAGAATAATAAATTAAAATACGAAGTTGTTGGTCCGTTGCGATACTCTGGTAGAAAGCTACAAACACATGTTAATTTGCTATTAATTACCAAAGATTGTAATGTTAAATCTAATAATATTGGCCATGTTTGTAGCACAAATTGTACAAGAAACCATTATTGTTGGATCAAGGATTTATCTAAATTAGTGTCTAGTCAGATATCGCAAAGTTCTGATAAACTATATTTTTGTGATGGTTGCCTGGTATATTTTAGTTCGTTTGCCAAATTAACAGAACATCAGCAATATGATTGTAATCATACATATTCACTGACCCCATCCGCGGATTTTAAGATCGATAAATTTGGAAAGAATGTGCCGGAGAACATTTTAAAATTTGAAAACATTGAAAAGCAAATGCGCGTTCCTTTTGTAGTATATGCCGATTTTGAGTCAATTTTAAAGCCAGTAGAAAGTGTCGAACCAAACCCTGAAAATTCTTACACTATGCAAAGCTTGAAACATGAGTCCTACTCTTTCGCGTATTTAATTAAGTGCTCTTTTGACGATTCAGTTTCCAAGTTTGAATTATATAGGGGAGCTGATGCAGCTGAAGTTTTTGTATCGCGGCTGGAAATTGATTTGAGACACTTATATAATACCTATTTGAAGGATATAAAAAAAATGAAGCATTTAACAAATCGTGAAAGGGAAGAGTTTGAGAATGCCACGACATGTGGCATATGTGAACGGCCCATAACCGATAGCGATACAAAAGTAAGAGACCATTGTCATATAACTGGTGAAAAAAGATATGGTGCTGCACACTCCGTATGTAATTTGAACTATAAATTGCCCAATTTTATCCCTATAGTATTTCATAATTTAAGTGGTTATGATAGTCATCTCTTTATAAAAGAACTGTGTAAACATGGGGATAAAATTGATGTGATTGCTCAAAGCAAGGAAAAGTATGTATCGTTTACAAAGAGCATTTACGTTCACGATTATGTTGAAAAAAATAGTGGTATTATTAAAAAGAAATATTTAAAGTTACGATTTATCGATAGTTTCAAATTTTTATCGACATCTTTGGAGAACCTGGGTAATGGCTTGGATGTCGATGAATTTAGGGAGACACGAAAACATTTTCCAAATAATGATAAATTCAATATGATGCGCAGAAAAGGTGTTTTTCCCTATAGTTTCGTAGATTCACTAGATAAAATGAATATAACAGCGCTTCCAACAAAAAACCAGTTTTACGATAATTTGCGGGAAGAACACATTAGCGACGAATATTATGAAAGGGCAAAAGAAGTATGGCATATGTTTGGGTGTAAGAATTTGGGGGATTACTCTGACTTGTACCTCAAGTCAGATGTACTTTTGCTGACCGATGTTTTCGAACAGTTTCGTGACACATGTTTGAGTGTTTATAAATTAGACCCTGTACAATACTACACTCTTCCAAGTTTATCGTTCGATTGTATGTTGCGTATGACCAAGGTAGAGTTAGAACTACTGACCGACATCGACACAGTTCATTTTTTTAAAAAAGGTATTCGTGGTGGTATAAGTCAGTGTACGGAAAGGAAGCATATAGCAAATAATTCATACTTACCGAACTACGATCCCACAAAACCATCTTCTTTTATAACTTATCTGGACGCTACGAATCTGTATGGACATAGTATGTCACAAGCATTACCATATGGCGGTTTTAGGTGGCTAACGGATCGTGAAATACTTGATTTAAATATAATGGAAGTGAAGGATGATAGTCCACAAGGTTATGTTCTTGAAGTGGATGTACATTATCCAGAACATTTACATAATGCTCATTCGGAACTTCCATTCTTAGTGGAAAAAATTGTTCCACCCACAGAGACAGCAAAATTAACCAAATTAATACCGAATTTGAACGATAAGAAGCGATATATTGTGCATTATAGAACGCTAAAGCAAGCCATTAACAACGGTCTTATGGTAATGCGTACACATAAAATTTTAAAATTCGATCAGTCCAAATGGTTAAAAGAGTATATCGATTTGAATACTGATTTACGAAATAAATCACAAACGAAGTTCGGAAAGGATCTATTTAAATTGATGATAAATGCAAATTTTGGTAAAACGATGGAGAATGTGGAAAATCGTAAAGACATAAAATTAATAACTTCATGGGAAAATTGCCGAGGTAAAGTAGGAGCAAGAACTTTAATTTCTCGTCCCAATTTTAAAACTAGATCAGTATTTTCGGAGGATCTAGTGGCAATTCACATGGGTAAAACTAAAATAAAATATAATAAACCGATATACATTGGATTTTCCATATTGGACATGTCGAAAACTGTCATTTATGATTTCTTTTATGATTTTATCAAAGCGAATTTTGGTGCTAATGCTTCCTTACTCTACACTGATACCGATTCCCTTATCCTAAAAATCTTTACAGACGATTTTTATCGTGTCATTGCGGAAAATCCTGAAAAATTCGACACATCAAATTATCCGGAAGACAATGTATTTAATATTAAAAAAAATAAATCGGTATTAGGTAGAATGAAGGATGAATTTCCAGGTGATCCTATAACATGTTTTTACGGCACCGGAGCCAAAGCTTATTATGTTGGCTCATTAAAGAATGAATTAAAAAAGGCTAAAGGTGTTAAAAAATGTGTTGTGGAGAAACATCTTCACCTGGAAGATTATCGAAAAATTGTAGAACGTGGTGGTTTAATATTCCGAAAGATGAAAACATTTCGAAGCTCTAAACATGATATATACACCGAAGTTATAAATAAAGTAGCACTTTCACATAAAGACGACAAACGTTACATTATACCATCGACAATAAAAACTCTTCCTTGGGGTCATCCAGATATCGAATTTTATCAACGCGGGCCTGAAGAAAATTTAAAAATTTTGCTCCAAGTAGTCGAATCGTTTAATTCTGAATTAAAAAATTAAATATAACTGGAAATCCATATATATCAAATATTTAGTTATATGTTAGGTTAATTATAAAGTCATAAATAGTAACAAATAAAAATTAACTCATTATTATAAATAATTTACTGTAATTTATACAAAGTACAAAGAAATCAATTCCTATTATATATGTATTAAGTCCTGCAGAGTAATAAATATATATTTTTTTATATTTTCGATTTGTTAAAATTAACTATATTTTTTTTATACATAAAAAAATTACACATACATAATTATTTATGTTGGATATTAGCGAATATGATAACTTGCTAAGACGATGTTAAAATAAAGACTGAAATATTTAACTCCCTAAAATCCTCTTCCTTTAAAATATAAGGTGAATAAAAATCAAACAGTATTGAATTAAAAAATTGTTTTATTAGAAAATTGACAAAATATAATCATACATATTAAACTAACATATTGTATACTTCTTTTGAAACCCATTGTCTTCGTAGTAGGTCCCGCTGAGTAATAGACCGCCTTCCATTGTACTGGTATGATCCACAGCCATTACATTTGGTGATTTTGATTCGCATAGTATCTACATAACTGATGGTGCTATTATGGTTCCACTGCAACATAATTCTGCCACAAATAAAACATTTGGTACGGATGGAAGGAAATCGCGACCCTTCATAAGTCTTTGAGGAAAAGTTTGGTTCTTGATCGAGCGGTAACATAGTATTAACAGTATGAGTTTTTAAAAATATAGGCAGATATTTAGTACTACAGAGTACTTTTATATAGATTTTCTAAGGACACAATATGCCCTTGAATAGTCTAAAATAATGAAAGTAAACATTGAGACCACTTTGAAAGCTCGAATCTTGAAATCAGCATCGAGGACACATCTTAACCTTGTATATTATCTAATACCTTGAGGGTGTATTGTAGATGGGTATAGGTAAGGGTGGGGTAATAGAGCATAAAATAATGAGGACAAGAAAATTTCTTCAGTTTAAAACTTCCACTCGTTCCATCCGTTTGTATTTGTTTTTTGTTAGTGTTTTGTTGCGTTAGTTAAGTTAGTGTTTTGTTGTGTTAGTTGAGTTAGTATAATTGTGTTTAGTTCGTGTCTTGTTGTGATAGTTAGTTCGTTTAATATTTAAAATGAGTTTAACTCTCGAGGCTGAGATAGTGAATAGTGAAGTGTTGTTAAGATCATTAATGAGTTATTTGAAGAGAACCAACCAGAGAATAAAATAAAAATAATCAGTGACATTATTGTGAAGGAGAAAGATCCGGTACCTACAAGTAAGCTAAAAAAACTCCTCACTATGCCGTCGGGTGATGCCACTAAGACAGCATCATCATTTTATGCCGGTAAAGCGGCGAAGATATACAAATTTCGAAAGCCGGCCAAAGGTACCGGTTATCCCTGGTTGAAAAAACCGTCAACTTCAACTTCATCATCGAAGCAGCGGCCTAAGACTCCTCTTTCGCCTATCTTAAACAAAAGTCGGTATATGCGAAAGAGGATTTACGATGACGTAACACCCGTTGCCACATCAGATGCCACCCCTATCACCAGCACAGTTGCCGCCCGCATCAGCAGCCAAGTTGCCACCCCTGTCACCAACCCAGATGCCACCCCTATCGCCACCCCTGTAGCCACCCCAGATGCCACCCCAGTATCCAACCCAGCCGCCAGCCCAGTCACCAACCCAACCGCCAGCCCAACCACCAGCCCAGTTGCCACACCTGTTGCGGCACCTACTGTTCCGGATGATGACTCAACTGCACCATCGGCTCCTGACTGGAGTATGCAGTACAGCCAGGAAGCCGAGCGGGAGGCTATTATTCGGACCTTTAACATCCGTAGCGGTTGGAAAAGAAGGCTGGCTGAAAGTGTTAGTGAGGCAAGTGACCTGGAAAGGCAAATAAACGAACTAAAAAGTAGGTTAGCGGTTGTAAATAATGTTATAGATAAGTATAGGTTTAAGATAGAGACTAGTTTAGTATAGCTTTAATTATTATGTTTAGTTTTGTAAATATGTAAAAAATGTATAAGTTAAGTTAGGAATAAAAACAGTAATTTGTATCGTAGGTTAATAGTTTTTAAATAAGTTATGTGTAATTGTAAATAATTAATGTAAATAAAATAATGATATTGTAAATAAAAAATTTTTTATGCATGTACAAATTTGTATATACAAATAAAAATTTACTCAACCTTATATAATATGTCTTTATTTTAATCAACACAAGGTTATTATAAGAAAAAGTTGTTCAGGGGAAAATTTTTTGGGTGGCTCGAATTAAAAAAAAAAAAAACAAACACTTTTTGGTAATTATTTTTAAAAACTGAAAACTAAAATTTTTTTCAAATATTGGAACTTTAGAAAAATCTTGGGGGTGGTTGGAACAAACAATTTTTTGTAAAAAAACTAAATGGTTTAGGAAAAAAAGCTATAGGAAAAAGTTGTTCAGGGGAATATTCTACATAGGAATCCATTTTTAAAAACTAAAAACTAAAATTTTTTTCAAATATTGTCACATAGAAAAAATTTGGGGGGTGGTTGGTGGTGGTTGGAACAAACCCGAACAAACCCAAAAAAAATAGTTTTTTTTATCTACATCAAAGTAAAAGACCATTAAAAAATGTGGCCCTTAAAAGGGCCGATTTTGTTGTTCCAAAGGGACCAGGGGTTGACCAGTTGGAAGAATTAATGGCCGTTGGTGGAATCAGCGGAACCATCACTCAAGTCATCTTCAAAATCCCGATTTGACCAAACAAAACCTCGGTCTCAGCCTACGTCGAACCCTACGTACCCTTCTATCTTGAAGGTTTAACCCATTATCAGTGGAATACCCATCATCTGAACTGGATGACATCTTGGTATAGAATGAATTTCTCATCCTAGATCACCTACTTATATACACCATTTTTTCCCCAACCACAAAATTTATCACCTTTAACTTTCATTATCCTACAGAAATGAAATACAGACTAGTTTTTATGGTTTTATTTCTACATTCTACATGAATATTAACTTAAAACTATTACATTGATTTATGAGTAACAGAACCATTTAATATATTATAACTAAAGAATGCATCGTGAATTATTAGCGCATACACTTTAATGTCTTTAGGAAATTTGCTCTTTCGTGTATCAAACTCCAACTTAACATCCACTGTAGATGTTTTGATAGCTTCCGGTTGCCGACTACAATCAATAACGAATACTGGATTCATGAGGTAATCAGCAAAACTCATCATTGGATCGTTAAGCTCACGTTGATAATAGCTCACTTGAAAATTCTCATAGTTGTAATAGGCGGGGGCATATAATTTCTTCGTAAAATCCAAATTCCATCGCTCATAGGGGAATTTAGTGGAGTTCAGATACAGAGTAATGTCACTGATGTCAGCCGTAGTAAATTGTGTAGCATCCTTTGCTCTATTGTCTGAATAAGTGCTATTCTGGAATCCCAGGATCAAATACCTCGGTTTTTCGAGACTCGTGCTAGTTCTTAACGACCAGACGTCTGATGATGTTTCACGCAAAGCTGGCAGTTCGTAAAGATCCCATTTACGGTAGGCCATAGAAATGTTTGATGAACTACTTCCACCTTTATTGATACGAGATAATATTTTCAATTTTTGTCGATCATCGGGAATAATGTGACGGATTTTCCACTCAATCTTGTCAATAGTAATGGCTGCATCAACTTCTGCTATATAGCAATTATTGAACGTACGGGCAATTATTAAAATTAGCTCCTGTTTAACATTAAATATTCCTTTTGAATAATCCTCAGCAAATCCCATGAGATATTTTAGAGGTAGCTTTCCGGAGAATACGTTACTGGTAGCATCGAAAATGCCTTGGTTTGTCTCATTCAGGCCCCATCCACATCCCATAAGAGTTCTTTTTTGGGACGCACCCAAAGATGCCAGAGTTTTTAATGTTGACGTAATTCCGGGTTTTCGAACAACAGCTACTTGCTCACCTCCCATTTCATAGCGGATTTCATCGAACAGAAAAGCGATTGCATTATTTGATAGGTAACATTTTTTGGTAGCATCACTGGGTTTAAAAGTTCCCTCAATGTAGATATAACTATCTGATATATCCAAAATTATATCTTGAAAGTGTACTGGAATACGAATTTCATCAGAATTGTTAAATGCTGGAGAACCATATGGTTTATATGTGTGTTCTTGTAAACTGATAATGGAATTATCGAATATTGGTTCGGTAAAAACTTCAATTTTGTCACTAGTGGTGGCCATTTTTCGCTATTTTCTTCGTTGTACTTCTAAACCAATCGATTCTAGAAATTTGCAATCTTTCGCTGAGAGCTGTATATGACTTGAACGTCGTTCCAATCTAGCGTCTGAATTGTGAATGATCCTCGGATGTGTGATATGCTTACTTTTATGTTTTATTGTTGTTACACCTCGAGCTGTTGACAGCATATTCAATTGACGATTGAAGCAAAAACCCATAATTATGATATTTTTTTCAGCTCTAATTTCACAATAATTTTTTCACCTCCAAAGTCTATCAGATCACCACGATCGTCCAAGATGCATAGAGTAATGTTGTCTATTGACTGACGCCCCTCCGGCATTATCGGCATATAAATGTTATTTTGTGGTTCTTTTGAAATTTTGTAACCAGGTTCAACATCAATATCAAATTCAAATAATGTGTGGCTTTCTCTAGAGTTTAGATATGCTCCAGAAATTATATTACAATCCACTCTTATAATGCGCACTTTCATTATGTCCACATTATTGCTTGATTCATGTCGTTTTCCACTTTTTAGCAGTACCCGTCCAAAACCCAATAGTCCACCAATACTGTTTTTTACACGAAAATCAATCTCGTATGTCGACTTGAGTTCACATTTTAATGTATTATTATTGGCTACTAATGAAAATAATCCCTCACATTCTTCTCCCTTGCAGGATTCTTTTAAACTTGCGTATATTGCTTTACCAATTTCATCAATTTCATAAGCTCCAGGTGGAATCCTTAAAAGCGTGGCCTTTGGGCTGTCCTTCTTTTTGTATGCAAATCCATTGTTATTTTGGTCGACGTTAAAAATTGAATTATATGTGTAAAATCCCAACAGTGCAAGACCATACTTGCAGGATGATTTCAATTCAACAGGAGGATAAAAATTTGCACTCAAGACACTTGAGTGTCCTGTTAGTGTGAACGTGTATGACATGACTGACAATAAAACCACTTATGTATATGATTTATTGTTGCTTGCAACAGTTTAGAAGGTTTGGTAAGCTTACGCCTCGTTTCACTTCTGTCATTGCTTCAGCCGTTATTTTGACATCGCTGATTTTACAATAACAACAAAACAGCTTCCTTGGTGTGGGTCCATCTCCTTCATCCTCCTCCTCCTCATCATCATCGGAATTATATTTTTTATAATGTTCGCTGCAGTACTGATAATCTAGCATGTCGATGTCACTCTTCATATCATCAGGTAACCTATCCCAAACGATTGCGATTTGATTTGGAGCTAACGCGATCATCACTTCCTTAGGCATATTTTCCAGCTGTTTTGTAGTCATTTTTCTCAATTCACAGCCGACTTGACGATACGCTTTAAGCGACAACAACATTTTCGTGTAGTTATCACGATCCATTTGTGGCGTCACAATCGACATGATCTTTTGAAAGAAACGTCAAACACAAATGTCCACACCAAACTGTACCAAAATCTTGTTGACGATCGTATGTATAGAAAATTTTCTTCGTAGCTTCAGAACCCTTTTGTAGATAATGTACCAATTCAATGGGTGGAGTTAAATCACCGAAACTATCATAATATGTCACATTCGATTTGTTTTTTCTATATGCTACCCAATGAGTCCCATCCCCAACTATGCTATCCAAATTAATAATTGCAGCTTCATTGCGTTGGGGTCCGCGCACTGGCAACGAGTCTCTCATATAGACCCCTCTAAAATATGGTATTTTCATCTTTAAAGCATACTTTTGTAAATCGATATTGGATAGTGGACGTTGAGGTAGGGATTTTAATAGTTTTTTGATTTTACACTGCTATTATTCAGAAATAGACCCATACCTGCACGGTATGGTTTAAGAAACAATCCATTTCCTTTTTTTGAACGCAGATGTAAGGTAGCACCTGTTTTCTCAGTATTCGCATTTTTTATCGTCTTTATAGCACGCACAATACCCGCTGCTCCGCCAGCTAAGGATCCTAAAGCTGACAGTCCTGCAAATATTGGTATCAGCGGTAATATGCCACCAGTTTTAGGGATCGGTATAATTCGAGGAGTTCGAATTCTCCGTTTGCCACCGGCTGTTCTTAAAGATTTTCGCGCAGCGATAATAGCTATTTTTGATGCTTTCATTATATTTTTTTCAAGACCTTTTTTTCCTCCAGCTTTTAATAATTGTAATCGAATTGGTTGTCTAATAGCTGAACCAAAAGCTTTTTTCTGTTGACGTTGTCTACACTTATTGGCTCCATTTCTTTCCGAAGCCTTCCCACGACGGTGACGACGACGAGGACGAGACCGTTTGTTTTGCCCAGTCGGCATACCCATACCAAAACGTTGTTTTGTTTTCATTATATTGGTTACGAGCCAAGCTGCAGCTTTCTCTTTTGCACTGGCCTCCTTGGATTTTACCCTTTTCCAAGCGCTTTGCTCGAGTTCGTAATCCGCTTGGTGGCGTGCACTTAAATCTTCACTATTATGTAAATAAGCTAAATCGTGTTTTTTGCAAGCAGCATCCAATGGATTTATTCCTTGATCGCCTCTTTTAACGCGTTTTATTACTTTTGTACCGGGTCCACAATACTGGTAACCGGGAATATGCGCCTCAATCGGTAGCCTATTAATTAATGTATTAACAATACCAGTACCAGTCTTACGCGATAAACCAGACCGTCCACTTCGCTTGACGGATGACATTTGAATGACTACGATCAATGTAAAACAGCTATAAAATATAAACAAAATGAGAATTGTGGCGCTTAAACAAAAATTACCAGTCGATAATCTTGATGAGAAGGTCGGATCCGGACAAGATCAGAAAATATTAAGGAGACATGGCCCATTGCTTCCATCATCTATTCGCGGTTTGCTAATTGGCCCCTCGAACTGTGGGAAAACCAACGTAATGATATCACTGCTTACACATCCATTGGGATTGCGCTTTGAAAATGTATACATTTACTCGAAGTCACTATATCAACCAAAATATGAATATTTAAGAAAAATCTTATTACCAATTAAAGGTCTTGGCTACTATACATTTAGTGATGGAAATAATATCGTGGAACCGTCAGATGCAAAACCAAATTCGGTGTTCATTTTTGATGATGTTATGTGTGAGAAACAGGATGTCATAAGATCATATTTTAGTATGGGACGCCATAAAAATGTGGATGTTTTTTACTTAGCCCAGACATATTCACGTGTTCCTAAACAACTTGTGCGAGATAACGCCAACTTCATTATAATGTTTAAACAGGATGAGATGAATATGCGACATATATTTTCCGATCATGTTTCACCTGACCTGACGTTTCAGCAATTTCAACAAATGTGCTCTAAATGCTGGGACAGCAAGTATGGTTTTTTAGTTATCGATAAAGATAGTAATGTAAATTCGGGAAGATATCGCAAGGGTTTCGATAGCTATATATATTTATAGAAGTATCCATAGCAGCTCATTTCATCATTATCCGGTAATTTGAAAACATCATGAATGAAGAAATCGATTTAAAGCGTAAGCTGGTGGAAACGACCAGTGCAGTGAGAAAAAAATTTAAGCAAATTAAAGCAGCTAAAGCACAAAATAACATTGATTTGGAACAGTTTTACGAACCCATTACTAAACCACTAAAATCCATATCCAATATAGTAGTGAAGCAGCAGCAGCAGCAGCAGCAGAATCAGCCAATAATAACCCAAAAATCAGTTACTAAAACTAAACCACAAAGTCGTAGTTCCAGCACAAGTATGGAATTAACAGCAGATACAATGTCAATGGATCCATCAATGGAGTCACCTACACTGAAACATAGAATATATGATGAGTCATTGTTTGCAACACCATCCCCATCAAACAAATCTGACTTATCTAGTTCATCACCATCTTTAAAAAACATTAATATCTATCTGAAGGGGTTACAAAAGCAACCATCGAAGTATGATACAGTTTATGGTGTCTATTATGATAAAGTAAATAAAAAGAAAACATTTATTGGTAATGTAGAAGTGCGTTTTCCTAACGGACAGGTGTCATTATATAAAAACAACAGAAATATTGCTATATTGAATGGAACAAATGAACTCTATGACTTGATTTTTCTAAAAAATCCTTCAATCCTGGTCGAAGAAAGTGAATGGAACAAAGACACTCTTCAAGAATACAAAGATATTTTGGAATTAACAAATGCTGCATATATTAATTATAATAAGACTATGGGTTTAAGGGAAACCCGATGGTTAAAATATAGACAAATTATAAAACCACTAATGGAGGGAATTAGGCTTGGTGCTGGTATGAGAGAAAAAAGGAAATCCGAAATTCGGTTACCTGTAAAGAAGACTTTATCATCTAAATTATCTCAATATGTCTACTGGAATAAACCCAGTGAGTTGGTGGATCGATTACGATTATTGTGGAGTTCAAAAGTAGCCGGACATACTGGACACGATAATGAAATTATGTCAATTATTGAAGAGCTTCGAGAGGAGGATATAATATATTAAGAATTACAATGCATTACATTCATCAGTGTTGAATAAGACATCACGTATACTATGGATCCCAGTCCCGAAAAACATAAAATAGTTAATGAACTACATAAAGGTGCAAGAAAAAATTTCATTAGAAGACATACTATAATAAAAGGATATAATGATTTGTGGCAAATCGATTTGGCGGAAATGCAACAATATGCTAATGAAAACGATGGCTATCGTTACATTGTCGTATGTATAAACTGTTATTCCAAGTATGTTTATACAAGAGCAGTTAAAAATAAGACCGGTGTTGAAGTAACGAATGCGATGAAAAGCATCATTGAAGAGGCCTCATACACACCAACCAATTTGCAAAGTGACCAAGGAAAAGAATTTTATAATAACAACTTTCAAGCTCTTATAAGAAAATACAACATAAACCATTATTCCACGTATAGTACGAAGAAAGCGGCAATTGTTGAACGTGTTATAAGAACTTTAAAAAATAGTCTATATAAACAATTCTCGGCTAGGGGTTCGTATAGATGGTTGCAAATATTATCATTTATAACGAAAGTCTATAATAACACTAAACACCGCACCATTGGAATGAAACCGAAAGATGTGAAAGAAGATTCAAAAATTAATGCATACAACCATTTGAAAATTGTTCCGAGGAAAATAAAGTATCGTTTGGGTGATATCGTTCGCATCAGCAAGTATAAGAGCATATTTGACAAAGGATATACACCTTCATGGTCAACAGAGCTATTTAAAATATCAAAAGTTAATGTAACTAATCCACCTACATATCTATTGGAATCACTAGAAGGTCAACCGATTAAAGGATGTTTTTATGAGCCCGAACTACAAAAAACTAACAGTCCCGGTGTATATTTAGTGGAAAAAATTCTCAAGAAACGCAAGAAAAATCACATTGATCAATTGTTTGTAAAATGGTTAGGATTTCCAACCAATTTTAACTCTTGGATAGATAAGTCTGATATTGTATAAATATAATTAGAGATATATCAATTTTGTTAAATTAAGCATTTAATTAGTGGTATCTATAATATATGTAACTAACGATGGAAAATAATTTTATTTGTATAGTAACCATGAAGAAAGTAAGATTTAATATAGAGAAAAATACAATACACCAAACATATGTTTGGAGTTTTGCATACAGAAAAGCGCGACAAAGTAACCTGCAACAGCTAATGGTTGATAGATATCGCTTCGAAAGAAGAATAAAAGAACTGGAAACAGTTTTGGCAGGCGTTTTATCATGTGACTATAGAAATAGAATGTATCTTGAAAGATTTGTTAATAGATAATATTTTAAATAAAACACAGATATAATAATAATATTTATATTGTTTTTTTACACTACACTTATGGACTATAACCAAATTGACAAAGTTCATTTTTGCGTAAACATATGGCCCGGAAACCACGTTCTTCATCATCTTCTTGTTCATCGTCACCATTGAAGTACTCTTCATCCGACGTATCTAGTGGGGCATCTGGTAGAGATGGACTAGGTGAGTCCCCCCTTGTCTCGCTCGCGCTTGAAGAGCTTGACATGGTCCGATGTGGTTGTTGTTGGTGTCGTCGTTGTTCTGGAGCTTGGGGTGGATCGGAACTTAACATTCTATTTGACCCATTTTGACACCCATTACACAATCCCATGTCACCTGTTATAATTTCCCAGCGTTCGCACTTATTACACATTTGATGACCATTTACAGAAAATGGAGAAACTAATGCAGTTTTACTTTCTGGTTTGGATTCCATATTGAAAAATCGATTGTAGATTATAAATAACTTAGTGAAGACTGATACCAACTGAGTTACTAGATTTTTGTTTCGAGCCTATATACATAACAGATGACCTTCACTTATAACCATCCTTTTAGTGACGTATATCTAAGATGATACGCTTGCACCACCAGAGTACAATGGGATATCTGATAGCTTAGGTTCGTTCTCAAGGGCAACAATTCGTTGATCAAAGTTGGACAAACGTTTATTATAGTCTTCTTCAAACTCGCTATGTAGTTTATTAAAATGTGTCAAGAAATCTTTATTAATTATATCATATATCTGTTTGCGTACGTTGGAAATTTCCTCAAGTACATATAGTTTAGTAGTTGCATCATCATTCTTGGTCGGCTTTGCGACATTACACAAGGACTTTCCCTCAATGTCATATTGATCGTCAGAGGTGAGTTTAAAACCAATCCCCGGTAAACCGCGTAATAACTGAACTTGTGTATTTACCCGCTGACGACCAAATTTATCAATTGTGTTGTTAACACGACCCATCCTTACTTCCAACTAATCTATTTTTTTTAAATATTATCTACTTATATTAAATTAATTTTACCTAGCGTATATTTGGGAAAATAAAACAAAATATAGCTAAACATAATTTATTTACAATTTAATTTTTTAGTCATTACAATACGTTCATCAATATCATTACTGGAAGTATATGATGTACCATTATTGTCACCAGTGGCGATTTCATAACCATGGTCACAACCATTAAATTGTTCTTCTTCAATGACATCCATCTTGTCATCATTGTTAGAATTGGCTGCATTATTTCCATTAAAATTTGTGTTCAAGCCGTCATCTTGGGGCATCAAACCATAATTTACCAATAAATCAATGGGTATATGTGGCATTTCGAGCAACATAGAACCCAATTCTTCGTCAATCATTTTCCGGCAAAATTCCTCTACACCAATGACACCATATAGGAACTTTTGACAAACATGGGCCCCAGCGAAAAAATTGACTGCATCCCTCATGTATTTTCGGTATAAATCCACATCGAATCCGATTGCAAAATTTAAAATATCTTCAGCCATCTGCTGTAGTCTAGTTAATAAATCATAAACATAGGAATCTTGGTTTTCTCTGATAATAGATTCGTCACACATCTTAAATAGAAAATATTTTTAATGCTTATGTATGTGCTTCCTCACATGTGCCATCAACAACTATTCTATTACATATCCAACTAATACTTAATATGATAAACAATAAAAATATTAAAATTATTTTAAAAATGTCTATTCCAAACAACCAAAATTTATTAATGCTCTTGTATTGCCTCCTGATGCATTTATACTCTGTCCCAAATACGTCAAAGTATATTTATCACCTGACATATTCATATCATCAATAAAAATCTCAGTAAATGCATCAGCTACACGCTTAGGTAGAAATGTTTGAAATGTCACATCATTCCATTGATCGTATAATGTAGCAACAATAGTTTTCCCAAAACGTGTTGTTGTTGGAGTCATTTTTTTAATTACATAACCCATTCCCACCCCCAAGGTTGAAAGCTTTCTGCGCTCCGGAAATTCAAAGTCTTTGTTTATCATATTATTAATTTCACCCAAGGTCTGCTGTGAAATGCTCATTGTTGAAATATGTAATAAAACAATTACCTTCAATAGACACTCTCGTCGGAACACAACACAAACACAATATATCTATTTACTGTTCAAGGCAGCAGATAATGTTAGCGAGAATGCTAATGTGACTGGTAAAAATTAAATTGTTTGGTATTTATGGAAATATTCAAGGTCAAAATTAACAGAAAGGTGGTGTGGGGTGGTAGTCGCACACCTGCATCAAATACCCACCTGCGTTCAAGGTCACACCAACAACATATACCCACGTTGGCAACCAAGGTCACACGCAATAGAACACCTGCACATATTCAAGGTCAATAACACCACCCAAGGTCAATGGGCTAGTAAATATTATTAAAAATATTTCAAGGTCAAGTGACATCAGATGTACCCACGTGTAAGGTAGCTCACAAAATAATAAATTCGTCAAGGTCACGAAAAACGACGTAGCACACATGGGCTAGTAAATATTTCAAGGTCAAGATACATCAGCTTATGATGAGCAGATCAACGCTAAGGGAATATTTCAAGGTCGATGTAGTAAAATAGCACATGTCCCCGTGGGTTATTAACAGCACATCACAAGGTCAAAGTCATATGACAATGAAAAGACACCTGGTCACGTATACAATAACTTCAAGGTCACACAACACCTGCATCGTTCAAGGTCAAAGACAAGGTCAAACAACAATAATTGCCCACCTGGACGGTCAAGGTCATACTTCAAGGTCACACAACAAACGCCTGACATCGTTCAAGCGAAAATGTTCAAGGATATTTCAAGGTCACACGGAATAGTACACCTGCACACAATCAAGGTCAATAACACCACCCAAGGTCAAATGAACACCTGCACACGTGGGTGGCCAAAGTCATATGACGTCACAAGGTGAAATTAAGAACACCTGCACACATTCAAGGTCAATAACACCACCCAAGGTCAAATGGACACCTGCACTCTTCGACGGTCAAGGTCGTATGACGTCAGAGGAGTGGGGGGAGACCCAGCGGATAGGTTTCCTTACTACTCCTAACTATATTCATCTGATGATTCTGAAGAACTAGGATAGTCCATTTTATTTCCGGTGAAATCTGTTTTAAACAAAAAGAAACATGACAGCTAATGTCAACACAAAACAGTTTGGTTAGAAGCCATGCTCGACGACACTCCCGTCAAAAAAAGCTATGGGATAGGTATCTGCCCATATTTCATAAAATATCTATTAGATAATTATATGCAATAGATAAGCCCGGTCGAATGATTCAGAATTCCAATTTCGCTTTATGAATAGTTGATTGATTGATTATGATTGAAACATAGAATTATCATAAAATGTTTCATAAACTCTGGATTTTTACGTAATTTTTTTAGATGTACAGACAAAGCCTGTAATACAAGCAAACAATGTATAATAATGGATGATGACGATCAACCTTGTTCATTTAGTAGTATGCACTGTAGATGTATTGACCAAGGTAATTTTATGAAAAGTTCTGTGCAATTTTCAGTTCTTGCGTCGATGTGAATTAATAAATGAATAATATTATGATCATCGGCGATTGGACAATAAAAGTGTTATATCTCTGCGGAAATAATGGCAAATTGTTCCGTTTTACAAACACTTTCTCCCATTCCTATCAAAAATGAGATTTTGCAATAAAAGGAAAACTTTTAATTTTATTTTTGATGAAATCTGGTGCATGCTCTCAAAGCTCTAATTATATTAATATACAGGGTGTCCGCTAATTAATGGTACATGGAAAAACCACATACTCCTTACCTAAGAATATTAGGATTTATTTATACTTACCTATATCCGAAAGTTGATATTAACTGAGATACAGGGTGTTAAAGTTTAAATTTCATTTTTGTTTTTCTCTAATAACCTTGAGCGATACTAACGTTTTTTTACAAAATTTGGAAATTATGGTTTTTTTAGGACGATAAATTGATTTCTTTGTGACATTTTAATGTACAATATAGGGGGCGCTATCTGCGGCATTATTCCCACATTTATTTGGTCAAACTTTTTTGTGTCTCAGTATTTAAATTTTTAATAAAAATAATACTCATAGTTATTAGGTACACTAAGTTCAGGTCGCCCAGAGTTACCGTTTCGGAGATATTTGCATTTAAATTGTTTAGTGCACCCTGTTCAATTACTATTAATTAGCAAACAAGTTAGTTCAGGAAAGCAAAAAATATTTTGTTACTTCTTACCACTTAACTTTTACATGATAATTAAAGATCTAGTAATGGTAATTGGGAATAATAAATACAACAATTGGATTATTGTTTAACTTACTTTAAATAAAATAACTTTGACCTTAGAAAGAAACCAACAGCAATGAAAATACAAACTTACGATAAACTCAAAAATGAAACATTTTCTGTTCCATAGCAACTGCATCTCTAAATTTTATTTGTTTTCTCATAGGTTACTTTAAGGAAAAAAAATGTTGTTAGCAAATTAATAATAATTGGGCAGGGTGCACTAAATAATTCATATGCAAATATCTCCGAAACGGTAACTCCGGGCGGCCTAAACTTAGTATACCGTATTTACGTAATAAATACGAGAAAAGTATTATTTTCATTAAAAACTTAAATACACTGAGGCACAAAAAAGTTATGACCTAATAAAAGTGCGAGAAATGCCGCAGACATAGCCCCCTGCATTGTACATTAAAATTTCATAAAAAATCGCCAAATTTTGTAAAAAAACGTTAGTTCCTCTCGAAGTTATTAGAGAAAAATAAAAATGAAGTTTTAACTTTAACACTCTGTATCTCAGTTAATATTAACTTTCGGATATAGGTAAGTAGGTATAATTAAATCCTAATATTTTTACGTAAGGAGTTTGTGATTTTTCCATGTACCATTAATTAGCGGACACCCTGTATAATCAAAATTGCTCAAGGGTAAACTTTAACTACCTTTACTTATGAAAATCCAGAAAAACTTGACTTGGAAAAGTATTTTATAATTATTGGAAAATAAACTAAGTACTAAATAAATCTCTTTAAAATGTAATAAAATAGCTTCAATACGAATTTTGAAAACAGCATTTGTATTTAATGATTTTTGGAAAAGTGAGCTGTATAGCAACAAGACTTGGTATCATTTTTTTAACTGATTTTGTGTCTTCCTCCCTACTAAAGGAATATTTGACAATCAATTTACATAATTAGAGGTTTGGGAGCATGAACCAACTTTTATAAAGAATAATATTTATTTACAACCCTGTATAAAAATGTCGACATTTCAGACTTTTTAAAAGTTTAATATTTTTTATTTTAACATTAAATCTAGGTGGAAAGTGACATTTACACGGGTGGAAAGCGATCACTTGCCACCCGGGTAAATGCCACTTTCCATCCAGGTAAATATCAACATTCATTAAATAACCAAAATGGCTTGATATCTTGACGTTTTTTTAATTTGTGGATGGTGACGAAGCTTGTTATTATACACGGGTCTTACTTTGTTAATGTTAGTTATATTTGTCACAAAAACATCATTTGCATTTAAAATAAAACAGCATACAAACCTCGGCGAAAAGTTTCTTTCCATTTCAAATGAAACACTTTCCACCCCGGTGTGTAATATACTGTTTCTGAGAAATCAATAATGAAAAAGGTTTCCCTTTATTGCAAACTTTCCCGAACCAATTTAGAGATAAACTAAATAAAGAATTGGAACATAATAATATTACACTGATACATTATATGTAGAGCATAAGTCACACTACTTAAAAGTAGGAAACACACGGTGTGACTTTGGTCTCCCTAAGGTCCAGTGGACTAGAAAGGGAGAGAACAATGTGTAACTAACGAGAGGCAACAATCAGAATGAATTATTCTAGGAAAAGTATGAATATTCCTATATTAGGGCCATATTCACAGTCGTTCCTTGAAGGAATCCTTAAGGATGTCGTTATGTTTCTGTCAAATTTTAGTTTTCATTTAAATCTAGCCTAGGTATCAGTGGCGGTTCTTCCACAGCGGCTCCTGCGCACGTGCACCCCCCAAAACGAATAAAAACAATATTAATTTATATTCATTTATATTATTTATCGTATAAAGTCCAACCCTCCGTAATATTTTATCGTACCGTCAATTATCGTATAAAGTCCGACCCTCCCTAATATTTTATCGTACCGTCAACCAAACTGTATATTATAGGCTCTCGATGACAATTATGACGAGATTTGCTCGCATGTGCGATTAAGTAGGCGGGGCATAGTGCAGTTTCTCTGTAGTAACAGGTGACGGGTCACAGCGGGGGATAGCGGGGCTATGGCGATTTATGGGAAAGGCGCACAATTTTAGTGTGCGCCGCGCCGTTGTCTGTTCGTGTATCAAGTTAGAAATTCGAGCGTGTATGTTTTAATATTTTAATATTATATATTTATTAAGTTAAAATGAATAGTTTGACGGTGGACTATTTAAAAAATAACTTTAGCCCTTTGAGTTTGAAGCAAAAAATTGAAGTGAAGAATGCGGGAAGAACTAAACCCGAAATTAATTTAACGCAGACCACAGAGGATAAATCTAGGAACTTTATTAGAAAGTTTAAAAATTAAATATATGAAAAAAAATTTATAGAGGATATTCCAAACTTTAATGAGGCTGTTATTGATCAATTTTCTACAATTAAGAACCGAGGAACGGACTTTTCTTATTTTCCAAAAGTTGTATTTCCTTGTGTAAAGTTAAAAAATAAATAAAAATATGTTTTACCTAACGGATTTTCTTATTACATATTTAAAACGCCTAGAAAGTAATTGAAAAATTTTTTTAAAATAATTTCACCATACTTGTGAACCCCCTCTATCATAGGTCGCGAGCCGCCATTGCTAGGTATACTAAACTAAATCCAACGAAAGAAGAGGAAGCGTCAAAACTAATATCACGTGATGTATTAAAGCCAGAATGTTTGTGCAGAGTTCCATTATGGGTCGACCCAACCTTTATTAACTTTTTGACAATGTATAAACGGCAAAATTGCTGATTGTACGATTTTTATGCATTTTTATAAAAATAGCAATATAAATGACATGCAAATGAGTATGTAAGAATTAATGGAAATTTAAGTCACGAATAAGAAAACAGGCGACTTTTACGTCGGTAGCGTCTAAATGCCGCTCCTTTAATGCACAGAAGATGTGAGTCGCGGTTCTTCACTATACAGCACAGGGGCGGCATATAGACATAGTCCAGACCTTCATACCATTGAGGACGTTTGGGGATAAATGACAAAATGCATGTATAGGCGTGAGAAGACAGAGGCTACTTGAAGCATGGAATGAAATGCCTGTCATGAATTTACAAGAAGTTTGGTGTTAAGAATGCCACGTCGTCTACAAGCAGTCATCAACAGCAGCGGTGCAATTAATATTGTTATTTTCCCTTATTATAACCAAATATTATTTAATATATTATTTGATAAGAGACAATGGCTTTATTCGACTAGTAATCTACCGGATGAGTTGAACATAGGAAATCCCATATAATTTTTGAAGTGGCTGAATTTTGTCTCCCCTGTACATTTTTTTAATTATATGTTCAATTTAACGATGCATCGTCAGGTATAATAAAAAAAGGTAGGAGCTATATATTTTTCTTTGTTTTCTTGTATGTACAGAATGTCCCATTTTCGACACTCTTATAGGGTATCTCCGTAATTGTTAGTGCTATCAAGAAAGTAATGTAGGTGTCATGTGCTCTTTTTGGGTCAAACTTAAAATGGTAAAATCAAAATTTGAAAATTTTCGCTCGCTTAAGAGATACGGGGGAAAATCAAAAAATTGACTATTTCAAAATTGCCCTATATTTTCTTAATTAAAAGAGATACAGAAAAATGTTTTACACAGAAGTTTCTTTATATTGATTGTTGAATAATCTGCCGTTCAGAATGAGTGTACGGGGTCAGGTAAAAAAGTTATCGGACCTAAATATTTTTTTTAAATGGAACACCCTGTATATTTTAATCTAAAAATATAGTATTTTAAATTTTCCTTTCAAATATACAGGGTGCACCAAGTTAAGTGGCCTATTAGAAGTATCTCGAAAACTAAATGAGATTTTATTTTGAAAACTTGGCTGTGGCTATAAGAGATGGTTTTCTACGTTTATAAAATATTTTGGATGGTGCGGTGTTGCCGGATCATACCGAAAGTGGTAGCAACTTCGGAATTTTAAATGAATTACCATATATATTATATTATTCTTTTGGAATCTAGGCAAAAATCTAGAACAGTTTTCTGTATAATATCATATACCTATCTTTAATAGTTTTTTAATTATAAATAATCTTGTGATTTTTTAACGCCTTATCGGGACCTGAAAAGAAAATCATATCTTTTTAGCGGTTACAGCCAGAAAGCTGAAATTTTGACAATAGTTTCACAAGACCATCCAAATTTTATAATTTTAAACAGTATTTAATTAGATCTATATAGGGCGTCTCCAAAACAATATTTCTGAGGGATATAAATTATTGCAAAAATCTTAATTTTTTTTGAGACATAACGTCAAATGGATTTTTCATTATTTTGTTCCTATGAATCCATTCCACAGCCAAGTACCAAAAAATATATTTTTATAAGATAATTTTTAAATTTCGAAGTCCGAAAATATTGAAAATAGGTAAAAGAACACTTAATATCATTAGATAGAAAATATATCAAATACAGGGTGCCCCATTTAAAAAAATGAAGATTTTTGCAATAATTCATCTCCCTCAGAAATATTGTTATGGAGACGCCCTGTATAAATCTCATTAAATACTGTTCAAAATTATAAAATTTCGATGGTCTTGTGAAACTATTGTAAAAATTTCAGCTATCGAGCTGTAACCGCTAAAAAGATATCATTTTTTTTTTCAGGTCCCGCCCGATACGGCGTTAAAAAATCACAAGATTATTTATAATTCAAAAACTCTTAAAGATAGGTATATGATATTATACAGAAAACTGTTCTAGATTTTTACCTAGATTCCAAAAAAAATATAATATATAGGGTAATGCATTTAAAATTCCGAAGTTGCTACCACTTTCGGTATGATCCGGCAACACCGCACCATCCAAAATATTTCATAACCGTAGAAAACCATATCTTATAGCCACAGCCAAATTTTCAAAATAAAATCTTTTAGTTCTCGAGATACTTCTAATAGGCCACTTAACTTGGTGCACCCTGTATAACACACCATTGATGATATTGGTTTCCTAGGCGATTTATTTAAACTGTATTATTTTGAAACGAAATAAAAGATTCAGATCAACGTAAAAAATAACGGGAATCATCGCATATGTTCGGAATATCTTTCCGGATAGCGATATCCTATCAAATTTTTCAAAATGTTGATAGGTCATTTTAGCAAATAAATATGTAAAACTGAAATTGACGTTAAATGTTAATAGTCAACATAGTTGTTTCAAGGATATTAGCTTTTGTTTCATGGTGCACTGTGGTTTAAAGTAATAAACTTTAAATAAATCGCCTATCAAACCAATATTATCCATGGTGTATTATATATTTGAAAGGAGAATTTAAAATAATACATTTTTAGATTAAAATATACAGGGTGTTCCATTTACAAAAATTAGGTTAGGTACGATAACTTTTTTACCTGACCCCGTATACTCATTCTGACGGCAGATTATTCAACAATCAATATAAAGAAACTTTTATATAAAACATTTTTCTGTATCTCTTTTAACTAAGAAAATATAGGGAAATTTTGAAATTGTCTATTTTTGATTTTCCCCCGTATCTCTTAAGCGAGCGAATTTTCTAATTTTGATTTTACCATTTTAAGTTTGACCCAAAAAGAGCACATGACACCTACATTACTTTTTTGATAGCACGAACAATTACGGAGATACCCTATAAAAGTGGCGAAAATAGGACACACTGTACTAGTATTATTTAGCCGCAATGGTACGTATCTGCTAGTTTCTATATTTATTTAATAATTATATTATCAAATATTATTGCTTCCGGTATGTAATGATTTTGCTTAATAAAGTCTTCAAACTCAATTTTTACGTAAACTTTAATAACTTATAAAAATTAAAACGTCAAACGTGACTTTATAGCAGTTCCTAAACGTCAAAATTTGAATAAGAACTGCTCAAGGTATTCCTATAGTCCCTTGAACTTGAGGAGTACTCAAAGCGACCTTATAAAACGATCAGACTATTCATATTTTATGTAGGGTCGATATTTCAAAGCCACTTTGAGGTACAGAATGACATAAGTCATCCTTAACACAAGTTCTATTTTAACTCTCATAATAGATGTGTAAGAACGTGGTAATCTTCCACTTAACGCGTCAATTGACCCCAAATTAATTTAAAACATAATTTCTTTAAGGTTTAGCTTAACGTTAAGGCTATCTTAGCTAAGGTAACATTCAAATATCGGCCCTGACAAAGTTGCCTAAGGAATACTTAAGGCCTAAGGATGAATCCAGAGTCGACTATGAATATGGCCCTTAGTTCTTTTTTTGTTCAAAACGTATCTATTCCTGCGAAGATCACGTTCGCGAGCAATTTATTACTGATACATAATAGACACCCTGAAATTGATCAGCTTAATCATTGTAAATATCTAATTTATTCTTAGGATATTCCACAACGGGCACATGTGTTATATACGAACAAGAGTGTGAATCACCGTTTAATAATGAGCATTATACCGATGATGAATACTACGGATATGTAAGTGTATAAAAAAATCATAGATTTATTAAACCCAGTATATCTATCTAGCGCTCTCTAATGTGAAACTTAAAAATTTATGCAAATTCTCATTTCTAACTCATAAAAATATCATGACCGCCAACTTTCAAACCGATACATTGAACCGTTTTAAAATAATGGCTTATTTTCGAAAATAAACTTTCACTTTCAACACCCTGTATTTCTAGGAAGAGGAACATTTCGAACAAACGTATATGACTTAATCGGTCTAGTTTGATGTTTAGTATCTTCAGTTGCTCTATGACCCATAAATTATGGGACACCCTGTATATAAATATTTTTTTTAGAATCGAATTATTATTAATAATGGAGTCGGGCCGGTTTACGAGAATCCCTTGACGAAATCGAGTATTTTTTTCCCCCAATCGATACAGTAGGATCCCACATGCGGGTACAGGGGGCACGCCCCGTAAATCTAACCCGCAACGGATTTTCCTGGGAAATGGAAAATAACTCGGCCCGTTTTGTTGCTACAAAAAAAAAATGTGAAGGGCAAAATTGAAGAGCTTGCCAGAGCGCGTAAGCTCGAACAAACCTGATCCCGATATCTCAATGAGTTTTTCAACTGCAAAAAAACAATAAAATTTAATTAATTATATCTTGACAAGGGGCGGAGTTGAGGCATCAATTTTTCGCGAATCAACGGGTGACACCGAGTAGTTTGATGGGCCGGAAGCTGGGGTTGGTGTGGCAATTAGGAGGGGAGTAATGGGGGGGGGGGGGACATTACATAAATGCTAATAAGTAGTTTATTAATCGAGCTACAGGGATCAGGACGGATTCAATTTGTTCATTTTTTTATCATCTACGAGGGGGGATTGGCGAAAAATTTTTATTTTCGCAAATGCGCGCTTGGCGCGGCATACAAGAAATTACCACTTTTAATATCTCCTAAAATACTTTAGATATTATGTTCAATTTTGGTATGTGTTAATAGGATATAGAACCATAAATTTTAGTTAGAAAAGTTATTCAACTGTTCCACCAGTGGCGTCCCTGCAAACATGTCCTCTGATATTTTTTACAAAAAAGATGGTACGCCACTGACATTTTTCCGTGTGGATTTTTTCTAAATCTAAACTGAAGATTCCTTTAGTTTTTAAACGTATTATGTTTTGTATGAACTTTGATTATATTTTATAAATGTAGTTAAATGCAACTTTTTTAGGGCACCCAAGGTAGTGCGTATACAGGATCGGCGACTCAAGTTCAAACAATTCAAACTGATACGATTGGTAAGTCTTTTTACCGAAGAACATAATTAGGATAATTTAAGAGTGAATTAACTTAAAAGCCGTATTGGAGTGGCAATTTTTTTTCTTGCGCTTGCACGGAAGCATGCGCAGAGCACCGTTCTTCTCGACCAGTTGGCACAATTAGTCTTGCATTACCCGAAATGCGCCATTTTAATTGTGATTGCCGGCTGCAAGTCTGGCCGACGCAGCTATGAACAGCTAGTGGCTATTTAAACTAACTGTTTTTTTTTTTTTTTTATGATCAAACACAAGCACTATAGGAAAAATCCTTTAGGGTACTCTGGGAGTGGTGCGTGTGGGCAAAAAGCGATTCACGTTGGTTTTGAATCGTTGGAGGTTATATTCGTTGGGAAAAACGACCTCGGGAAGGTCGTTCCACAAGGACGAAGTCCTCCAGATAAAAGAATTCTTAAATAAGGAAGTTCGAGGAGTACTAAGCTTAACCACATATAGATGGGCGGCAGTGGTTCGTCGTGTATTTCTGCTATTCGTCGCTCTGGGCGGAATTAAGAGGGCAAGGTCAGCCGAATGAAAATATCTGTAAAAGAGAGTCAAATCCCCAACCTGTCTTCGATGTTCTAGGCTGTCGAGGTTCTTCGTCAGCTCGTGGTCTTCGATCAGACGAATAGCCCTCCTTTCGATGGAATCCAGTAGCCGAAGAGTATGTTTGGGTGCAGAGCTCCAGACATGAGAGCAGTACTCTAGTGATGGTCGAATCTGGGCTTTGTATAGTGTCAAAAGTTGTTGAAGTGTGTACAACTTTCTGGTTCGGAAGAGTACCCCAGGCTATCTTGGGGATTGGCATAACGTGGTTATGCCAAGACATATTTCCTCCCAGATTGACGCCCAGCAAATTAATAGATGAAGCCAGTGGGATTGCGTATCCGGCCACGACTATATCCGGTTCTGTAATGTTAACCTTTTTAGAGCAAGCTGCTGCCTGGGTTTTTTTAGCGTTAAATTCGACTTGGTTACTGTCACCCCAAGCTAAAATTTCTTCCAGGTCTTTGTTGAGGCGTGATACTTCATGCTGTCTGCGAAGATGTGCGTCGGCAGCCAATGTCTGCGCATTCAAAGAGAAAGATGAGACAAGTGTGCTATCGTCAGCAAAACTAAATATCGGATTTTTAGTTTTCACTAGAAGGTCGTTAATGTAGAGTAAGAAGAGAGAGAAATATGGACCCTTGAGGAACACCGGCATTGATGGTGAAGGTGTCTGAGAGAAATCCGTCAATCGCCACTTGCAGAGAGCGGTCCTTAAGAAATCTAGACAACCATGCACAGAATCGACTGGGCATACCATAGGATCGCAGTTTACTTAGAAGCCCCTCATGCCAAACACGATCAAAAGCTTTAGAAATATCCAGTGCAACAGCCCGAGACTCCCCATGATGTTCGATTGCGTTGTTCCAAAGATAGGGCTAGAAGATCTCCAGTTGATCTGGACTTCCAAAAACCATATTGATGATCGCTGATAATGTTGAATCCTTCCAGGTACTTTAGAAGATGTTGTTCTCCTTAACTTACTACTAAAATTAGCAGTTAACATTCTTTATTAGCATATATATTGCTAATTCGTCGCAACTTTTTTGAACTGCTATTTGTAAGTAGCAATAGCTGCTTTAACTGGTAATCAAAACAAGCAGGTTTGCACATCTCTAATTCTGGGGGTATTTTAGGGATTTCGACAGTAGCAACTGTTGGCAATGCGCCAGCTGATCGAGAACGGTTTAGTGCGCATGTCTACGTGCAATTATAATTGCCATTGCAGGCGCAAGTGCAGATTTGCCGACTCTAATACGGCTTGAAGTGTATAGAATGATCTCGTGGAAACTACTCAAAAATTAATAAGTTATGATATAATTGGGAAGAAATTTAAACGACCTTTAAAATCATGTACCACTTGGCACACCACCCCCCTCCCATTTAAAATTTTAAGGGTAATATACAACGGAAGTTGCAAATATTCGTGTGGTCCTCGTTCCCAATAAAACTGACGTGTCTAACCGATTTTTAATATTATTTACTACAGGCCGGATATTAAAAACTGACACCCTGTATACAAACAATTTCATATGACATTTGAATTTTTTTTATTAGGTACGGTTGTGTTCAGGATTGGGCACAAATATACATGTGTCGATCTGACTCCCCATGTTGCCAACCCGATACAACTGACCCTAGTAATCACTTAATGACATATGAAATGTCATCCATTGTGACTGTTTGGCTATTTCGCACTCGCCGAGCGGCAACAAACTTCGGAAATTTTTTAAAGACTACGTTTTTATTAAACTAAGTTCGTTCGGGTTTCAAGTTCTTAGAAAGTGATGGTGCTACAGTTTTATTTTAACATATTCATAGGTAAGTGAATGCTTTAAACTATGTTATAACTTTTTGTGTCCGCCCCTTTCTAAGAATTTGAGAAACAAGAAAACTGACTTTTTTATTAATTATAAATTTTTATTAATTATTAATTTTATTAAGTTATTAAGTTATTAACATTTTTATACAGGGTGTTATGGCCTATTGTATTTAAATGATTGACCAACCAATCGCCATTTATGATTGTTTCCATTCATATCATGATCTACGGGTTTAAATAATAAACATAATACCCTGTATCTTTAATATAGCGCATTCCAAAATTGGTCTTATAAGTGATTTATTATTTAGAATTTGTTTGTTGAGGTTTATTTGTAACTTTATTAAGAGAATGCCGGAGTCAGACGAAATCTCCGATTTGGCCCTTCTTCGTTGTACGCTTTGAAGGCACGAGACGAATCGGATCTTCCCTTGCAGTTAGAAGAATACGTCGAGCGTCGGCCCGTAATCGGTACGTCGACAGAAACAACGATAATCGCAAGAAAGAGACTGCACTTCAATTTTCTACGCTGAAAAATGGAAGTTTTCGCTTCCTATGAAAACGGTACATTTAAAAAAAAATGTTAACGAAAGATGTCTAAATTTTGTTAACAACTCGAGGAAAGTCCATCATTTTTTTTCTATATGGAGCAGTAAAAAAAAAATATAGACTTTCCGCGAATTCTAGTTCTATTACAAAGTAGTTTTTCCTTTGAAATTTTTTTCCTAAAACAGGAATAAACGCTTGGGAAGAAAACTCGTTGACAGGTACTCCGGAATCCTGTTAATTCTATACGATAGAGTAGAAGGGCCACAATTTTAAGATTTTTTAAACTCGAATTCCGAGTTGTAACTCAGAAATTCGAGTTGCATCTCGGAATTCCGAGTTGTAACTCATAATTATGTAAATTCCAACCTGTGTGCTTTTGTGGCATTTTGTAGTACGTATTATCCATTCAAGGAACAAACATTCCTCGTCATAGGACTTAACCTTCATTTTCGCCCTTCCAAAAAATTTCGTGGTGACAAACGTGGAGTTCATTTGTATGTACGATAAAAATTATATACTATTTAATAGCAAATAAACCGCGGTAACAGCTTAGCAGGTTAAGTTGTTGGCATTCGGCTGCGGAGGTCTCAAGTTCGATTCTCGAGACGGGGCATATTTTTCAGTGAAAAATATGAACAAACATTTAGAAGGAATAAGAATGCACAGTAAAAACAATATATATACAAAAGTTCGTGGCCAATACACCAGTTTGTAAGGCCAAATACCCGAGGAAAAAAAAAAAAAAAATAGCAAATAAGTTAAATTAAATGTATTTTAATTAAACATGTGTTAGGAATAATTATCAACTCGGAATTCTGAGTTACAACTCGGAATTACGAGATGCAACTCGGAATTTTAAACCTTAAAATTGTGGCCCTTCTACGCCTTCGTAATTCTATCATATTTTCTGATTTCTTGCTACATCTACTACACGACGAACCACTGGCGCCCATTGTGGTTCAGCTTAGTTCCTTCGTCCTTATGGAACGACCTTCCTGAGGTCGTATTTCCCAGCGAACATAACCTCCAACGATTCAAAATCAATGTGAATCGCTTTATTCGCACACGTGCATTAAAGGATTTTTCCTATAGTGCTTGTGTTTGATGCTAAAATAACTGTACTTTTCTTAACGAAATTAGAATTCCTTAAGAGAATTCCGGAGTACCTCTAAACGAGTTTTCTCCCCAAACGTTCATTTCTGTTTTAGAAAAAAAAAACGTTCAAGGAAAAACTTTGTAATGCAACTAAAATTGGAGGAAAGTATACAGGGTGTTCGTTATTGACGTGCTAATATTTCAGGGTGTGATTCCTTAGGTCATTTTATAAAGAAAAGTGCTCAACGGCTTAATTTTTTTGCTACAAGGTGTTGAATTTTTAATATTTAAAAGGTTATTCTTTAATATTTCCGAAAGTACTTCAGATTTTATTTTCAATTTTGGTATGTATTAATAGGGTATAGAACCACAAATTTTAGTTAGAAAATTTATTCAATTGTTCCACCAGTGGCGTCTCTGCAAACAGTTCCTCTGATATTTTTTACAAAAAAGATGGTACGCCACTGACATTTTTCCATGTGGATAATTTTTCTGATTAGCCTGGTCAATTCTACATGAAAACGGTCTTTTGAGTTTTTCTCGTCAGATGCACCGTTCTTGATTAAAACCATTAAATTAATATTGAGACTCATTATTATTAACATTGATAAAATAATTAATTATAAATTTTGTTACATAAAAATTGTTGGAAATGGCGACCTTCACTTAAAAGGCATACTTCCGCCCTTCTTCGCATCGAATTGCCCACTCCAACAATTTTTATAAAACAAAATTTATCATTAATTATTTTATCAATGTTAATAATAATGAGTTTCAATATGAATTTAGTGCTTTTAGTCAAGAACGGTGCGTCTGACGAGAAAAACTCAAGAGACCATGTTCATGTAGAATTGATCAGGATAATCAGAAAAAATATCCACATGGAAAAATGTCAGTGTCGTATCATCTTTTTTGTAAAAAATATCAGAGGACATGTTTGCAGGGACGCCACTGAATACATTGAATACACCAATTGAATACATTTTCTAACTAAAATTTGTGGTTCTATACCCTATTAACACATACCAAAATTGAAAATAAGATGTAAAGTCCTTTTGGAAATATTAAAGAATAACCATTTAAAAAATAAAAATTCAACACCCTGTAGCAAAAAAATTAAGCCGTTGCGGACATATGTTCATATGACCTTTTCTTTATAAAATGACCTAAGGAATCACACCCTGAAATATTAGCACGTCATTAAGGAACACCCTGTATATTTTTTGTTTCGGAAGATTTTTAGATCTAATTCTATTTACTGTTCCATCTAGAAAGATATTATGGACTTTCCTCCAATTATTAATAAAATTTAGACATCCTTTGTTCGACATTTTAAAAAAAATGCAGCGCTTTCATAAAAAGAGAAAACTCCGTTTTTCGGTGCTAAAAATTGAAGTCAAGACCCCTGATATGTTCATCGGTCTCTTTCTTCCGATTATCGTTGTTTCTGTCGGCGTACCGATTACGGGCGGACGCTCGACGTACTGTTTTAACGGCAAGGGAAGATCCAATAATTCGCCTCGTGCCTATACAGCGCGAAATGAACAGGGGTCAAATCGGAAAATTCGACTGACTCCGGCATCCTCTTAAGATAACACTGGCCAACACACATTTTGGTGCCGGCGATTTTTTAATTGTTCCTGGGTAATTTTTGGGTGGAGAATCCGAAATAGCCATCAGATTTAGATCAGATCTAGTTTTTAAAATAGGAATTATTTACTTTTTTTAACCTCTATTATATATTTTACGTTACAACTATGACTATTGCCAGTAACAAAACAAAAACATATATAATTAAATTTTTATTATGAAAAGTAGCTTAACATACATTCATACTCATATTAGTCACTATCACCTACAAATTTTCTTTTATACGACTTTCTAGCATGGAGTTTACCGGTGTAGTCTCGCTGAAGGCTCCAACAGAAGTCGGCAATCATGTGGCTATCCCATCGTCCTTGATATCGATCTTCCATAGTTTTAATATCCTGATGGAATCTTTCTCTCTGTTCTTCACTACAGTCACCTAAATTTTCTGGAAAGCGACCTAAGTGGCTATGGAGGTAGTGAACTTTTATACTCATGTTACAACCGAGAATATGAAAATTTGCAAGCATAGATTCCACTAATTCTAAGTAATTGTCTGCTTTGTGATTTCCAAGAAAAATTTTAACTACTTGAACAAATGAAACCCAAGCGTTAGATTCAGCCTCATTCATTGATGTGGTGAACTGTGGATCTTTCATAAGTTGCCTTATTTGAGGACCATCAAATATACCAGCTTTTAGTTTTTCCGTGCTAATCCTAGAAAACTTACTTGACAAGTACCCAAAACAATTTCCATCTCGATCTAACGCTTTCACAAACTGCTTCATAAGCCCCAACTTGATATGCAAGGGTGGTAGTAAGATTTTTTCTCTCGTAACCAAAGGTTCATTCACTACGTTTTGTTTTCCTTGAACGATAGTATATCTTAAAGGCCATTTTCTCTTAACCCAGTGCTGATCTTTAGCTCTGCTCTCTAAAAGACATAAAAAACAGGGGTATTTTGTATATCCACTTTGCTGTCCAAGGAGAAAGTTCACCATTTTCAAATCAACACAAATTGCCCACTGATGTCCTTCGTATTTAATTTGTTTCAAAACTTGTGATATTGTTTTATACTCCTCTTTCATGGTAGTAGAATGTCCAATAGGAATTGAGGCATATTTGTTACCGTTATGTAAAAAGACACATTTTAAACTACGGTTTGAACTGTCAATGAAAAGGCGCCAATCGTCTGAAGTGTATTCTGGCAAACCCATTTTTTGTAGGAGTCCTTTTATATCGTTACAGAATACTAGCTTATTTTCCTAATTAAAAAAAGGCAGCAGATCCTTTTCTCTCTTACGATAAAATGTAACATTAGTGCCTGGATAAAGAAGGTTCTTTTCTTTTAATCTGGATGCAAGTAATTCAGCACACTCCTTTGAGAGGTATAGGTCTCTCACGAGATCGTTCAGTTCTTGTTGATTAAAACACTCAGGAGTTGTTAAATCTGCTTCAAATTCGCTGTCGTTTTCTGATTGCATTCTTTGAACTTCATCAGACGTTGATGTTTCTGTATCATCTTCCGGGATTTCAGGAAGACTGCTGAAGGTTGGAATGGGTATTTCCTTAGAGTGCGGTACAGGTCTTCTTGCAGAATCTAGATCAGGATATATCCATTTATGTCGATTGTTCCTATTTATGCCTTTAATATTAACGAGACAAAAATAGCAGTCATCATAATGGTTATGTGGTTCCCTCCAAACCATTGGTACACCAAATTTCAGGCACTTTCTGTTTCCAATTGTCCACTGTCGCAAATGTTCAACACATGTGGAGCCCAGGATTTATCTTGATCTACTAAATGAACGCCAAAATAGGCAAGATAAGACCTTTTCACAAATTCAGAAATAGTTTTTCTACTTTCTTTCAAAGTGTATTCGCCACATACATAACAAAAAACATCTGGATGGTTTACACAGCTACGCCTGCTGGAGGATGCCATTGTTTTAGTTTTAACACTATAAAACGACGAAAATGTACACAAAATTATGACACAACTTTATTTGCAAAAACTACACAATATACTAAGTCGAGAAGGATAAAGGTAGACAAAAGGTACTATGTTTCCAAAACCAATTAGTCGGGGTTGAGCAGGTATGGGGAAATCGGATCATAGGGAATTCCAAATATAAAATAGGTAATAAAATTAATAGGATTAAGTAGGAATATTGGTTTACTGACAATTTCAGGTATATTTGGCTAATTAGATCCTAGATTTGAATACCAAATTTCTATTTTGAATTTTAAAGAGATGTAGATTTATTTATTTTTGCTTTTATTAGAACTAAATTCAATTAGTCTCTATCTCAAAAACTAGAGCTGATAGAAAATATCTGATGCCAGTTTTAGAATCAGCACATTAAGTAATCTAAAATCATCACATCTCAGGCACCAACATTTTTTTTTTATTTTGTTGGCCTGTGTAATAGTAATCCATCTCATTGTTCTTCAACAATTTTCAAGGATATTGTTTTCAAATAATTAGGAAATTTAGGATTATTATTGTTATGTTTATTTTATTTTTAGCGTCTTCTACACCATACAAATTGAGGGACAGATGCTGTTCTACAGTAGACTTGATAGATCATTCAAATTTAAAAACAACTTCGTCGCAAGTCATATGCCAAAAAAGTAACTGGCCTAAAAGACGATCTCCTAAAGTTCGACCTAGTGGAAAAATGTAAGTTGACGTAATTTTGTTTTTAAACTTCTTTTCACAAAGATATTTTAATAATGTTTCACGGAGTTCGATTAAATCGAAACATACTAAAGTCGGTAGGGTCCGCTAAGCAGCTCTTTTAAAATGATGGACAAACTGGTAGTTCCACTATCGCAAAGTTCTTTCTTCTTTATCTTTTCAAGAATAGCTTTGAGTCGAACCCTTTTATATGGTTTGTCCAATTACGCTTCACTCTTTGTTCGAAGTCTTCTTAAGGTCTTATCTGAAATGCCGCAAGCATCAGACGTTCGTTTTTGCACTGCCAAAACAGACACTAACGGGCCCGAGTTATATTTTTCTAAAGTAAAATAACGTTCCACTTGTAATAGCAAACGGCGTTCACCTGGAGATAAACACCTTCTAGGCGTTGGGTCACCTTGCTGAACATTTTCCATAACTTTGCATTATAACTGCTTTTAATTCACACACAATAATGAGAAACAAACTAAAAGCCAAAAGCATAACTACTTATTTAAAATAGAACATACCATCCTGGAATTGAGCAAATTTTAATTATTTCTTGGAAAATAGTGACTATTATATAGATTTAACTATAATGATCCCTAAATAACTAAATTCTAGGAGAAAGTACCTGAGAACATCTTTAACTTATTGACGCCAAATCTTTTTCATTTGATAAATAAAAAAAACTATGAGTGGAAAATAAACTAGATAAATATATTTATCTCGGTACATAATTCTAAGATAATTTTGTTTTGGAACCGCTGATTTTGCTCAGCCGACTACAGTGAACCAGTGGAATGTTCGGTACGAAGTATAGCGAAGGTATTGTTAACTTAACCGTCTTACTGTGTAACAACCTTTAATGACTTAATCCGATATCGGACTTACATAAAACGAACAGACTTTATCAGGCATTCTATGTAGTTGTAGGTAATTGTGCGGCGAACACTCTAGTCCAGTGATGGCGAACCTGAACCTGACCCGTGGGTCAGACTGACCCACCCAAGCATTTTAACTGACCCACGAGTGCTAGGCTTCCATTTGTTTGTTTACACGGGTTTATTTAGATTTTTTTTTTCTAATTTGTGTGGATAATTTATATTCCATTTGTATTTTTTCAAGCACTGCATCGACACACAAGCACTTTAAATGCTCTCTATAACCTTCAGTTTGTAGATAAGATTGAGTTTATATTCGTTAAACCCGGCTGTTGACCCAGCACCTACTAACTTCGGGTTTCTTTTATCCGCTTGCATTTAACGTTCGGGTAAATTTGAATGCATTTAACGCATTGATGACATTCACGGTTCCCAGTCCGATTCCAATTGTACTGCATGCTTGATAAGGATGCAAACAAAAAAAGGTTAACTTTTTTAACTTTTATTGACCCAATGACCGAAAGGAGAAGCAGCCACTGGTATTTTGAAATTATTTTGCTACTTGATTATTCCACAGGGTATTTTGAAATTAGATAAAAAAAACAACAACAAGTCAATGATCATTGTACACTTAGCAGCAAAAACAACGCACAACCAAAAATTATGTTCAATTTCAAACTTTATTTTCTCGCGTACCGATAAATCGATTTCGCTAATTTTTTTTTTTGAACTATAACTTTTTTCTTTGGTAGTGGCACTGTGATAGAATTTTTTATTCAAATTTCAGTTTTAGGCTTATACAGGGTGCCAAAATGAGAATAATTTTTTTACGTTAAATTTGAGACACCCTGTAGTGAGCATTAGCAACAACAACGCGTGTCTGATGAAATCATACTGTAGCCTCATGTTTTCTAAACATTTTGGTCCTTTAATTTCTCTGATATCTGTAATACCAGAACATGTTATGCACAGTGCAACATACGTGAAACAACTTTATTTAATGGAGACTCTGTGATGTTTTGAGCTGGAACAGTATGGACGGATATCGTACCTTCACGTAGGGGTTCTTTAAATAGCAAAAGGTATATCAGTGACATTTTGTCTGAGCACGTGGTCCCTTTCGCTCTGTACTTTGGGAACAATTGTTTACTAAAGGCCGTATTAGAGTCGGGAATTTTTGTGGCGCCAGCAATGGCAATTATATTGCAAGAATTCATGCGCAGTACACAGGTCCCGATCAGCTGTCTCTCATTACCAGAAATGGGGCACGCGCCATTTTAATTTCCAGGCCATTGGGTAGACATGGATTATTCTGTTATTTTTAACTGTTTATTATTTGGTCGAAGCAGGTATGAACAGGTAATGGCCATTTAAACCCACTGGTACTTAAATTAGCAGTTTACATTCTTTATTAAGCTTATTGCTAATTCGTAGCAACTTTTTTGACCTCCTATTTGTAAATAGCAGTAGCTGCTTTAACTGGTAATCAAAACGAGCAGGTTTGCCCATCTCTAATTCTGGGGGTAGTTTAGGGATTTCGACAGTACCAACTGCTGTTCTGACTGTTGACAATGCTCCAGCTGATCGAGAACGGTTTACTGCGCATGAATACGTGGCATTATAATTGACTGCGCAAGAGAAAAAATTTCCGACTCTAATACGGCCTTAATGCACGATAACGCAAGACTTCATGTTGCGCGCATCGTCAATGAATATTTACCTGAAGTAAATATTCGAAATCTAAATTGGCCACCGCGCAGTCTCGATTTGAATCCTATAGAGCACTTATGGGATATTATTGGTAGGGCACTGAGACAGCATCAACCCCCTCCTGCCAAGCTGCAAGATGTCCAAATAATGGTTACCGATATTCAGAATGGACTGGACCAAAATAAAATATCCAATTTAATATCGAGTATGCCGAGGCGATGTGAAGCAGTCATTCGAAGTAGAGATGGGAACACGCGCTACTACGTACTTTTTTTGCTACTTATTGTTAATTAGTGTTAGTGTTATTCTATTTTAATTAAAAAAAACACGTTCTGGTATAAAACTGTGTATTTTCTTTGATATTACAGATATCAGAGAAATTAAAGGAACAAAATGTTTAGAAAACATGAGGCTACAGTATGATTTCATCATACACTCGTTGTTGTTGCTAATGCACTCTATAGGGTGTCTCAAATTTAACGTTAAGAAACTATTCTCATTTTTGCACCCTGTATAAGCCTAAAACTGAAATCTGAATAAAAAATTGTCAGTGCAATTACCAAAGAAAAAAGCTACAGTTCAAAAGAAAAATTAGCGAAATCGATTTATCTGTTCGCGAGAAAAACAAGTTTGAAATTGAGCATAATTTTTGGTTGTGCGTTATTTTTGCTGCTAAGTGTATAATATGTCGAATATTCAATGTTACTTAAAATTTGTCTTGCACGTTAAAGGCAGACTCCCACTACCGTGCAAGGCACGTACTCGGCAACGACAAGACACCAGGTCGACAAAATATACAGGGTGTTATGGAAATGACTTATTATATTTAAATGGGTTTGTTCGAATAGGGAGTCCTAGAGAAAGTTTACGTACTTTTTTGAATCAAATATCTAAATACTAAGGTAAAAACCCTTTTTACCCAAGCGCCGTTCCATCTGGATTCACTTAGCAACAATGTGGGTCACTAGAGTATACTAACAGTGTTGTCAGATCACACCGCGTGTCTCGCCCTTGGTTGAATACTAGCGGCGCGCCCTTCATACTTCAGTATGTTTCGAGACTGAGGAGTGGAGCGACGTCGTGTCGAGGGCTCCATGTGCTTGACGTATACGAATTTTAAACGTTTTGTTAGTTGTATTGCCCGATTTTTTTTGTTGTGAAATAATTCATAATAAGAAATGTTGTGATGTGATTTCAAATTTGTGTGATATTATCTACTGTTGATTCTGTTGAAAAACATACTTTTTGTGTTTTATTATTTTATGGAATTTAATTATAAAATGGTTTATTTTAAAATAAGATCGAAGGTAAGAGAGTATGTACCTTAAAATCGTAGTTTTATTTGTCTAAAAAGTTTGAAAAAGAAGTGATAACGCGCGTCAAAGACGTCTCGTTGTCAAAAACTGATCACGTGCGTTTAGAATTCTGTGTTGCAATATGACAACATCGCTGTAATGCGCTAACCTCTTTTGAACCTGGAGACTGCCTCAATAAAATATTGATTGCGAAGGGCCTCAGGAGCGGCCACGTAAATTTTGAGACTTCATATAAAGTGTATATTTCGCTTAATAATTCAAGGCGACATTTATGGTTATTTTTCTTCAATTTATTTTCATCTCGGGATTCGCCGGTTTAAATATAATACATCATTTCCATAACACCCTGTATTTATCATTGAATCTTATGGATTTTGCGGTAAATATACACAATGCGCGCAGCGTCTCGACAAGCGCGCGACGGCCCTTCAAAATTCGTAAGAAGCAATGATTAACCTATTTTGCCGAGCCGGTGCCTTGCCTTTGCCGAGCACGTGCCTTGCACTATAGTCAGTCTTAAAACTGATTCTTGTACCTACATTTACAAAATTTTGTAATGGACAGTTTTCTTTGCACGTAAGTGTATTTTCTTGTCATGAAATCGGAAACTAAATTACTATCCTGATTATGTCTTTAAATCAAGACCTTAAAATATTTAAGACAATATTTTTTTTAGATTACTAAATTTTACTTTAATAAAAGAAATGAACGACGTAATTTTAATGGTTTATAAAAAATACTATTAAAATGTTTTTAGGATACCAAGAAAATTTTCTGCAGAAGTAGCATCTGTTTCAACACAAAGGCACGTACCACGCAAATCTACTCCCCAACAAACACATAGGACACAAGTCACAGTGGATGATCAGTCTGGCAATGAAACAGATCATTATTCCATTATTATTGAAGAGGAGGAAGAGGAGTCTAGACGTTCGCAAATGAACAACGTTAATGTTCAAATTCAGTCGAACCTACAAGCGGCTCAAAGGAATACTCCTCCTGCCCAGCGGGAAGATATAAGGTTAGTAAATATTGAAGATATAAGTAACTAATACACGGCGTATGCCCTCAGATTAACACCCATACATATTATAAGATTAACTGTTTTTATAATGATCGATCAAAGCAGGTAAAATTGGATTTTTATTCGATCGAATTTAATTAGAAATAAAAATTCTCCGATTTCAGGTTAAATAATTCGAAAATTCATGAATCATGAATCATTAACGGACTTAACGGACACCCCTATATATCTATGACATGACTTTACAAAACTAGGTTATATTAGTAATAAATGTCCATAAATACTTACTGAAAACTTAAAAGTACGATGGAATAGCTCTGAAGGAACCGCTTTTATGATTAAATTCAACTGGAAAGCACAGAAACTTATAAATGTCATTGACATATCAAAATATAATCAAAATAGCAACTGTGAGTTATCAGCTCAGACATGTTATTGGCTATAAACAATATTTAACAACGATTGTAACTTTTGTCTTTGTCTAACACGTATTGCGGAACTCCGCATTATGTTTTTATTCATGTTTAAATCTATGATAAATAAAGATGGGGAGTTTTAAGTCACGATGCATCTGTGACATATTATGTGTAAATTTATTAAGTACTTTTTATGTCAAGTAAATGTTATGTCAATAATTCCATTTATTTTTGATTTATTTCCTCTAATAAAATTATGACATGTAAAGTGACATTTTTCAAGAAATCTTCCGTGCTGTGACGAAACTGGCCAGCAAACAGCCAAACGGGGTTTTCCCCTCATTTTTAAAACTCAATTTGAATAAAATTTTCGAATTTTTAAAAATGGTTTTCATGCGAATTCAGTGACGGGGAAAGCGTCTGACCAAGAATTGCATTTCAATATTATACAGGGCGAAAAAGAAAGTGATGTAAAAAACAAAATGTTTTTATATACAGGGTGTTATGGAAATGACTTATTATTACTCCTTGGGTGTCTACATACTTTTTTTATTTTAATCGAATGTTCGAATATCTAAATACTAAGGCCAAAACCCTTTTTGTCCACATACTGTCGCGCCGCTCCATCTGGTTTCAGTTAGCGCCAATGTAGGTCACTAGAGTAAACTACAGTGATGCCAGATCACACCGCGTGTCTCGCCCCTGCTTGGATAACCGCCGCGCGCGTTGTGATATTAACCTTCAGTATAGTTCTATCGTTGCTTCAGTTAAGTTAGTTGTAACATTACCCGATTTTTTTCCAGTTGTGAAATAATTCATAATAATAAATGTCGTGATGTGATTTCAAATTTATATGATATTATCGACTGTTGGTTCTGTTGCAAAATATACTTTTTGTGTTTTATTTTTTTATGGAATTTAATTATAAAATGGATTATTTTAAAATAAGATCGAAGGTAAGCGAGTATGTACCTTAAAATTATAGTTTTTTTTTTCTAAAAAGTTTGGAAAAGAGGTGATAACGCAAGCCAAAGATGTCCTGCTGTCAAAACTGAACACGTGCGTTTACAATTCTGTGTTGTAATATGACAACACCGCCTACAATGCGCTGACCTCTTTTGAGACTTGAGACTGCCTCAATAAATTATTAATTGCGAACGTCGTCAGTAGCGGCCACGTAAATTTTGAGATTTCATATAAAGTGTATATTTCGCTTAATAATTCAAAGCGCCATTTATGGATATTTTTCTTCAATCGAGATTTTCATCTCAGGATTTGCCGGTTTAAATAAAATAAGTAATTTTCATAACACCCTGTATAATAATAATTAATATTAATTAATAGATATCTTATGATTAAAAAACTAAACATAATTTTAAGAAATTAAATGTTTCTGACTTGCACCATTTTAAACGTTACAATTTAGGTTACAATTATTATTAAATTTATAGTAAAATATTGTGGCCTATTTTTCCATGTTTTCTGCTACAGAGTGCATATTTTGGTCATATTTTGAGACACTCGGTATCAACTGGATGGTTATTTCTAAAAGAAATTATTCAATAATTAGCCATGGATAATGTGTAGAATACAAATATGGCTGTACAGGGGCATATATTGGTACTTTCTGATTTTGAAATTAAAAAAGGTTGTGGAAATTCGATAACTTTTGCCATAACGCATTAAACAAGAAACTGCTCAACCCGTTTTGAGACATTTATACATCATCCAGCATCTATCGCGCTATACAGGGTGTTACAAATTCGGACTTCACCATTGGGATTTCGTAAACGGTAAGTGGTACGAAGTCGGTTAAATTGGGACAAAGTTGCGTAATTATGGGCCCAATAATATGCCGTAAAAAAATAAAAAATAAATATAGGGGCTTTCAAAATATTTGGAAAAATATATAATTTTGAGTTTCGTTTTTATTTTTTCCAGGTTTGGATTCCTGGTTCGAAGAGATGTGTAAATATTAATTTCACTTTCTCATTGCTACTTTTTATTCTCTACAAGATGGCATCATCAGATCTTTCATGCGACGTTTCGTCTTTAGGTCACAATCGTCAACTTAATTTGTTTTAAATAAGGGCCTGGATCTTTTTTGTTTAAATTATGAAAGAGGGCCGAAATTGACGTTCAGTGGTATACAGCACTTACTGGTTTTCGGACGTTTTATTCATTAAATTGACCATCTTCATTAAAATACCCCTAGTACGTACCTGCAATTTACTTTTGATCTTAATTCGGTACTATTAGAAAATGTAAAAGTCAATGCCTTTTTTAAAAGTCTTAAGAAAATGCTGGTTTTAAGAGTCAAATTTTATTTGTATTAATACAGTGAGTCACAGAAGAAATGTCTAAATTCATTTAAAATTCAGCGGTAAGTTTTTTCAAAAAACGCTCGTACCCGTCGATCTTGATTTTTTAATTTTTTGTTTTTGTGGTAATTTCATGTATACAGGGTAGCTCAAAAATAAGTTACGACCATCAACTTCATTTTTTCAAATGAAAACATATATTTTTTATTTCATTTTTGAATTTTGCATTGAATTCTAAGCATGTTTCATGTACCATGTCCTATACATAAACTCAACAGTTATTTAAAAAATTAGGATTGAACATATCTATAAGTAAGACCTGTTTATTAAAAAAAAACACAACAAAATCAAATTAAATGTTGAAAATGTGCGCCATTTACGGCTTGACAATGTCCAAGACGATCAATAAACTCTCTTTGCACGTTTCCAACCATTTCCGGAGTTATGACACGCACTTCTCTTCGGATCCTTTCTTTCAACTCCTGCATATTGTTTGGCCTGTTAACAAATACTTTTGATTTGAGGTAACCCCACAAAAAAAAGTCCAGCGGACTTAGGTCTGGCGACCTAGCAGGCCATTCGATAGGTCCTCTCCTTCCAATCCACCGATTGGGAAAGGTTTCATCCAAAAATGTGCGCACAGTGGCCGCATAGTGCGGAGGAGCACCATCTTGTTGGAATATCAGTTCTTCGTCAGGGGAGTCTGGATCCAATGAATTCGGAAATAAAGCCACACCAAACATTTATTTTCTTAGGGTACTGGCTGTGAACCTCTATCATCCAATGCGGATTTTCTGTTGCCCAATATCGACAATTTTGTCTGTTCACATTACCATTCAAATAGAACGTAGCTTCATCCGAAAAAATAATATTTTTTACTAAATCATTATCTAGATTGCACATATTTTGCATGCGTCCGCAAAACTCACTTCGCCTATCGAAATCATCTTCAAATAACTCATGCACTGGAATAACTTTGTATGGGTGATATTTGTGCTACTACTCGGTGAACAACAGATTACTGCATGTGTAAATCGGCCCCAATGTGCGACAGGGGAGTACATGGATTTTCTTCCAAGGAAAGCAAAACGTCAAGTTGTTCATTTTCATCTCGAGTCGGACGACCAGATTTAGGCAAATCTCTAACATGACCGAATTCTCTAAACTTAGCCTCTATTCTACTCACCATCTTTTAACATATGGGAGGACGATCAGGATGGATTTCATTAAATAATTGGGCTGTTTCTATTTGAGTACGTGTTTTATCACCAAACCCAACCATGCATAGAATTTCAATTTTTTTCCCGTTCCGTTAACTTCACCATTATTGTGAAAACCGCAACTTTGAAACTACGCTTGACAATAATTATACTAATTTGAAATAAAATTGTCATACAGTTTCTATGGAAATAAACGGTGACAGTGAGACAGTACAATCTTACTTATTATGGAGCCCAAAATGCCATATTGCCAGAAGATTTGATAGATCGTTGTATTCCCTAAATGATATGTTCAATCCTAATTTTTTCAATAACTGTTGAGTTTATGTATAGGACATGGTACATGAAACATGCTTAGAATTCAATGCAAAATTCAAAAATGAAATAAAAAATATATGTTTTCATTTGAAAAAATGAAGTTGATGGTCGTAACTTATTTTTGAGCTACCCTGTATACCTACATGAAATTACCACAAAAAAAAAATTAAAAAATCAAAATCGACGGGTACGAGCGTTTTTTGAAAAAACTTACCGCTGAATTTTAAATGAATTTAGACATTTCTTCTGGGACTCACTGTATAATAAATTACTTGTTTTACGCTAAGTAGAAATTTGATACTACAACAATTAGTTTGAATTAAAAAAAAAACAGCAGTACGTAATAACAATAACAATTAAAGACAGATATAGCAATACTAATTTTTAAATTTTCAGTTTGTTCGAAATAAAAGTAAATTACAGGAACGTACTAGGGATATTTTAATTAAGATGGTCAATTTAACCCAAGTAGCATTTTTAGACGCATTATGGAATTGGAAACTGTTGACAACAAAAATGGACATATTTTCGAAACGTATACATTTTAAATGGGACATTTACACGTGTTTCCAAGTGGTTGGTACTAGCTGTGACTTTCGCTGTTTCGATGCACAATCGAATCTTTTATCGAAAATGTTTCGAAAATGTTCGAAAATATTTCTAAACTGTTGAAATGACAGTATAAAGGGGCGGGGCTATGTTAAAGCATGCGCAACAAAATTGTTTCCAAGTGTGGCTGATATTGTATGTGAACATGTCAAAATGGACAAAATAAGGAAACAAATAATTAGGATACCTTCACTGTTGTAAAATAAAAGAAAAACAATAATTTCGCCATGATGAATTAGTTATAAGTATATTTCCTATAAAGTTATTTCATTTCATATAGTTATTCCACATAAGAACCAAGAAATCATTGTCGCAGTAAATTTTATCGTGTAGTATAGTAATTTGGTTTTATATTTTTAACGTACCCTCGATTTATTTGCATTTACAGAAAAAAATATACTTTGTCAAAAAAATAAAAATTAAAATATTTTCAAATTTTTATTTATTTCTTTTATAAATCGACTTAACTAGGAAACTTATGTAACAACTTTTGGCTTCTCAAAAGATGCAGGAATTTCAATAAAACTCATTTTAACAAAATAAAAATTCATTTCACACAATAGCCGCTGGAAAGCAATAAATTATTCTAGTCGAAAATGGACTCAACATACAATTTCTAGTTTTTGGCTTCTATAATGTTTCGTATGATGCACAGAAAAATAGAAGGTTTATTAGGGGTGAATGCCACAGAAAAAAGGTTTTCTTGTATGCACAGAAAACAAAGGTTGGGTATGGACAGCCTAAGTCTGACGTCACGAGAGGAAAAACCTTTCCAAACAAACTAGAATCCCATAAGAGATTTTTTTTAAAGCATCGGTATACATTTATAAGGAATAAATAAGCAATTTTCTGATATTATTTTTATATTAGATGTTATTATTGATTCATTTTCAGGAACAGATTGACGTTAGTGTTTTTTAAGATTTTTAATCACCATCTTGTTTGAGGTTATGTTATTATTGTTTGCATAGGGAGATTTGAATTGTTATTTTTCTGTTAAAAACAGCGGCATACTTTATGTTGATAAATACAGTACAGTAAACTTTTTTTTCAGAAAAATTACAATTTAAATCTAGCTAAACAATAACATAACCGCAAACTGGTTAAGATGGTGATTAAAAATCCACCTAAAACACTTGCCTCAATCTGTGGTTGAAAATTGATCAATAATAACACCTAAAATATAAATAATATCAAGAAGTTGCTTATTTATCGCCAATAAACGTACACCGATGCTATAAAAAAATCTCTTATGGGAAATTCAATACAATCTTGTATCTTACTAAAACTTTATAATTTTAACTAAAAATGTTTCGAAAAATATTTATTTTCGCGTGTCGTTAATGTATCGACACTATGGTTGTACAATATTTCGAAACAAACACGTCTTTAAGTGTTTCTAGTAACTGGATTCGAAAATGTGTCTCGATACAACTTTATAATTTTAATCGAAAATGTTTCGAAACGTTTCTCAGCAAAGAATGTGTGTCAAATTTGTGTCTAAAAATGCTGCTTGGGAAGGAACAAAATGTCGGAAAACCAGTAAGTATTGTATACCACTGAACGTAGATTTCGGTACGATTTCAACACAAAAATCCAGGCCCGTATTTGAAAATATTAAGTTGATGATATTGACCTAAAGCCGAAACGTCGCATGAAAGATATGACGATGCCATCTAGTGAAGAATAAAAAGTAGCAATGAGAAAGTGAAATTTATTTTTGGACATCTCTTCGACCAAAGTAAGGATAAAATAAAAACCGAAACGCAAAATTTTAGATTTTTTCAAATATTTTGAAAGCCCCTGGGCCCATAATTATGCAACTTTGCCCCAAAATTTAACCGACTTCGTATCTCTTTCCGTTTCCGAAATCCCAATGGTGAAGGCCGAATTTGTAACACCCTGTAGAGTTAGAAATGAGCATAAAAAACCCGCATTCTCATCTTTTTGTTGGCCAGTTTAAAAGGGTGGTGTTATTTAATGAGATTCTTTTTAAATACATATTACATGATATTTTTACAGATTACTACCAAGCGATAGAGCAGTCAAAGTCCTCCAGAACGTAGAGTTATCGGTCAGTTCAACGTCTATCAATAGAAATAAAGCCATAAGAAACTATCCAAATCAGGAGAAACCAAAACCAAGACTATATTGCACAAATCATTTACCAAAGCTAAAAATTATGCCTCCCAACGCTCAGAAACCACAACCCACATCCGACCCTAGACCGGATCCCATACCGGACATCAATCCGACGAACTCTTACGACAACCAGATGCAACTAGCAAGTAGTAGCAAAGTAATACATGCCAAGGGTCCTGACATAGTTCATTCACAATTAACAGTATCTGTTATTGGCAACGAGACAAAAACCCAATCGAATGTGGCTTGTTGTTGTTATAGAGTCGATGCCAACACACACCCAAATCAGCCTAAAGGGAAGATGTTAAAGACATGCTTGTGTAAAGTATGTAAGCTTTGTGGGGGTGGGCATAGTCAAAATGACCATTGTACCTTAAGAAAATAATTTAAAATGAAATAAGGCCTGATCTGTGAAATGCTTGGACGATATCGCCCCTGTATATCCAAGTATAAAGATGCCTTCCACTGACACCCTCAAATTCCATAACATTAGTTATTCATTAGATGTAGAACGATTACTTTTCTGCAATCGACATTTGTTTTGTCCGGTGATACAATACCGATACATGATACTATTTCATAATAATTTTTTGTATATAAATTGTTCTAAAATTGTTTTGTATTTTTATAAATAAATAATGTAGCTGTTAAATTTTTATTTGTTATATTTTCGACACTTTCTGGGCAAGGGCGGATCCACAACTTCGAATTGGGGGGGAGGTCAAACTTCGGTTGGGGGGAGGAGGGGGGGGGGGGTTATACAAGGAAAAGTTATGAAAAATAATACGCCGCGGCGTTAGTCAAGCCGGTATACAACGTCTCCAAGATAAGTAGGGCCAGTCATTGGCGTAACTACCGGTGTTCCATGTGTTCCACGGGGACCTGCAAGGCTGGGGCCTGGGAAATTTTAGAAAGCTGCACAAATTTTTGTGACCATCACCTTTGTGGTGTCGTGCATTACAGAAAATTCATGAAAAATCACATTTTTAGCAATTCAAATCTTTGGGGGCCATTCTCTTAAAAAATTACTCCTCAAGCAGTAGTTTTTCCGAAATTGTTACAGCATGTTGTCTGTTTCTCACCATCCCAGTTATCGTCGCAAAAGCAGAAAGATCATTTTCGAAATTAAAGATAATAAAAAATTATCTTCGCAATACGATGGGACAAAAACGATTAAGCTCTCTGGCTCTAATTTCAATCGAGAATAATATAGCGAAAAATATGGATGTACAAAACTTGGTAACAGCATTTGCGAATGCAAAAAGTCGAAAAAAATCTTTTTTAATGTTATGAAACCTGTAATGTGACTGTCGGCTTTAAATAAACTTATGTTCTACGCTTAGAAATATCGTTTTCTATAAAGTAAGGAGGGGCTACCGTCACCGAACACAAGTTTTTCTGACGTAGTTACGCCACTGGGGCCAGTACAGGGATCTCGGAAACCGTAAGAGATACGAAGTGGAGGTAAAGTTGCGCATTTACGTGCCTAATAATATGCCGTTTAGAAAGTTTTCAAATTCCGAGTAGTTCCGGAGATATCCCGAAAAACCCGAAATTCTGAAATATCGTTTTATGAATTCTAAAGTAAATTACACTTTTGCATTGCCCCTTTTCCCGCTCTATCTAACAGCGTTAATTCTCTTGTAATCCGACGAGTCGTCTTCGAAGGGCCATTATCAACTTTATTTTTTTAAATACGGTCCTGTTTTTCTGATATTGGAATTTGATAGCTTCTTCCGAATGCAACGATGTATGACACATTGTGGTTTAATGACGTTTCGAGGGTTTTTTGAACAGCATCAGGAAATTTATGGGGGATACGGTCCAATGTATTTCTCCTAATTTTATAAATAATATCACATAAGTAAGCTCTAAATTTTTACTTATGTTGGACTAGTACAATAAATAACAAATAATTTAATAATAAACAAAAAAACAAAAAATTTTAATAATAAACAAAAAAACAAAAAACAAAAAAATAAGTGAACAAAAACATACCAAATCGGTATTAAAACGAACAACGCAAAAAGTAAGGAACTACATAGTCAGGTGTTCAAAATAATTTCAGTTATTTTCTAAGCACAGATAACATCTTCTAACTGTCGATTCTAAAACATTTCTGGCGTAATATTTTGAAAGGCTTCAAGGACCAACCTCCTAAGTTCGTATTCTGCTTCGAAGTTGTGTTTATAAACATAATTTTCGACATAACCCAGAGGAAAAAATCTGCCGGTGTCACGTCAGGCGAACGTGCTGGCCATGGTGTTTCAGAATACGTGCCAATCAGTTTTCCAGTAAATCTCGAATCAACAGAAGTTTGAAATAATGTTTCATTTTGTTCACTTACCTATTTGTGGTTTATTATTAAATTATTTGTTATTTATTAAACTAGTCCAACATAAGTAAAAATTTAGAGCTTACTTATGAGATATTATTAATAAAATTAGGAGAAATATAGGACCGTATCCCAAAATATCCTGATGTTGTCCAAGAAACCCTCGAAACGTCATTAAACCACAATGTGTCATACATCGTTGCACTCGGAAGAAAAAAAGCTCTCTAATTCCAATATCAGGAAAATAGGACCGTATTTAAAAAAAGAAAGTTGTTAATGGCCCTTCGAAGACGACTCGTCGGATTACAAAACAATTAACGCTGTTAGATAGAGCGGAAAAAGTGGCAATGTAAAAGTGAACAGTTAAAATTTTTAAATCAACGAAATATTTCGGTGGATTGGAACGGAAAAGCTCGTCGTTGGTCATTTGGTCATGTGTGGTTTTTACTGCAGTACAAGTGCGTGGTTAGAAATGGACGATATTAGTAGATTCATTTGCACAAGGTGATTACGTGTTATCCCCCCATGTTAACATTTTTATTTTACATACTTGAGAAAAATTAAAACGATTGGTATACAAGGTATTTAAAGTAGTATTTGCAATGGGGACAAATATCATTTAGGTCTGTTGATTTACAAGTAGGGTTGAACATACCGGTTTTATTTGATCAAAATTCTACCGCTAATATTTCCAAATATTCTCCTTCATTTGTATGTCTTTAAAAGTTTTTAATTTTCTTGCATATATGGGTGGATTTTCTTTTACCCTGTATCTATCTACTTTTACTTTCTATCAACAATACATCTTCTAAGGCACTAAACTCTAGTTTATGGTATTTTACACTCATAGTTAATAAAATAAAAGTTCACAAAAATAATAATCTGCAGCCGAAAAACTCCGTTCAAATCCAAAAGATTGGATACCGACGAAATTTCGTCAACGAAAAGTTATTCCGCTTGACGTGTGTCATTATTAAGTGACACGGGTTATCGGTTCCTTGTTTCCATAGCAATCACGATTTTCCACAATAATATTCTACCGCCGAAAAACTCCGTTCCATCCAAAAGGTTGGATACCGACGAAATTTCGTCAACGAAAAGTTATTCCGCTTGACGTGTGTCATTATTAAGTGACACGGGTTATCGGTTCCTTGTTTCCATAGCAATCACGATTTTCCACAATAATATTCTACCGCCGAAAAACTCCGTTCCATCCAAAAGGTTGGATACCGACGAAATTTCGTCAACGAAAAGTTATTCCGCTTGACGTGTGTCATTATTAAGTGACACGGGTTATCGGTTCCTTGTTTCCATAGCAATCACGATTTTCCACAATAATATTCTACCGCCGAAAAACTCCGTTCCATCCAAAAGGTTGGATACCGACGAAATTTCGTCAACGAAAAGTTATTCCGCTTGACGTGTGTCATTATTAAGTGATAGCGGTTATCGGTTCTTTGTTTTCGGATATATCACTAGGCATACTAGGCTCTAGTCTACGGCCTCGTATTTAAAGGGGTCTCGCAAAGAACCAAAAAATAAAAGGGTTTAAAATAAAAAATACGATTTTAAATTGACAAATTAAATTAGGCGTGCGGTGCCTCAAACTGGCAACAGGGCAAGAAAATCTACGATAGAATAAAGAATCGGAATAACTAAACGCGCTCATTATTATTACCGACTTTATTATTATTAATAAATCGGAATATACAATGCGCCTATTTTTGGTTATAGGGGGGCCGACGCCCGTTATGCAATTCGGGGTCCCTTATCACTTCAAAGAGTGTTTTTCCCTTAATAAGTTATGCAAAAGTAATTTATTATGATTTACTAATATCTTGCGATCACAAGTTAGTGTCGTCTTATATATCCTGTACATAACTCTGTAGGTTATTTCGTAAATTACTTGGTCGCATATTATAAAATAGGTGTCTAACAAAGGGCCTCAACATCATCTTAAGTAAAAACAACCCTACTTGTAAATCAACACAACTAAATGATATTTGTTTCCATTGCAAATACTACTTTAAAAACCTTGTATACCAATCGTTTTAATTTTTTTAGGTTAAAATGGGGGGACATAATACGTGATCACTCTGTACAAATGAATCTACTAATATCGTCCATTTTTAACCACGCACTTGTACTGCAGTAAAAACCACACACGTGACCAAATGACCAACGACGAACTTTTCCGTTCCAATCCACCGAAATATTTCGTAACGAAATGTAACAAAAACCAGGGCTTGTCTACTGCCCGATTTCCCTCCGATGCCCAAATACAACTATTATTATTTTTAAATCCACTTCAAATCGGGTTTCACTTGGTCCAGTTATTTGTAAATAATTTCAGGCACGGACCCACACCAGGGCGTCTCCAGCACATTCAATACCGATCACGGCACACGTGATGTAAAAACAGCAACGAATAATCATTACTCTACGAATCAAGGGACTAACGTCAATATCGGACAAGAACTATTAAGTGAATCTCGGCACTCCCTTCACAGTAAGAAAAATCCGACGCGACCCTCTTTCGCTGCCTCAGCTGCCCCCAATATCGCATCTCGACAATTCATTGGAGGTTCTAAACACTCGTCCCATCCCGAATCAGGTCTCAGCGCCCCAGTTCTTAACAGACAATCCTATGGACCTGCCGGATCAGCTAGCCATATGCATTCGATTGCTTATGATCCAAGCCGATCGACCATGAAGAAATCATATGCACAGACGACGTCGTACATGCAAGTAGAGGGAGGAAATCAAACTAAGTCGATCTGGGGCCAGTATGGAGATAAGAAACTATATTGTACAGAGTATGTTTTCGCATATTGTTACGGACGGTACTATTTAATATACAGGGTGTTCCGAATAAGAATGCACTCTATAGGGGATCTCGTTAACTATAGTACATAGAGAAATACATAGTGAGTTTTGTAACGTCATGTTTTCAAATTTAAAAAATTTCCTAGTATTTCCAAAGATATTTGGGCAAAACTAAATTTTAACGATTTCGTTCTTCTTGTTTCCCAAGTCTATATGAAGAGATAGATATATGTGAAATTAAATTTTACAATCTCATTGCCATTTTTTCTATTCTAAAAAATAATTTAATTAATTTTTTTTTAAAATGACGTACGTCTTCAAGCGGTAACACAAGACCGCACCCACCTCGGCCATGCTTAACTAACTTTCCACCTCCCCTAAATAATAATACTCTCGTAGCAACTTATTCAGTATTCACCTGAAGGCGACTGGAGATGTTTACCACGTTGTTTGAAACGTTGTGTTATAAATGAATATAAACTGGAAGAACGGAAGTCCAAAATACGTCACTCATTTTACTTTATGCTTTATGAATTCCACCTCATATTCTGAATTCAATATGTCACATCTATTATTATTGTTTTTGAAAATGAAATAGTTATTTATGTATCAAGGGTACTAAGTAGATGATTATGCCCTGAGCGAAAGTCCCAGCGAAAGTCTTACAATTTTTTTAAAAATCGATATCTCTTTTTAAAAATCGTTGATATTTTCTTTGTCTTGGCATTTTCATTGAAATAATCTAGTAGCGCCGACTCAGAACCAGGATTTTGAACTTTGTCTCCCGTACACCATTCTTTGAAACAGTTATATGCCGTGTCATATTTCGGGCGGCTTTTAGTTGGCAGAAGATCTTCTTCTACTACCCCCTAACAAGCCCGAACAAACTTCGCGCCTCGGTTAACTGCCGGCTCTCTCAGCAGGAATGAAACACTTTCCACCTCGGTACATAATATACTATTATTTTATGATTATTATGTAGTGCATTATAAAATAATTTTAAAAAAAATCATTTTAGTACCTACTGCATTGAACTGTTTTTGCAAAATTTTGGAAAATACAGGTCCTGAAAATTTCATGAAGATGATTGAAAAGACTCGAAACGTAATTAAACGATATTGTGTGGTACATCATTAAATTTTAGAATAAAAAAAGTCTTAAAATTTGACATTACAAAATCAGGGCCGTACTAGAAAAAATTAAGTTGATGATGATTGCTTGGAAACGAAACGTCGTATAAAAAAATTTGATATGTATTCTTAAAGCTAACTAAAAGTTTATGGAGAATGTTTTGTCGGTTTTGCTCTAACTTTAATATTAACGTCGAAAAAAATTAAATTAAAAATTCAAAAGTTCAGTTTTTCTTAAATAACTCAAAACCTTGCCTTTTCCCCATTTAATCGACGTTGTATCTGTTACCATTAATGAGATTCCCATAGAGACGCCCCCCTCATCTCGGGCACCCTGTATAGTTTTTCTTCTGTTCAACCATTTTGATTTTACAAGGCGCCAATGTTGAAAGAGTCGATTTTCAATTATTAATCTATCAATAACGATTCCATTTAGTCATATGGTGCTCCCTACGAAAAACTATTGCAATTTCGAGTAAATAGTACCTTATACTATAAGGGCGTATTTTTGTCTTACACTTTAACGTTTAAAATATGAATTAAGATTGAATTATACTACCAAGAAATGGAAGCCCTCTCGATGAAAAGCAAACAGGCTTGGTCTTTTGATTGATTCTAAAAGTAGTATTAGAGTCGGCAATTCTAGTCTTCTGGCAATTAAAGTTGCACGGATTCATGCGCAGTACACCGTTCTCGATCAGCTGTCTCGCATTGCCAGAAATGGAGCACACGCCATTTTCATTGCCATTGCCGGTACAAATCTGGGTAGAGATGGATTATTCTGTTATTTTTAAATGTTTGTTAGTTGGTCGAAGCACCTATGAACAGCTAATGGCTATTTAAACTAACTGGTACGTAAATTAACATGTACTGCTAATTCGTAGCAACTTTTTTGAACTGCCATTTGTAAGTAGCTGCTTTAACTGCTAATCAAAACGAACAGGTTTGCACATCTCTAATTCTGGGGATATTTTAGGGATTTCGACAGTACCTACTGCTGTTCTGATCGTTGACAATGCTCCAGCTGATCGAAAACGGTTTACTGCGCATGAATACGTGCCATTATAATTGCCGACGCAAGAGAAAAAATTGCCGAGTCTAATACGGCCTTAAGGCTTTAAGGGCCCCGACGGTGATTAGCTCGGATAGTGTGTGACTATACTAAAAGATGGCGCCACATGTTATATTTTCCCGACTACGGTTGGTTATATAATTGAAATAATGCGCCCTAATTTCGGGACATTCTGTATAAACTATTATGGGAAGGATAGTTCAGACTAATTTGTTGAAAAAATAAAAACAATAAGACCCATCTTTGCAAAACTTTGAAATCAATTGGAGATTAAATAGTTAAATGTAAGTTAATGTGCAATAATTGCTTCCCTTCCGTTAAATTTCAACGTACAGGGTGTTCCATGTTAATCACTTTCTGGGGATATTAGAGTTATTATCAAAGATAGAATGTTGCGATATTCACTTTAGTTTCCCACTTTTTTTTAATCTACAGGGTGATTTCGAAAATCTTCGCATTTAGGACACCCGTCGTATTTTCGTTATGCATTAATTTATCAGGAAGGTAAAAACTGATCTTCTTAGAGAATTATACGTAAAGTTCAGTGGAGTAGCCAGTCTTTCTCTAAAAAGTTGCGTTTTCAAGATACTAACAACAATAAAGAAATTTAAATAGGACACCCTATACAGGGTGTCCTAGAATATGTGGGCAATCTCCCGGATTCAGATAGAACACTTAAAAATAACAGGAGAAGTTCGTATACCCTACGGAGATACGGACCCATAACGGACGTCCCTGGAAATCGTTGTTTCTTAAATAATTTTTTAAGTACTAGGCGTCATTTAATAATTTTTTAGTATAATGGTTACTAGACGAGTCTCAGTAAAATTCTCCCTTTTAAACACATTTGACTTATTTACTTTGCAAGGAACGGGCTAGACGTAACACAAAAATGCTTTTTTTTACACCCTGTATGATGAAGGAACGACTATAATATTTTTGCTAAAAAAAAGGTACTCTTGATCTATGTCGATAAAATGAACTGTTATCGAAAATGATATATTTTTGTTCAATATTGGTTTGTTGTTTTATGTTCATAAAATTCCCTCATTGTTTGTACCGATTTAAATAAGAATATTTATGCCAGTGTCAGTTTATGGTAGTGTCTTGATATTGGCGGATTTTCTCCTTTGTCTTATTGTTTACTAATTTAATAATGGAATTTACGTATACTACATGTATACAATGATGGACAAAAATATTTTTTTCTCGAAAACAGTTCATTTTATTGACATTGACATGCCTCTTCTTCAGTTTAAGGTTTAGAGTATCCAAAAATATTATTGTCGTTCCTTCATCATGCAGGGTGTAAAAAAAAAATATTTTTGTGTTACGTCTAGTCCGTCCCTGGCAAACTAAATAAGCCAAATGTGTTTAAAAGGGCGAATTTTAAGGAGACTCATCTACTAACCATTATACTAAAAAATTATTAAATTTCACCTAGTACTTAAAAAATTATTTAAAAAATAACGATTTCCAGGGACGTCCGTTATGGGCCCGTATCTCCGTAGGGGAGGCCGTAGGAAGAAAAATTTATAGGAACTTCTCCTATTATTTTTAAGTGTTCTATCTGATTCCGGAAGATTGCCCACATATTCTTGGACACCCTGTATATTATTTTTTATTAATTAAGCATACTTAGGGCTTTACAAAAATGTATAGTTGTTTATATTTATATGCAGGAATAACCTAAAAATGCGATATTTTTAATAATTACGTTTTTTAACTTAACTTAACTTAACAGTAGGCCATGGTCAATTTATTAGGAAGAAATGCAAATGGTCAAAAATTGGCATATTTCTCATATTTTTATTATTTACAAAATATCTATTACGCAAGAGTTTTTATAATATGCTTTTTATTTAATTATTCGTAACAAAGCCGTTTATGATGATATATTGGCATATTTTATATAAAATCCAATTTGATTATTAGAATAGCTGTCAAAATTTTGAATTTGTCTCTAATAAAATAACCATGACCTACTGTTATAAGTAACGTAAATTATTAAAATTATCACATTTTTATGTTCTTATTGAATATAAATAACTCTTATGTTAAATTAATTTAAAAAATAATATACAAGGTGTCCCATTTAAAAATTTTACTTTTGTTAATATCTCAAAAAATAAACTTTTTAGTGAAAACTCGCTGCGCGCCACTGAACTTTACGTAAAAATCTCTAAAAAGATCAGTTTTTACCTTTTTGATAAGTTAACGCATAACGGAAATACGAGGGATGTCTAAAATGCAATCACAATGTAGTACATGTAAAACTAAGAGCCACGACAAATCTGACAGCGGAACCTTCGTTTGGTTAAAAAGTGGGACACTAAATTGAAAACCCCAACATTATATCTTTGATAATAATTGTAATACCCCCCAGAAAGTACCGGAACTGGGACACTCTGTGTGTGTGATTAATAATAATAATAAATACTCTTTATTCCAAAATTACATAGAAAACATAAAAAGAAATAGTGTCAATAACAAAGGCAATAGGAAAGTGTAGACAAGATCTAATAATTTACAATTTTTTCAAGGTATTCATTTATGCTATATGGTTCTACAGTGAGGACGTAAAGTAAGGAATAAATTCATTATCTCGCAAACTACAATTTTAAAAAAAAATCGCTCGGACCCTTCGATTTTGTTTTTCGAACGCGCATATTCTGACATAAAATGTAGATATACAGGGTGTTGCAAATAAGAGTGACACAAATTTTTTTTTCTTAAATAGAACCCACTGTATATTATTGCATGTACGGATTCTTCGGAAAATCCTAAACATTTTTCATGTAGCATGTGCTATACCTTAGCCCAAGCGTTTTGGAGTTATTCTCATTCAAAATTTGAAAATCAGATATTTCGCAATCAATCAAGACTTGCATTGATTCATGCACGCTGAGGAAAACCTGTAGTCAGCATGCGTGAAGCGCAAGAAAAGTCAAGTAGGCTTTGGAGTTATGATGCAAGAACCAAAAGAATTAATGTCAATAGTTACTGTTATTGTCAGTTTTATGTGTATTTTCCTAACGTTTTACTAGTTTTCAAAAGACTCATTTCGTTTTTTCATAACTAAATTAAATTAAAATGCGGCCCACTGAGAAACAGCGCATAGAGGTTTTGATGATGATGGGCTACGGTGATAGGGTTAGAACACAGCAAGAAACTTGTGAGTTATTGAATCAAAAATACCCCAATCGTCCGCCAATATCACAATCAACAGTAAGCAAAATTGAGTACAAGTTTAGGCAATTCGGTCATGTAAGAGATGTCCCTAGATTTGGTCGTCCTCAAGTTGATGAAAATCAACAATTAGAAGCCTTACTGGCAGTTCAAGATAACCAGCATGTGGTGTCTAGGCAGGTAGCAAGTGACGTGGATATTGGAAACAACAGTACAAATAAATACCATCCTTATAAAATGCAAGTTCTCCAAGAACTTTTGGAAAGGGACTTTGAGAGGCGCCTTGAATTTTGTGAGCGTTTATAGGATATGTGTTTCGTAAACAGAAATTTTGTAAAAAATATAATTTTTTCCGATGAGTCCACATTTTGCTTGAATGGTGACGTAAATACCCAAAATTATCGATATTGGTCCGATGTAAATCCACACTGGGTGAGGGAAGGACACACACAATTTAATCAAAAGATAGTACTTAAAAAACAACGATTTCCAGGGACGTCCGTTATGGGCCCGTATCTCCGTAGGGGAGGCCGTAGGAAGAAAAATGTATAGGAACTTCTCCTATTATTTTTAAGTGTTCTATCTGATTCCGGAAGATTGCCCACATATTCTTGGACACCCTGTATATTATTTTTTATTAATTAAGCATACTTAGGGCTTTACAAAAATGTATAGTTGTTTATATTTATATGCAGGAATAACCTAAAAATGCGATATTTTTAATAATTACGTTATTTAACTTAACTTAACTTAACAGTAGGCCATGGTCAATTTATTAGGAAGAAATGCAAATGGTCAAAAATTGGCATATTTCTCATATTTTTATTATTTACAAAATATCTATTACGCAAGAGTTTTTATAATATGCTTTTTATTTAATTATTCGTAACAAAGCCGTTTATGATGATATATTGGCATATTTTATATAAAATCCAATTTGATTATTAGAATAGCTGTCAAAAAAGGACACACACAATTTAATCAAAAGATCAATGTGTGGGCTGGCGTTGTCGATGACATTGTTATAGGGCCTTTCTTTTTTGACGGAAATTTAACAGGCGAGATACTTGAGTTTTTTAGAACAAGAACTTGTTCCAGCCCTGGCCACCCTTTTTCCTGAGTTAGAACGTTCCGTTTTGCCACATCATAATATCTGGTTGCAACAAGATGGTGCTCCCCCACATTTCGCTGTGGGAGTTCGTACATATTTGGACGATACTTTTCCAAACAGGTGGATTGGAAGAGGTGGTTTTATTGAGTGGCCGCCAAGGTCACCCGATTTAACACCACTCGACTTTTTTTTATGGGGATACCTTAAGGGAAAAGTATTCAAAAGCCAGCCTGCAAATTTAGATGATTTAAAAGATCGCATCCGGCAAGATATTCGGCAAATTACACCCCAAATGGTTCGAAATGTTCAGCGAGAATTTGTAGATCGGTCAGGCTATTGTCAGTTGACCAAAGGAAGACACTTCGAACATTTACTTTAGAAAAATTATTTTTAAGTTCACCTAACTGTTTTTTCGATAAATAAGACATTTTTAAAATAATTTTATTCTTTGTTTTCTCCATGACTTTTTCCACTTTTCAAATTTTGAATGAGAATAACTCCAAAACGCTTGGGCTAAGGTATAGCACATGCTACATGAAAAATGTTTAGGATTTTCCGAAGAATCCGTACATGCAATAATATACAGTGGGTTCTATTTAAGAAAAAAAAAATTGTGTCACTCTTATTTGCAACACCCTGTATATCTACATTTTATGTCAGAATATGCGCGTTCGAAAAACAAAATCGAAGGGTCCGAGCGATTTTTTTAAAAAATTGTAGTTTGCGAGATAATGAATTTATTCCTTACTTTACGTCCTCACTGTATATCAAGAAGCACCCTATATAGAATATTTTAAAGTATTATTTAACAATCGAATATGGGTAGGCAAACTGTTATAAAATCGAATACAATTGTAGTATGCTCCTTCCTCATACATTGTTGACCTATGTCGAGGAAAAGTGTAATTTAATGTTCTTGTTGCATTATTGATTATTGATTAAATTGTTCGATTTATTTAACTAAATTGTTATTCTGTTTCAATTTTTAATTAGAAGATAATGCTTGGTAGAACAAGATCGGCGATGATGGTTTTTCGGCATTTTAAAACTAATAGAAATGAGTGAGAATAGTCCTACAGACCACCGAAGCCAATAGTACCGATATCTATTAGAAACAAGATGGCACTAGTGTCTAGGAACCTCGGAGAAGCCCATCTCGGTCCGAAATAACGGGGTACGAGGTAAAATTCCCCATCAGTGCCCATCTCGGCCCAGCGCGCCCGCAGATTAATAGTTTCCTTTTCCCATCTCAGTTTTGGAAAGTAGTTTTGTTCAGGTTGATATTAGGGATTCACGCCCTATTAGATCTCAGAAACTAATAGGTTAATAATAATAATAGACCTATTTTATTACGAAAAATGAAGAATACAATAGCTATTTATCAAAGGGTTACCTTCCTAAAAAGTATAAAATTTTGGAAGGTGAACAAGTTTTAACTTGTATCAAAACTGCGCCGAACGATACCTTTCTGCTGCATACAATGGGAGCTTTTGGCGGCCTAAGACGGGATGAGATGGTAAAAATGCCCATTGGGACCGTAGGGAAGCAAAAAAAATAGGAAAATAATTAAGATCTTAGCAACACTGCCACAGATTGGAAAAAATAATTGTGATTACATAAGCAATAAGGGAGGCCACTAATATCGAGTAAAAAATAAAAATATTTAAATTTTAGTGGTCTCTCCTTTGTGAAACATACTGTATATTTAAAAATGTTCTTAAAATATACATCTTCAACAGTCCCCTAATTTCTATATTTAAAGTTATCCTCTATAGATTATACTATATGAGATATCGAAGAATTAAGCAGTAAATGGACACGCTGTATAAAAAAATACTTGGTCATCAAAAACCCTAAAACAACCCTTCCTAGACCGAGATGGATTTGACACAAAGACCTTGTAAAGCTGGAACGAGTTGGGTTAGTTTTATTCCGTATACCCAAAGGAAAGGGCCGAGATGGGCATCACATTTACATAATAATATGAATAACCCACCTACCAAATTTTCTTAATAAAACACAATTCCTTAAAAGGCAATGTGTCCGAATTTGTTCGATGCCTGCTTACCGGCTTTTTCAGTAATTTACAAACGTTATTTTTTTTGTTTCCAGTTAAAGAATATTTCTAAATTAAACGTAGGAACGTCAAGACGTAAAAGGATTTATTTTATTTTATCCACCCGGGTGGAAAGTAAATTATTTTTTTGCAATTTTTTTAAAAATCGATATCTCAAATTAATATACGAACACACCAACATACAACTCATTACACAAATTTAACCACAATGATTTTTTTGATTTTTTAAAATAAACCTAATGAAATTTATACAAAATAAAAAATTTACATGGATTTTGTTTATTTACATTAAATATTACATTGGCATTACATTACAAGATCTTCTTCTACTATTTTTGCTGCTTCTCGTGGAGTAGCAGCAAAATCAAATTCCTCATCTGATAGCATTTTTCTGTTGTTACACTAATATATTGTTTAGTGACATGGAAACCATATTCAAAAAATGATATTGGCCATTAAGATCTGTATTATTACCTCTTAATTTTACCACCTGCGGTTATTTGAAATTTCTGTCTAATTTTTCAATGGAAAAGTCAAAATGACATTTATCTTTTATTAATAATTGTAATTCAATATAATAAGAAGTGGATGTTAGATGTGGTTGTAAATAAAATAGTATACAAACCTCGGTTAAAAGTTTAATTACTGTCTCGAGATTTAGTTAACCTCGCCGTGTTGCGCCTCGGTTAACTACCGACTCTCTCGACAAAAATGAAACACCTTTTCCACCTCGGTGTGTAATATACTATTGTATCTTATAACTACAGCTGTGAATCTGCATTGCCGTCATACGTATTAGTATTGAACAGGGTGGCCATTTTTCAGTGGTTTAACAGGGTATCTCCGTTGTTAATAAAGATAGAAGGATGCGGTTATCGCAGCATTGTGCTACCTTCTTGTAAAATAAAAGATGCCCCGATTAGAATTTTTCTAGGCACACCCGTTTTTGATATACGGAATCTTTGTAGGGTGGTGGTTTAACAGGGTATCCCCGTTGTTAATAAAGATAGAAGGATGCGGTTATCGCAGCATTGTGCTACCTTCTTGTAAAATAAAAGATGCCCCGATTAGAATTTTTCTAGGAACACCCGTTTTTGATATACGGAATCTTTGTAGTGTGGTGGTTTAACAGGGTATCCCTGTTGTTAATAAAGATAGAAGGATGCGGTTATCGCAGCATTGTGCTACCTTCTTGTAAAATAAAAGATGCCCCGATTAGAATTTTTCTAGGCACACCCGTTTTTGATATACGGAATCTTTGTAGGGTGGTGGTTTAACAGGGTATCCCCGTTGTTAATAAAGATAGAAGGATGCGGTTATCGCAGCATTGTGCTACCTTCTTGTAAAATAAAAGATGCCCCGATTAGAATTTTTCTAGGAACACCCGTTTTTGATATACGGAATCTTTGTAGTGTGGTGGTTTAACAGGGTATCCCCGTTGTTAATAAAGATAGAAGGATGCGGTTATCGCAGCATTGTGCTACCTTCTTGTAAAATAAAAGATGCCCCGATTAGAATTTTTCTAGGCACACCCGTTTTTGATATACGGAATCTTTGTAGGGTGGTGGTTTAACAGGGTATCCCCGTTGTTAATAAAGATAGAAGGATGCGGTTATCGCAGCATTGTGCTACCTTCTTGTAAAATAAAAGATGCCCCGATTAGAATTTTTTTAGGCACACCCGTTTTTTATATACGGAATCTTTGTAGTGTGGTGGTTTAACAGGGTATCCCCATTGTTAATAAAGATAGAAGGATGCGGTTATCGCAGCATTGTGCTACCTTCTTGTAAAATAAAAGATGCCCCGATTAGAATTTTTCTAGGCACACCCGTTTTTGATATACGGAATCTTTGTAGTGTGGTGGTTTAACAGGGTATCCCCGTTGTTAATAAAGATAGAAGGATGCGGTTATCGCAGCATTGTGCTACCTTCTTGTAAAATAAAAGATGCCCCGATTAGAATTTTTCTAGGCACACCCGTTTTTGATATACGGAATCTTTGTAGTGTGGTGGTTTAACAGGGTATCCCCGTTGTTAATAAAGATAGAAGGATGCGGTTATCGCAGCATTGTGCTACCTTCTTGTAAAATAAAAGATGCCCCGATTAGAATTTTTTTAGGCACACCCGTTTTTTATATACGGAATCTTTGTAGTGTGGTGGTTTAACAGGGTATCCCCATTGTTAATAAAGATAGAAGGATGCGGTTATCGCAGCATTGTGCTACCTTCTTGTAAAATAAAAGATGCCCCGATTAGAATTTTTCTAGGCACACCCGTTTTTGATATACGGAATCTTTGTAGTGTGGTGGTTTAACAGGGTATCCCCGTTGTTAATAAAGATAGAAGGATGCGGTTATCGCAGCATTGTGCTACCTTCTTGTAAAATAAAAGATGCCCCGATTAGAATTTTTCTAGGCACACCCGTTTTTGATATACGGAATCTTTGTAGTGTGGTGGTTTAACAGGGTATCCCCGTTGTTAATAAAGATAGAAGGATGCGGTTATCGCAGCATTGTGCTACCTTCTTGTAAAATAAAAGATGCCCCGATTAGAATTTTTCTAGGCACACCCGTTTTTGATATACGGAATCTTTGTAGTGTGGTGGTTTAACAGGGTATCCCCGTTGTTAATAAAGATAGAAGGATGCGGTTATCGCAGCATTGTGCTACCTTCTTGTAAAATAAAAGATGCCCCGATTAGAATTTTTCTAGGCACACCCGTTTTGATATACGGAATCTTTGTAGTTTTTATGTAGAATCCAGTTAGGTCTCATATTCTTTCTATGTTCGATAATTTTCAAGAAAAAAAACAAATTTAATTTGTTTTAAATGGGCCAACCTCAAAGGTATTGTAAACTACAGATCCCATAATACATTCATAAAACTCTTGGAAAGTGAAGCTGTGATTGTGCGAAATGTCATTGAAAATCAGTAATGGGTGGAAGAGAGAATTACATGTTTGTTGGCTGAATGGCAATAATGTTAGACTGGTTATATCAGATGGTTAAATATTAAAACATAACCATACTTACCGATGAGAAGATAAATCCTTATTTAAATGATCCACTATTTTACAAACTACACATGAATGAATTCATAAATCATCAACTGTTAAGGTGTCATTGTTAAAGTTAATTTTGTACCTATAAATCAACATGGCGGCTCGCGGACCCTCATTTGCGAGAATACCGTCACAACTAAAAAAAACTTCAATTTGAGATAATTAGGTTTAAAAATTATTATTTTTAAAATTGTGTTTAGTTCACAATTTAAAAGGTATAACATCAAAATTTCTAACTGCATATTCTATGATGATAAAGATTCTAATTATAATAAAAAAAAAAATTCTTTCTAAAGGAAACAAAGTTACATGGGATTTTTAGTTGTAATTTTGAGTTGGGTCGTTATTTGTCATGTTATATGTACTAATATCAGCGTATCATCAGAAAAATGTATATGGAAACTAAATTTTCTAAGGACAAATCTTAATTTTTTTACTAACAAAATTGTTTTATAAAGAATAAATTTTTGTCGAGGAATTAAAAATTGGGTAAATGTGTGGCATAGGTATAGGTGTGCGTATGAACTTTTCGACTTAAAATTGGCCCAGTAATCAGCCATAAAAACAAATACATATCATTAAGTAACACTATGTATATTTATTTTCAAGAATTCCGAATGTCGTGTTACAACGGCATCTTCCACCACCGCTAAAACAATCGACAAATGACTCTAATACCGAGTCAATGTGGAGCAGAAGAAACAGCTTACTCGAAGCTGAATCGATGATTTGTATTCCCGATCACAAGTAAGTAAAAATTTAATTAAGGCGTGGTTTATTATTAGGTGAATTTTGAAGGTTAAATTAATATTTTGAAATTTGAACTTTGTTGTCAATGATTTTTAATATTTTTTTTTTATTATAGTTGACACCTTTAGATTTCTATTCTCTCTAAACCATATCACAGCAACTCTTAGTGAACTCAAACACCTGGTAAAATAATTAAACCGATGCCGCCCGGGCCGCAAACTTAGGTTAAGTATGTCATCCTGTGGTAAAGATTGTTTCACGAAAAATGGATATAACTTAATGACTGCAGTAAAAGTACCTGGGGCCATTCCATTATTTATGACCGTTTGTTATTATTATGTGGAAAGGACCGGATTGTAATAATTATAATTAAATATAGGTACATCAGGTAGGTTAGGTTGCTTAATCTATATTTAAATATCTTTTTGTGGTAAAATTTGTTAGTTTTTGAGGAATGGTTCAAGAATTGTCTTTTACCAAACATTCCTCAGAATAGCGTAATAGTAATGGACAATGCGAGTTATCACAGTCGCCAATTACATAAAACTCCAAGCTCAAATAATACAAAATTGGAGATTCAGAACTACATGGCGGCGAATGATATATATTTTGAAGAAAGTTATAAAAAAAGTGATCTTTTAGAAGTTTTAAAGATATTTTGTATAAAAAAAGTATATGTTTGTGACACATTGGCACCAGTTAAAATCACTGGTTAGGTCTGAAAATATTTCTCCGACTTTAAGTTCTAGTGTTGTAGAACTAATACGAAAATGCTTTAATGATATTCCCCCAGGTAGTTGGAAAAATTCAGTCCGTCACGTAATAACTGTAGAAAATTCGTATATTAGTCTGGATCGTATAATTAATCCAATTATAATTAATTTTGATGAGGATAGCGATAATGAAACAGAACTATCTATAGAATGACATTAGCTTTGTTTTGGTTCAAACTTAGAACCGTTCTAGAACAGTCCGCACATGCGCAGTGACATATTTCTGTTTTGGTGTAGTTAGAACCGATTCCGAACTTAAAATTTAAGCGTTTTGGTTATATTTCGAACCGGTTCGTAACCGTTCTTGAACTGTCAATGCAGTTCTAGCTTTTTGATGGAACCGATTCGGGATTTTTAGTTGCCGCATGCGCAGTGTAATAAAAAGAAGGCATTTCCCCAGCTGATCACCATTTTAAATTGTTTTTTCGTGGCTTGTGTCTCTTTTGTGCTCGTATCTCATGTCTTGCGTTTTGAATCTTAGTTCAGCTATTTTTTTGTTAAGAGTAAAATACTATAGAATGGAGGATAATAATCCCATAGTTATGGTAGGTAGAAGTTTCTGTAAAGAAGTTAAATGCAACATATAATTTCATTTTTCAAGAGTATTAATTATTTGAGTATTTTTTGTAGGATCAGCTTTTAAATAGTGCAGGCTTAGAATTATTGGTATCATACACTTAAATATTTGTATTTTCTGTACATAAATAAGGAAAAATAACAACTTCGTCAATTTTTGAAATTTTGAGGTTATGGTTAATTCTCCTCTTCTTCTTTTTCAATAAGCTGTTTTGGTTTCTTCTACTGCGAACCGATTCTAAAACAGTTCGAGGATTTATTTTATTACACATAGAGTTCTGCGCAGTTCTCGAACCATCTAGAATCAATCCTTATTTTACAACCAAAACAAACCTATTATAAATGTAAATAAATATGACTAGTAATATTTAAAAAAAATGGTATTTCATTTGATTACATTAATATAATCATCATCATTACTTGTTTTCCTTAGTCCGTTCCTTCATACTTCACTTGTTTATTGCCAAGCTCTCGTCGACACAATGGGACCGACCCAGGAAATCATTAAGTCGTATCCAAATTTCGTGAAACGCACTGTAACACATGACTATAACCACCTAGTTCATGTAACTAATTGATTTTCATTGCATTATTTTTAATTACAATATTAAATATCAACTGACAAAGTATTAAAAGCTTTGAGGCAGACCACCATTTCACAACTGTGTTTAATTATACAGGGTTGGGCAAATCTTCCGGGACGGCTTAATTACAGGGGGACGAAAAGTGATATCAGATTCGAGTTCTCGGCAATCGATAGAACTAATATTTTATTATTTGACTATGCATTCAATGTCAGTAACGACATCAACTGTCAAGGGGCGACGTGGCATTTATTTTTTTAATTAATTTTTTTAATTGATTCTCAATATGTTTAAAATATTTTTTTCTCTAACACACCATAAAATATGTTTTAAATGCAATTTTATTTTAAAAAATAAATATTGATTTTTGCAAACGACAATTTAAAATAAAAATTATTTAAATAAATGTTAAAAATGTCTTCCAATGTTGTTGAGCATGTAAAATTTTGCTTTTTGCTAATTCTTACTTACATTTACCTCGAAATAAGAATTATAGCCTGTCGTTTGGATCTGTGGCTACGCGGTATCCGTAAGGGGGAAGGAAGCCAACAGGTCATAGGGACAATCCATGAGCGTGCTACTATTATTTTAAAATTGAATATAAAAATACTAAAATCTATGAACTAATTTTGTTTATAAACTAAACTATAAAGAATGGGTTTCGGTCGTAAATCAATAATAACATTTTTTCTCCACACACTTATTATATATTTGACGATAGGCCTTCATAAATTCATGTTTTCTTCTTAATTCGGTATTTAATTTGATAATCGTAATCGTACCTGTTATTATTTGTGCAAGCAGTACAAAGAATTTTATTATTAATTAAATTTACATGCCTGTTTTAAACTCTAGATAGAACTTTTCGATAATGCGTCTTATTACACTAAAGTCAAATTTTAATTTAAAGTTTTTCCACTAATATATGCCATTGCAAAAGAAAAACGCAAAGAAGTTTTTTTTACTATTTGCGCTATAGTGGAGTCGATCCGGTTTACGAAAATCCCTTGACGAAATCGAGTAATTTTTTTTCCCAATCGATACAGTAAGATCCTCTCGACATTCTGACATGATTTGTAGGGGGCGCCGCATTAGGGGGGAGGGGGCACGCCCCGTAAATCTAACCGACAACGGATTTTCCTAGATAACTCAGCCGGTTCTGATGCTACAAAAAAAATGTGATGGGCAAAAACAAAAAAATTTAATTAATTATATCTCGAGAAGGGGCGGAGTTGGGGCATCTATTTTTCGCGAATCCACGGGTGACACCGAGTATTTTGATGGGCCGGAGGCTGGGTGTGGTGGGGCAATGAGGAGGAGAGTTGTGGGGGGAGGGGGGGAATATTACATAAATGCTAATAAGTAGTTTATTAATCAAGCTACGGGGATCAGGCCGGATTCAATTTGTTCATTTTTTTATCAGCTATTGGCGAAAAATTTGTATTTTCCCAAATGCGCGCTTGTTAAAATTTTACATTCTATTCAAGCTATTTCTCATCAATATTTGCAAAACGTGTTAAATTTAATGAGAATTTAGAATAACTAATAATATACAGGGTGTTCCATTTAAAAAAATTAAATGTAACGTCACCCCTTTTGACAGTTGATGATGTTACTGACATATGGAATGCACAGTCAAATAGTAAAATTCTGATATCGCTTTTCGTTCTATTGTAATTAAGCCGTTCTGAAACATTTTCCCAACCCTGTAGATGCTGCTATATCAGCTCTAGCTGATGAAGCACCATTAAACTTCGTCACTGAAGTAAAATTCAAAAAGACTATTGAAAAACATCGTAATACTTTACTTGCTTTACAAGACCCGATTTTCCCTAAGTTGAGATTAATCGCACCAATTTTATTATTTCTTTTTCAGAAAGAGCAATAATTCGGTATCGCCACCACCAACAGAAAATCATGACGTGGTAGAAACAGGAAACTACGAAATTATCATAGACGAAATACCAGGAGACGATGGAAGCATAACTAGTGAAATTAAAATAACAACTGGACCGCCAGAAACTATGTAATTATACTTATGAATGAAAGAAATATAAAGTTTTCTCCTTGCAATGATCAAAAAAATTTTGAAATATGAGATTTGCCTCAAGATTGATCAAAGAAATAGTCCATTTTCTCTAAGAGACCTGTTTAATAACTATTAAGAAGTAAACTCAAGGTCACGGTCTCACGAATTACATATAAGTATATTAACGATGGTCTAAAGAGGTTACATGTTTCGCCCAACTGGGCATCATCAGAACTTAAAGATCTTAAAGGTCTTAAAGAACTTACAAATCGTTTTTTTTTTCGGTAATAGAACATATTGTGTAGAAGAAATGGCAATTTCTTTTGTTACATCGAGTGACGAGAAGATTCTTTTCGGCCAGTATCTAACTTAGATATACAGGGCGTCCGCTAATTAATGGTACATGGAAAAACCACAGACCCCTTACGTAAAAATATTAGGATTTAATTATACTTACCTATATCCGAAAGTTTCTATGAACTGAGATACAGGGTGTTAAAGTTAAAATTTCATATTTGTTTTTCTCTAATAACTTTGCAGGATCTCAACGTTTTTTACAAAATTTGGCAATTATGTTTTTTTTAGGACGAGAAATTGATTTTTTAATGAAATTTTAATGTACAGTGTAAGGGTCGCTGTCTGCGGCATTATTTGCACATTTATTAGGTCATAACTTTTCTGTGAATCAGTATATTTAAGTTTTTAATGAAAATAATACTTTTCTCGTATTTATTACGTAAAAAAGGTATACTAAGTTCAGGTCGCCCAGAGTTACCGTTTCGGAAATGTTTGCATTTAAATTGTGTTAGTGCACCCTCTCCAATTATTATTAATTTGCAAACAAGATTTTTTTCTTAAAGTAACCTATGAGAAAACAAATAAAATTTAGAGATGCAGTTGCTATGGAACAGAAAATATTTAATTTTTTAGTTTATCGTAAGTTCGTGTTTTTATTGCTGTTGGTTTCTTTCGACACGATATTGTTCTAGGGTCATAGTTATTTTAATTAAAGTAACTTAAAGAACAATCCAATTGTTGTATTTATTATTCCCAATTACCATTACTAAAGTCTGTTTCGTTGCCGTTGATAGCTCGATACCCTCATTAAAGATTCAAAACAAGGGCCCGGTGGCCTAAAATATTTTACCTATAAAATGGTCTTTTTACGTACATCTAGCATAAAGATGAAGAAATTTTGACCTATTCCACCGGGTAACAGATAAAGTAACAATAGAGCCATAAAATGAAATGAAAGGATAATGATTAAAACGGCCCATCATGGTCGGAGAGTTGGGTTTTTAATGTAACCGCTTATTATTTTATTTAAATGTAATAGATTTTATGATTTTGTGATTTATGTAGCCTAACAATATCCAAAAGTTCTTTTTTTACCATGGTATTATCGTAACTCAATTCCTTTCGTTGTAACCAGTTTACGATTTCCGCCTTTTTCCATGAAGTTGTGGGAAGATTCTCTTTTAGCCTAGAGTGATAGCTGGCATTATCCATCACTATTACAGAATTAGCGGGAATGTATTCTATCATTTGCTTAAAATATTCCTCGAAAACATCAGCAGTCATTTCTTCATGATAGTCTTTAGTAGAATTCGACTGGAATTGTAATAATCCTTGATCCAAAAAGCCATTTGAACTTCCTATATGAGTTATAATAAGTCTGCGTCCCTTTCCAGATGGTGGTCTAAGTCCTGTTGACCAGCCTTCCATGACAGCTTGTCGAGAACTTAGGACATTTTTATCTTGCCAAACTTTAGATACGGTGTGCCCTTCGTTCAGCCAAGTTTCATCCAAATAGAAAATGTTTTTGCCTTCGCTGCGGTATTTTCGGATGGACCTTAAGTATTGACGTCTCCAGCAAATAATATCTGCTCTATCAATAAGAAAAGATTTTCTGTTTTGCTTCTCCCATCGAAAGTTCATATCATGAAGTATTTTCCATAGTTTCGTTCGTGATAGCTGTGGTAAGTCCTCGTCGTAGTTAATGGCTTGTAAAATTTTGTCTATAGTTGGTATTTCCTTGGCAAAATAAAAACTATGTACTTTTCTTCTAATACCATTTTTAATGAAATTGTCAATTTCTAACGGTTTCTTTCCTGGGAGTGGTTTTGGCTCACTGAGGTTCTTAGATTTTCTTTCACGCAAGAACCTATATATAGTAGCCTCTCCAACTCCTACCATATTGGCACACTCTGCAATGATGCTACGAACATCACTTGCAGGTTTCTGGTACACTAGAGCATCATGCACGTTTAATATTAATGTCTTTTCTCGGAGAGAATATGCACTCTTGCTAATTTGACGAAGACACGTTGGCGAAAAACTTGAAGCCATTGTTACAAGTATAGGAAATAATTCAACTTTGAGATAATGCAGTATCTAAATACAACTAAATACATAGTTTGACAAACGCACATCAAATGGCGTAATAACATCCTAAAGCAGGCAAAAATAGGTAAATTAATTACCCCTGTTGTACCTACTTTAACCCTAATCCTACTTAACAATGGACAGAGGCCAATTTTCTTATTAAATAAGGTAATTACTATTGGCAACGCCTATGGTTTACGGTTGTTTTATGGCTTCAACCCTCGATATGAGCTATCAACTGCAACAAAACGGACTTTAGAACATTAATTATCATGTAAAAGTGAATTGGTAAGAAGTAACAAAATATTATTTGATTGCCTGAGCTAACGCACTAAACAATAAATTTAAATGTAAATATCTCCGAAACGATAACTCTGGGCGACCTGAACTTATTATTGAAAGTATTATTTTCATTAAAAACTTAAATACACTGAGGCAAAAAAAAGTTATGACCTAATAATAATGCGAAAAATTTCACAAAAAAATCAATTTCTCGTCCTAAAAAAATCACATTTGCCAAATTTTGTAAAAACCCGTTGGTTTCTCTCAAAGTTATTAGGGAAAAACAAAGTTTTAAGTTTAGCACCCTGTATCTCAGTTAATATCAACTTTCGGATATAGTTAAGTCTAATTAAATCCTAATATTTTTACGTAAGGAGTCTGTGGGTATTCCATGTACCATTAATTAGCGGACACACTGTATATATCATTCTTTACGATTGTAGTGAATGAGGATACTGGGTGGGGTATAAGACACAGTGAAAAACTATAAACAAAGAAGATAGTAATAGTGCACGTCTGTATATAAAATTTCATTTTAATCAACAATATTTCATACAAAAATCGAAAAATTTAAACTTGAAATTTAATAATATCTAACCTCAATTTGAGAAGTTGATGATAAACAAATTGTTGCAGAAAACATCGATGTAACTTGGAAACACTCAGCAACAAATAACAAGATAAAATACAAACTATACGTTTTTTAAGAACTGTAATGCCCCAAGGATCAGGTAGGTTTTCGCCTGGTTCCTAGGACAAAAATCAACAATTCATTATATAGGCAGTGTTGCCGGATTTCCATTTTATTGCCTGTTAGATAACTAATTAAAATTAATTATTAATAAATTAACGAAACGTTATTTTCACTTTAATATACTGATTCTGTATTTCTAATTACCGTTGTAACAGGTTAGTAACAATTTTTTTTAATTCTCAAAATTGCAGAAATTGGTATATGAAACAATTACCAAAAAAGGTTATTTAATAACGAGTTAGAATCCAAATGCTCAAAGAATAGCATCGGAACGTCATCAGCCAAGAGGCCGCTAAGCGCCGCCCTCACAGGAAAAATGAGTTAGAGTAGGCGAAGCCGTTACGTTACGTTATAATGAAATAACGTTATTGGAATAATGACCCATCACTAATTACATCTATCATCAACAAATTTGTTGCTGTCTCTTTAAAGCAGGGTTTTCCTCCACGGTCGCCTACGGCCGCGACTGAGAGGATCTGTTCTTTTCGAAACAGGTTTTTATGTGGAACAGGTATGGGTCGATATGTTTTCCTGTTCCGCTCGAACAGTGTGTTTCGCTGTTCGCTGGAGGCATCTGGTTCGCTGAACCAGTCTGCCTCGGCAGAACAACCTGTTTCGCCGGAGCGGCCGGAACAACCTGTTTCGATGAAACAGTCTCCAATGCTCGGCCACTGTCTGTGGCAACGGAACAGAAGCAGATAGCATCGATAGGGAATGAATTGTGTGGTGTTGTCGATGTTTAATATTACTCGGAACTACGGAAAAAAATTCAAACTAAATATTTTTCAAAAAAAATCTAAAATATATTAAATAAAAACTCTGTGGCAATGTATAAAGATAAAGTTTGTGTCCACAGTGTCAGTATGCCTCTATTATGCTGTTCGTCTTCACAATTTGAAAAATATCGACAACATTCATCGATCCATTCCGTATCGCTACTTAGTTTACTGCTTCTGCACCGTTGCAAGTGTCCGAACATGTCACGATCGCTGCTGTTTCATAGAATCAGGCTGTTCCGGCGAAGCAGGCTGCTTGCTTCGACGAAACGGGTTGTTATGGCGAAGCAGGCTGCTCCAGCGGAACAGACTGTTCCAGCGAACAGGTTGTTGCTGCGAAGCAGACTGCTTCGGCGAAACGGGTTGTTATGGCGAAGCAGGCTACTCCAGCGGAACAGACTATTCCAGCAAAACAGGAAAACCTGTCGACCCGTACCTGTTAAAATCTGTTCCACTTAAAAATCTGCTTAGTCAGGCGAGTGGTCGTCAGGTGAAGAACGAATTCAGTCCACAAGCAGCGATTCTGTAGCCGCTAGGGAAACAAACGCATTGAAAACGTATTCGAGATGTCGTCGTCGCCCTGTAGCGATGGAATTTTCGGCGAACGATTGAAATTCCGTCTTCTTTTCAATCACTTTGTGTACCATTTAAGATGTTTTGCTGAAATTCTCGTTTATTGGGCTAATGCTAACATTTTTCTCTAGACCGACCGAAGTGCCTTCAACAACGACTGTCAATGCAAACGGAACAAAGAACGTTACGGTGACAGAGAACGTTACGGTGACAGAGAGCGTTACGGTGACAGAAGTGAAACCACCTCAACAGTCTCGTAATCATATTAGTCATGGTCAACAGCATAGCAGACATATTAATCATGGTCCAAGTAAGCAAAATGAGTTAACACAGTCTCATTCCACCCGTCCCGCTTCCGCTCCCACCGCCCGACGAACAGTGAGCCAAACATCACAGACATCGTATAAAAGCAATCAACAGGCTTCAGATAGAAGTTTAACCCACGGTATGTATTTTTAGGCCCTTTATCCTTCGAAACCAGTCTGCAGGTGATGACATCCCACCAATGGAGATGTCTCCTTTTTCTTGGAGTAAATTTATGCCTTGAAGATAAGATTTCTCGATAATAAGCTTTTGTGTTGTGGCATGGTTGTACATTCTGTACACTTTAAAAATATTTTGAATTATACATGGTGCGTTCAAAGGTAGGGTGGCAGAAAGTAATATCTTTTAAATTGGACGCCCAGTATTTTATCGCATATTTAGGTTCATAATAGTAATAATAATATCCAATATGTTATTAAATCGTTCGGTAGTTTAAGAGCAATAACTTAATAACTAATGGAAGAGAAATCGAAAAAAAATTCTAACAGGGGTCTAGAGATACTGCGAATACAATAGTGTTTATCTATTTTATACTGGGTGATCATAATAAGGTTCCAAAAACGACGAATTTCAAAATCATTTTTCTCAATATCTTCAAATCCTGTATATTATTTGTTCATTGCATGTAGAATTCATAAGCAATTTTTTTGGTAACAAAAACATATAAGTTATTTCCAGCCGTTCTCGAAATAATTCGAATTTTTATAAATTATGTTGCTTAAATACCATAGGCGCCTAGACTAATAATTGTGAACCACAGTAAATATTCAAAATGTCTTTCTTTTTGATCTGTGCATGCAACACGAGGAAACACAAAATACTTCAATCTAAATTTCGAAATTCTATTAAACTTCATTATGGTAAGGTACCTAAACGAAAAACTTACTAGTTTTGTTAATTAAATAACATTTACTGTCAATATCAATAAAATGTTACAAAACACACTTTTTATTAGTGTTGGGAAAAACCGATGATTTTAATAATCGAGTACTTGATCAGGTAGGGTATTTGGCAGGCACTTAACTACAGGGGGGCACAGGATTAACTAAAAAATTGTAGTAGCCACCAAAAAAATTCCTGAAATTTATTTATTTGTGAATAATGAATTTTTACCACGTGTCTCGATACCAAACAAAAAAACTGCAAAAAATCATCCAAATATGTATTTATTGTTCGAGTTTCTTCTTGTGCTTTTTTTAAACAAAAAGTATTACCAAGAGTTATTATTATTCTGTACATCTTTCTCAATCTGCGAATAAGTAGATATTTAAAATGGCTTGTCAAATTCTTCCACTTTAAATTATTAGGTGCCCGCTGTGTGCCCTTCAAAAATGTAGGCTTAGTTACGCAACTGGCAAAATAAGAAAATAGGTGATTATTTTTTTAAATTCATGTTTATAGTTACCTAAAAGTTAATGTTTAAAATTAAGAATGTTTACTTTTGGTTACCAAAAAATTTGTCGATACCTATATTTTGTTAACTATTTTGCTCGTTTTCTTATTTTCATTAACAGTTTCTATACTGTATGTTATTTTTAAGAAGTCTTCTTGAGTTTAATAATAAAAAGTTCCTGTGTAGATTTAAAAATGTTTACTATAAGATTAGCAACAAATTTTTCTATTATATTTTGTTCGTTTTGTTATTTTTTATTAACAATTTCTATATAATTATGTTATTTTTGAGAAGTTTTCTCGAGTTTATAGTAGATAAGAATTTAAAAATGATATCCTTTAATTTTTTGATATTTACAATCGGAGACCTAAACTACGCCGCTGGCTAGCCAGTTAAAACAAAACTTTATAAAACCAATGTCACGATGACTCCGCTAAGGGATTTGGCATACTTTTTTATATGCACCTTCTCGTTTATGTGCCTTTAAGAAAGACGTATGTCGTGTTACCTGCTCAGCGTCAAACTCGAACATCGCCAATCGGCATATTTCGGATCGAGCGGCGCGTAGAACGAAGATCGGGTATCAAGTGACAGGCGATATTTTTCGGTATTTCACCTGAATTTATAACTAGAGTATTTCCAATCGAGCGAAACACTGTTCGAATATACGAGCAGTTTTTTAACTCGATCACACTACAGCGGTACATTTCCGTCGGCGTCAAGCGAAGCTCAGGTATCTAGTGAAAGATAATAAGTGACGAGCCTGAATAGATAACTCGAGCGGTTTTTTTAATAATCGAGCTATGTCGGTTATTTCAATAATCAAGCGGTTTTTCGCTCGAGCGATCACAACACTACTTTTTATTGCTATTCCTGTTAAATCTTATTTAATTCTAAAATATACTAAATACAGGGTCCGCAAACGAAGCGTGGACGGAAGATTAAATCGTTATCGAAGAACTTATCAACAATGCTAAAACAGCTTGAGATATTGAATTAAAAGCGGCATGTTTTAAAAATATTTTACATTATACAGGGTGGCCCAAAAAAGTGTGACAGCATAAAGTTATATTTTTTTAAATGGGACACATAGTATTTTATTGCATATTTAGGTTCGTATTACTATCGTTTATAAGTGACTCAAATTTTATTTAATTTGGTTTTGTAGTTTCGCAGAAATAAATTAAAAACTAAAAAAAAAGTTTTGCAGTCCTGAATAAAAAAATCAAAAAAAACAATCCAGAACTATTTTTTTAAAACCTCGGCATTTAGTGAAATTTATGACAAGAGGTCTAGAGATACTATGAATGTAATTGCGTTTATTTATTTTATACAGGGTGTTCATAATAAGCTTTCAAAAACCCCACATTTTAAAATAATTTTTCTCAAGTTTTTCAAATGGAACACCCTGTATATTAGTTGGCTATTTGACGAAGAAGTCATAGACAATTTTTTTTTGTAATACAAGCATATAAGTTATATGAAGCCGTTTTCGAAATAATTATAAATATCATAAATTATGTGGTTTAAATAGATTTTTATTGGGAAATTTTGTTATAGGTGACTAGACTAATAATTGTAAACTAAAGTAAATGTTCAAAGTAGCTTCCTTTTACTCTTAGAGATTACCGTATTTTAGTTATTTCGATATAAATTTTAAAAGACTACATTTTTGCTACTTTTATTTATTTAATTTTATTTTTTATTCTTAAGCGAGTTGCCATGATTTTTTTTTGTTTAGATTGTCACTATGACAGCCAAATAAAATTATTTACATTTGTTCAGTCGTCGAAATTAAGTACTAACTTACACAAAATGTCGAATTTTACAACTTTAGAAATGGTAAATATGATATGTGAAGGTGCAAGAAATTGCCTCCTCGCGAGCCGAGTGTATGCTGAAAGATATCCAGATATTGAGAGAAAGCCGAGACCAGAAACCTTCGAGAAGTTGTTGCAAAGATTTGTAGCAACAGGAAGCACTGCGTACACAAAAAGGATGATAATCAATAAACCCGTTATTAATGAAGAAAATGAATTGAGTTCTGTTGGCAGTAGAGGAAAATCATTAAATTAAGTAAAAGGAAGCTATTTTGAACATTTACTTTAATTTACAAATATTAGTCTAGTCGCCTATAACAAAATTTCCCAATAAAAACTCTATTTAAACAACATAATTTATGATATTTACAATTATTTCGAAAACGGCTGGATATAACTTATATGCTCGTATTACAAAAAAAAATTGTCTATGAATTCTACGTCAAATAGCCAAATAATATACAGTTTGTTCCATTTGAAAAACATGAGAAAAATTATTTTAAAATGTGGGGTTTTTGAAAGCTTATTATGAACACCCTATATAAAATAAGTAAACGCAATAATTACATTCATAGTATCTCTAGACCTCTTGTCATAAATTTCACTTAATGCCGAAGAAAAAAAAATAGTTCTGGATTGTTTTTTTTGATTTTTTATTCAGGACTGCAAAACTTTTTTTTTTAGTTTTTAATTTATTTCTCCGAAACTACAAAACCAAATTAAATAAAATTTGAGGCACTTGTAAACGATAGTAATATGAACCTAAATATGCAATAAAATACTGGGTGTCCCATTTAAAAAAATATAACTTTATGCTGTCACACTTTTTTGGGCCACCCTGTATAATGTAAAATATTTTTAAAACATGCCGCTTTTAATCTAATATCTCAAGATGTTTTAGTATTGTTGATAAGTTCTTCGATAACGATTTAATCTTCCGTCCACGCTTCGTTTGCGGACCCTGTATAGGTAAGTACCTGCACCTATTCAAAACATACTTAGAAAAGAGAAGAATACTATTAAACTATTTAAATACTTTTCAAAGTAATTAAACGTTTACAAAGTATTTAAATTTTGTATTTAATTCTCAAAAGTATTTATAAATACTTTATGTATGATTTAAATAGGTACTTAAAAGTAGTTAAATACTTATAAAGTATTTAAATTTTGTAATTAAACCTTAAAAGTATTCAAATACCAATTATAATTAAGATTTAAATACTTCATTACTTCAAAAAGTATTTAATATTTGAATACTTTTGAATTTGATTAAATATTTAGCATTTAATAATTAAATACTTTTAAAAAGTATTTGCCCAGCTCCGCGTGTGAACGATTTTTATTCGATTAAAACCGAATAATTGAAAAACGTATAATATATTGGCGTGTGAGCCCCAGCCGTCTAATGTCCACTATTCTATTTTCAGAAAAAACGAAGTCCCAAGTACATTTCGACATAAACGTCAACGACAACGAAATAGTTGTTAAACGAAGTACGAAAACAAACACGCCTGTAACGAACCGAAATGGTCATACACAAGCTCAAAATTATGGTCATCCATCTCATTAAGTTAAAGGAGAAATAAGTGAACCATAGCTGGAGGACGGGTGTCACCGAAGCATGACCTGGTAGTGCTTCGCCAAAGGAGTATTAGCTCAGTCATGGCTATGATAAAGTATTATGGGTGTACAGGGTGTCATTTTCGATACTTTTATAGGGTATCTCCGTAATTGTTAGTGCTATCAAAAAGGTAATGTAGGTGTCATGTGCTCTTTTTGGGTCAAACTTAAAATGGTAAAATAAAAATTTGAAAATTCTCGCTCGCTTAAAAGATACGGGGGAAAATCAAAAAATTGACAATTTCAAAATTACAATATATTTTCTTAGTTAAAAGAGATACAGAAAAATGTTTTCTACAGAAGTCTCTTTATGATGATTGTTGAATAATCTGCGGTTTTCAGAATAAGTATACGGGGTCAGGTAAAAAAGTTATCGGACCTAACATCATTTTTTTAAATAGAACACCCTGTATATTTTAATCTAAAAAGATACTATTTCAAATTCTCCTTTCAAATATATAACACACCATGGATGATATTGAGTTCCTAGGTGATTTATTTAAACTTTATTAGTTTGAAACAAAATAAAATATTCAGGTTAAGGTAAAAAATAACGGGAATTATCGCAAATGTTCGGAATATGTCCTTAAATGGTTACCGTCTTTCCGGATAGCGAACAAAATATACATTTTGCGCCATTTCTTCGTTTTTTTCACTTTCAATATAAACTGATATCATAACAAATTTTTCAAAATGTTGATAAGTAATTTCCACAAATGAACATGTAAAAATGAAATTGACGTTCAATGTTAATAACAACTAGAATGTCAACATAGTTGTTTCTAGGATATTAGCTTTTCTTTGATGGTCTAGTGTGGTTTAATGTAATAAAGTTTAAATATATCGCCTAGAAAACCAATATCATCCATGGTGTGTTATATATTTGAAAAGATAATTTAAAATGCTATATTTTTGGATTAGAATATATAGGGTGATAAATTTAAAAAAATAAGGTTAGGTCCCATAACTTTTGACCTGACCCCGTATACTTATTCTGAAAACGGCAGATTATTCAACAATCATTATAAAGAAACTTCTGTATAAAACATTTTTCCGCATCTCTTTTAAGAGAATATAGGGTAATTCTGAAATTGTCAATTTTTTGATTTTCTCCTGTCAAGCAAAAGTTTTCAAAATTTGATTATACCATTTTAAGTTTGACTCAAAAAGAGCACATGACACCTACATTACTTTTATGATAGCACTAAACTCTTACGGTTTTTTGTCACCGGATCTCCGGTTATAACCGAGAGATAGATGTCTAAGGGCATGCAAAATTAGTATTTTGATATTAGTGAGGCGACAACCATTTTTATATCTAAATATTGTATATTAGAAATTCTCGACAAAAGATTGTATAATACATACAGGGTGTTTGAAAAAACATGTACCATCGCTCGTCGGGTGATTTCTCACCCAAAAATAAGACAAATAGTTCCTATCAACCTGGGTCCGCAGATGTTTTGTTTGATAGATAAAAGAAATTTCGGTGTTTTCAAGATATTTCCAAAACAGCTTCACTTCGTAATTTTCCTTAAATTTGGGTTATTATTATTAAAGTACCTGGAATAGGAATAAAAATGTGTGAACAGGTTAAACGAGGGCGTGTGTGCGATCAGACCCTCTAATAAGTTTTAACAAGAAATAGGTACGACACTGACTTTTTCTTATTTTGATAGCAAAATTTGTTAGCAATTTAAATGTCAAAAAAAACACATTTCTTAATATTTATTTAAAGTCAGCCTCGTTTACACAAGACAAATCTGTTATTTGTTGTTTATGTTGTTGTTTATATTCTGTTGAATATCAAACTGAAACTAAATAAGTAAAAAAATCTGGTCTGGTATGCTATTCGCACACTGTCATTACAAAAACATGTGCTATTTTAGGTACCGTAAAATGGGGGGAAGTTCTTGACGTTGGTATTCATAACATAAGTATTTAAAATAGTATAAAAAAAATATTGTTTCTGCTATTATTTTATGTGTAGGGCAGAGAGTGGAGGATTGGACCACTTTTTAAAAAAGGTGATGTAGTTTAAGCAAAAGACAGTATTTATGAGATGTTTGCACTAATTACAATTAAATGAGATAAGCACAATTCATTAAAAGTAACAAAAACATTACAAATCCTGAACCACTCCAAGTTTTTTGCATTTTAAGAAAATGGCTCATACCTCCCCAGGGGTAGGGACGGTCGGGACAGGTTATGGGGTAGATAGGGCCTAGTAATAAAATACATTAGTCATATCTTTGATTAAACATGTTTAATACCTAAAACTTGAATAAATCGTTGGGATTGAATACTTAAGCATAATCAATCAAGTCTGTTCTTAATAGGTAAAACGTTAGTTAGGCAATAGATAGAGTATAAACCTTAAAATTTAAACTTATAAACAATTATTTATTTTTTCTTGCACAAATATCAATAAAAACATACTATCTCATATTATAATTAGCAAAAATTACTTAAAACATGATTTTAGTAGCAGATCTTGCGGTTCCAAGACAAAATTTAGGCTCTGGTAACCGCGCAACAATGTCTGCTCTCTGTAAATTTATTAAGTCCCTTGTGCCTAAAAAAGAATACTTCGTACTCTTTGTTATTTAGTTCTTTTTCGATCCTGCCCACATAATGGATTTTTGACTTTTGAAGGCTACCAAAACAAATTCCAAAATATCGTCATCATAAAGGTCTACAATATTATCTGCTTCTTCAAGTTCTAGATCAGAATGAAATGAGCTCGTCTATTTTTTAAATTATATATTTACTACCACAACCGAGAGGTGCAGGGGAGGATTGGGCCCATTGCACCCCACGTGTTCAAGCCCAATCCTCCCCATATGTAGGATTTTAGGTTAAGGCTAAATATCTTTTACATAGAGTTGAATATATTTAATAAAAAATGGTTAGAAGTAATCTCTATAGATTGTTCTTCAAGATTAATACAAAATCTAACCAAAATATGAACGTATTCGCCACTTACCTGTCTTTATTTATCTGCACTTTAAAAACCAAAATACCAGTAAAAAGACCTTTGCTACACTAAAAAATCAAACGTAGTGAAATCGGTGGAATTTCGCTTTAATAACAGAATAACTTTTATTTATATAAATTTAAAATTCAAAATAACCGCGGAATTTGAACTGTCCCTACGCTCCTCACGGCCCAATCCTCCACTCTCTCTCCCTATAGGTGTTTACTTTAAATATAGTACATACAAATTACAGAATCACCTACGAGGGTTGAGGAAAAAATTGAAATGTGGCTTTGGTTAACCAAATGGGGGTGAACTTGACCGAATACGGCTTTAGCCTATTAAAAAGGTTGCTTTCCTAATTGGGATGTAATTGACTAAATAAAACAAATTTTATTTTTTAAATATTACACACAATAAAGCAGAATTTCACACCATAATAAAATGAAAACTTAAATATTAATGCTGGGTCGTTTGAAATAAAAAATATTAAATAATAATTGGCCTCTTCGACAAATTTTTGGTTAGGGTAATATTTTTGTTATATTAGAAGTTGAAATATTATCGCTATCCTTGATATTTGGGCAGAGAAAATATTTCCCGCCTTTTGACGAAATTGACAGACGCTTTTTCTGCGTTAACTGATACAATTTATCATAAGTAATGTTTTATTGCCTTTTTAATCTTGTACCCAACTACAACCCAACAGCCTTTTTCACTACCGCCTACACAATTTCTGATCCTATTTATTTACTTTCCTTCATCAGACCTTATGTGATCGCACTATACTCCTTTAAGCGCTTTGAGTCCGTTTTATGTTTAGACACTCTCGGCATATTGAAAAAACGCGTATTATGTTATCGCAACCAAATTATTGTCGACTGTGACATTCCAAACCGCATAAAAGACTATCTAACTTGTCATCAGCTGAGATTTTACAAGTTTGTAAACTTCACCCTGCCGGTCACGTTCACCCCAGCACAACATTAAAATTGCACTAAAATGTAAAAAAAAATTTTAAAGCCCTATCAGAGTCGCCATTTTTGGTCTCTTGCGCCTGCAATGGCTATTATAATTGCACGTATTCATGCGCAGTACACCGTTCTCGATCAGCTGTCTCGCATTCCCAGAAATGGGACAAGCGCCATTTTAATTGCCATTGCAGGTGCAAGTCTGGGTAGAGATAGATTATTCTGCTATTTTTAACTGTTTATTAGTTGGTCGAAGTACCTATGCTAATGGCTATTTAAACTAACTGGTACTTAAATTAACAGCTCACATTCTTTATTAAGCATATGTAATCTTAATTCGTCGCAACTTTTTTTACCTGTTTCTTGTAAGTAGCGCAGTAGCTGCTTTAACTGGTAATCAGAAGGAACAGGTTTGTCCCTTTCTAGTTCTGGGGGTCTTTTAGGGATTTCGACAGTACGAACTGTTGTTTTGACTGTTGGCAATGCGCCAGCTGATCGAGAACGGCTTAGTGCGCATGAATACGTGCAATTATAATTGCCATTGCACGCGCAAGAGAAGAATTGTCGACTCTAATACGGCTTTAGACAAAATTTGAATTTTAGCAAAAAAGGTCATTAGTTTTATTTGATTAAAAAATTAATATTAAATATACATAAGGTTCAATAATTGGCAAACATTTAGAAAAAAATAATAATCATAACCCAAATTTCACTAAAATTACTAAATACATTTCAGAAGTATCTTAAGAGTACCGAAACAATTGGAAAATTTTGATCTCCGCATCTTTTAAACAAACATCTGCGGACCTAAGTTGTTGGGGCTTTTTATTTTATTTTTGGGTAAAGAATCACCATACGAGCGATGGCACGTGTTTTATCAATCACCCTGTATAAGGCGAAATATCCAGCGGGATTTTCGAAAGATACTACCTTTCATTTACTTATATTATTGGGCTTATGCTGGCGTGATTCGTGATACAAAGGTATTATTAACTATCTGAAAATTCAGAATGTTCTTTAAACCAACTTATATTCATCGCAAAGTAAGTCCTTATTTGAAAAAAATATGTAACCAAGCCTTCTTCCCTAAAAATGTCAATAGATTTTTTTTTGGCTTATTAATAAATAATGTTTAATTAGGTATGTTGTATTTATTCTTGTCCAGTATACAGGGACATTCCCGCTGAGTGGCTTATTGAAAGATCACGGAAACTTCCGGTTATACCGGAAGTGGGGGTCAACTGGCTTATTTTAAGTGCAGCACCCTATATATTATTCCATTTATGGATTCTACGCAAGATTCTAGACAGATTTCGTATATTATGTGTAATAAATACCTAAGTCTAAGTATGTTTGACTTATTTAAGGTTTTATGTCTAAAATGACGTTTGCGAACTTTAAAATATTTAAAAATATTTATTAATTTTTCCTATACGGAAACCTCTATTATTTAATTTGGCTTGGATGCCTTGTTGAAAGGGACATCCTTTATCAGATTTTTTTATAATATTGTGATAACTATTTATACTATTTATAAAAAAATAAGATTAAAAATAAGATAAAGGACACTGCAAAAATCTACATTTTCAAATGGAAACCCCCAAATTTTATAATTATTTTCTTTTCAGCATTAAAAATAAGGGTGAGTTTGTATAAGGTTGTCTATTCCGAAAATTTGTAGTTTTCGAAATATTACCAATTTAATATTTTTATATGGCGATTTGTTGCAAATTTTAAGTTCAGTTAATCCTAATTGGCTATGACGGCGTTGAAAAACAATCAAATGCCAAAGAAATAAATTGGTCGCTAAGGTCTAACTAGGGTCGCGAGGTTTAAATTTTGAAATCGCAGGACACACGTTTGAAAATGGAAGGACATATTCAAATAAGGAAGGAAATTTTTAACTAAACTAAAACACAATTTATTTTATATAAAAATAGTTCTTTTCTAATATAAGTGTAATAGTTATTTAAAATACCTTTAAAATGCTGTAAGAAAATCCATTATTTGGTTGAAAAAGAATATTTCTTATCACACTTGACGGCTTCCAAGAGATTATTAATTTTAACTGCCATATTATAAAATTATTTGCAAGTTAAACCAAAATCTGTTTTAATCTAAAGCTCTGCTTTAATATGGCCAATCAAGAGCTTATTGCGGCTGTCGTTTCAGGCCGCATTACACAAAGAAAAAACTTCTTTCAGAGTCAGCATTTAATTAAACCATATATTCAAAAACAAATTGTATTATTTTCAAAAAATTATTCATTTCGGGATTAGCTATGTGAATAGAGCCTTCAGGTAAAGTGCAAGCTTTCTCAAAGGTGGGCTTCATTATACAAAATTCTTCATATAAATTATCAAGGTTCATTTTAATGTACACGTTAGTAACAATTTCCAAGACTGAATCAAACTTAAACGGTCTTTTTAGAGAAAAAATAGATAATTTTGAAAACAAATTATTTTCTGAAAAAAAAATGGCGCTGAGTTATATCTTAAAAACAATTTATAATTTTTGGGTATTTATGAAATCCAGGACATTAGGCGTCCTGTCACAAGTCTCCGCAGCGAGCCTCAAATCCAGGACAACCTGCGAAATCCAGGACACCTGGCAACCCTAGGTCTAACTTAAGGTAATATTAAAATATCGACCCTAACTAAATCTATTTTTCCTACCTTTTCCGCTTTGGCCAAGTTTATCCACAATTTTCTCCATGTGGAAAATTTCTTCTGGTCGCTAAAATTATACTGCATTTCCTTGCTGGCATAACGCGTGCTTAGTGGGGACCTGTAGTTGCAGAATGGACTTGTGTAATCGATACGTTCTCCGTCGACCGCCATTACGAACCGAGCACTTTTTTAATTGCGAAACGAATTAAATTAGGAAACGTTGAGATTCCGTAATTATTTACGATTAAATATCACTGAGATTTAAAGCGCTACTAAACTAACATAACCTATCTCGACGAAAACATTTCTGTGTAAACATTATTTAATCGAAATGTGGATCGGCGTTTGCGTCAGCGCGTGAATTGGACAGGGCCGTACGCAAGAAAATGGCATCCGATTTCGAATCATAAATAAATAGTTTGGTTTGATTAACAATGACTATTAATGTCAATAGTAAATGACTATTTATGCAAGTAACATTCATTACTATAATTGGTTACAGTTCAGAATACTGTTATTCTTGAGACTTTTTAAAAAATACTTACTGTATTCACGTGTTGTACTTAGACTTGACAGAAACCAGGGTTGCCAGCTGGACCTTTTTTTCGTAATAAATTGCATTGAAATTTAAGAACAGAAGGAAGGTTTTTCGTAATAAAGATCAGCAATACTTATAATATTGATACTCAGCATAAAGCTATCGATTTTCTTTTAGGTGTCGATTGTAAGTTAATTTCGCCATAGGTCGTCCTGTTTGGTGACGAGCCTGACTCAAAGTGATGTGAATCAGTGGTGCCACACGCTGTATTATTATCGGGGTAGATTTCTGGAAAGAGCGGGGTAGAATTGGACCGATACGGGGTAGAATTTATGCCGATACGTTATTAATATACTGCTATATTAACATTTTGTCATATTCCCTCGCTAAATATTTTAGCACCTCGCTATGGTATCTACCGTGAAGCAATTGTTTACTGTATTTTTGCTCGAACGGGATAGATTTGCTTGAGGGGAGCGAGAAAGTGAAATCATGATGAATCGGGGTAGATCTACCCCATGAAAGTGAAATCATGATGAATCGGGGTAGATCTACCCGATTTGGGGTAGCTGTGGCAACGCTGATGTGAATCCAGTTGCACCTTCCGGCAATAATACTTATTTTTGGTAAGCAGAGATGAGAATTTGCGTTGCCAGTTTCCACCCATAGACGTGCGCGCCTATGCCTTAAAATACTATATTTTAACTAAATTAAATTACTACTATGTTATTAGTACAAATTCCTATTATACAGGGTGTCTGTAAAAAGTCTTTACAAAAACCTACCACATATTTTTCGGACCAGAATTAGGCGATTTAAGGAAACTTACCTTAGTACAAAGTTGCTTAGGTTGAGCACTGGACGGCGCAGAAGTGACAATTTTAAAATCGCCATTCTGTTAACTCAAAAACTGCTATACCATTTTTCCAAATTGATACGTTGACATATCTTTATGGAGCAAGAAAACCCATATCACAATTCTGAATAATATCAATCCAGGGGCGTAGAACCTGGGTTTTTTACTAATTGCTTGTTTCAGATCTCTACGCCAATGAAACAAGAGGGGTTTAGGCATCAACTCATTTGCTACAAAAAGAGATCCTCATGATAAGACTCGATTCCTCTGACTGTTTTCTAGAAATTTGCATTTTAAAAATGTGCAGTAGTTTTTACCAAAAAATCAAGTGACAGCATAGCTCTAGAAGGTCCTTAAAAAGCTCATTAGACTAAAATTAGACCAATTGAGAAAACTTATCTAAGTGCAAATTTCGGCAAAATCGTATAGACCGTTTTAGATTTAATCCAAAAAAATCATTTAAAGATTGTCACTTCAGCGCCGCCTAGTGCCCAAACTAAGCAACTTTGCATGTAGGTATTAGATATGACTAATAATATTAAAATTGTTTAAATGTATGTAGATACGTAATTGTCCATCGCCAAATATTAAAATTATTTCTAACACAACCATCACCGATCAAAACAACATTTTTAAATTGAAACCGGAAACAAATTGTTCTATTGAAACAACAAAACTGCAAATTATGAATATTATGATTTGTAGGTATTCGGACGATGCATTCCGTCAAGAGCGCGGATTAGATCAGGTAGGCGCGGCAAGCGACGGCTTGTGCAGCAACAGCGAAGTGACAAAGATCTTAGGAAAGATCCCCAACGCTTTGTGAATATATGAGAATGCATATAAATACTAGATTTCTGTTTAAGCATATAAGTAGCACTTTGTTATATTAGAGTCTAAATCAAAATCTTCTTCATCGGAAGAAGATAACAACGCACACTGTCCATGTTTATATCTCGATGTCGAGGGACTACTGTGCGAAGCTCAAGCGAGGCTGTGCGGTGCTATGGTATAAGGCTATGTGCGAGGGACGGTGCGCCGTTATGGCCATACACTAGGGCCTAGCCGCATAGCGACCCCTGCGGGCCCGGTTTCGCCGCCAATGGTGTGCGAAAGTATTTTTTAGAAGACAATGAAGTTGACGTTTCTTCTGTAACGTTTTTTTTATAATTTGAGTCAAGAAAGCGGCTAAAAACAAGCGCTTTTTTAACACAGTCGAATTCTCCCACTACCGATAAGCATAATCTTCGTGAGCTCAGATGCATGTTTAGCGTATATTCTGTTATTTTGCAGTTCACCATTTCGTCAAAATTTGCATTTCAATGTTTTTAATTTGTAACGGCCACCGTCAACGGTACCGGCAAACGGAACGTCAAACTTATAAATTGGACTTTTGCAATATTAGTACTCAAAACCAAACAAACCCAAACACCCTGGATGTTTTTTACTCATAAATAAAGAGGAAAGTATGTAAGTTGGTTTTGACTGAGAAATCAAGTCAAGATGCAAGTATCTGTGATATTGAAAGAAAATTGTCTTGACAATGAACAGTGGGATTGATTCTTAAGGTACAGTACGTTTCACAAAATTTGGATACGACTTAATGATTTCCTGGGTCGGTCCCATTGTGTCGACAAGAGCTTGGCAATAAACAAGTGAAGTATGAAGGGACGGACTAAGGAAAACAAGTAATGATATGATTATATTAATGTAATCAAATGAAATAACATTTTTTAAAAATATTACTAGTCATATTTAAGTATTTACATTTATAATGTCATTCTATAGATAGTTCTCTGTCGCTATCGCTATCCTCATCAGAATTAATTATAATTGGATTAATTATACGATCCAGACTAATAGACGAATTTTCTACAGTTATTACTTGACGGACTGAATTTTTCCAACTACCTTGGGGAATATCATTAAAGCATTTTCGTATTAATTCTACAACACTAGAACTTAAAGTCGGAGAAATATTTTCAGACTTAACAAGTGATTTTAACTGGTGACACATATGCTCTATGGGGTTAAAAATGCAATAATAGGGTGGGAGCCGTAGCACTGTATGTCCAATTTCTTCTGCGTCACAAACATATACTTTTTTTATACAAAATGTCTTTAAAACTTCTAAAAGATCACTTTTTTTATAACTTTCTTCAAAATATATTCGCCGCCATATACTTCTGAATCTCCAATTTTGTATTATTTGAGTTTGGAGCTTTATGTAATTGGCGACTGTGATAGCTCGCATTGTCCATTACTATCACGCTATTCTGAGGAATGTTTGGTAAAAGACAATTCTTGAACCATTCCTCAAAAACTAACAAATTTTACAACAAAAAGATATTTAAATATAAATTAAGCAACCTAACCTACCTGATGTGCCTATATTTAATTATAATTATTACAATCCGGTCCTTTCCACATAATAATAACAAACGGTCATAAATAATGGGATGGCCCCAGGTACTTTTACTGCAGTCATTAAGTTATATCCATTTTTCGTGAAACAATCTATATTAGTTATAGAAAATGGTTATTTAATGCGGCTCTGTTAAAGATTTAACAACGTTTTACGTAAACTGATAAACTCTTGACATGAAAACATATTTTTATTTTATTTTATGCCCCCAATGTACAGTGGTCTCGCTATAGGTCATGTAATTCATAGGATATGATATTCCGTTATAAATAAATTTATTGCATTTCAGGGTCATTATCGAGGAGACATGGGGTTTTATATCTTATTAAATATACCAAAATTTAAAATACTAGCACAGTCAAAGATATGGTAAACTACATATCCCATTATCCATTCATAAAACGCTTGGAAAGTGAAGCTGTGATTGTGTCAAATGCTATTGAAAATCAGTAATGGGTGGAAGAGAGAACTACATGTTTGTTAGCTGAATGGCAACAATGTTGAAGTCTGGGTTATATCAGATGGCAAAATATTAAAACATATCCATACTTACCGATGAAAAGATAAATCCTAATTTAAATGGTCCACTGTTTTACAAACTACGCATGAATGCAACGTGATTGTTTATAATAAAGACGATTTTCACCAATAATCAATCCATTAGATCAAAGCGCCAAGGTCGCAATGTTTACGAGATTAGCAAGTCATTCATCTTTTGCGTCCGAATCGTAGCGCAGTTGTAAAATAAAAATAGATGTTGCCAGAGCAATTGGATTAGTTCAAGATTCGTTTGATACTTTTAAGTTTAATAATATATTTTTTAAATAATCTCTCACAGTTTATAGTAAGATTCTTGGAAAATAAATTTATTTTAAGAGCGGATTTCTTAAACTAGTTGTAATTGCCAAATTAACAAATTTTTAATTGGGATTTGCAAGATACCTCTGCGATAAATATGTCAATTTGGATATGCTGTAATAATGACCGAATGACTGTTTGCATTCGTTGCGTAGGCTAGAAATATACATTTTTTATCTCTAGTTTGTAATATCTTTGGAGAAGTGGGGATGAAGGGGTGGCTTGTGACGTCACCGAGTGAGTTATTTATCTCTCTTATTAAGATTTATATTGCTGTCAGCGTTTTCTCTCTTTTAAAGGTATTAAAAGGTTTTACGCATTTAGTGGTATGTGAAATGAAAGAATAATATCACGGTATTTAGGTATATTTATTTCATGAACATACAACAAAAATTCAAGCTAAAATATGACCTAGATATAAACAAATCAAACTATTTCTTTTAATATAGTCCATCTGTCAGTGGAGTGAAATTATGAAGAGGTAAATACACTCATAGTTTGCTTCAGTAGTTAAATAAACAATATTTTAATTTCCATACATGGTTCGAAGGCATATCAGCTTCAGTGGAAAATACTTACGAAGTAAATGGCAAAACAAATAAAACAGTATCGATTCTATTTTTTTGTTTCTATCCTATAATAGGATAGAAACAAAAAAAGCGGAAACACCTTATATTATAGGTATTTCTATTAAATTTCTTTGCCTGGTTATCCATATCACAAGTGAACACAGCTCATTTTATGAAAATTCAGATATTTATTTTAATAAACACACACTACTAAATAAGAAAAATTCTGGTGAACTTTCAAAATTTCCATGGAAACAAACTACGGCAAACGGCACTACGTGGCGACCAGTGTTGCCAGAAATGTTTGATCAAAAGAATAGGTTGACGGTTCGGAACCTAATAGAATAGTAAAAGACGGTGTCGGAGTAAGAAAAAGAGGTCGTTACTTTCCTATGATATGGGGGCAACCTCCAGATTGAACATATGGGGAGCCTCACAACGAGAATGAACATATAAAGAATTGTTAAAATAGTAATGAATATATTACAATTGTGAAAGACTGACAACGCTGGTGGCAACGAGCAGGGGTCGCCGAGCAGCTTCGGCTATCGTCGATCGGTTTCGATGGCGCGGCGGTTGTTTTAAAAGTTTGTCGGAATCTTTTCTTATTTTAGTGGTATTTTAGCTGTAATGTGTGTTATATTTCAATGAAATTAATATACGTAAATACTTGTCATATATTAGTCTTTCATTTCACATACCATTAAATGGATAAAACCTCCATAAGAAATTTAAAAATCACTATCCCTGTGACGTCACTGCGCGCGGCCGACGAGATTGGAACGATTAGATATCTTACCTATAGTTATTGTATCATGCATCTACCCTCCCAGCGATTTTCCCCAAAGTCGACCAAATTCACAATAAAATTGACATATTTTTCCGATATTTAATTTTATTTATTCGAATTGATACAATAATTATGTTGCAATTACAAGTAGTAATTAATTAATAAATTAGTTAAGTTCTCTTCTTATTTTCAACGATCTGTAGATATTTGGACAAGAATTACACACGTTACTGCTTATCTTCCAACTATGACTAACTATTATTGTTCCGTATATTTAATTTCTAATAAACTAGGTACTTCGAACACTCCGTATACAACCATATCTTATCAGTAGATTATTCACAATTATTAATTTTTATCTGCTTCACCTCATTCTAGTGTGGCGCAGGTGCTTCCATCTGAACTAAATTAAATATTTTTGTCGAAAAAAACGAAAGTGTGAAAAAAATTGTGTCAAAATGATCTTGGAGACAATTGGCTCTATTATTGTTAAGCTGGTTAAATTGGTAAGTAATTGGCACTCGCTGGTTATATTTGCATACGAATATTTGATATTGGGCGTCAACATTACAGCTTTTACTGATCTAAGCTGACTAATAGATAGCGATTTCCACTATAATTGGTATGTTGCAAGTAGACAACAGGTTAGTCGAACAGTAATATTAAATTATAAGAAAGCAGGTCTCAAATTGAGAAATTTAAGATACATATGAAGGAAATTACAAGTTAAACCATTATATTGTTAACTTCATATACGAATATGATTCATAAATAAAAAATTAAAACTGTACTAGTATTAATTGTTTTCTTAAGTTTGGTTGGTTTATTACAATTTTAACCGATAGAAATAGATTCTAGAGCTTAGTACAGAGTAGTTTACGTCCTGGTATGTCTGATTGTACGGCGTATCAGCAGCAATCAAGAAATTCCTTATAGTACAATATACGATAGTGGTATAGTATTTGCAGAATTATACCGTTGATCTTTTGACTGCAATAAAACCTCGACCCCTCCCTTCGACCATAAAATAAATAAGGAAATACCAAATTTTAAAACCTTTTCCAGCAGAGCCGGACCAGGTATACAAATTCAATTTGCATATTATAATACAAAGTGATTTTTAATAATTTTAATCTTTAGTGGTTTTCCGGCGAGTAATTTTTAGTTAGGCCTATTAGTGGTAGAATGTGGCGTCCTTGGAATTGTGCTGATAGGGGGGCATCTTCAAGTGTAATTTTTAAATGAAGCATTTATCTACTGATGCCAAACTAATAATTAAAAATGTGTATCAATCGTTGTTGAGTAGAAACTTTAATTCGATGGATGCTTTAGCAGAGAGGTCTACTTTGACAAAAACTCCTTTATCTTCGGTAAGAGACATAGTACTTAAACCTGTTAATCCTAGAAAAAATCGGAGTGATTCTGGCACATTTAGAAGCATCAGCTACAACCATAGCAGATTCTTCTTTAGATTACCATCAATATACCGACGCACAACTTTTTGAAGATTGGTTTAAACATAAACTCCTTAAAAATATACCTGGAATTGTAATGGACAATGCTAGTTATCATAGTCGGCAAGCAAAAATCATTCCCAATTCTAATAATACAAAAGTAGAAATTCAAAATTTTATGATTGAAAATGATTTATATTTTGAAGAAACTTACAAAAAACGAGAACTGCTAGAAGTATTAAAAGCTTTTAAAATAAATAAGGAATACGAGTGTTACAAACTTGCAGCAGAAAATGGACATACAGTGTTGCGTCTTCCTCCGTACTATTGTATATTCAATCCTATTGAGCTAATATGGCACCAATTAAAATCCAATATTAGGAGAAATATTATTTCTCCTACATTAAATGCATCTGTAGTAGAATTAATTAAAAACGAAGTAAGAAAAATTTCTGCAGACAGCTGGAAAAACTGTGTACAGCATGTACTTAAGGTGGAAAATTCTTACAATTGTATGATTACAAATGTTCAACCCTTAATTATAAGTTTAGGCTTTGATGAAGATAGTGATAGTGATACAGAGTTAAATTTTGAATAAATTATCAATAGTTTCTTAGAATTGAATTAATTTTTATTGTACTTGTTATCCTAATAGTTATACTTTTAAATTATATTATTTTCAATTATCATTAATTGTTATCATTATTTTACATACTAAAAATACCTATCTATTTATTTTAAATTATAAAAATAGATCATGTGGTGTGATATACATTTTCAAGCCGGCCCTGATCCCATTTATTAAGCTTTGAAGAGGTTCAGGCGTATACAATAGGGTTTAATCAGGTAGTTTATTTATGGCAGTAAGAGTCAACGGTATAATTCTGCAACAACTATATTAATTTGGTTGTTTTTGTATTCTCTGAAAGCCTGGTTTTAAATCAACTTGGACTTGTGGAAGAAAAGCTTGTTGTATGCACGTTCATTTCGCAGAATCTAAACTGGTATATCAATATTTTAGTATCTAACTAATTTTAAAAAGTTTCTTCTGATTAATAGAAGAAATGTCTTGAAATATGCATAACTCCAAATATTATACAAAATAAAATGGTATGAAAACAACTCCATCCAAAATATAAACGCGGTTGATGAAGCAGTTCTGTATTAATCATTAACGACATAATATAACTATGAGTCACTTATTACCTTACCTTTGCGTTATTTTTAACAAATTTTTGTAAACAAAAAAACCAATTTACTTTGAAAACTAAGCGGAGATGTTTCACAACACAACACGGCATTTGACGACATTTAATCAACTCAGCCATATTCATGTTCTTTTTAAATTTGTGAGACTTATGCATACTTAGGCTATATCTAGTGACAATTTTCCTAAACTGAAAATATTAGCTTATAGTTTCGGCCGCAGTCTACCAGATTCCGCAAATATCGCGAATTTCATAAATTTGGACTTATGCATGTTCCATTCTATTTTTGATCTTTTTTAACTAAACCATTTAAAGATATATCTGGGTTAGACCCTGGCCTCGACGTAACAACGAATTTACCATTTCTTCTAAATACGTTGTATTATCGAAAAAAATGTTTCGTAAATATTTATTGTCACACTTAAACAGTTGTGACTTCTGTTAAACTAAAAATGAAAAGAGAGAGAGAAAAGAGAAAATGAAGAAGAGTTGTGACAGCGTGTCACAACTATCCTATTAAAGGTTATTTTCTGGTTAGCTTATTTTACATGCTTTTTGCAATGTTTTTTTCTGCTTTTTTCTGTTCCTGTTCGTTTGCTTTGGTCAATTCTTACAACCTAAGTTTGATATAATGATGCCATAGTTACTAATAAAAGATTTACTGTTATGTTAATGTTTCATGTTATTGTAGATTCTACAATTATGCCTAATGATAATTAAAATAATTTTATGCAAAAAAACGTGTGTTTTGTTTATAATTTATATAAAAGTAATTTTATCTATTAAAATTAGTCTAGATATACAGCTGTCACAACTTACCTTGGTACCTATCAAAATTTGCCTCGGTGTTAGGAGAAAAGAGCGTAGTTTCAGTTTTCGTCAATTTTCTCAGAAACCTTATAACTTTTATTGACTTTGATGACTGTTTTTAAAAGAGTAAGGATTGAGCTACATTGCGGCATACAATTCATAATGGTGGCATGTTCCTTTATTGAGATATGTTCTTTTAAGTAAAAATTGTCACAACCCTCCTTGGTCTCCCCTACCTATACAATAATTGAAGCGTTTCTCGAAAAAACTTTATAAATCCAAAATTAACATATTCGGGAAAATGTAGACGACTTGTCTTGTTTTTAGATGGACACGCCAAATTTCATATTTAAATATTATGAAATCCGTGACATTTTCAAGGGAAATAAATACCTATAAGTACATGGGAATTCCGAAACAGGTCACGTCTATTTCTGCGAAATTAGACTTATTAGAGTTTTCCGAGAACCACTTCAAATGTATACTAATAATTATCATTGTTCAGCTCAATCTAAATTATACGAAACGGAGGAAATAATTAACTAAAAGATTCAAGATATTCTATCGGATGAAGAAGAATTTTCGGCCCTTATTTAAATTTTGTTGTCTACTTTAATTAAAACAATTCAAAATAGAATATGACGTGCTCGATTCTCGGCACAGAAAGATAAGCAATTAACGAATTAACAAACAGGAAGCAAATTAATTGTATTTCAACCTGTGAAGTATTTTCAAACGCGTTGCAATGCAACTATGTGCACAACGAATTATTATAAAACGCTTCATTTTAGTTTAGGCTAATTTAAACTACAAAGTTTAAAAATTGAATTTAAACAAAACCTATAGTACCGGCCGTAAATAACACCATTACTTACTATTACATGAATAATATCACAAGTAATGAATGATCCTCAAAACAACATTTTTGTTATAGGTTTTGAACCTTATTATCATCATAATCTATCGAGTGGGTTTTGCTGGAGGCTTTCTAGGAGTCGGCGGAACATGGAACTTGTACGAGGAAAAAAATTCGGATGTGGAGATTATCGCCTCGGGAGTATTCGTCGGATACTTCGTCTACACCGCAGTGTCGTTGGTCAGCATGTGCTTCGCTAGCAGCGAAAATAAAACGTAAGGAAACTTTTACCGTAGAATGTTTGCAATTGAGTAAGGAATGTCAACATATTGACGGATCTTCTTTCCTCCCATTTTATTGCGCACAAATAACACCTAATTTAATTTTTCTTTTTGGGTTTCATAATGGCAACATTATGAAATGCAAAAAAAATTGAATAACCTGCCACTTTATGAAACTGAAATTTTTTTATGTTGGCAGCAAGTAGGGTTCGAATTTTAGGCTTACTTTGATTTCGTTGAAATTAGTTTTCTAGGCATTATGGATTCGACAGAATTTTTTTATAGAAGACTTTAAAATACTAACCTTTAACCTTGCAAATAGATCATTTTTACTAGATATTTATCTGAAATACCTATACTCGGATATATATAACATGCTGGAAATATATAACATGCTGACGGTGTCCGTCAACTAATTTCTAGTCATAGCTATAAAACAACATAGCCCAAAAATAATAGAAATATCTTCCAGTTTATTCTCTATTTCTAAAGTTTTATTCAATAAAGTACTATTTTTATTTTTAATTTAATATAGTATTATACATATTACTTTATATATACATATTTATAGTTACTGTAGATATTTCCTGGGCATTAATTGTTATTCCTGTTAGATTCTGTGTCGACACAATATTTTGTTCAATAGTATTATTTATTATTTTGTTCAATATTTTAAACTTTGTTCTTCTCGCACCATAACTCGAAGTTTTGCATATTCTTTTTAAAAGTTTTTCTAGATTATTTTTTGCAATTTCTCATATTTCTGACGGAGTACAACTTCTTCCTGACTCGTTTTTATTAACTTATAATATATTTATTTTTAATTATGACGGATGGGAAGAAGCTTTGTTGTGTTCAATTGTTTCTATCATGGCATATTTGATACTTGGAACATTTTATTAAATTGTGAAAGTATTGCCAACCCAAAAAGAAAATATTAATTCAAATGGAAAAAATCTACTATATTTTCAGACTTTAAAGACCCAAATAGAAAAAGTATTATAAAATACACGGTTCATAAGACAGTTAGAGCACTTGTACTTTAGTTAGTACTTACCAGTTAAGGTAAAATTAAACGCGTGCTATAAGATAATGTATTATGAAACTTGTATCTTAATATACTATTAAGCAATTTTGCTTATAGTATTCAATGATAGAATAGCATATAACCACCGACCTATAACTATGGATACGTACAACTTTTGGTGTGCGCAGTAAAAAGTTAAATTTTATGGGTGAAAAAATGGGTTGGTGTGCACGGTTTTCCGGTCATATTTTCAAAGGTTGCTCGTCGGTTGTCTTGCGCACAGCCGTCATATAGGCAACCCCGCCGTTTTGTTGCCGGTTTGGTTGCCAACCAACGATGTAAATCAAAATAAATTCTAGAAGTAGCCTTTCAGTAATGGCCGCAAGGACTTCTTTTATGCGATACAAATAGATTGTTTATTTCCCAGTAAAGGTCTTGATGTGTCAAAATATTGCCGTGTAATCACATTCAGTTAAGGTAAATAGTTTATCAGTCGGCATTGCGCATGATATCTGACCATCGGACAGTTCAAATAAGTAGTTTATTCTCGTCGTTCATCAAAATAAAGTTTTACCACATGAGATTGGAAGTGGAACCATATTTTGACATTTACTACCAAAGAAAATATATCATGAGAAATGTTAAGTCCAGCTTAATAAATCGAAACTCAAACGAGAGAGAAAAGAGAGTGAGCGAGAGAGAGAGAAAATTTTTAGTACGCCACTTGACTACCCGTAGCGTTTGGGCGGTAAATTTGAAAGAAGGTTTTACTAGTTTTAATTTATTTATTCATCAACTTTTGTACGCGTTTTTATTAATTTAAATCGGGATGCGACAAAATCGAATCACGACTTAAAGTAATAAAGAAACAAAAATCAATATTTTATGGGATAAGACGAGACATTTTTGTGTTATTTAATTAAAAACACTTGCATATATGTAAATAACCAAGATTATATTATTGAAAATGAAATGTTCATAGGCAACTAAGAAAATTGTATACATATTTCACAGTCTAAGCCACAGTCCTTCTGTCTATTCCTATAGAATTTGAAATACGTCTAAACATTTTTTGATTGCTATTATAATAAGTGCAATAAAATACATAAAAAACAATATAAAATATTCCATTATACTAATGCTATCAGGTACAATTTAGTCTAGGGAGGGTGGAAATCACATATCGAGGTGGAAGTCACATATTGGGTAGGAAATCTCATCGGGTAGGAAGTCGTATATCAGGTAGGAAATCACATTGGGTAGGAAGTCTCATCGGGTAGGCGTCATAAATGGAGTAGAGTCTCAAAATTAGGTATGAAGTCTGAGATCAGTCACAATCCATGTAATTCGTGTAGTGGCCTCTGAAACAAAAGGAATAGAAGCAGTATCGGCTCAACACTCGATTTTTCTGAATTGTTGTCTGGCCTAAAAATCTGTTGGGCTAAAAATCGGTACAGTTCAATTGGGTCATCATCAGGGTCCCATTTATACTGTTGTAATCGGTTGATAAAAATTTTGTACCTTATTGAGCTATTCCAAAAATTACTAAGTCAATTATTGAAAAATAAAACTATTCTATTTTATAATTACCTGTGTGGAAACCAATAAGAAAACATACAAGTACATCAGGCATCTTTGAAATGAATATACTTTTTAAAGTAATGAAAACAACTATAAAAAATAAAATCGAAAACGTGATTAAACTTTGGGTTAAACAAATGTTAGGTTGACTGGTGACTTGACACTGTTGACAGCGTAAGGTTTTCAATTAGTAACTGGATCAGCTTTTAAACTAGTTTAGTCCTTTTCTATCCTTCTTCTTCATATGTCAAAAAGAGGGGACAAAAAACTGGTCAAACGGAAACCTCAATAAAGAGAATGCCCCATGAAGTGCGAGGATGGCGCCACTTTTTCCCTGGACGTCAAGTGGCACATTCTGCTGCAAAAGCCCTAATTCAGAATTTCACCGGGGTGATTACCACTATAATTGACAGAACGAATAGTTACTTGGGTACTTAACTTTAACTGTGATGGTTTTATTTCATATCGTAACAAGGGTGGATACTGGATATGAAATCTCTCCTCTCTAAGTTTCTTAAAACTTTCTATAAGCACAAGTTTGTTTGTTATTGTCTATATGATGTTGTAGATAGAAAGAAGATTTTATTACAGAACGGCGCAAAAAAATTTAAAATAAATACAGGGGCTTTCGAAACATTTGAAAAAATCTAAAATTTGACTGATCTGCCTTTGTTCGAAGAGATATCCAAGAATAAAATACACTTTCTCATTGCTACTCTTTCTTCTCCACAAGATGGCATCATCAGATCTTTAATATAACGTTTCGTCTTTAGGTCACCATCATCAACTTAATTTTTTTAAATACGCGCATGGATTTTTTGTTTAAATTATGAAAAATGACCGAAATCTACCTTCAGTGGTATACAACACTTACTGGTTCTCCGACGTTTTGTTCCTTAAATTGATCATCTTCATTAAAATACCCCTATTACGTTCCTGTAATGTACTTTTGTTTCGAAGAAACTGAAGATTTTAAAATTATTATTTCTATTTCTGTCTATTGTTATTACGTACTGCTACTGTTTTTCTTTTATTTCAAACTAATAGTTGTATCAAATTTCTACTTAGTGTAAGTACAATTAATTTATTTTATTAATACAAATAAAATTTGACTCTCAAAGACTAAGACTTTTAAAAGAGGCATTGAGTTTTACATTTTCGAATTATACCGAATTTAAAAAAAAATAAATTACAGGAATGTATTAGGGGTATTTTAATGAAGATGGTCTATTTAAGGAACAAAACGTCGGAAAGCCACTAAGGGTCGTATATCACTAACGTAGATTCCGGTCCTCTTTCATAATTTAAACAAAAAGATCCAGACCCGTATTTAAAAAAATTAAGTTGATGATGGTGACCCAAAGACGAAACGTCGCATGAAAGATCTGATAACGCCATCTTGTGGAGAATAAAAAGTAGCAATGAGGAAGTGAAATTTATTTTTGGACATCTCTGCGAACAAAGTCAGGGAAAGCCAAAAAACGAAACACAAAATTTAGATTTTTCCAAATATTTTGAAAGCCCCTGTATTTATTTTTCATTTTTTGGCAGCATATCATTGGGCCCATAATTACGCAACTTTGCACCCAATTTAACCGACTTCGTATCTCTTACCGTTTCCGAAATCCCAATGGCGAAGGCCTAATTTGTAACACCCTGTATACAAGAGGTACAGTTTAGGTAAGTAACCGTAAACGTAATTTTCCGGTACTCGGAACTGTCCGGCGTTGGGACAATCTCCCCTATCTATTAAAACCTGTATCACCTGGAAGGTATTTTGAAATTGTGATTCGTGTTCTTATTCTACTGAAATTGTTGTCATAAAGTTAGTCACGGAAGCGTCTCTTAAGGTTCGTATACATATCTAATTGACACCATATATATTTAATTCGTTTCGCAATAATCCCTTACCAACCCAGGTAATGTGGCAATCAAGCAATAAATAAAGTGACTTAATGACAAAACTATCTGACTATCTTTCATATTTACTTTATTTATCACTCTTTATTCATTTGAAATTTATCTATGTATTTTATCCATATAATCAGTATTTTTACAGTAAATATTACGATATTTAACCATTTATAAAAATAGTAGGTAATTGCTCGGATAACTTAGCTTATACGATGTGTAACGATACAAGAATGTATGATTTACGAATCCTTCTTTTCCAGGAAAGCGCCAAAAATGTTCTTATTGTTCCACAATAATGACAATGACCCATTTTGTTCTTCCTTATTTTTTGCATGACGCCGAACAGCAACGTCATTTCTACGGATACGAGTCCCCTGAGATATCTAGGTTACAGGGTCGTGCTGCCCATAAGACTCAATATTTACAGCATTTATGCAAAATTTTGAAAAATTACCATATGTATACAGGGTGATTCATGTCGAGCTTGAGCTTTATGGAATTGCTGAACATAGGTTTCTGAAACTTTGGGGATTTAGGTTAATCGATACGCTCTCTTTAACTAAAATATTCACATGTTCCTGCCATTTCCGGTTATACCGGAAGTAGCTGTCAACTTTCGTTTTTTAACTACAATATGGTTTATTTTATTATATTTTTCGATTAACCTTTAAATTGTAAGCAAATTTTATAGAACATCTTTTTGTCTCACTTTGCCAGTTTTTGAAATATCTGGTATTTTTGTAAATGTTTGGCAAATTCATGGTTTTTTCTTTCATGAGCAAACACGAGCACTATAGGAAAAATCCTTTAGGGCACTCTGGGAGTGGTGCGTGTACGCAAAAAGCGATTCACGTTGGTTTTGAATCGTTGGAGGTTATATTCCTTGGGAAAAACGACCTCGGGAAGGTCGTTCCACAAGGATGAAGTTCTCGAGATGAAAGAATTCTTAAATAATGAAGTTCGAGGAGTACTAAGCTTAACCACATATGGATGGGCGGCAGTGGTTCCTCGTGTATTTCTGCTATTCGTCGCTCTGGGCGGAATTAAGAGGGCAAGGTCAGCCGAGCACCTTCCATGAAAATATCTGTAAAAGAGAGTCAAATCCCCAACCTGTCTTCGATGTTCTAGGCTGTCGAGGTTCTTCGTCAGCTGGTGATGAGATAATCCACATAATTTTTTTTACCTTAGCTCTTGGACTAAATAAATTTTCTTACTGAATAGCTAGAAGATCATCAACTCTCAAAAAGATTTGAAACTGGGCAAAAAATGTACAGGGTGGTCACAATTCAAGGTTGATTGTGAAAGAATTCAACCATTAAATACTTTCTTATTTTAAATGAAACACCCTGTATATTTTTATTTTATTTGATGGGAAATTAGTTGTTCTTCATAAATAGTATTTACTATTCTATAAATATATCAAAGCATTTCCTCAAAAAATCAAATTTATTACGAAAATACTTTTTTTTCAAGTGTGCTATGAAAACAATTGCACATAGGTACTCTATATTGAAGAAAATTGATTGATTGATTGGAAAAACAACTTTTTAAATCCTTTCTTCATTGAATTTGACATTAAGGTAAAAAAATTATGTGGATTATTTTACCACCATGCATTTGTCAAATAATTACAAAAGTCCAGATATCTCAAAAACTGGCAAAGCCAGACAAAAAGATGTTCTATAAAATTTGCTTAGAATTTAAAGGTTAATCGAAAAATATAATAAAAATTACCATGTTGTATTTAAAAAACGAAAATTGGCAGCTACTTCCGGCATAACCGGAAATGACAAGAACATGTGAATATTTTGGTTAAAGAGGGCGTCTCGATAAACCTAAATCCCCATAGTTTCAGAAACATATGTTCAATAGTTCTCCATAAAGTGAAAATGCAAGCTCGTCGTGAATCACCCTGTATACCGTGAGGGGAGAATGACTTGCCGAAGGCAAAAGAGAACCTTTGCGCGGTCCTGCTGGGTTGACCCAAATAAAAGTGGAAGCACACTCAAAACTCAATAGTTCAATTTTGAGAAACACAGTGAAAGGAATTATTATTTATGTGGACTTGTCCAATTTTGAAATTGCAACATCAGAAAGATTGAATTACCACCACCATGTATAATCACTATCTTTCTATGACTCATGAGATTAAAAAAAGACAACAAACCCGTCGCTCCGAGAAATACGATCGAATTTTCCCAAGCCTTTCATTTCACAGAGATACAAAACAAAGCTCACCTTATCTTATCTCGTATATCCTAATTATTTCTCCTTATCACATTTACACCATTTTGTATTGAACAGGTGCTTCGACTCACTATTTCACATATTTTCGAACCCTTAGAAAAGGGCGTTTGTGTTGCGAAAAGTTTTCGAAAATGACCAGTATAGAAACAGTGGGCACCGTTGTGCTGAAGTTTTTGAAACTCGTAAGTGTCGCCAAATTCTCAGAGGTTTAGTGTGTCGGGTTTTGTTTCGTTGGGCGTTTACTTTTTGATAAAAGGTGATTAAAGTGTCCTGGTTTAATTTACGTGGTGCAGTGAGGTCACGATTAAGGAAATTAAAAATGATGCTAGATTCTGAAAAATTAAACGTTTAATAAAGTTTTTTCTTTGAGGTAAAAATTCGTAATAAACTCACAAGTTTAATTTAGGGTAACACCTGCTTTGTAAACATAGCATTCCATGTTCTTTTCATATGCAGGGTGTCCGGGAAGATGTGGAACTCTCCAGAATAAAAAGAACACCTCTTCGGAGATATGGGCTCCCAAAGAGCTCCAATGGAATCGAAGTTTTTACACATAATTATTCAACTCCAGGTGTATTTAAATTTATTTTTGATATGTTCAGGCCATTCAATTTACTATCCATGAAAGTATTGTGCATTACTCACAGCTGCAGGGATGGACTAGCTGTGACACTCCTGGCCCCTTTTTATAGGGCCCTGTACGATAACAACTTTGGACAACGTTTTTTACATAACTTTATCTATTGACTAAAAATTATATACTTTTCATTCATATCGCCAATCCTAACCGTTTTCGAGAAAACGTCATTTTATTTATTTACAACCATGCATGTACTGATGACATTTCATCTATCTTTGAAATGTTGAAATGACGTTTTTTTTATTTATACTTTCCACCCGGGTGGAAAGTAAATAATTTTTTTGTAATTTTAAAAAAAAATCGATATCTTAAAATAATATACGAACACGCTTTTTAAAAATGCTAATAGCTTCGCGTGTTTAGATATGTCTACTTTTTCCCTAATTAATAGAGTGGTCCTCAGCATTGAATATTGTGACCAAATCATTGATATCTTCTTTGTCTTGGCACTTTCACTGAAATAAGCTAGTAGCGCCGACTCAGAACCAGAATTTTGAACTTTGTTTCCCGTACACCATTCTTTGAAACAGTTATATGCCTTGTCATATCTCGGGCGGCTTTTAGTTGGCAGAAGGTCTTCTTCTACTATTTTTGCTGCTTCTCGAATTTCTGGTGGAGTAGCAGCAAAATCAAATTCCTCATCTAATACCATTTTCCTGTTGTTAAAATAATATATTGTTTAGTGACATGGAAACCATATTCAAAAAATGATATTTGCCATCTTGATGTGTATTACTACCTACGTTATTTAATAACCTGCGGTTATTTGAAATTTCTGTCTAATTTTTCAATGGGAAAGTCAAAATGACATTTATCTTCTATTAATAATTTTAATTCAAAATAATAAGAAGTGGATGTTAAATGTTGTTGTAAGTAAAATAGTATACAAACCTCGATGAAAAGTTTCATTACTGCCTCGAGACTACCAACTACCGAATCTCGACAGGAATGAAACACTTTCCACCTCGGTACGTAATATACTATTACATAGCTTCTCACGGGTTAAATATGATAAATCGTAATTTTGAGGTTTAACATTTGATAGGAACAAAGATGTATCTCTTACCGCGAGACGCCAAATACAATTAAAATTACGTTTTCTCGAAAACGGTTAGGATTAGCAACATGAATGAAGTTTACTTAATTTTAGTCAATAGTTAAAAGTACGTAAAAAACGTTTTCCAAAATTCTTATCATATAGGGCGTTAAAATAATGTGGCCATGAGTGTCACAGGTGTGAGTAATTCACAATTCTTTCTTGGATACTAATTTGACTGGTCTTACTTAAAAATACATCATATTAAACAAAATTGAAATATACCTGGTGGTTCAATAATTATGTGTAAAAAATTTGATTTCATTGGAGCTCTTGGGAGCCCAAATCTCCGAAGAGGATGCCGATACGAAAAAAGTTTATATGAACTTCACTAGTATTTTTCATATCCGGGAGATTTTCCACATTTTCCCGGATACCCTGTATACAGGGTGTTCAGATAATGCCTCAGGATACTTTCAGAGGTAATTCTACATTTTAAAAGAAAGGTAGTAACCGGCGACCTTAAACTCAGTTTTCTAGAACTGTACTTTCTCATGCAAAAAAGAGGTCAAATTAAGTGCGGTTTGATGCAAACCATTATTTCATTTTCTATAATTCGTGAACCAAGTTGGGCAGTGTTTAAGGTCAAGCTTTCCAAAAAAATTCAGATCAGTTTTTTTTAATAGAAAGTCAAACGTCATATCCGGTTACTGATGGCAACTTGATAATGAAATTTCTAAACCTCCGATCGAAAAGGACTGCTAATTAAAATGATAGGTTTATTTGCATAAATTCATATTTTATCAAAATAACTCCCAAGGATACAAAATCATCACAAGATATTTGAAATAAATAGAGGCAGATACAGTTAATACTTAAGATATTTAAGGATTTATAGCAATTTTCTGTAAATTTGTTGTATAAAGGTCTCCCAATTATACATTTCTGTTTCTAAAGGCAAATAGCTTGCTTCGGTCTTACGATCAAATTATAAAACTATTTTATAGAAGTATATTGTACATCATAATACTTCTGCAAGTTTTTTTGTTATATATCTAACTGGATTGTTGATGTTTCCCAAATTCTTTTACACAACATGTAACAAATCTAGAGTTTTTACACTATAAAATAGTCTTATAACCTCTGTAAAGAATGAAATGTTGGTCGGGAAATACAGCGTCACCAGTAAAGTTGGAAACACATGGGAAAAAAATGTATTTCTCGATTAATCTAAAATTTAAATTTACCATAAGTTTTTGCTGCAATAAAGACCAAAAATAAATAACATAATTAAATGAACCATGAGGCTTTGGTTAATTTTTTTTTATGATCAAACACATTAGCACTATAGGAAAAATCCTTTAGGGCACTTTGAGAGTGGTGCGTGTACGAGTTGGAGGTTATATTCGTTGGAAAAAACGACCTGGAGAAGGTCGTTCCATAAGGATGAAGTCCTCCAGATGAAAGAATTCTTAAATAATGAAGTTCGAGTAGTAGTAGCTTAACCACATATGGACGGGCGGCAGGGGTTGGTCGTGTATTTCTGATATTCGCCGCTCTGGGCGAAATTAAGAGGGCAAGGTCAGCCGAGCACTTTCCATGAAAATATCTATAGGGAGTCAAATCCCCAACCCGTCTTCGATGTTCTAGGCTGTCGAGGTTCTTCGTCAGTTGGTGGCCCTGGATCAGATGAATGGTCCTTCTTTCGATGGAATCCAGTAGCCGAAGAGTATGCTTGTGTGCAGAGCTCCATACATGATAGCAATACTCTAGTGATGGTCGAATTTGGGCTTTGTATGGTGTCAAAAGTTGTTGAGGTGTGTACAAGGTTTTGGTTCGAAATAGTACACCAAGTTTCTGAGAAGCTATATTGGCGATTGCCACAACGTGGTTATGCCAAGACATATTTCCTTCCAGATTGACGCCCAGCAAATTAATAGATGAAGCCAGTGGAATTGTGTGTCCTAATTCGACTTGGTTACTGTCATCCCAAGCTAAAATTTCTTCCAGGTCTTTGTTAAGACGTGATACTGCATGATTTTGTCTGCGAAGATGTGCGTCGGCAGCCGATGTTTGTGCATTCGAAGAGGAAGATGAGATAAGTGTACTGTCAAATATGACATTTTTCGCAAAACGTCAAAAAATTGCATTTAATGATGGAATTTTAAAAAATTATTTGAAAAAGTCTTGTAATTTCATGCCCACATACCAAATTTGAATCGCTTATGATAATTTTTGTTTTCTATCTTTTCGCCAATATCTATTTTCATTGAAAACGGAAGTCGTTAACGCGCATGTTGTTTGTCACAGCCTACATATTAATTTGTAAACATTTTAGGCCTCCTCATTGTTTTAATTATGTATGAAGAAGTAAGTAGTCTTTAAGGTAAGATGAGATAAAATAAGGACTTAAATGTATATAACAAAGGCACTTTCAGTCTAAATTTCCATTTTTGAAACGTAGTTATTATTGGAAAAAACAATGTCCTCTTCGTTGGTTAAATCTTTAGGAGTTTGCTCTACAGATGGCAACATTTTTAAACTGCACTTTACTTTTTTGAGGAAAATGTACAATTTGGTAGAATTCTTGGTATAAAGAATGAATTTAGATGATGAATATTGTAGAAATAAATGGATATACGATGGTAGGGTCGACCTCCGTTCTCAATGAAAATAGATATTGGCCAAAATTAGATGAAACACAAGAATTATCTTAAGTGATTCAAATTTGGCATGTGGACATAATTATAATACAATTATTAATTATAATACAAGCAACTTTCACAAATAACTTTTTTTTTAAATTCCATCAATAAATGCCATTTTCCGACATATTGTGAAGAAAATGTCAAATCTAAGAGTTACCAGAAGCCACATGGTCCCATTTAATTACGTCATTTTTGGTCTTTATTGAAGCAGAAACTTACGATAAAGTAAAATTTTACCTAAATCCCCATATGGTTCCAACTTTAATAGTGACATTATATACTTCCTCCAATAATTTTGAAAATCATGCCACAGAAACAACAATAAATAATTTTCTATTTTTTTTTGTAAAATATAAATACAACTACAACATATTCACTACAAAGAGAACCGATTGCTAACGGAGTTTTACTTCTTTCTATCCTCTGTTTATTTTTCTAAATGTCTTCAATTAAACTGTCTGTGTCTTCGGTCATTATGGAACATTATCTTTTAGGCACTAAATGTCATAATCCTGATCCTCTACAGGACAGGTTCAGATGGAACGTTCCTTGGAGTGGGCGGAACGTGGAACATGGCAGAAAATAAAAATGCGGACGCGGAGATTTTTGCTTCTGGTGTTTTCGTAGGATATATAATATACACTTTCGTATCCTTGGTAGCATTGTGCTTTGCCGCTGGAGATCATAAAACGTAGGAATTTGTACCTAGTTAAGCGATAAACATATACAGGGTCAATTTGAAAACTTCCTATCTTTAGTATCTCACACGTCAATGATATTGTGAAGAACGACGCTTTTAAAGAATATTTACACGCTTCCTTGTTTAAATCCCTGGGAGGAATAGATGTCAATTAGAACATCATTTTAGAGTTGGTTTAAATCTCGCCCACATTACCGTTATTATTGTTTTTGAGTAGTAGATTCTTACTGACCTGCACTGAGATTAATGATTTCTAGGTTATTATTTAAACATAGCATGGTTAGACATCCATAAGTAGTCATGCCGGGTGACACCATTTCCAATTCTTTACCAGGGGCAAACCCATCGCAAAAGATTTTCAAAAGTCCATTTTTGGAACGAGATTTTTTGGAAACCACTAATCGAAAAATAATAAATTATAATATTATTGAAAACAGATTTAACAACCTATAAAATGATGTACCACTTGATTCCCCCCTTCTTTGCATTTAAAAGTTTAAGGGAAAAATTTACCCGAACAATACCAATTTCATATTACCGCATATATTTTCTCAATATTTTATTTATTTATTAAAACTGATTCAACCCAATAACTGCTCCCTTTGAGATGATACGATGCAGGGTTTGCCAAAAGCCAAGCCAGATATGTCATCCTCTATTGCAGGTGGAGACTTTTACTTATATCTTCAACCCTTTAGGCAGGGGTTAACTTAAAATGTTAAATAGTGAATACCAATGTATGGAAAAATTATTATTTCCCAGACCACCCGATGATACATTATGCAATAAGGGTAGTAGTATTGTGTAGACAAAAATACGCCCTGTGTGTAAGGTTTCATCGGGTGATCTGGGAAATAATCATTTTTCCATACATTGGTATCTGATATTAATACCACCTGAAAAGTAAATAGGCTTCTTATATTTGATTTATTCAAATAACGTCTATTCAGATTATGTGGGACTGCTAACAGTGCGCGTGGTATTTTCTCGACTACCGTTGATAATATAGCGTGAAGTATAGAGTCTTATCTGATGATAGGTATGGACACCTACCCTGTACGAACGAGAACAAAAGAGTTCGAAACCTATCTGCAGGTGGTGACATCCTATCAATGGAAAAGGTTTCTTTTTCTTGGTAGTACCATTCAATCCGAATTACTATTTTAAAGTGTTAGTGTGTAGACAAAAGTACGCCCTTATTGTATAAGGTATCATCGGGTGGTCTGGGAAATAATAATTAATTGGTCTTGGTATTATTACCACCTGAAAAGTAAAAATACTATTTATTGTTAAATAGTGATTTAATTACTGTCATTTCGAAGTCAATTTAAATTATCTTTTTAACGTTGTTCAGTTTTTTAAATTTGTACAGTGAATGCAGTAATTTTACGCTATAGACAAAAATTCTCTAATTTTATTATTAAAATTTGACTTAAGTCTGAATTAATTTTTTAGCACATTTACGGATATCCTCATGAACATAGTCGGAGTATTTTTATGGATAGCCGTGGGAGCTACTGCCCTTCACTACTGGCATGGGTACCTCAGTGAACACAAATACACTTATGTCAATTCCGAACGACAGGTAAGATAGTAGTGATAATCCCAGGCCTCACTAAAAAGAAACCTTTATAAAAATATTGTTCATAAACTTTAACCAAGCTGAAAACCAGTAAATGAGCAACAAAGGAACAAGACTATATTTAAAATATTATAGCAAAGATTTTTTCGTACGATTTCCTATAAAATATAATATTAATTACATTTTTTCATTAAAAATCCGTACAAAAATATCAAGTTAATACTAAAATATATTTGAAACTTTACAACGAATGCAAGTGAAAATAATTATTTATAACTCCAGTCTCTCGAATTTCGATCTTCGTAACAAATAATGGGTGGAGAACTTATACAGGGAGCATAGCATCGATCGAAGAAGTCAAGATAAAAGTTGTTTATAATTAATTAAAAAATATTGGAAAATCCTAATAACTTTTGACCAGCTATTTTTTTTTACAAAATTTGGAAATGGCTTATATGGGAATGTAAACTACTTTTTGACGAAAGAATAAAGTCAAAATGGCGGATTGGCGCCATTTTAGTAAAAAAAATTAAACGGGAAGAGGGGTCTTGCGATACATCATTTTGAAAGTCCTATTGAGTACATTACGGTTAAAATATTACTTCTCCATTTGCAACGAAACCAAGATGGCGGCGTTTTAAAAATTTCATAGTTATTATTTCTTTTGGTATCCTTTATTTCATTGACCGAGGCGGATGGGCTCCATCTTGATAAAAATAATTAAATAGGAAATGAGGTCTTGCGATACATCATTTTAAAGGTATTTGCGAGTACTTTACGGTCCCAGGATATTGTGTCCCTATTCGTACCCAAAACAAAATGGCGGTTTTTTAAAAAAAATATATTTACTATTTTTTTTCTTTTGTTATTTTAGATTTTACAACTTGGCATAAAGCAGTGACTATCAGCCAGATAAATTGACTTTCTACAAAGTTGTAACATCTATACTAAAACAGCAAAAGAAAAAATAATAAATATAATTTTTGAAATAGCCGCCATTTTGTTTTGGGTACGAATTGGGGCACAATATTCTGGGATCTTAAAATACGCGATGGGACCGCCATTTTCAATTTGAGCACCAGAAAATATGCCACTTTCTTGCATATTTTCTGGTGCTCCAATTCAAATTGGCAGTTCTACCGAGTACTTACTATAACTCTCTGATTCCTACTACACTATGCCAAGTTGTATTTATTTTTCTAAGACGGTAAATGAAATAAAGGATAATAAAAAATAATAACTATGCAATTTTTAAAATGCCGCCATTTTGCTTTCGTTGCGAATAGAGATATAATATTCTGGCATCGTAAAGTACTCGATAGTACCTTCAAAATAATGTATTGCAAGATTCCTTTTTCTATTTAATTTTCTTTACGAAGATGGCGCCCATCCGCCATTTTGACAGTTAGTACTGTCATTCTTCCGTCAAAAAGTAGTTTACCGTCCCCTATAAGCCACACCCAAATTTTGTAAAAGAAAAGTTAGCGGGTCAAAAGTTATTAAGCCGTTTCCAGACTATATGCACATATTGTATTGATGCCAAATTAAAAAATAAATTATTTAAAAATATATATAACAAAGAAGGGACTTTCGAATATTCTTTGATGATTTCTAAAAACCTTTTATATACAACATTTCTTTCTTAATCGATTAATAAACCCGTGGGAAGAAATCTCGTTTTAAAGGTGTACGGAGTCTTCTTAAAATGATGTTTACTATTATTTGATATTTTCTTATAAAATTTCCAATACATTAGCTTTATGCATCTGATTTCAAATTTGTGGATAATTGAATATAATTTACTTAAATTGTGTTTAAATCCTTCTGTTTAAGAACCTACAATGTTTTTTTTTTAGGTTGGATTGGCCCTGGGATCCCTCTGCGTGCTAAATGGGGCAGCGTATCTTGTGGACAGCGTCATATCGATCATATTCTTGATAAAAGCGAAAATGCAGTAAATTTTGTTTATAATTTAGTAATTAGAAAGCATCACTTGTACAATTTTTGAAAGTTTTTGTTAGGCTAGTTTATCTTATCCCGTGTAATTGGCCGGAATGTGCTTTATGAAAGAGAATTTTTTTAATTTTTAAATTGAACAAAAATGTAGTGTTTAGTTACATAATTTAGTGTTTAAGTAATTTATAATGCATATACCTACCACCTATAGCATTAATTAATAAGTTTGACTTAATATTATAAAAAATTATATTTAGCTACTTTTCTTCATGCAGCTCTTATAAACAGTTTCCTTTCTTTTCGCGTGAAATTAAATTGTTAATGAAAATAAATTTACGTTAATTATATAAGGACCAATCTCAGTATTGTTTTTCCGAAAGCATCTAAAACAATAAAGCACGCTACTCTTACTACGCTCTACGCTTAGAGAACACTCAATTTTGAATGAAAAACGCTATGGTCACAAAACACATTCTCTTTAAAACATACAAAATGTTCCCTGTGTACAATTTTATCTACAGTTTTATAAATAATTTAGTTCAAGTTCAACTGAGACTATTAAATCGCGGTCATCTGTGGCAAGGCAGTACATACAGGAAAAAAGCACCAATCAGTTCCTGAGTAAAATAACACTAAAAAAATAATAGAGCCTCCAAATAAGACAGATTTTAACTATATGGGATTTTTAAGGAGCAACTAATGAATTTTTCTAAATCACAGTTTGGCGATTTTAATAAAACTTGCTAATGCTCAAAAATGTACGATGCTGACGATAAAAATACATGACATCTTTATTAACATGCATTAAGTCAGACTATTTCTACTTTCTAGTTAAGTATTTTTTATATTGTTATTTAGGATAAACAGTTGAATAATATAGGTATCCGTAGTATATTATAGAATATTCATTATAGAACCAAATTACTTAAGAAAATGTATTTGTATTACAAAATTTTTATTTCTGAGAATATACTGTTAAAAATAATTAAACACAAATCTTTATAATGTAATTTTTCGGATTTTATTATAATTTATTGGTTTGTGCAATAGTTTTTTTAATATTGAGCCGCAATTCACCTTCAAATGAACCACTATAATATTTATTGGGCCGAATTAAACATGGAACTACCGAATTTGATGCATGCATTGCGCACATACTTAGCCAAAATGTTGTAAATAAGGTAAAAATAACTTACTAAAATCTGAAATAAGAAATGAAGGGGGAAGGGGAGCAACTTCACTCCTGCCCAGGTGCGGAACCGAGAACAAATCCGACACTGTCAATTTAGCATAACTTTTTTTAAATCGAGCAAAATTGTAAAATTTACTAGGATTTTATATTTTTTAAGTAGCCATTTCATGTTTGTTACAACGAAATTTAGTAGGTATCACTTTTCAAATTTGCAAATATTAAAATATTATTTTTCTATTTGGGTTTCTTAATGGCTACATTATGAAATGCAAAAAAATTTAATAACCTGCCAATTTATGAAACTGAAATTTTATTTTTTTTATATTGGCAGCAAATAGTGCTAGAATTTTAGGCTTACTTTGATTTCGTTAAAATTAGTTTTCTTGGCAATATGGATTCGACAAAAAATTTTTATAGAAAACTTTAAAACTAACATTTAACCTTGCAAATAGATCATTTTGACTAGATATTAATTTATCTGAAATACCTATACTCGGAAATATATAACATGCTGACGGTGTCCGTGAACTAATTTCTAGTTACTACTATAAAACAACATAACCTAAAAATAACAGAAATATCTTCCCGTTTATGCTCTATTTCAAAAGTTGTATTCAATTAAGTACTATTTTTATTTTTAATTCAATATAGTATTATATTACATTATATATACATATTTATAGCTACTGTACATATTTCCTGGGCATTAATTGTTATTCCTGTCAGATTCTGTGCCCACACAATATTTTGTTCAATAGTGTTATTTATTATTTTGTTCAATATTTTGAACTTTGTTTTGCTCGCACCATAACTCAAAGTTTTGCATATTCTTTTTAAAAGTTTTTCTAGATTATTTTCTGCGATTTCTCGTATTTCTGACAGAGTACAAATTTCTTCCTGACTCATTTTTATTAACTTTAATAATATATTTATTTTTAATTATGACGGCTGGGAAGAAGCTTTGTTGCGTTCAGTTGTTTCTATCATAGCATATTTGATACTTGTAACATTTTATTAAATTGTAAAAGTATTGCCAACCCAAAGAGAGAATATTAATTCAAATGAAAAGAAATCTACTATATTTTTTGTATATATATAATATAATATAAGTTTTTCAGACTTTAAAGGCCCACATAGAAAAAGTATTATGAAATACACGGTTCATAAGACAATTAGAGCACTTGTTTTAGAAAACTCCCAGCTTAGAAAACTCCCCGCTTCGCGGGTCGTTTTCTAAGTTGAACGCGTGCTCTAAGATAATGTCTTATGAAACTTGTATTTAATGCACTATTTAATTAAGCTATACTTATTAATAATAATAATGGCAAAATAACGAACTGTCATTCAAAGTACAAATTCGATATTTCATTTTTTGCTACAAAAAAGTTTAAAATTATCCCGAAGACCAAAAGTACCTATTTCTCTTGTTAAAAATATTTGAAAAATTTTAAAGTTGTATTAATTATTACCCTTGGGTGCCGCAAACAAATATGCGGTTACCTAAAAAAAATTGTGGTTCATTTAAATACTACATCTTATAGCGAAATATTAAAAATATATATTATTCGTTGTAACAGAAAAGTTTTTCAGAATACAGCGTTAAGTTTTGGCATATGTTTAGATTCTAAAGAATTAATATCCTGTTTCTGTATTATCGAAATAAGGGTAGTCTCTTGAGTAAATTAATATTTTTTTGCATCACTTGTATATTGTTTGTATTGAGGCAGGAAGGGGTATTAGATATACATATACCTAACAGGGTTATTGAACATCCGCCAACTTTTAAAGGCGTTTGTATATTGTGCAACAAATAAAAAAATCATTTGTTACATATTTAATGGACCACACTGTATATACAGGGTATCCGCTAATTAATGGTGCATGGAAAAACCACAGACTCCTTACATAAAAATATTAGGATTTAATTATACCGAAAGTTAATATTAATTGAGATACAGGGTGTTAAAGTTAAAACTTCATTTTTGTTTTTCTCTAATAACTTTGAGAGAAACTAACGTTTTTTTACAAAATTTGGCAATTATGGTGTTATGTTTCGCACATTCATAAGGTCATAACTTTCTTGTAAATACCTAGTTTTTAATAAAAATAATACCTTTCTCATATTTATTATGTAAAAAAGGTATACTTAGTTCAGGTTGCCCTTTTCAGAGATATTTACATTTAAATTGTTAGAAGGGTTAGCACACGCAAGGAAATACTATTTTGTTACTGCTTACCAATTAACTTTTAATTGATAATTAATGTTCTAGTAATGGTAATTGGGGAATACTAAATGCAACAATTGGATTGTTCTTTACTTACTTTAATTAAAATAATTTTGGCCCTAGAAAATATCGTGTCGAAAGAAACCAACAGCAATGAAAACACAGAAACTTACGATAAACTCAAAAATGAAACATTTTCTGTTCCATAGCAACTGCATCTCTAAATTTTATTTGCTTTCTCATAGGTTCCTTTAAGAAAAATTTGTTTGCAAATTAATAATAATAAATTGGGCCACTGAACAATTTAAATGCAAATATCTCCGAAACGGGAACTTAATATACCTTTTTTACGTAATAAATATGAGAAAAGTATTATTTTCATTAAAAACTTAAGTACACTGAGGCACAAAAAAGTTTTGACCTAATAAATGTGCAAATAATGCCGCAGAAAGCGCCCCCTACATTGTACATTAAAATTTCACAAAGAAATCAATTTCTCGTCCTAAAAAAACATAATTGCCAAATTTTGTATAAAAACGTTAGTCTGTCTCAAAGTTATTAGAGAAAAACCAAAGTGAAGTTTAAACTTCATATAACTGTATCTCAGTTAATATCAACTTTCGGATATAGGTGTATAATAATTAAATCCTAATATTTTTACGTAAGGAGTCTGTGGTTTTTCCATGTACCATTAATTAGCGGACACCCTGTATATACAGAATGTAAATAATGAAATGATGAAAACTTCCCCCCAGTAAATCAGGAAGCCACGCCAAATTTTTGTGAAGGGTGGGACTTTTAAAGAATATCTGCAGCCTCGTTCGATATTTTTAGTAATACTTTTCAAGAAATCGCGTTCCAGACATGGTTTTTAGGTTATTATTTGAAAAAAAAACATTGTGTTGACTCTTCTTTTAGTTTTTAGTACAGTCCGTATGCAGTTTTTGTGTGACGTCCTTTCCGATTCTTTACCAGAGACAGAGTCTAAAACAAATTTAAAACCCGATAAAATTTAATGTTAGGTAATATAAAAAATTTGTTGTACAATATTAAAATATTTCGCTTACATGTTTATACTTTAAAAAATAAAATAAAACTTAAAAAATCAGAATAATTTATTTATTTTCCTAAAAGCGTGACTATCCTCGACGAATCTATACACTCTTATTTTATACAGTTCCTTAGCGCTAAGAATTACAAATATACAAGAAATAAAAAAAACTCTCAAGTTTCTTATTAATCTAAATTGTCTTATTTTAAGAAGAACTAATTATACCGGGTAATGCGTTCTTTGAGTTGAATATAGGAAATCCAATGTAATTTTTGAGGTGCCTGGATATTGGTTTCTCGGTACATTTTATAGAAAAACTGCATTATAACTTCTTGAAGAGGCCGACATGGTGAACCCATGTGCAGAGTTTGAATACATTTTGGTGAACCGATCCTGAGTTATTCAATTAAAGGCGATGGCAAAACGACGAAAGTAATAAAGGAAACACCAGCAAATAATTTCTATGACGCAATTCCCAAAAATTCACATAACGAATAATACAAATATTGTCAACTAATTATCGTTTTGTCAATGTCAAAATTTAATTGGCTGGTGTTGGCGGTATTACCTGAACTAAGAAAGTTTCGTGGTTTTGTCAGAAATTTATGTTTACAATGTCGGCATATTCAAAAAGTTACAATATAGTTTTTCTATTAATTGTACAGGAGAGCCAATATTCAGCCACCTCATAAATTCCATGGCATTTCCTATGTTCAACTTAATGATGCGTCACCCGATATATGTATATGGCGGGCAATGTCAATTGGCGGAAAATCCGTTCTTTAAAAGTCAATTAGCCGAAGTCTTTTAGTCACCGCAACGCCGAAAAGTTTAGTCATATTATTAATAAACTAGTAAAGATTGTTTCACGAAAAATGGATATAACTTAATGACTGCAGTAAAAGTACCTGTGGCCATCCCATTATTTATGACCGTTTGTTATTATTATGTGGAAAGGACCGGATTGTAATAATTATAATTAAATATAGGCACATCACTCATCAGGTAGGTTAGGTTGCTTAATTTATATTTAAATATCTTTTTGTGGTACAATTTGTATCACGAAAGTTATAAAAAAAGTGATCTTAAGAAGTTTTAAGACATTTTGTATAAAAAAGTATATGTTTGTGACACATTGGCAGAAGAAATTGGACATACAGTGGCTACGGCTCCCACCTTATTATTGCATTTTTAACCCCATAGAGCATATGTGGCACCAGTTAAAATCACTGGTTAGGTCTGAAAATATTTCTCCGACTTTAAGTTCTAGTGTTGTAGAATTAATACGAAAATGCTTTAATGATATTCCCCCAGGTAGTTGGAAAAATTCAGTCCGTCACGTAATAACTGTAGAAAATTCGTATATTAGTCTGGATCGTACAATTAATCCAATTATAATTAATAGGATAGCGATAGCGAAACAGAACTATCTATAGAATGACATTATAAATGTAAATAAATATGACTAGTAATATTTTTAAAAAATGTTATTTCATTTGATTACATTAATATAATCATATCATTACTTGTTTTCCTTAGTCCGTCCCTTCATACTTCACTTGTTTATTGCCAAGCTCTTGTCGACACAACGGAACCGACCCAGGAAATCATTAAGTCTTATCCATTTTTCGTGAAACAATCTTTACAAGCATAATTGATGATGAGGACCTATTAGACGTTATGCAGTGCTGCCACTTCTACTAGAAAGTATAGCAACTTTGATAATTTAAATGGAACACCCTGTGTATTATGTTTTTAGAATTCCTATTAATTTTTTAATAACTTTCCTCTTAAAATATTTCTATACTTATCTGTTATCGTTCTCGAGATAATAATAAATTTCACTATTTTTTTGGAAAACGACCTTCAAAATGGGCTGATATTTTTTAACTCTGACAAACTAGCGCTTTGTTGCCGAATATAGTACAGGGTGTACAAAATGCAAGTATTTTGATTATTTGTAAAAACATTAAAAAGTTTTTTTTTGAATGAAGCACCTTGAAATTGTTTATCTTTCCATGTCCAATATTGCTATACCGATCTAACAATTTTTAACTTATGAGCAATATTTATTAAAATTAATTATTACAGAATTTTTGTTTATTTTTTTACGAACTTTTAATAATTTTGTAAGAATCTCTCTGATAATTGAATTTGATCAATGCTCATAACTCCAAAATTGCTCGAGGAAGGTATAGCAATTTAGGGCCATAGATAAATTGCAGGGTGTTTCACTTAAAAACAAATTTTTTTATAATTTTTCCAAACAATCATCATATTTGCATTTTGAAATTCCCTGTACTATTATAACTAATATTTGGAGACAAAGAAAAGGCCGCTGGGTATTACCTGACTCCCAACTAAATATCAGTGCGCTAATTTATTTTCGAAAATATCAACCATTTTTGAAAGATGTTTTCCAAAAAAAAAAGTGAAATTGATAATTATCTCGAGATAGGTATAAGAAAATGTTAAGAAAAGTTAGCAAGAAATAGGTATTTTTAAAAAAATAATACCTATATAGGGTGTTCCATTTAAATTTTCAAACTTGCTACTACATTTTAATAGAAAGAGAGAGCATGTTCACTTATGCATATAAGCTACCAAATTTTCAACTTGATCGGTTGACTAGTTCTTCATAGACGACAAATAGACCATCCACCATCAATCACCCTGTATACAACACGTAACTTAAGCAATTTTAAAAATCTGAACAATCCAATCCGTTGAACCAGTTATCTTACTGGACCATTTTATTAAGTATTCTGTATATTGATGTCTTCAGTCTATTAACATATTCCGCATATCAATGTGTTCCAGTGTTTCCAAAATTCATCAAATTCCCAGAGCCACGAAATCGGATGTTGATAATAACAGTCTATTGGCCTATTCGGAATATTGATATATTCAGTATATTTGACATATTCGGTATATTGGTATATTCAGTATATTGTCCTATTCGATATATTGATGTATTAATATTTTGACCTTTCCTGTTTAGTGACGTCTTCGACCAATTGACCCGTTTGGTCAGTTGATGTATTCGGCCAATTAACTTATTCGGTCAATTTCAGTAATACATACGAATTATTTCTCTCAATATTTTACATTTTAATGATTCTAGATAAATTATGTACAGAAAATAATAAAATATAAAAATAATATGGACTTCGAAAATTATTTGCGATTAATCATATCTTTTAAATCCACTTATACTGAAGAACATATACATGCATCATCCAATATACAGTGAGGTTCTTTAATGTCCCCCACCCTGCTATAACTTTGGACCCGCTAATTTTGTTAACCAAATTTGGGTGGGCCAATAGGGGAAGGTGAACTACTTGTTGACTCCAGATTAAAAGTTCTAACTGTCTAAATGGCAGATGGCCTCCATCTTGGTAAAAAAAATTAAATAGGAAGAGGGGTCGTGCGGAATATCATGTTGAAGGTTCTATCGAAGATTGCATTTACCGTCGCAAAAAAATAAATACAACTTCCCATAGTATACTAGGAATCAGAGAGCTACACTTCCTTGCATATTTCATGGTGATCAAATTCAAAATGGCGGATGGGCGCCATCCTGATAAAAAAATTTGAAAAAGAAGTAGGCTCTTGCGATACATCATTTTAAAGGTATTACTTTACGATCCAAGAATATTGTGTCCCTGTTCGTACTCAAAACAGAAGGGTGGCTTTTTAGAAAATAATAATATTTACTATTTTGTTCTTCTGCAAATTTAGTCTAGATTTTACCACTTGGCCTAAAGCAGTAAGGATCAGCGATGTGTTTTGGCTGACAAACTGATCATTACTTCTTTTATAACAAATATTATAGTTGTTTTTTTGGCATTATAGTAAATACAATCAAGTGGTTCATGGACATTCAAGAAATAGCATTATATTACGTACCGAGGTGGAAAGTGTTTCATTCCTGTCGAGAGAGTCGGTAGTAACTAAATATCGAGACAGTAATGAAACTTTTCACCGAGGTTTGTACGAGTATACTATTTTATTTACAACCACATCTAACATCCACTTCTTATTATTTTGAAGTAAAATTATTAATAAAAGATAAATGTCATTTTGACTTTTCCATTGAAAAATTAGACAGAAATTCCAAATAACCGCAGGTGGTAAAATAACGTAGGTAATAATACACATCAAGATGGCAAATATCATTTTTTGAATATGGTTTCCATGTCACTAAACAATATAATATATTATATTAATAACAGAAAAATGATCAATCAGATGAGGAATTTGATTTTGCTGCTACTCCACCAGAAATTCGAGAAGCAGCAAAAATAGTAGAAGATGATCTTCTGCCAACTAAAGAGCCTCCCGAGACATGCCAAGGCATATAACTGTTTCAAAGAATGGTGTACGGGAAAGAAAATACAAAATCCTGGTTCTGAGTCGGCGCTACTAGCTTATTTCAGTGAAAATTCCAAGGCAAGGACGATATCAACGATTTGGTCACAATATTCAATGCTGAAGACCACTCTATCAATTAGGGAAAAAGTAGACATATCTAAACACCCAAAGCTATTAGCATTTTTAATAAATTGTGTTCGTATATTATTTTGAGATATCGATTTTTTTTAACATTACGAAACATAATTAACTTTCCACCCCGGTGGAAAGTGAAAGTAAAAAAACGTCAACTTGCCACCTTTCAAAGATAGATGAAATGTCATTATTATATGCATGGTTGTAAATAAACACATTTTTCATTGTGTTTTAATTTTTTTGTTCTTCAGTATATTAAAGGCCTATATTAAAATTGACCGTAAGACCTGAAACTTATGCTAATTACGAAAATGATTTAGTAACCTTATATGTACTTATGTTATACAAAAGCTTATATGAAAATGCAATAAATAATAGTTAGTAAAAATGAATTGACGAATGACAGGGCTGTCAAAAATAGAAGTATATGACTAATCTAATACTTTTTTCTACAAAGAATGATATGAAAACATCAACTGCGCCCTAATATAAATTTATTATAAGCAGCTATAACAAATGAGCCGTTAATATTTTTAACCATTAACGACAAAAACAAACACACAGTAATTTTTCATTCACCATATTAAATTTTTGGCAAAATAATTTAGAAACAATGGCGACCAACGACCAGATTTTAACAAAGAAATTAATCACTGGTAATCAAAGTATTCTCCACACAAGCCGGTCCTTGACTGGGCCAATTACAAGCTCCCAACGTATTGTCAAATGTCAGATGTACAGGGCAGTTAAAAACGTGCAGGGTAAACCTGTTCTTGGTACAGTCCCATCTACAGGCGTAGAACTTATTACATTCTGAAGGGTGCCTGAAGAGACCTGCTCGTTGACAGTCAATGGTACCTTGTAGAGTTTCTGATCTACTTCTTACACCACCGGGGCCATATCGATCGAAATGTTGACCTGATAAAGCATCTAGAGTTCCTAAAATGTTAAAATTTAATATAGGTATATTATATTTTGTTCGGGTTTGTTCGTTTCGACACTTTTATAGGATATCTCCGTAATTGTTAGTGCTATCAAAAAAGTAATGTAGGTGTCATGTGCTCTTTTTGGGTCAAACTTAAAATGGTAAAATCAAAATTCGAAAATGTTCTCTTGCTTAAGAGATACGGAGGAAAATCAAAAAATAGACGATATCAAAATTACAATTATTTCTTAGTTAAAAGAGATTAGCAAAAATGTTTTATACAGAAGTTTATTTATAATGATTGTTGAATAATCTGCCGTTTTCACGGGGTCAGGTAAAAAAATTATCGGACTTAACCTCATTTTTTAAATGGAACACATTGAATATTTCAATCTAAAAATATAGCATTTTATATTCTCTTTTCAAATATACAGGGTGTTATGGAAATGAAGAAAAATAGCCATAAATGGCGCTTTCAATTCATTCAGCGGTAAAGTGACCTGACGTCAAACCAGAAAAACACCTGTGTGGCACTGCGATACATGTAAGCATCAACCTTTTTGTACAATTAATTGAAGAACACTTATGACGGACTATGTTTTAAACAACCCGAAAAACATATGGAATAGTAATAGCCAGGTACGTCACTAGGTCAAATGCCAATGACCTCTTGACGCCTTACATCGGCTGAGCGAAGTAGTTTCATATAGCGCCGCATGCTTGTGTCTGTTACTCTGTTAGTTGACCTGAACACACTTGCTCAGCAATCCGCACTGTTTTTTCGGTTTACGCGTGTATCTTGCCCGTCCATAAATAATCTTTGAATATTGTTTTTATTGACGCGTTTCTTCTGGACGTCAAATTTCGTCGCGTGTAATAAAATCTAATAATTCTCTAGTATAATCTGCATTATTGTATTTTCAAAAGCTACCTATCGGTTCCTGTTTGACTATTACTGTGTATACATAAAGTGTTTCCAGGAGTGTTCCCATGAAAAAGAAAAAAAAACTGAATGTGTTTGTGCCTGGATTTCCGCGCTCTTTAGGTATAGGTAGAAAATAATTTATTTTTATAATTTTATATGGAATTTTAGTTTTATATTAAGTTTGGCAACATTGCCATTGGCTCTCTAAGGCACCCAAGAAGTCCCCATTTAAATATAATACGTCATTTCCATAACACCCTGTGTAACAGACCATGGATGACATTGGTTTCCTAGGGGATTTATTTAAACTTCCTGACTTTAAACCACAGTAGACCGTGAAACAAAAGCTAATATTAACATTTAACGTCAATTTCAATTTTACATATTCATTTGTGAAAAGGACTTATCAACATTATGAAAAATTTGATATGATATCAGTTTGTATTGAAAGTGAAAAAAAACGAAGAAATAGCGCAAAATCTATATTTTGTTCGCTATCTGGAAAGACGGCAACCATTTAAGGACATATCCCGAACATTTGCGATGAATCCCGTTATTTTTTACCTTAATCTGAATCTTTTATTTCGTTTCAAAGTAATAAAGTTTAAATAAATCGCCTAGAAAACCAATTCCATCGTGTGTTATATATAAATTGTCAATTTTTTGATTTTCAACCGTATCTTTTAAACAAGAGAATATTTTCAAATTTTGATTTTACCATTTTAAGTTTGACCCAAAAAGAGCACATGACACCTACATTACTTTTTTGATAGCACCAACAATTACAGAGATACCCTATAAAAGTGTCGAAAATAGGACACAATCAATGTACATCGAAATAGTAAAATATTATCATTATTCCTTTAAATATTTACCTTCTCTTGCACCTTCCTTGGCTGCTTGTTTGACTAATTTAAGCCCTGTTCGAACAGCCGAAACAATTTCTTTGTCAGATGGAGAAGCGTTATCCCGTGAATAGTCCTTTTTGTATAAAACGTCTGCTATTTCCGTTACTGGAAGGTACGTTTGTTTTAAAACTGGACGAATCTACAAATGATTGCAAAAGTATACTGGACTGTTACATCTAAATTATACTGTTATACGGGGTATTTCATAATGTGAATCCAACGGCTCAAAGTTCTTGGTACAGGGTTTTATAACTTTTTTTTGATTAATAATTTTTTAATGTGTCCAATAGTACTTTAGAATTATTTTCAATTTTGGTATGTGTCATATACAGTGTGTCCGCGGATGAGGGTACCCAATAGGGAAAAATCTTTATTAGTCATTTTACGACCAAAAGTCATTCTTTATAAAAAGTTCTGTTTGTTGAGAAAATGAATTGAAGATAAAAAAATTTTAGATATGATGTACAGGGTGTTAATAAATTAGAAAAATATGAAAATGCTTCAAGAGAGAACTACCATTATTTATTATTTTTTACAAATATTTTATTAAACAAAATTGTTCATGACACCGACGTATTAGGAAATTTTTCATTAAAAACATCAATAGCGTATTGATACGACACATTTCCAATACCGTAACATTGTATTAAATAAATACGCTCTTCTTTGGTTAACATTTTCAAAAATGCCTTCACGAAATCAGAATACTGACAGATGTAAATAAGATGCTGACGTAACATGAACGTATCTTGATTTTTTTTGTAAAATGCAAATAATTACATAAACACCACTGTTATTATTTTATTTTTAAAAATTCGAATTTTTATTTCAAAATTTGTATTTACACTTTACGTTAGTTTATAAACAACTTTGTTTTATAAAATTTTTGTAAAAAATAATAAATAATGGTAGTTCTCTCTTGAAGCATTTTCATATTTTCCTAATTTATTAACACCCTGTACATCGGATCTAAAAAATTTTTATCGTCAATTCATTTTCTCAACAAGCAGAACTTTTTATATAGAATGACTCTTGGTCGTAAAATGACTAATAAAGATTTCTTCCCTATTGGATACCTTCATCCGCGGACACACTGTACACTTAGCAGCAAAAGTAACGCACAACCAAAAATTATGCTCAATTTCAAACTTGATTTTCTCGCGAACCGATGAATCGATTTCGCTCATTTTTCTTTTGAACTGTAGCTTTTTTCTTTGGTAATTACACTGTAATAGAATGTTTTATTCAGATTGCAGTTTTAGGCTTATACAGGGTGCAAAAATGGGAGTAGTTTTTTTACGGTAAATTTAAGACACCCTGTAGGGAGCATTAGTAGCAACAACGAGTGTATGATGAAATAATACTGTAGCCTCATGTTTTCTAAACATTTTGTTCCTTTAATTTCTCTGATATCTGTAATATCAAAGAAATTACACAGTTTTATACCAGAACATGTTTTTTAAAATTAAAATAACATTTTGACAACATTAAACTAAGAATAACACTAACAATAATTAACAATAAATAGCAAGAAAAGTACATTAGTAACGCGTGTTCCCACCTCTACTTCTAATGATTGCTTCGCATCGCCTCTGCATACCCGATATTAAATTGGATATTTTATTTTGGTCAAGTCCATTCCAAATATCGGTAACCATTATTTGGACATCTTGCAGGTTGGCAGGAGGGGGTTGATGCTGTCTTAGTGCCCTACCAACAATGTCCCATAAGTGCTCTATAGGATTCAAATCGGGACTGCGCGGTGGCCAATTTAGAGTTCGAATATTTACTTCGTGTAAATATTCATTGACGCAACATGAGGTCTTGCGTTATCGTGCATTATTCCCAGTATACGGACCGAAAGGGACAACGTGCTGAGACAAAATGTCACTGCTATACCTCTCGGTATTTAAGGAACCACCACGTGAAGGTACGATATCCGTCCGTGCTGTTCAGGAAATTCCAGCCCATAACATCAGAGAGCCTCCATTAAATAAAGTTCTCATATCTCATATATCTTTATTATTTTTGGTTTGGAATATATATGTACATGGTCACAATCTTATCTAATTATATATTATTATATATATACAGCGATATAATATATGTGTCTATTCTCTAAGTACAGTAGGTCCAAGACCACCCACTTAGGTTACGCGGCCACACCGAGGCCTGTGCCGGGGACGGTTTTAGCCCTTGGATTGCATGCATGCTTGCCGTGGTAATAATCAGTCGATTTCAAGTCAGTGCTTATTGTCGACAATTGATAACTTTAGCCTACATTGAATGTTTATGTTTTGTATGACTGATATACTGTGTTTTAAGAATTTATTACTGCTGGAAAAAGTTTCAAAAAAACCAGCTTTGATGAAAGGAACTTGGCGGTGGTGTAGTGATAAAATCTAAATATGACTTATTTTTTGAGTGTATACGCATTCATTCTTCATTCATTCTGTGCTCATCCGTCCTCATTCATACCTATTTGCATCTCTTTCATGCTTGTTTTTTATTTACAGTGTTTTATTTACAATATGTACAAATTTGCAAGTTATGTGGTTTGTTTAAAACCACTGAAAAAAAAGACGTCTTGCGATTTACAGCAGTGGGTTATTATATTTATACGGTGGGCTTAGGATACTGCTAGTGCTCCCTAGACCAATCGTTTCTTAGTGCAAATTTGGCAATATTTTTGTAATTTTTATAGGATAATTTTACTGTTTTATGTTTGGTTTTTAATTAATAGTCGAAATATATTGGCAGTTTTGCGTAAAGAGGTTTGTGTTTTGGCGAATGCATTGCTCTTTACTTGTAATACGCTCTGTGTTAATGGCGTATTTTGAATTTTGTTTCTATAGAACTTGTTTGATATGTCATAAATGTAATCCTGTATTCTTGTCATGTTGGTTATGTAGTGAAGTTAATTTATTGTTACATAACGGCCTGCAGAGGTTACGCATCTTAGTACTTTATTCTGCATCCGTTGTAACCTTGCCATTTGCGTTTTACTAATTCCACACCAGACTGGTGCGGCATATAGCAAAGTAGGCCTAAGAATTTGTTTGTATATAGTCAGTTTGTTCATCGGTGAGAGGTACCATTTTGGCGATAGGAGAGGGTATAGACTCTGCATCGCCAAAAAGCACCTCTTTAAGATGTTGCTTACGTGCTGTTTAAAAAACAAGCGTTGGTCGATCGTAACCCCAAGATATTTAAGTTTATTTGTTTGTTTTATAGGGACGTTGTCAATTCGGATTGGAATGTTGATTTTTATATTTGTGTATTTTTTTGTAATTACAATGCATTCTGTTTTTTCTGTATTTATGTTGATTTTCCAGTGTTTGGTCCAGGGTAGTAGTTTTAGGAGATGGTATTTTAGGTGTGTGTTAGCCACGTGTGCGGCGAAAGAATGCGCGTAGATAAGAGCATCGTCCGCAAACAGGGCTTTGTTAGTATTAGGGTAATTAGGAAAGTCGGAGGTAAAAAGGTTATAAAGTTTTGGGGAAAGTACTGCCCCTTGGGGGACACCTGCGTGAATGCGCCTTGGGTTTGATAACTCGCTCTCTACTCGCACTTGGAAGTTTCTACCCATGACGTAGGAATGCAATAATGTTACGATGTGGAGGGGAAAATTATTATTATATTATTATAGGTTATTAATTTAAAAATAAGGCAATTGAGCCAAACACTATCAAACGATTTTCGGATGTCAAGAGAGAGCATAACTGTGCTCTGATTGAGATTAATCTTGTCTAATGCGTCCTGCAGCACTTTGGTGACGAGCATCTTTGTATTATGCCCTCTCTTGAATCCGAATTGCTCCTGTTGGACTTTGTCTTCTAAATTGAAAAGTTCAAATTTTGAGAGTATTGCTCTCTCTGCTACTTTGGACATGGTATTTAGGAGGGAAATGGGGCGATAGGAGTCCGGGTTTGTGGGTTCTTTGTTGGGTTTTAGAATAGGAATCACAATGGCTTTTTTCCATCGTGATGGAAAGTGCTGGAGTAACATTATTGCATTTATAATATAAAGGAGTTGGATAAAACCCTTACGGGGTAGTTTTTTGAGTCTTATATTAGGGAAGCTGTCCTCCCCGGGTGCTTTGTTTGTTGGGAGTTTTCGGATTATTTGTGATAGTGTTTTGGAGTTTAAAAGGATTTTGGAGAGTACAGGAGGGGGAATGGGATATTTATGCCCCACCGTATTATTTACAATTTCCGTGACGTGATCTTGCTCGGGGCTGCGCGAAGTGGTTTACGATCGTATTAGCTTTTTCTTTGTTTGTTTGTGGGTTTTCCGTTGTTAGTGATGGAATTTTGGAAAATTTATTTTTTAACTTCTTTGTCAACTTCCACAGGGAGTTATTTTGTGTTTGTAAATTGTGTAATGTTTGTTCCCAAACGTAATTTTTGTAGTTATTGATTTTTAGTCTGATCTGGTTTTGTAGCTCACGGACCCTCACACCATCCAGTCTCCCTCTAAAACGCTACCAACGCTTTCGGATTTTATTTTTGAATCTGATTAAATCCTGAATCTCCTGCGGCAATCGGTCTTCGGCCTGTTAAGGTTTTATTTTAGTTGCTACTTTGTTTCTTGTTTCACGTATGTTGTACTGTGCATAACATGTTCTGGTATAAAACTGTGTATTTTCTTTGATATTACAAATATCAGAGAAATGAAAGTAACAAAATGTTTAGAAAACATGAGGCTACAGTATGATTTCATCATACACTCGTTGTTGCTGCTAATGCTCCCTACAGGGTGTCTCAAATTTAACGTAAAATAACTATTCCCATTTTTGCACCCTGTATAAGCCTAAAACTGAAATCTGAATAAAAAATTCTATCACAGTGCAATTACCAAAGAAAAAGTTACAGTTCAAAAGAAAAATTAGCGAAATTGATTTATCGGATCGCGAGTTTGAAAGTTTGAAATTGAGCATAATTTTTGGTTGTGCGTTACTTTTACTGCTAAGTGTTTTTTAGTTATAAAAGTCCCTGAAAATATGTTTCGCTGATATTATGAAATATTACCACATCATGAAGGAACATACAGTATACGATTAAGTTGACTGATATCCAGAAATAAATTTCTATAAATTACTTTTCATTTATTAAATGTAAGTTAACTAACCTTCACCCGCTTCTGTATATACACTTGAGGAGTTTCCGATGTACTATGTGGATATTTTTCTGGTGTAGGCGTGATATCGACCACTCTCTGAGGTTCATAATTGTAGTTTTCAATGAAACTTCCTTGATTTCCGTCATCAATAGTATACCCATCATCGTCATCATTATCGTAATTCTGATTATCATCGACAACAATAATTTTTTGCTTCTTGCGAAGCCGCAAGTTGTTAGAGACGCATGTGCACTGAGCACCAAGTTTTGCGGAGAGCAGAGGGTGAGCATCGTTTTGTTTAATTACTGTTGTAGGTCTTACAACACGAATAGCAGCCGAAGAAGCTCCTGAAATAAGAAATATTTAGAAAATGTATAAATATAGACAGAGTGTTCGGGAAAATGTGGGAAATCACCAGGATATGAAGAAAACAAGTGGAAAGAGTAGGTACAAGTTCATATAATACTTTTCCGTATAGGCCTCCTCTTTGGAGATATGAGCTCCCAAGGAACTCCAATGGATTGAAGTTTTTTACACATAATTATTGAAGCACCAGGTATATTTCAATTCTTTTTTAATATAATATATACCAGGTAAGACCCTTCAAATTACTATCCAAGAAAGCATTGTGAATTACTCACTCCGAAGGGGAGGCCTATACGAAAAATCTTTATATGAACTTGTACTACTCTTTTCACTTGTTTTCTTCATATTCGGGAGATTTCCCACATATTCCCGGATACCCTTTATATCAAAAAAGAATGAATGAATATTCCATCAATACGTGTCCAAGATAAAGAGGGTTTGTTCGGGTTTGTTCGGGGATCTCGGAAACCGTAAGAGATACGAAGTCGGTTAAATTTAGGTAAAGTTGCGCATTTACGTGCCTAATAATATGCCGTTTAGGAAGTTTTAAAATTCCGAGTAGCTCTGGAGATATCCGGAAATCCCGAAATTCTGAAAAATTGTTTTATTGTTTTCCTGTTTGTTTTTTCTAGATCGAATTCTAAAGTAAATTGCACTTTTGCATTGCCACTTTTTCCGCTCTATCTAACAGCGTTAATTATTTTGTAATCCGAAGAGTCGTCTTCGAATGGCCATTATCAACTTTCCTTCCGTCCTGCTTTTCTGATATTGGAATTTGATAGCTTTTTTCTTCCGAATGCATCGATGTATGACACATTGTGGTTTAATCACGTTTCGAGGGTTTCTTGAACAACATCAGTTTGGTGCGTAGCCCTAATTTAAAATAAAAATATTTTTATTTGCAAAAATATTTTGAAGTCTCAATATAAATTTTATTTTTCAAAAATATTTTGAAGTCTCAAATAGATTTTATTTTTCAAAAATATTTTGAAGTCTCAAAATAAATTTATTTTTCAAAAATATTTTAAAGTCTTAACATACATTTTATTTTTCAAAGATATTTTGAAGTCTCAAAATAATTTTATTTTTCAAAAATATTTTAAAGTCTTAACATACATTTTATTTTTCAAAGATATTTTGAAGTCTCAAAATAAATTTTATTTTTCAAAAATATTTTGAAGTTTCAACACAAAGAGTTAGTTTCCAAAAATATTTTGAAAATTTTTTAATAAATTAAATTTGTTGTATCATGAATTAAAATCAAATATTTTATTCAAAGTATCAAAATAAAATAAAGTAAGATTTTCAAATTAAATTTACGAAAATATTTAAATTGATAATTTATTTTAAAAATTAATTGTAAGATTTTATTCATTGAAAAATAAAAAAAAAATTAATTTAAACTCATAACTTGATCAATGATAATAAAAAAGTTGTACCTTATTTTGGAATGAAAGTCAAAATAAGGTACAACTTTAACAAATTTTTCCTTTGGAAGTTTTGATGGGTGCATGTGATGTCACCAAACGTTTCCAATAATAATTTTTCTGCGTATTAATTCCATAAAAAGTTCTAGAACCAAGTCGAGCCAAGACTTTCGCACGTAGGCAATTTGGATTTTATTTACTTATTTCTATTTACAGAAATTGGAAAAGTACTATCAAGGCTAGATCATGAAAATATGGGTTGTTTTTAACCTTTCTATGACATTTTAAGTACTGCGAAATATTCTAGAACCTAAGTTGACCCAAGTCTTTTCTCACGTAGGCAGTCGAGATTTTATTTACTTATTTCTATTTACGGAATCTGGAAAAATACTATCATTTAAAAACTGCGAAATAAATTTTCCCTTATTGACTTCGGATAAAAATAAGTACCTGTGTACCCATAGGACACGTCACTCTAATGCGTTTTGTTTATAGGAAAGTTTTAAAACTCTGGAAAACATCGTAGAAGGATTCGAGAAAGATCTTGCTTTGACAAACAAAATACGTCATGTTTAGCGATATTATAAGTACCTCCCGCGAACCATTTCGAAGTTAGTTGATATCTCAGTTTTATCTCAGATTTTAGTTAATATCTCAGTTTTTAGTCTTCAGAAATAAGCTTTCAGTTAACATTCTTGAGTTTCAACTTTAGAAAGCTATTATCAGTTAATACTGTGCCTCGGACAGAATTAAAGTAAATTCGCCAGATTATCGAGAGAAAATAATTATTTTAAAAAGTGAGTGTTTCGTTTAAAAATAACAAAGAAATTAATATTTATTTTGTTGTAAGAGTTAAATTTGGATGGCTTGCTATAATTACTTTTTGTAAATTAACTGTACGAGTTAAGTGGAATAAAATTTCAAAAGGATTGAATCGTGTTTTCATAGCAGTCAAGGATTAACTCAACAGCAGCAACAAATAAGGTAATAGAAAAATTAGGCCAACTTGATCTGCAGTGATTTGCCCTAATCAAACTTTAGGGGTTGTGTTTGTTCGATAGAGATAAATAGAGAGATAGGGCAAGCCACTACATCAGGAAATTTTCGGATACGGTCCTGTATTTCTCCTAATTTTATAAATAATATCTCATAAGTAAGCAATAAATTCAGTTCAATAAATAACAAATAATTTAATAATAAACCACAACTAAGCGAACAAAAATTATTCCAAAACAGTAATAAAACGAACAACGAAAAAAGTAAGAAACTACATAATCAGGTGTTCAAAATGATTTCCGTTATTCTTTAACAACGAATATCAAACTGTTCAGCATTTGTAAATTTATGCTCCATATTTTCTGGAAAATAGAAAACCTCTTAAAACGCTCTCAAACGATCACAATGGGAATGTCAAGTGAAACAAATCACGCGTCACCATCTTAATTTTTTTTGTTTCAAGCGCGTTTTCTTTTAAATCCCGAATCAACAGAAGTTTGAAATAATGTTTCTGTATTTTGTTCACTTACTTATGGTTTATTATTAAAATATTTGTTATTTATTGAACTAGTCCAACATAAGTAAAAATTTAGAGACTACTTTTGAGATACTATTTATAAAATTAGGAGAAATACAGGACCGTATCCTAAAATTTCCTGATGTTGTTCAAAAAACCCTCGAAACGTCATTAAACCACAATGTGTCATACATCGTTGCATTCGGAAGTAAAAAAGCTCAATTTCCAATATCATGAAAACAGGGCCGTATTTAAAAAAACAAAGTTGATAATGGCCCTTCGAAGACTACTCGTCGGATTACAAAACAATTAACGCTGTTAGATAGAGAGGAAAAAGTGGCAATGAAAGAGTGCAATTTACTTCAGAATTCGATCTCAAAAAACCCAGTAAAACAATAAAACGATTTTTCACAATTTCGGTTTCTTTCCGGATATCTCCGGAACTACTCGGAATTTTAAAACTTTCTAAAGGGCATATTATTATGCACGTAAATGCGCCACTTTACCTCCATTTAACCGACTTCATACCTCTTACGGTTCCCGAGATCCCTGTACTGGCCCTCCTTATCTTGGACACGTTGTATTGTTCAGATTTGACTGAAATGTTACAATTAGTGGGATCACACCTATCCTTACCTGTTGTGGTAACTCTAACTCTAGATTTCACTGGCAAATACTCCCTAAATAAGGTAGTAATTTCTGGAGCTGTAGTAGTAACTGCAATCCTTTGCCTCGATGGTAAGTACTCTCTTGCAGGGGTTGTAACTTCTACTGGCAAATATTCTCTGGCAGGTGCCTTAGTTCTGATCCTGACGGGTAAGTAGTCTCTTGACAAAGTGGTGACCTCAGGAGCGACAAATTCATCTACTATTGGTAATGCAGTTGTAACTTTTACTCTAGTAGTAACCGGCAAGTAGGTCTTAACAGGCACAGGAGTAGTGGATTTAACTATATCCACGTATTGATTGTATTGGTATTGATCATCCAGAGAGCTGAACGAATATCTCGATATAGGTCTGCTTGTTGTACTAACAAAATTTATTTGTGGAGCAACCGTAGTCGACACGTAACTCTCCGGCGTTGAAGTATATCGACTATCATAGAATGTCACAGTTGCAGGTGTTACTGGCTGCAACTTTTTGGTAGCGATTGTCTCTACAGTCGATATAAAACTAGGTTTGGGAGTCGATACATAGTTTAATACAACTTGAGGTTGTTCATACACTTTTTGCCTAACGTTTTCGTAGTTAGGATGCACGTAATTCTCAACTACAACCTTGCCAGTTTTCTGATAGCTCCCTTCGTACTTCTGTTGATAATTTTCTTGCGCATTTTGCTCATATCCACCCGTCACATATGCAGTTTTTTTAATAAATGGGATCTCTTGAACTGGTTCTCTGTTTTCATAACTCGTAATAACTGGTTGAGGTTCTTCCACGAACTGGACAGCGGGTTTTGGGTAGTCATATCCTTTGGCTACCACTGGTCGGTTAGGTTGTTGATGGAAATAGCTATTAACCACAACTGGTCCTTGATTTATGATTACTTTAGGTTTAGGGGTATATATGATTGGTTGTTCTTCCACTATAATGTTGGGTTGTGGAGTAGTAGGAAGATAGTCATAGCTTATCAGCTCGGGAGTTGTTGACTTAACTAAACCGATATTGTGATTATATTGATTTTGATTGTATTGGTACTGGTCGTCCAGAGAACTAAAAGAATATTTCGAGATGGGTCTACTGGTAGTACTAACCAGTTTTATTTCCGGAGCAACAGTAGGAGATATATAAGTCTTCGGCGTGGCGGTATATCTACTATCATAGAAGGTTACTGTTGCAGGCGATACCGGTTGTAGTTTTTCAGTAATAACAGATTTAATAGTTGATACGAAACTGGGTTTAGGAGTCGATTGAACATAGTTCAAAACAACTTGTGGTTGCTGTTGATATACTGTTCCGTAACTGGGATGCGCGTAATTTTCAACTTCTGCTCTACCGGTATGGAGATAATTTCCTTGTAAACTTTGTTGGTAATTATAATTTTCTTGAGCGTTGTGCTGATACTGACCGGTTACGTATGCAGATTTCTTGACGAATGGTATTTCCTGAATAGGCCGTTGATTCTCATAAATATTTACCACAGGCTGAGGTTCTTCTACAAACGAAACTGCTGGTTTTGGATAGTCGTAACCTTTTGAAATAGCTGGTGAGCTTTGTTGCTGGCGGAAGTAACTGGTTACTATAGCTGGTTTGTGTTCTACAATAACCTGGGACTTGGGAGTATAATTTATTGGTTGAACCAAAATATTAGGTTGGGTTATCTGCACAGGTTTTTCTTCAAATTTAATTTGGGGTTTTGGATATGTGTACCCAATTCTTTGTTGCTCCACTGGTTGAACAACAAACGGCTTGGGAGTCGAATATATTACAGGATGGTGAACTAATACATTAGGGTTTGGTGTTGAATTTGGAATATTAACATAACTAGTTACCGTTACAGGTTTAACTGGCTGCTGAACCGTAACAAATGGTTTAGGCGTAGAGTAGGTGACTGATGGAGCTTCTTCAAATTTTAGTCCAGGTTGAGGATAACTGTAACCAACATCTTCTTGATCTACAACTGCATGTGCCGAATTTGAACTACCAATGTTAAAGTAACTGTTTATTTCCGCTGGTTGAACAGCTATGATAGGTTTTGGTGTTGAATAAGTAACAGGAGTTTCTTCAAATGTTACAGCAGGTTTCTCGTAGCTATAACCTTTTTGACTAGTTCCTCCTTGAACTATTGACACTACTTGCGGTTTTTCTTCAAAAGCAATTGACGGTTTCAAATATTGATATCCCTGTGTCTGAACTGCAATGGGTTTTTGTTGAACATTATTGTCAATTTGAATATACTGATAATTAGACCCAGGTTGATAAGCATACGTTTGAACTGGCTTTGGTAATAACGTCACTTCTGCTTTAGCATTGCTAAGACCTAGAGATGCCTGAGCAACATTTTGATATGTATAAGTCGATACTGGCTGCTTATAGATTGTTTTTGGAACTGGTGGCTGATAGGTATAAGTCGCAAGCCGTTCAGGCTGCTTATATAGAGGAACTATAGATTGTTTAACAACAGGCTGTTGGTAATAATATTGAGAAACAGCCGCCGGTTGCACTGGATGTTGATAGGAGTAATTTTCTACTACATTCTTTTGCTGAAGCTGCAAAGTCGGTATTTCATTTATTACAGCTGGCTGTTGTACGACAATGGGACTTTCTTCAAATTTAATTGTAGGCTTTTCATAGTAATAACCAGTATTTACGGTTTGTTGTACACTTGGTTTTCTAATAGTCAATTTAGAGATTACGGTGGGGTTTGTAGGACCTTCCTCAAAGGCTACTGCGGGTTTATTGTAATAATATCCGCCTATTTGATTTACTTCATGGGCAACGCTGTAAGATGATACCGCTGGAGGAGATGGTGTTGAAGATACGTAAACTTGTGGTTGCTGTGATACGTATACTGGTTTTGGAGTAGATATTGAAGAATAAGAATCTACAACAACATTCTGCGGTTTCTCTTCAAATGCAACTAAAGGCCTTTGGTATTTATACCCCCCATTCGTGTCATATTTTTGGTAAGATCCTATAGATACGACTGGTTTTGGAGTAGAGTAAACTACAGGGTTTTCTTGGAAAACAACACTTGGTTTCTGGTAAACGTATCCTTGCTGAACCACATTAGGATGTACAGTACTCGAGACGTAGACTTTGGGTGCTTCCGTGCTAACAGTTACGAAAGGTCTTGCAGTTGAAATACTTAGGGATCCTTCCTCAAAAACTCTTTCAGGCTTCTCGTATGCATAGCCACCATTTTGAGCGTATGGTTGCTGAATAATTTCTTTTGTTATAGTCGATGGGGTGGTGACTACAAAATTTGCAAAACTAGATGATATATTAGCTAGGAAGCCAGCATCACCATGCGATTTAACTTTATATTGAAGTTCAGGGATATTGGCAATTACTCCTCCTAGAAGAAAAATAATAATTAACTTATTATATATTATTACAGATTATGCACCATCCAGCATTCTTGCTATAAAATGTTAATTTTACCTTTAAATGTTTCAAAACCAGCAGCTGTTTTAATACCAGGAACTGGAACAGCAGTGATGGTTGGTACTTGAGTACCTGTAGATACAGAAGGATAAGGAGAGTAGGTGGTAACAGAAATCGGTGATAAAGTACTGGAATACGATACAGTTTTTACATCATCAACATCGCCATTGCTCGCTGCCTGGACCCCAGAAAGTGTACCTACAAAAATATTTACATAAGGTGTGATGATTAAAATACACTACTAAATACTATTACCGACAGCAGAATAGCCTCCTCCAATGATATTGATATTACCACTTAATCTCGAGTTATAGTTTCCATTTACTTTGCTGTCTTGCTGATCATGATATTGTGTGAAGCTCTGAGTTGAGACAGCTCCATCAGCATTTCCTGGATAACTACCATGGTATTCAACGTTTTTATTAACATATTGAGGAGATACATCTGTTTTTCCAAAGATATATGATCCAGAGTTAATATACGCATTATTTTCTTGTCCATTACTGGTTGCTATATATCCACCATTATTATTTCCAATATTAGTTACGGCAAAGTTAGCATAACCAGTTCCTTGATTGGTATCTCTCGTGGTCTCGTATCCGTTATTCTCGGCTCCATTTTGAATTCCTATATTTCCAGGTTGGTATGCATAGCTGCCGTCTTGCTGGCCATAACCAGTTAGCTGACTATAGGCATCTTGGTATCCCGCACTCTTAGTTGCGTATCTTACATCACCTAAACTGCCTTGTGATAGGTGTACATTTGAATCTCCTTGATACAGCAAATTACCTGACCCTTGACCTGTCGCATATAGGTTGGAGCCAGAAGTATAGCCTCCATCGGCATTTGTTACGAATGCTCCGCTACTAACTCCATTCTTGTCTGTATATTGAGTGTAGCTCTGAGAAGAGATAGCTGGCCCTTGCCCTCCTAAATATCCTGATCCTGCTGCGTATCCTATGTTAGCGTTTTGACCGTACCCATCGTAAGTATTTGAATACTGAATATTTGCATTGCCACTGCCTAGGTCCGAAGTGGTGTAAATTGAACCCTAAAAATAAATTCAAAATCGTGTAAGGATTAAAAAAAAATAGGCTCTAAACCTAACTTTATCTCAATAGATCACAATTCTAAAATGCTATACATATGTTGCCAAGAGCAACTTATTACCAGTTGATTTTGTCCAATAACTTGATATCCAGCACCGTTATTGACTCTCAATAACCCAGCGTTTGCCAGTGATTGAGCTGCTTTATAGCTAAGTCCTCCTCCCTCTATGTAACCGCCATTATTTTGATAACCAAGTCCTAAAGCACCACTATCCACATTGCTGTACACTGTTGCAATGGGTTTTTCTAGTTGGCCGGAAATGCCACCCAATTTAATGGTTCCTAGTGCACCAAGTCCATTGTAGTTTTGAAGTACCAGACCTGATGATAGAGTTCCTGGAAGAAATATCATGTTATAGTTTTTCCTTTTAGAAATAATATATCTATGTATATAGCATATATTACATCACATGCTATACAGTATGTCCACGGATGGGGTTTACAAGAGGACAAATGGACTAAAAATTGAAAGATACGAAAAAAAAAAGTCACTCTTAATAAACGTTTTTGCTTGTCTAGAAAATACGATTCATCATAAGAAACTTCAATTTTTTTATACAGGCTGGGTAAAAACTGCAAAAATATTATTTTGCTTAAGAGTAAACATACTTTATTTTGGAAGATACGAAAAAATGTCACTCTTAATGAATGTGTTTTCTACACAACAAACCGAAGTAGAACAATTCATTAAAAGGTTTACCTATGTAAAAATTATTTCCCAAAAAGTATTCCCTGGCACACCTCTGACTGGTGAACCTAGTTAAAATAATAATGACACTTAAGGTGATTGTCAATGTCTTTATTTAATGAAGTTATTATTTAAGTAGAAATGCTATCTACTGAACAAAGAGTTTTTATAATACAATGCTATGGGGATGGTCAAGTTTCATACAGAGAAATTTGTAGGAATCCCAATCCAGATGGCAATCTGCAAGTTCTGCAAGAGAACTGGTTCGGTTTTGGACGACCATGATGATGCTGCTACAGTCTTAGTTCTTCATTCTGTTGAAGAAAATCCTATGACGTCCCTTAGAAATCGTGTTACTCAGTTGGAAGTTATGAAAAAAAGTCAAATTCAGAAGATCCTTGAAGCAAATATTGTATCCGTATAAATCGCACTTTACAAAGATTGGAAGAGGAAGACGATGCGAAACGACTTGATTTTTGCCTGTGGATAGGAGACAAAACTTTAAGTGGAAATGTTGATTTTTATAAATGTATCATGTTTTCTGATGAAAGTATATTTTCAACAAATGGAACCGCTGCAACCCAGTACGTTAGGTACTGGTCTTTAGAAAATCCCGAATTCAGAATTATGATGAGAAGACAATATTTCACAAAAGTGAACGTGTGGTGTGCGATATCCATCCATGGCATTATAGGGCCATATTTTTTTGATAACACGTGCAATAGATTATCATATTTAGAAATGCTGGATATATTTTTCAATGGTGAACTCGAAAATCTACCATTAAATTTTCGACAAAATATGTATTTTCAGCAAGATGGTTGTCCAGTCCAATTCGTTCGTGAGGTTAGAGAATGACTTGACCGCAGATTTGGTCCAAGGTGGATTGGCAGGAATGGCCCAGTTTTGTGGCCCCCAAGAAGTCCCGCTTAACCTTGGCCGATATGTTTTTATGGGGCCGTTTAAAATAAATTGTTTTTGCAACCGCAATAAAAATGATATTGAAGTGCTGAAGGGCAAAATTATCCAGTCCAATCGATATCTCAGGAAGAAATCAGAAATTCTTTCACTTATTTGAGGAAGCAATTAGAAAAATTTGTCGAGTATGGGGTGGAGTTTTTGAATTATGAAATCGTTATCGAATTCTTTTCATGTTAATAAAAATGTTCGTATTATTATTATAATTACTTCATTAAATAAAGACATTGACAACAAGTATCACATATTCATTATTCAAGTAAAAACGTTTATTAAGAGTGACTTTTTTTCTTATCTTTCAAAATAAAGTATGTTTACTCTTAAGCAAAATAACATTTTTGCAGTTTTTACCCACCCTTTATAAAAAATTTGAAGTTTCTTACGATGAATCGTATTTTCTAGACAAGCAAAAACGTTTATTAAGAGTGACTTTTTTTCGTATCTTTCAATTTTTAGTCCATTTGTCCTCTTGTAAACCCCATCCGTGGACATACTGTATAATATAGCATATTTTGAAAGTTTTGTAGGGAAAGTGTATCTTTCTGTGTATTTATCAAAGACATCTCTTGTGGAGATTTTTCTATTGCAATTGAATGTATCTCTCTTAAACTATATCAGCAAAATTTCAACTTTCCATGAATTCAGACCGCAAATTTACCACTTTTTGATATTTATATTTGCACAATATTTGACAAAAGTCTTTTTTATCTCGAAAACAGTAAGAGGTAGGTAAGAAAGTTATGAGAGAACATTATTAGAACTAAAAGATAATTCTAAAAACTTATACAAAACTTATAATATACAAGGTGTTTTATTTCAAATAACAAAGTTGTTACATTTTTTCGGTAGCTGCGACAATGCCGCAATGCTAAAAATATTTTGGATCGATGTTGCAAGGACGTTTTTATAAGAGGCTACATTTTTGAAACGGTCATATCACTCGTTTTCCATATACGTCTAACCTACCATAGACCGTGAATCACCCTGTATAAGCAATGTAAATAACTAATAATTAAATAAGTATATCTACCTTTTCCGGAATAGCCGGCACCGCCATAGTAATACTCCGATTCTAGACCAATTCCAAGTCCATTACCACATTTTGGCACTAACCATGGCCACTCGCACATGAGTCTTTCACCGTCAAATCCAAGCCCGAATGGACATCTAAATTCGTATGCTTCAAGTGGCGATTTTCCATGGTCCAAGCACGCAAAAAACCAGCGACAGTTTTCTGGATCGGCGTAATATCCTTGAATAAATAAATAATAAACAATTAGCTTAAATGTAAAATATTTCACAACCATGTACATATATCAAAAGCTATTTAAGAAATAAAAAGTCTATGCTTGTCAGATGGTATTAATATCAAATACCAATATGGAAATTATTATTTCCCAGAGCACCCGATGATCCTTATACAATAAGGGCGTATTTTTGTCTACACAGTAGCACTTTAAAATACTATTTCAGATTGAATGGTACTACAAAGAAAAGGAAGCCCTCTCCATTGATAGGATGCAACTACCTGCAGACCGGTTTAGAACTCAATTGTTCCATCCTATCAATGGAGAGGGCTTCCTTTTCTTGGTAGTACCTACCATTCAATCTAAAATAGTATTTTAAAGTGCTACTGTGTAGATAAAAATACGCCCTTATTGTATAAGGGATATCGGGTGGTCTGGGAAATAATAATTATCCATATTGGTGTTTGATATTAATACCACCTGACAAGCATAAACTTTTTATTTCTTAAATAGATTTTGTAAATTTGATTTAATCAAATCGTCTATTCAGATTGTGTGGGACTACTAGGAGATGGCGTTGCGCGCTGTATTTTCTCGACAACCGATGATAATACAGCGTTAAGTTAAAGTCCTCTCTGATGATAGGTATGTACACCTACTCTGTACTGCCGAGAACAAATGAGTTCGAAACCGGTTGCAGGTAGTTGCATCCTATCAATGGAGAGGGCTTCCTTTTCTTGGTAGTACCATTCAATCTGAAATAGTATTTTAAAGTGCTACTGTGTAGACAAAAATACGCCCTTATTGTATAAGGATCATCGGGTGGTCTGGGAAATAATAATTTTCCATATTGGTATTTGATATATCAATAGAACCTACACCCTGAAGTTACGGACCGTATTTAGGAAACACCCTGTATAACTAGTTACACAGATTAAGAACTTAAACGGTAATGGGTGCATGATAAACTTATTCCGAGGTTCACAAGGCAAAACCCCGCATCTTTATTTGTAGGATAATTTTTACCGAATTTTTAACGAGTTATTATATTGGCATAGAACTGTTCACATATCATCTGCACGACAAATAAACGTATACGGTCGAAAACGTCCACCGCATACTCACCGGAATTGTCAAGCAGTCCGATATGGACATCTTAAAGTAGGTAAGAAAGTTTTTTTCGCCGTTTCTCAACTTTTCGTATAAATTTTCAAATATTTTATTACGATCCTATACTGCTTCTTGATTTAGAGCAGTTGATTTTAATTAATTTGTTCACCCTGTTTTTAACTGGCGATCGCTACCTGGACGAAAACTGCGTTTATTCGTTTCCTTCTGCAGGAATGAAAATGTTTCGTTTGAACATCCCATAGTATTATACAGGGTGTCCGGAAAAAGGAGGTCAATCCGTTAACCATATGTTCCTTGAGCAAAAATAATATTACTTTTATAATGCCATTTTTCATTTTTGACCCTCATGTGCGATATACAGGGTGTTAAAGTTTGAAATTAAAAACTGATTTTTTGGAATAGTTCGAGTATTTAATGAGATATTAATTTCAAATTTGGTACATTACGTCAGCACAAAATGTTACATCTTTTGAGAAGAACAAAACAAGAAATGTTTGTTAAATACTCAAAATAGGGGGGGGGGGTCCAGTTCCCGCTGACCACCCCTATTTTTTAGTGTGTGCGCCAGTGACTTCTAAACTAAATTTTTTTAGGTAATCATTTATTTTTGATTATTTTTTCTCCCTTATAAAATTTCGATCAAATCATGTGTTTTGGAGATAATTTGAAAAGCATGGATCATTACCAGATGCCAGCGCGGCTGACGGTAATCCAATAATTTTCAAATGCTAAATCAAGTTAGCCGTTGTAGCATTACCATGGATACGGCATCGTTGTTTTATTTGCTGTCAAATTAAATATTACTTTTCACTGTGTTTTAAGATTTAAAAGTTTTTTAATTAATAAGTCTTCTTTCAAGTAAAAAAGAAACAATATGGATGTTAGACGTGAACATTTATTACCGTTTTCTGAAATGACGGATATGATTTTAATGATGGGTAAGATTTATATTTGTTTCCATTTTCCTTCGTCAGACTAATAATACCCAGACGCATTTCGCCGTTTTTATGTACCACCGCGAGATGTCGCGACGATTATTATACTTACTCCTTTCGAAAATAATATGTTTTGAGTATTTGTTATCTTGTTCTGATGTTTCAAATTTATTTAATAAGTAATAGTAAATTATTGTCTTAAGAACGAATGATAACAATGGTGTTTACTGTTATATGAAGATTAACAATAGTAAGTTCTTAGTAGGTCAATAAACTAATTTCATTTAACTGAATTAGTACTACAGGTTTTTATCTGTACGAAACAGTCCCTATTTTTGGTTAGTCTTTTGTTTTCGGTATTGTCACTTATTGCAAAGTTCTACTTAATTATATCTTGTATCCATGGTAATGCCACAACGGCTGACTTGATTTAGCATTTGAAAGGATCCATGCTTTTCAAATTATCTCCAAAACACATGATTTGATCGAAATTTTATAAGGTAGAAAAAATAATCAAAAATAAATGATTACCTAAAAAAATATAGTTTAGAAGTCACTGGCGTACACACTAAAAAATAGGGATGGTCAGCGGGAACTGGACCCCCCTATTTTGAGTATTTGACAAAAGTTTCTTGTTTCGTTCCTCTCAAAAGATGTAACATTTTGTGCTGACGTAATGTACCAAATTTTAAATTAATATCTCATTAAATAGTCGAATTATTCAAAAAAATCAGTTTTTAATTTCAAACTTTAACACCCTGTATATCGCACATGAGGGTCAAAAATGAAAAATGGCATTTTAAAAGTAATATTATTTTTGATCAAGGAATATATGGTTAACGGATTGACCTCCTTTTTCCGGACACCCTGTATAGTGTATTGCCGCGTGAACCCAGCGTTATACTATATGACGTAAGAAAATTGGTATTTATTTTAAAGAACCATTTTACTCTCACATTAGAATGACATAAAATGGAAAATCCTGTTTACCTGGCTCGGATGGGCACTCGAATCTTTTTCTAGGAACTGGGGCGATTTCACTACTTCCAGAGCACGGAGTTCCATGAGGAAGACTGCCGGGCCAAACGCAGACTTCGACGCGTTCATCGAAAGCCAATCCTAAAGATTAAAGAAGAAGAGTTTAAATTAAATTTAAAAAATTGATCACCTTGCGAAAATTCTCCAGTTAACTTTAGAAGAAGCAGCAGTTAAACTGAATTATGTCCATGAAGAACAGAAGTGAAAAAAAACAAGAAAAAATCATGACGTTATAAAAGAGTCTTACTTATCCTCTGACGATAAAAACGGACGCTGTTTTTTGCCGAAACACAATAGGTAGGTAAATATAAAAAATTAAATTTTACTTTAGAGGAATGGTTACACAACACTACGGTATACAGGGTTTCCCAGCTAAAAGGAACCACTCATAATAATTTTTTAAATATTTGTCGCCAATACACGCCAACAATAAGTGGGGCGGGGGGGGGGCATCTTTTGACATATAAGTGACACTTCTACTGTCACTGTCATTATTCCCATATGACCCAACTTTAAAATCTTAAATGCGACGATACCACTTGTGGCACCTTATTAAATAGGTAATTTAGTCTGTAATCCAGTGCTGATGGGAAACCCTGTATAAATATACAAAAAATAAAATATGTTTCGGGTTTTTTACCTGCTGGACAATCAAATTCAAAAACATTAAAATCATCAGAACGTTGATCAAACTTGACACATCTGTAAAATCTATTGCAAGATCTTGGATGGACAAAATATCCTTGCCTGGAGCACTTAAATTCGGTTCTACTGTCCTAAAAAAATAATAGCAATTTACACTACACTTTTAATTTACACCATACAAAAAAAAGTTAATGCGATGGCCGGGAATCGAACCCGGATCAACTGCTTGGAAGGCAACTATGCTGACCATTACACCACCATCGCATATGTTCTTGAAATTTTCATATACTTTCATGCCGCATATCTGATCTACTTCACGGAAATTATCTCGTTCGTACAGTCGAAATAGTGAAAGTACTTCAGTCTCCGGTAGTACTCGTTTTAGTACATATTGCTGGTGGAGAAAAAGTAAGTGGAATACTATCAGAAAATTTATTAAGTGCGATGGTGGTGTAATGGTCAGCATAGTTGCCTTCCAAGCAGTTGATCCGGGTTCGATTCCCGGCCATCGCATCAACTTTTTTAATTTGACAAGCCTAAAATGTTATTTCAACATCCCATAGAGGAATAATGTTCATGCCCATGGCGTAATTTTCTAAATTTTATTTTTAATACATATTACTCAATAAATAATCATAATCAGCCTAGGTCAGGGCTCGGCAACCTGCGGCTCGCGAACCACATGCGGCTCTTTGGATGTGAAGCTGCGACTCTTTAGTTCCATACGCAAATATTATTTACATCCGAATAAAATTGTTTTGGCTCAAGAACTAAAGCCACTGGGCAATGAAACTATCGACGTATTGCAAGAAAAGTTTGATGGAAGGATGATATCAAGGACTGCACCTGGTTCACTGGCCCCCCAAGAAGGTGTGATTTAACTCCTTTAGATTACTTCTTGTGGATATATTTAAAATCTAAGGTCTATGCAAACAGACCACAAACACTTAATGACACATTAAGATTGAACATTGAACGCTGCGACGCCCGATTTATTGTACAAAACCAACGAAAATTGGGTTCGTCCAATTCGCTCGTGTAGATGAACTCGAGGTGGACATTTACACGATGTGTTATTCAAAACATCAAAGTTATGGACTGTACTTTAATATAATATGAAAAGTTTGGTGTGTATTTGAAATAATTTTAATTTTATTTCATTTTAAAATCATATCGTTCTTATTGGAAAACCTTTTATTTTTCGATAACGTATTTAGAAGAAATAATAATTTTTTTGTTAGCTCAGGTGGCATGGCGATGCTTTTGGGCCAATCACTAACCCAAATATATCTCTAATTGGTTTAGTTTAAAAAATAAATTAAAATTCATTTTTATTGAACTAAGATAATGTCAAATTTAAATTTTAGGAAATTTACGCGAATCTAGATTGTATGAGCTACCCCGTACAATTAGACGTATCAGGACGTAAATTGATCTGCCCTAAACAATACAATATATTTTCTTTTAATTAAACACAAATTATTAAAATTGGTTCATTATATTCGAAATAACAGCCTATTATTTAGGATGTGAATTTTTGAATATTCGATAATTAATTAACACCAGTGCATAGAGGACCAATCAAGATGGACGTCTAAGCTGACACACTGGCGACCAACACAGACAAAACTTAGCGTTACGAGACCACAAAGAAGATGGCTTGATGATATTAAACAACTAGCAGGAATTAGGTGGTTTCAGATAGCCCAAGACAGAACGGCATGGAGAAATATGAAAGAGACCTATGTCAAGGAGTGGACAACAGGAAATGGCTGAGAGAGAGGAGAGTGCACAGAGGATATTTGGTCTCTAAATTGCTTGTATTAAAATATTTACTAACGGGCCAAAAACTCTCACTTATGCCCATGGTTAATAAATAATTACTCCTACAATCATCAAAACAACTTTTGCGGTTCTAGATTCTGTCATTCAGTCAATTTTATTGTGCTTCCAAAGGAAGGAAGGCAAGTAAAAAATAGCTGGATTTCTACCTGTCTAGTAATATGTATTTTTCCCTCTGTGTCGATAATCCTGGATATCTTGAAAGGAGATAGTTTAACGTAATCCAGAGATTTCGTAGGTCCTTCCACAATTTCTCTTTCCAGAGAATGAAGTACTGCGCCTCTTGGAGCCCTAGCCTGACGAGATAAACCTAAAAAATATAGTCAATATTGTACACAAAACTACAATACAAATTAATTAAATATCAGTTATTATATCCGGTTGGGATATAGAAGGTTCACCAGTTGCTTTAAGACATTGGTCAACCTTTGAGGCAACAGATTGCCTTGTAAGTAGATACGATAGATCTGAATTTCCAATTCCCAGACTTTTCTGGAAGGACTGTACTATCTAGTTTTTCAAATATAACGCATTGCAAGAATCACATAATTATTTCTCTTTTCCAAAAATTGGTGTTACATAAAATTTTAATAAATATGGTTTTTTCTTTCATGTCCGTTTTTGAATTTTATACATTTCAAGTTACTACATTACACTGTATATTTATGTATAGTAAAAATTGCTTTTCTTAGCTCTAGATGTATTTACCACTGTATGTTGCTTCCAGGATAGTGGTTTCACATTTTGCTCCTCCATCTTGAGCTAAGTCTTTGAGAGCTATGCCAGCAAGTCCTCTAACTCTGGAATATTTAGCTTTGATGTCGATAGATTTAAGATCTTCAAATGATATCCATTGATTTTTTCTGAAAGGAAAAATTAATTTATTTAATTCTTTAAAATTTTTATTCGTTCAAAAATGTTTCTCAATTTCAGAATTTTATATTATATTTGAGAATTTAGTCTGGAAGCTTAAGATTATGCCGAAGTCAGTCGAAATCTCCGATTTGTCCCCTGTTCATTTCACGCTGTATAGTCACGTGGCGAATTTGATCTTCCCTATAATATAAAACTAAATCTAAAAATCTTCCGAAACAAAGGAATATATACTTTCCTCCATTTATAGTTGCATTACAAAGTTTGCTTTCCTTGACATTTTTTTCCTAAAATAGAAATAAACACTTGGGGAGAAAACTCGTTTAGAGGTTCTCCGGATTCCCCTTAATACATAAATTCAACAATTATTAAAGAATATGAAAAATATCGTGGAGAAAATAATCAGCTAGCATATACAGGGTGTAAATTAAGTATGTGCAGTAATTTTAAGAGACAATTCTTTGGGTGATTGTAAAAAGTTCATATAAACATGGGTCCGCTAATGATTCGTTTTCAAGATACAGGGTGAAAAACTGAAGAGGCCATTTTTATGTAGAATTAACCAGGCTAATCAGAAAAAATATCTACATGGAAAAATGTCAGTGGCGTACCATATTTCTTGTAAAAAATATCAGAGGACATGTTTGCAGGGACGCCACTGGTGGAACAATTGAATAACTTTTCTAACTAAAATGTGTGCTTCTATATCCTATTAACACATACCAAAATTGAACATAATATCTAAAGTATTTTCGGAGATATTAAATAGTGGCCATTTTTTGTATGCCGCGACAAGCGCGCATTTTTGCCAATCCCCCTCGTAGCTGATAAAAAAATGAACAAATTGAATCTGGCCTGATCCCCGTAGTTCGATTAATAAACTACTTATTAGCATTTATGTAATATTCCCCCCCCCCCCCATAACTCTCCTCCTCGTTGCCCCCACCACACCCAGCATCCGGCCCTTAAAGTACTCGGTGTCACCCGTTGATTCGCGAAAAATTGATGCCCCAACTCCGCCCCTTCTCGAGATATAATTAATTAAAAATCCCGATAATTCGCGAACTCATTCAGATATCGGGATCAGGTTTGTTCGAGCTTACGCGCTCTGTCAAGCTATTCAATTTTACCGTTCATATTTTTTTGTAGCATCAGAACCGGCTGAGTTATTTAGGAAAATTCGTTGTAGGTTAGATTTACGGGGCGTACCCCCCTCCCCCACAATGCGGCGCCCCCTACAAATCATTTCAGAATGTGGAGAGGATCCTACTGTATCGATTGGGAAAAAAATTACTCGATTTCTTCAAGGGATTTTCGTAAACCGGATCGACTGCACTTTAAGTGATAATATATACTTAAAAATTCAAAATTGAGGTTATTTCCGTTTAAACCGGACGTGACAAAATGGGGTCCGTCATGTCACATAATTCAAAATAATATCACATACAAACCCAGCAAATTTTATTTCTGTAATTTAAACAATAAGAAAGTTATAGGGGTGAGCGTGAGTTGAATCACTGTATAAGAGGCCGAATTTTCGAATCGATCCCATTACTCATTTTCCATATAAATCTAACCTACTATAGTCCATGAATCACCTTGTACTAGATAAAATAAAAATCATACTGGTTATAGTTCTAGGTAATTAAGAACTTTGTTGGTCTCTCTCCTTTTACCCTAGAGAAGATATATTTATCCAAGATCGAATTCATTCAATAATACAGTTAAATAAAATTTTTCGCTGAACAAAGCCAACACCCAAACTATTTTTTTTTTGTTTTACCTAGACAAGTGGGATATACAATTCAAGAGCTGTCACTACTTCTTATTATTTTCATTTTTAAACTCCTCGAATTTGGAGCACATAATTATTTAAAGCTTTTACTTTACATTGACCCGAATTTTCAAATTGGCGAATTGAACTAATTGCACAAGTGCAAAGTGTAAAGAGTTTCACGCCCTTTTTTGTAATAACGTTATTTAATTTCACGACCGTTTATTTTTCAAATCTTAACCATAGTCCCATTTACAACTATTAACAAATAAATACCTATTTGATGTTTATGTTCCAATTTTGACACCTGATCTAAACAAGTCAAGAAAATATATTTTTTTGCATAATCTTCGAACATTTTAATACAAACCCAACCCAGCTGGTTTTAAATGGAAACAATTAACATAATAAATAAGCAATTAACAACCAGATTTGCATAAAAATTATAATTTAAATAAAATATTTAAATTTTAACAGATTTGATGTCTTCCATGTAGAAAAAAATATGCTCCAATTTATATGATTGCATAATGAATAATTTGTGTCATATATTATTATAGAGTAGGTTCTTAATTAATTATGAAGAAATTCCTAAAGAAATATCAACTTCCTCCATGATGTAAGAATGAAATAATCCTTTTGAGAAGCATTAAGGTGTCCGTAGTTAATATTTAAGAATCCATGACCATTGCTGATGCCACAAGCTGTCATAAACGTGGAAATAATTTGGCACAGAAGCTCGTCAGATGTCATGCGCAATGCCGACTGATAATGTATTTACCTTAGCCGGCGAACAGGACCGTACTTCGCCCTTAATGAAAATGATTACACTGCAATATTTTGTCATATCAAGACCTTCTTTACTGGGAAATAAAGGTGCATTTACACATGCATGGATTTAGTGGCGTCAATAAAAACTGGCGCACCAGTAAATAAAATTAGCAAGTGTAAACATCGACTTGCCTAAAAATTTATTTTTGCAAGCATAGACCAAAAAAGTTTGCATCCTTCTGAAATCACTGGCGCCAGTGATGACAAATTCGCACAGAAAATCAAGACTTGCAAGTGTAAAAAAAAGCATTTACACATGCATGGATTTAGTGACGCCAGTGGTCGCACCATTTCTATTTGCCCGCCAGTAAAGGTTTACACTTTGTTGAGGAAACAAAAATAAGTGGCAAGCCAGTTTAATTTTTAAAGTGTTTTTCGCAGTGCGAACTATGTCGAGTGAACTTTCCGAAGACTGTAAAATAGTCGCTGAACTTTTAGTGGAAAAATAGATAAAAGAAATACCGAAGAAGAAACGACGAAAAGGCCGTGTCTGGATTAAACCATGGATTGATTGTCGACCTTTTTTTTATGATCAAACACAAGCACTATAGGAAAAATCCTTTAGGGCACTCTGGGAGTGGTGCGTGTGCTCAAAAAGCGATTCACGTTGGTTTTGAATCGTTGGAGGTTATATTCGTTATGAAAAACGATCTCGGGAAGGGGGCCCGGGAGAGGATGAAGTCATCCAGATGAAAGAATTCTTAAATAATTAAGTTCGGGGAGTACTAAACTTAACCACATATGGATGGGCGGCAGTGGTTCGTCGTGTATTTCTACCATTCACCTCTCTGGGCGGAATTAAGAGGGCAAGGTCAACTGAGCACTTTCCATGAAAATATTTGTAAAAAAGAGTCAAATCCCAAATCAAATTTGGGTGCTTCTGCAAAACTTCTAGTAGAACTCGCAGCAGAGGATCGTGCTAGCTATAAAAACCATCTTCTACCAACCAACTACATAAACTACAATCAACAAAAATTAGAAGCGCAACCTAAACGAAAAACTGGCGAGCGGTCGCTGACGTTCAAGCACTTGTTTACACTTGCGAGTTTTGATTTTCTGTACGAATTTGTCACCACTGGCGCCAGTGATTTCAGAAGGATGCTGACTTTTCTGATCTATGCATGCAAAAATAAATTTTTATGCAAGTTGATGTTTACACTTGCTAATTTTATTTACTGGTGCGCCAGTTTTTATGAGCCCCACTAAATCAATGCATGTGTAAACGCACCTTAAAAAGTGTTTGCGTGTTGGTGACCGCACGCCAGGATTTAGTTTGAATTTCACTTCTGATTGTAGTTTATATAGTTTATTTTGGCTAAAAAAAAGTGGTCAGCAGAACTGACAATCAAATTTCATGTAGGGTATGAATCTTATCCATGTTTATCGGATGTGCACACAAAGTAGGTCGACGATCAATTCATGGTTTAACCCAGGCCAGACGGCCTTTTCGTCGTTTCTTTTTCTGTATTTCTTTTATCTTAATTTTTTTCATTAAAAGTTCAGCGACTATTTTACAGGCTTCGGAAAGTTCACTCGACATAGTTCGCACTGCGAGAAACACTTTAGAAATGAAACTGGCGTGCCACTAAGACTTATTCTTGTTTTCTCAACAAAGTATAAACCTTTACTGGCCTGCAAATAGAACTGGCGCGACCACTGGCGCCACTAAATCCATGCATGTGTAAATGCACCTTAAGCAATCTATTTTCTCGCATACAAGAAGTCCTTATGGCCATCACTGAAAAGCCAGTTTTAGAGTTAATTTTGATATCAATTGTCCACGTATCGATAGATTTTTAATATCGTTACATCGCAACGACCGATTTCGGTTCTGAACGGTCGTCGTTGAGTCACGTCGTTGGTTGGCAACCAAACCGGCACCAATACGGTGGGGTTGCCTATACAGGGTGCCCCAAGTAAAGTGGCCTATTAGAAATATCTCGAGAACTAAATACGATTTTATTTTAAAAATTTGCCTGTGACTATAAGAGATGGTTTTCTACGTTTATAAAATATTTTCGATGGTGCGGTGTTGCCAGATCATACCGAAAGTGGTAGCAACTTCGGAATTTTAAATGAATTACCCTATATATTATATTTTTTTTGGAATCTAGGTAAAAATCTAGAATAGTTTTCTGTATAATATCATATACCTATCTTTAAGAGTTTTTGAATTATAAATAATTTTGTGATTTTTTTAACGCCGTATCAGGACCTGAAAAGAAAATCGAATCTTTTTAGCGGTTACAGCTAGAAAGCTGAAAATTTGACAATAGTTTCACAAGACCATCGAAATTTTATAATTTTGAACGGTATTTAATTAGTTTTATACAGGGCGTTTCCATAACAATATTTCTGAGGGAGATGAATTATTGCAAAAATCTTCTTTATTTTAAATTGAACATACTGTATTTGATATGTTTTGCTAATGGAGGATCGAATTTTCTATCTAATGATATTAAGTGTTCCTATACCTATCTTCAATATTTTCGGACTTATGGCGAAATTTAAAAATTATCTTATAAAAATATATTTTTTGGTAGTTGGCTGTTTAATGGATTAATGGATTCATAGTAATAAAATAATGAAAAATCCATTTAAAATAGTTAACAAATAAGCAATTTATTAATAACTAAATAAACAAAATTAAAATTACGCAACAACACCAATTAAATAACTAATAACTAAATTTGGTGCTATACGGGATACATCCCTTTAAAATTCTAAGCTTTAAATATTATTGCAGCGGGAGGTGGGGGGGAAATAATGTAAGATATTTCACTGGTTAGGGCCCCCTTCCGAGAAATTGTCTGGGCCCCCGTTTATATAGTTACGCCACTGTTACCCTGTATACATGAAATTACCTTAAAAAAAAAGCACCACAAGAATAAAGAAATGACCGGTCTAAGCGTTATTTCGAAAAAAAACCTGGATTTTACATTAATTTGCTCTATCTAACCTTTACTCTCTGTAAGAACAACAAAATATTATGATTTTTCATTTTAAACTTGTGTAAGACATTGCGAACAATTGCGTATAGTGTTATAAATCTAGATCGACTTAATTTTTTATATACATTTAATTATTTAGATTTTCCAATTAAGATCTGCGAAGGATAATCGAAAAATGTCAGTATATAGGTATCATACATATTACCAAAGCGAATGAACTCATTTCATTGCTCCTTAAAATCTTAAGTACTTTCAATGAATGTAACCAGTAACAAATTGTTACCAATAAAACTAATATAAGATTTTATAGAAAGTAATGATAATAAACAGTTACGGCCTAGATAGGACCGGACTGAGACAACAATTAACGAAACTAATTTTTTTTTAATAGGGTATATCCGTAATTGTTAGTGCTATCAAAAAAGTAATGTAGGTGTCATGTGCTCTTTTTGGGTCGAACTTAAAATGGTAAATCAAAATTTGAAAATTTTCCCTCGCTTAAGAGATACGGGGGAAAATTAAAAAATTGACAATTTCAAAATTGCCCTATATTTTCTTAGTTAAAGAGATACAGGAAAATGTTTTATACAAAAGTTTCTTTATAATGATTGCTGAATAATCTTCCGTTAACAGAATAGTTGTCTCTAGGATATTAGTTTTTGTTTCATGAACTACTTTGGTTTTAAGGTATAAAGTTTAAATAAATCGCCTAGGAAACCAATATCATCCATGGTGTGTTTTTATTATTTAAAATAGTATATTTTTAGATTAAAATATTCCATTTAAAAAAATTAGGATAGGTCCGACAACTTTTTTACCTGACCCCGTATACTTATTCTGAAAACGGCATATTATTCAACAATTAATATAAAGAAACTTCTGTATAAAACATTTTTCCGTATCTCTTTTAACAAAAAAAATATAGGGTAATTTTCAAATTGTCAATTTTCCCCCGTATCTCTTAAGCGAGCGAAAATTTTCAAATTTTGATTTAACATTTTAAGTTTGGCCCAAGAAGAGTGCATGACACCTACATTACTTTTTTGATAGCAGTTACGGAGATACCCTATAGAAGTAACGAAAATGGGACACCGTGTACATTCCGTGCCTTTTCAACATAATGTCTTAATCTGGCACAATACATGACAGCGCAGCGATAAAATCATCTAGTCTAGTCTAATGCCGCGTTCACACCAAACCAACAAAATAAAAACAAAACATTAACACAATGTTTTTCAACAATTTAGAAACAAATCGGCCACATGTTGACCAACTTTTATGTTTTGTTTTGTTTTGGTTTTTAACAACTTATTGTTTTTGACAGATCTACACTAAACCAACAAACAAAAATAAAACAGTAACACAATGTTTTTTAATAATCTAGAAACAAATCTGGAACATTTTACCTACTTCTATGTTTGGTTTTGAGTTTAAGCAACTTATTGTTTTCTGTCATGTCCACACCAAACCATCAAAATAGCAACACAATGTTTTTCAACAAATTAAAAATAAATGGGCAATATTTTACCAACTTTTATGTTTTCTTTTGGTTTTCTGTTTTGTTTCCATTTTCGGCAACGATTTGCGATATGTACGTACTTTAAACCAAATACAAAAACGAAACATAGCAGCACTGACAGAACTATCGATAGTCGCACCATCGATAGTTTATCGTTAGGGATCCACTGACTATCAATCGATAGTTTTTATATCCTATTAACACATACCAAAATTGAAAATCAGATCTACATCAAAAATCAACGATTTAAATTTTTAAAATCCTATAGCAAGGAATAGCGGACATTATTCCAAAAATGACCTAATAAAGACATTAGGGATTCCTCTGAATATTGACATGTGTTTTATGACCGAACAACAATCCCTACACTATACAAAGCCCAAATTCGACCATCACTCGAGTACTGCTCTCATGTCTGGAGCTCTGCACCCAAATATACTCTTCGGCTGCTGGATTCCATCGAAATGATGGTCATTCGTCTGATTGGAGACCATGAGCTGACGAAGAACCTCGACCGCCTAGAACATCGAAGACATGTTGGGGATTTGACTCTCTTTTACAGATCTTGCCCTCTTAATTCCTCCCAGAGCAGCGAATAGCCGAAATATACGACGAACCACTGCCGCCAATCCATATGTGGTTAAGCTTAGTACTCCTCGAATTTCATTATTTAATAATTCTTTCATCTGGAGGACTTCATCCTTATGGAACGACCTTCCCGAGGTCGTTTTTCCCAACGAATATAACCTCCAACGATTCAAAACCAACGTGAATGTCTTTTTGCGCACTCGCACCACTCCCAGAGTGCCGCCCTAAAGGATTTTTCCTTTAGTGCTTGTGTTTGATCATAAAAAAAATACGATGGAATTATCGAATGGTCTGTGCCGGCCCTGGTGAGGAAAGGTAATTTTATAAGTACGGCCACTGTCATGGACTTATATTGATGGTTATTCGCGTTACGCTAGATATACCACCATGGGCAATGTCGTATTAGGTAAAGTGTCTGAGCTCGGTTCAGAAAGTGGAGCAATTATTATATAAGGCTGGCGCAGTGTATGCTGGGTTATAGTAGAGGACTTGAATGTAGGAAATTTCGTGCTTTTCATACTTACTAGAGGATTAGACATGGTGTTATGAAAATGGTTTATTACACTTAAATGGGGAGGTCTTGGTTGGTTGGTTGGTTAAAGGCGGGGGTCGATTTAAAGGCCTAAACTTCTATCACTGCAGCCTACCGGCTTATTGTGTACCCCGATCTTGTTAGAAGATGTTTGTTACTTCTATGAGGTCCATTAACCTTCTACCAAGCTTGTCATGTGGGAGGTTATTACCACGTTGTATGTTCCCGAAGATATTTTGTCTTTTGCGAGATAACGCTACGCAGCATAGTCACAATTGGTGTTATTTGGCATATTGAATTCAATATTATTCGATGTATTCATAACTAATTTTTTTTTAAACCAAAAATAAATTTATAGAAACAGCAATTAATAATAAAAATAAAAAATCCTGTATAAGATTTATAAAATTAAGAGATATACACAGTCATAAGACCAGAAACATTGAAAAAAATCAGTTTTATTTGACGAAATAAACATTTATAATAAATTACATAAAATATTTAAAAGTATTGTATTTAAAATTATTTAAGAAAAACGAAATGCCGAATTTCCTAACCGATGGATATGTCGTGAATGCCAATTGCCTTGGCCTGCCCGAAGTGCTTATTTCAACCCCCTTGATTTTTGTGTATGGGGATACATGAAATCACTTGTTTATGATGAAACGATAAATTCTCGGGATCAACTATGGCAAAGAATTCAGGATGCGGCGGTAATGTTTCAAAACGAATGTTTGTTATTTAAAATCAGGCGGTCCTTCAATAAGCGGGTAGCCAAATGCATTGAAGTTAACGGCAATCACTTTGAACAATTATTGTCAAAAACAGACCATTTCTATTATTGATAGTTTTTTATTGATTTATGCAAAAATTGAATTCTATTTAAATTATAAAATAATATTTCCATTAGTGACCGTTTAAAGTTTTATTTAAATATTTTAAGAAGCGCACTGAGTATTTTAAATGGAAAAATCTCGAAAACGGTTAGTCGGAGCGACATTTACAAAGTATATATTTTTTGCGTAAAAATGACCGGAAAAATGATATTTTTAATAAAAATATAACTATACTAAGGTCCAAAAGTTACACTTCTTTTTATTTTTCCAGAGTACCGCAGAGAATGCCCCGTACAATCTACATCAAAATTATTAACAAATTCAAATTCCTTGCCCCAAAAAAATCCTTGTCGCAAATTTTTCTGCAAAAATATTGATTCAGAGATAAGTTACTTAGGAAAATCGAAAATTAAATTTTTACTTGGACATCCTGTATCTCCGTTATTACCAGCTATTGAACTAAACTAAGTATGGCCAAATCGCAGTATTTTTACCAAAGAAATCGGCAGTTTTCCTGTGTACCATTAATTATGGGACACCCTGTATATATATATTCCCTGTACTGTACTTTAAAAGTTGATGAGGAATTAAAATAAACATTATTATTATATGTTTATTTACCAACAAATACAGGGTCTATAGTAGGTTAGACGTATATGGAGAACGAGTAATAGGATCGTTTGAAAATGTAGCCTCTTATACAGGGTGCTCCTTAATGACGTGCTAATATTTCAGGGTGTGATTCCTTAGGTCATTTTATACAGAAAAGTTCATATGAACATATGTCCGCAACGGCTTAGATTTTTTGCTATAGGGTGTTGAATTTTTATTTCTTAAATGGTTATTTTTTAATATCTCCGTAAGTACTTTAGATATTATTTTCAATCTTGGTATGTGTTAATAGGATATAGAACCACAAATTTTAGTTAGAAAAGTTATTCAATTGTTCCACCAGTGGCGTCCCTGCAAACATGTCCTCTGATATTTTTTACAATAAAGATGGTACGCCACTGACTTTTTCCATGTGGATAGCGTTTCTGATTAGCCTGGTCAATTCTACATGAAAACGGTCTCTTGATTAAAACCACTAAATTCATATTGAAACTATTATTTTTAACATTGGTAAAATAATTAATGATAAATTTTGTTTTTATAAATATTGTTGGAGTTGGCAATTCGATGCGAATACTTTTAAGTGAAGGTGGCCATTTCCAACAATTTTTGTAAAACAAAATTTATCATTAATTATTTTATCAATGTTAATAATAATGAGTTTCAATATGAATTTAGTGGTTTTAATCAAGAACAGTGCGTCTGACAAGAAAAACTCAAGAGACCGTTCTCATGTCGAATTGACTGAGCTAATCAGAAAAAATATCCACATGGAAAAATATCAGTGTCGTACCATCTTTCTTTTAAAAAATATCAGAGGACATGTTTGAAGGGATGCCACTGATAGAACAATTGAATAACTTTTCTAACTAAAATCTGTGGTTTTATATCCTATTAAGACATACCAAAGTTGAAAATAATATCTAAAGTACTTTCGGAGATATCAAAAAATAACCATATAAAAAATAAAAATTAAACACCCTGTAGCAAAAAATTTAAGACGTTGCGGACATATGTTCATCTCCTCATCTCGTCCGTAAAAGCCTCTTTTCGGCCCTTGATACGTAATGTACTATTACATGCAACTTTCAGTCCTTAGCATATAACTTACTAAAATAAACTATTTGCCTGTAAAAACGATTATATTTGCGAAATATATGTTACTTTCTGCATTAGAAAGCAATTTTAAAAGTTTCTTTTAGATTATTGCTACAGTATTCAAATTTGAATTTAAAATTGTATCGCCGGTCACGTGTCCCCAGTCAATAATTTCTTACTTTACCTTTTATATTTCACGTCATTTTACTAAAGTTACTTTTATATATAAACAATTTACACTCCTACTACTTGTATTGAAAAAATAATGTTCAAAGACCAACAGTTTAGTTTCGCTAACGCAATTATTAACCAGAAGTTTCGTCCCCGCAGCTGCATGTATCGCCGGTCACAGCAGAAATTGCTTATAAATATCGTCACTAGTGGTCGGCCTAATAGTTTTACAAATATGACGGTATGTGTTTGAATTTGTGTAAAGCGTGCTCCTGTTTAGGTAAGTTCCTTATTATGTTTATTTAGGTATAAACTAGAACATTGCCTACTTTTTAGCAGGCGTATGTTTTTATTTTGTATAGACGGTCACATGGTTAACTCAGACCTAGTCTTAATTAAGGGAAAAATACTACACGAAGTCATTTTCTTGAGTACAGATAATCATTTCAGTCTGAAAAAGTGTAAGAAATAGCTTGTATTAGCTGAGTTGTGCTTGTATCGCCGATCACAGTAACACCGGTCACGCATGAAAATGTTACCGGAGATACATTGATGTGACGGTTTGTTATCCGAAGCTATATACAATATTTTTTTATTAACCATTTATAAACCATTAAAGAAAAATATATTTTGATGTGCAAGTTTCGTTTACACCTTAGGTAGATTAAAAATATGACTAATTTTCTTAGTATTTTAACATTCTATAAGGAACATTCCAAAACTTAAGCCAATATAAGACAGGGCTGTTACAAATAATAGGAAAATGGTTATAGTGACTGATTAAAATAACTCGGTTCCAAATATTGGCGTTATATGATTCAGAAGAATAAAATTAGCCATGTGATGGGCGTTAAATTATTAAAAAATCGATTCTATACAACAATAGACCAAGATCTTTATGACGATGCTTTGTGACGATGCTTTGTGACGATGATCTTTTGCGCGGACATATAATTCCTCTAATTAGACACTATAAAAAATGAACAGGTGTTTTTGGGATTATTTATCGATTTATTGAAAGTTGCCTGTAAAAAAATTTTGACCCTGGAATATTTTCAATAAGTAAGTGAATCTTAAAAATTATGAATTTTTAAATATTCAGTATTCAGGTAGTGCTAATGAATGACTACATACGGATGTTATCCTCGTAAACAAAGAAAATGTCCATTATTACCGCTCACAGGTTGTAAACAAAATAGTTAACCTATAAAATAATTTAAAGAGTAATTGTTTGAAGTAGGTATAAATAATAGAACAACAACATTTACCTGAATCACTTAAATCTAACTTTTTCAAAGGTATATAATAAAAGTAGTTCTCCTTCATAAGCATGAGCAACTACGAAGAAAAATTTCTGCAAAATTAATTCTTAAACGTAATATATTTTATATATTGAAAATAAATTTAATTTAATTAACCTAATTATTTGCCAATTACCTATTAATTATTTCTTACAATCATTTCACATTAAATCCAATTTTTTGAGCCGAATACCATGATCAATCTTACAATTTTTAAATTATAGAACTATTTAAATTTCAAGTTTTTTAAATTAATTACTTATTCTTAACAAATGTGTGGAGAATTATTATAAAATTATTGTTAAGCCGGGCTGACACGACTAAAGAATCCATATATAGGGAAACCTCTCTTAGGCGGACACCTACGGGACCGTCTAAATGTGTCCGCCCAATAGAAGAACAACAAGAAATTTGTTATTAGGTAATACATAAATGCAAAATTATTAATATGTATATGTATGTACAAATGAACATAACATAACAAAAATACATTAGTTTTAGTTAGGATGTAGTACTAAAAAAAATCTAATAACGTAGTTTGACGTGTTTGCGTTTTATACTTGCAATCTAGAAAATGTAGTTCCAAGTCTGATAACAATTCCTTTGCTTAGAGTCACTTCTATTCTTTGCTTACTCTTATAATTCCTTTACCATACTAATGGCTTGATTATCTTCTTCATCAGAGTCGTCAGATAGTGAAGTGGTTTCAGTTTGGACTACATAATCGGTAGCAATGGGGTCACTATCATATTCTAGTAGCACATTGCTATTAATGTTAATGAACACGCCCAAATCATTGTTATCAAATTACAAACTTCCACAACATCAATATTCTCTTTCAGACTCAAAACGCGACATTTTTCTGCCATTGTTTAGGATTTTAACCTTACAACTCACAAATAAACGACAGACTGCTGTCGGGGAAGCACACATACTGTCATTCGGCGAAGTCCTTTCGCTCTGCCACTCATACGCGATTGGTTGCCGGTCTGTCTTCAGAGAGCTTTTGCACCGTACTTATTCGTCTCCAAATACTTTTAAAAAATTTCTTGTCCGTTTAAAGGAGGATTTCGCACTCTTTATATGAAAACAGCCTGTCCGCGTTCGCCCAAGAGAGGTTGATGTTCGTGGAATTTCATATACCTAGTTCCGGACTATGAAAAGATGTCCGCTTAATAGAGATATTCGCTTATTAGAAGTGTCCGTTATGAGAGGTTTCACTGCGTCTCAATCGAATTCTCGAAAATATTACTTTACAAGAATCATTGTGCCTAGGCACAAAACCACAACTGTACTAATAACTAAGTCAAGGAAAGGCTATCTCTTGCCGCTCGTATACCGAGCGTTTCCATCATCTGGCGCACCTGAAAATGCGGACCTTAATATTATGTATGTAATTGAGACCTAAAAATTAGATAGGCAATTCGAAACGGGCTTTGTTCACCATTATCTAGGTGTCATTAGTCACTGAATAATGTAATTCATGGACCAATTAAACCATAAATTTGGTTTGTAAAGCTTATAATGGAGTTTTCTAAGATCAGTTATTATGAAGGGAAAGTATTCTGCCTAACAACGTACATCCTACATTTTGTAATATAATTTATTTTAACTGTGTTCAAAATGTCCTGGAATGACTATAAGAATAAAATATTGCGACTTGCCTTGAAAGTAGGCATTAATATCCTATTATTTCCTCGAAAATTCTCGTCGATTAGGTGCGTCAGGTGGCCTGGAATGGCCGGAATTTTGTACCAATTATATTACCATTTTTCCTCTGGTGAATAATAATCTGCCAGAAATCCCGGAAATAATTATAACCATTAAGCCATGGTTTTAATTACATTTCGTTACGAAATATTTCGGTGGATTGGAACGGAAAAGTTCGTCCTTGGTCATTTGGTCCCATGTGTGGGTTTTACTGCAGTACAAGTGCGTGGTTAAAAATGGACGATATTAGTAGATTTATTTGTACAGGGTGATCACGTTTTATGTCCCCGCATCGTAACCTTTTTATTTTACGTACTTGAGAAAAATTAAAACGATTGGTATACAAGGTTTTTAAAGTAGTATTTGCAATGGGAACAAATATCATTTAGGTCTGTTGATTTACAAGTAGGGTTGGTTTTACTCAACATGAACATACCTGTTTTATTTGATCCAGATTCTATCGCTTTTTTCCAAATATTCTCCTTCATTTGTCTTTAAAAGTTTTTAATTTTTTTTGCATATATGGGTGAATTTTCTTTTACCCTCTATCTATCTACTTTTCTTTCTATCAACAATTCATCTTCTAAGGCACTAAACTCTAGTTTATGGTATTTTACACTCATAGTTAATAAAATAAAAGTTCACAAAAATAATAATCTGCCGCCGAAAAACTCCGTTCAAATCCAAAAGGTTGGATACCGGCGAAATTTCGCTTGACGTGTGTCATTATTAAGTGATACGGGTTATCGGTTCTTTGTTTTCGGATATATCACTAGGAATACTAGGCTCTAGCCTGCGGCCTCGTATTTAAAGGGGCCTCGAAAAGAACCAAAAAATAAGAGTTTAAAATAAAAAAATACGATTTTAAATTGACAAATTAAATTAGGCGTGCGATGCCTCAAACTGACAACAGAGCAGAATATCTACGGCAAAATAAAGAATCGGCTTAACTAAACGCGCTCATTATTTTTATCGATTTTATTATTATTAATAAATCGGAATATATACAATGTGCCTATTTTTAGTTAGAGGGAGCCCTAGGCCCGTTACGCAATTCGGGGTCGCTTATCACTTCAAAAAGTGTTTTTTCCTTAATAAGTTATGCAACAGTAATTTATTATGATTTACTAATATCATACGATCACAAGTTAGTGTAGTCTTATATATCCTGTACATAACTCTGTAGGTTATTTCGTAAATTACTTGGTTGCATATTATAAAATAGGTATCTAACAAAGGGCCTCAACATCATGTTGAGTAAAACCAAACCCTACTTGTAAATCAACAGACCTAAATGATATTTGTTCACATACTTTGAAACCCTTGTATACCTACTAATCGTTTTAATTTTTCTCAAGTACGTAAAATAAAAAGGTTAAGATGGGGAGACATAAAACGTGATCATCCTGTAGAAATGAATCTACTAATATCGTCCATATTTAACCACGCACTTGTACTGCAGTAAAAACCACACATATGACCAAATGACCAACGACGAACTTTTCCGTTCCAATCCACCGAAATATTTCGTAACGAAATGTAATAAAAACCAGGGCTTTAGCCGGGCCACCAAACGTTTCCATCCATGCGAACTGATCCTTGTAAAGTGCATTTTAGTCGTACAGAGGAGGATGTATTGCAACCATCGAACTATAATGGATACGTACAACTTATGGGGTGCGCAGTAAAAAGTTAAATTTTATGAGTGAAAAAATGGGTCGATGCGAACGGTTTACCGGCCATATTTTTAAAGGTTGCTCATCGGTTGTCTTACGCACAATGTTGTCGTCATCATATAGGCAACCCCGACGGCATTGGTGCCGGTTTGATTGCCAACCAACGACGACCGTCCATAACCGAAATCAGTCGTAGCGATGTAACGATATTAAAAATGTATCGATACGTGGACAATAGTAATTCTAAAAGTGGCATTTCAGTGATGGCCACCAGGGTTGCCATTGCTAGGGAAATTTCCCTAAAACTGGGAAAAATCTGCAATCAGCAGGGGAAAAGAAAATTTTCTGTAATTTAGGGAATTATACTTCTTTAATGTTGTGATATTTGTATCATGATTGATCCTAAATCTGTAACAATGAAGAAACATCCTTCAATTGCTCCCTTGGCTTTATAGACTTAACTGAATATGAAAATACGCCTGTTTTGGGACAAAATTAGCAAAATTAAGTCAGGGGATGATAAATTCTTATATTCGAATATTTGTGAATTTATATTTCAATTGTTATGCTTACCCCATTCCAGCCCCACTATGGAAAGAATTTTCTCACAAGTTAACTTGAACAAAACTAAAATTAGAAATCGTCTCCAAACTAAAACGTTAACTGGTATTCTACACACTGTTTCGATTTCAAGATTGATACCGACTTAGTGGTAAACAACCAAATTTACGGCAGTTGATTCATTTTTTCAATTTTCTGTATTAATTTCAATAATTCAAATAATAGCTATGACCAGTTTATTTTCTATGTATTTATCTTGTATTAAATGTTTTATTGTTGAATAAAAAATATATTATTTTTTTAATAAAAAATGAACCATAACTAGCCTGATTTTTATTTATAGAAAAGAAATATTAATAAATAGGGATATGTTTTGTTTTCAAGTATATTTTTGCTTCCTTTTCAAATTTAAAGATCTGGCAAAAATCTGAGGAATTTTCAAGAAATTATCTAGGGAAAAAATTTTTTTGGACCTGGCAACACTGATGGCCACAAGGCCTTCTTTCATGCGAGAAGATAGATTGTTTATTGCCAAGTAAAGAAGGTCTTGATGTGCCAAAATATTGCCGTGTAATCATTTTCATAGATATAGGTCGGTGGTTGCAACCATTTCCACTAATAATTCATCGTCTGATAAAGTAAATATTACATTGTAGTCCATGGAGCTCATTTTAAATTGCATTTTGCTAATAAAATAGAAATAACCATCAAAATGGCATATGTTGATATCAATACCTGCTGCGGCTGCAACTGGACTGCACACATATACAGGGTCCGCAAACGAAGCGTGGACGGAAGATTAAATCGTCATCGAAGAACTTATCAACAATACTGAAACAGCTTGAGATATTGGATTAAAAGCGGCATGTTTTAAAAATATTTTACATTATACAGGGTGGCCCAAAAAAGTGTGACAGCATAAAGTTATATTTTTTTAAATGGGACACCCAGTATTTTATTGCATATTTAGGTTCGTATTACTATCGTTTATAAGTGCCTCAAATTTTATTTAATTTGGTTTTGTAGTTTCGGAGAAATAAATTAAAAACTAAAAAAAAAGTTTTGCAGTCCTGAATAAAAAAATCAAAAAAAACAATCCAGAACTTTTTTTTTTAACCTGGCATTGAGTGAAATTTATGACAAGAGGTCTAGAGATACTATGAATGTAATTGCGTTTATTTATTTTATACAGGGTGTTCAGAATAAGCTTTCAAAAACCCCATATTTTAAAATAATATTTCTCAAGTTTTTCAAATGGAACACCCTGTATATTATTTGGCTATTGGACGTAGAATTCGTAGACAATTTTTTTTTGTAATACAAGCATATAAGTTATATCCAGCCGTTTTCGAAATAATTATAAATATCATAAATTATGTTGTTTAAATAGAGTTTTTATTGGGAAATTTTGTTATAGGCGACTAGACTAATAATTGTAAACTAAAGTAAATGTTCAAAATAGCATCCTTTTACTTAATTTAATGATTTTCCTCTACTGCCAACAGAATTCTTAATTCATTTTCTTCATTAATAACGGGTTTATTGATTATTATCCTTTTTGTGTACGCAGTGCTTCCTGTTGCTAATTTTTGCAACAACTTCTCGAAGGTTTTTGCTATCGGCTTTCTCTCAATATCTGGATATTTTTCAGCATACACTCGGCTCGCGAGAAGGCAATTTCTTGCACATTCATCCAGTATAAAAATCATATTTACCATTTCTAAAATTCGACATTTTGTGTAAGTTAGTACTTAATTTCGACGACTGAACAAATGTAAATAATTTTATTTGGCTGTCATAGTGACAATCTAAACAAAAAAAATCATGGCAACTCGATTAAGAATAAAAAATAAAATTAAATAAATAAAAGTAGCAAAAATGTAGGCTTTTAAAATTTATATCGAAATAACTAAAATACGGTAAACTCTAAGAGTAAAAGGAAGCTATTTTGAACTTTTACTTTAGTTTACAATTATTAGTCTAGTCGCCTATAACAAAATTTCCCAATAAAAACTCTATTTAAACAACATAATTTAGGATATTTATAATTATTTCGAAAACGGCTGGATATAACTTATATGCTTGTATTACAAAAAAAAATTGTCTATGAATTCTACGTCAAATAGCCAAATAATATACAGGGTGTTCCATTTGAAAAACTTGAGAAAAATTATTTTAAAATGTGGTGTTTTTGAAAGCTTATTATGAACACCCTGTATAAAATAAATAAACGCAATTACATTCATGTATCTCTAGACCTCTTGTCATAAATTTCACTCAATGCCGAGGTTAAAAAAATAGTTCTGGATTGTTTTTTTTGATTTTTTTATTCAGGACTGCAAAACTTTTTTTTTTAGTTTTTAATTTATTTCTCCGAAACTACAAAACCAAATTAAATAAAATTTGATGCACTTATAAACGATAGTAATACGAACCTAAATATGCAATAAAATACTGGGTGTCCCATTTAAAAAAATATAATTTTATGCTGTCACACATTTTTGGGCCACCCCGTATAATGTAAAATATTTTTAAAACATGCCGCTTTTAATCCAATATCTCAAGCTGTTTCAGTATTGTTGATAAGTTCTTCGATAACGATTTAATCTTCCGTCCACGCTTCGTTTGCGGACCCTGTATATAAACAGTATATTGCTAATACCATCTGCAATTATCTCACCGCTATGGACATTGTGAGTTTGCGCAGTTCGGAAATTTCCTTGTGAAAGTAAACATTCGACAAATATTGAAGATAAGTATAGGAACACTTAATATCATTAGATTAGAAAATTCGATCCTCCATTAGCAAAACATATCAAATCCCATTTAAAAAAAAAGGAGATTTTTGCAATAATTCATCTCCCTCAGAAATATTGTTATGGAGACGCCCTGTATAAAACTAATTAAATACTGTTCAAAACAATCAAATTTTGATGGTCTTGTGAAACTGTTGTCAAAGTTTCAGCTTCCTAGCTGTAACCGCTAAAAAGATATGGTTTTCTTTTCATGTCCCGATACGGCGTTAAAAATTCACAAGATTATTTATAATTCATAAACTCTTAAACATAGGTATATGATATTATACATAAAACTGTTCTAGATTTTTACCTAGATTCCAAAAAAAATATAATATATAGGGTAATCTATTTAAAATTCCGAAGTTGCTACCACTTTCGGTATGATCCGGCAACACCGCATCATCCAAAATATTTTAGAAACGTAAAAAAAACATCTCTTATAGCTACAACCAAATTTTCAAAATAAAATCTCATTCAGTTCTCGAGATACTTCTAATAGGCCACTTTACTTGGTGCACCCTGTATATGTGCATATACCTGAAATACTTTATGCCTGGTATTGATCTACGAGTTTTTCAAAAAAGCACCATGCACTTGTGTCCTTTCATCTTAAACAAAACCAGCCACTAACCTACCAAACAGCGAATCGAATCACCACAAATTAAAAACTCCTTTACAAAATGTGTTGGCTAGGTAATGAAAGTTTATAAGCATTAATATACAGACAACAATGTGGATGAACCGCTTTTTATTCTGTAATTTGAAAAAGAATCCAGAACCAAAGATGGCGACGAATAAAAACAAACAAATAATGTCGGGCCGGCTCTGACGCGATCGATAAAATTTACACCCTACTGCGCAAACTCAATAGGCCCGCGCCATCTCCCATAGCGGGGACACTTTTTGTATTTTGGAACGTTCGTATTGGCAATATACTGTTTATATATATGTTGTCGTGCACGGCAGACGCATACCGCGGCCACGTGAAGGGAAATGGATATATAAAGGAACATGAGCAGCAGTAAGTTGCGGCCGCCATATTGCGGCAGCAGCAGCCGCGGACCGCGTGGAGGGAACCGTACCTTAAGATCACATACACATTTAAACCATATACAGGGTAGTCATATAATGCATCAGAATACTTGGACAGGAACTACGCTTAACGACTTCTGTCATTCTGTTGTAAAAATGTTTCTGTCATCAGAGGTCACTATACCTCAAAGTCAAATTTAATTTTCGTCATACCTTTTTATAACAGTTATTGGAAATAGGCCATGTGATTTTAAAGACAAAAGAATAAAATTTTCGCGCAAAATGGAATTAAAGTTTTTGTTTTTTCTATCTACAACACAAATTTAGGCGTATCTGGATGCCCCGTTTAAAGAAACACAACTTTGTTATGCTATTTTATGGGTTACCCTGTATATGAAAAAAAAATAAGCCGTTCTTATAATTCCAGACCGCATGTTGTTTTAGTTGTTTGATAAAGTCATCGATAAGGATTTAATCTTCCGTCCCGGCTTCGTTGTCGAACCCGGTATAGGTATAGAACCGTAATAAAAGTTCATCTATCGGTAATCACTATCGACCTTGTAACGATAATTTATCAAAGAACAAACTGGCGCACTTGTATGTTAATAGCTTTATTTAAAACATAATTGAATGGTAATTGGGCCCTGCAGGGGATCGTATATTAATGTCTAGTTTTGTATGAAGACTCATCAAAATATGTTAGACAATAAAAGTATACAAAAGATTAACTAGTGATGAAGCATTATGTATATTAAATCAGCTTAACAAGAAATAACATTGCATATTGGCCGACTATATAATTATTGCAGAATGATATAATGCTGCGTTAGAAACAGATGACTATAGCAGTATTTTAGTGTTATAGTAAAATTCTCGGGACAAGAATAGATTACGGAGAATGACGAGGCTGGCCGTTTAACAGAAAAGGTTGCTGAAAAAACCATAAGCACTACTCAATGCGTGGACTAAGGTAATCTAAACCATCTAGAAATTAGGAAAATTTATTATTTTTATACAGGGTGTTATGGAAATGACTCCTTGGGTGTCCTAGAGAAGCGCTATACACAACTCCTCAGCACATTCATATATGAACATATTACATTGCCCAGTTGGGTAATCAACAGATGTTCAAGCACAATGTTGCCAAAATGTTTAAAAGTGTAAGTAAGTGTGTGTAAACTAGTTTCTTATAAAATAAATATTTAGCTTACTTAGAAAGTAAATCCAGGACGCGATTAAGGAATCCAGGGCACAGACACTTTCAGTTATTTTTTCTATGGGAAAAACTTTATGCTCATCACGAGTCCTGATGATAGTGTGGGACTGCATAATAAGCTTATCACTAAACCCCAACACTAACGCATAATTACACTTTACAATAACAAACATAGAACAAGAGCACTTAATCATTTCGCAATAGAAATAATAAAAACGATAATTTCTATGGGCCATTAAGGATTTACGTTTGATATTCAATATTTTTTGAAAATATTTTTACAATAGGCGACACCCGTAGCATTCAGCTTTAGAATGGAAAAAGGTTTGTTTAAATTGGTTACGCCGTTTCTAATCTACAGACATTAAAAATAACTCATTAGACAGCCATAACCTTTTTGTGGAGCAGACTTAGATCACTAAATAATAAGAAATTTGGGTGAGAGAGATCTTACCTAAAAATGTATGGGCCAGCTTGATCTTCATCTCTCTCCAAAGTCCAGTTCTTTCCGCCGTGCATCGCTTTACAGAGTTCATCCCTGGTTATAGACTGTACCTCCAATGCGGGGCTGCCAGGCGCGGTGTAATCCTCATTTTGAAGAGTAAATTGGAATGCTTGAACAGGGGCGGCTATTACTAGTTTGGACAAGGGTGCTCCGAGACCACTTATTAGGTCTACTACTGAGTCCTGCAAAAGATAAAAATGTTAGAGTATATTATTTGCGGAATTATACCGTTGATCTTTTGACTGCAATAAACCTCATTATCCCGTCGACCAGAAAATAAATAAGGAAATCCCAAATTTTAAAACATTTTCGAGCAGAGCCGGACCAGGTATACAAATTCAATTTATGCCTATGCCTAATGCATATATAAATACAAAGTGATTTTTAATAATTTTAATCTTTATTGGTTTTCCGGCGAGTAATTTTTAGTTAGGCTTATTAGTGGTGGCGTCCTTGGAATTGTGCTGATAGGGGGGAATCTTCAAGTGTCATTTTCAAAAGAAAGCATTAATGCATGTCAAACCATCACAATCACAATATTACATGCTGGTTCAGAGAACGGGTTTATTCCAAATTGTCTGTTGCTTTCAGCTAAAAACATAGCAGATTCTTCTTTAGATTACGATCATGATACCGACGCACAACTTTTTGAAGATTTGTTTAAACATAAACTCCTTAAAAATATACCTGAAAATAGCATCATTGTAATGGACAATGCTAGTTATCATAGTCGGCAAGCAAAAATCATTCCCAATTCTAATAATACAAAAGCAGAAATTCAAAATTTTATGATTAAAAATTATTTATATTTTGAAGAAACTTACAAAAAACGAGAACTGCTATAAGTATTAAAATCTTTTAAAATAAATAAGGAATACGAGTGTGACAAACTTGCAGCAGAAAATGGACATACAGTGTTGCGTCTTCCTCCGTACTATTGTATATTCAATCCTATTGAGCTAATATGGCACCAATTAAAATCCAATATTAGGAGAAATAATATTTCTCCTACATTAAATGCATCTGTAGTAGAATTAATTAAAAACGAAGTAAGAAAAATTTCTGCAGACAGCTGGAAAAACTATGTACAGCATGTACTTATGGTGAAAAATTCTTACAATTGTATGATTACAAATGTTCAACCCTTAATTACAAGTTTAGGCTTAGATGAAGATAGTAATAGTGATACAGAGTTAAATTTTGAATAAATTATCAATAGTTTCTTAGAATTTAATTAATTTTTATTGTACTTGTTATCCTAATAGTTATACTTTTAAATTATATTATTTTCAATTATCATTAATTGTTATCATTATTTTACATTTATTATAGGTACCTAAAACTAAAAATTCCTATCTATTTTAAATTATAAAAATAAATCACGTGGTGTGGTATACATTTTCAAGCCGGCCCTGATCCCATTTATTGAGCTTTGAAGAGGTTGAGGCGTATACAATAGGGTTTAATCAGGTAGTTTATTTATGGCAGTAAGAGTCAACGGTATAATTCTGCAACAACTATACAATCTTCAATCATTAAACCTTGTACTTATACAGTGTTGGAACCATCTGGGGAAAATATTTATTTTTCGATTTAGGTAAAATTTAAATTTACCATAATATTTTTAAATAAAGGCCAAAAATATAATTAACATAATTAAATGGGGCCTGCGGCATTTTTTAACTGTAAAATTTGACATTTTCTCCACATGTCGATAAATGGCATTTATTGATCGAGTTTTAAAAAAATGATTTGGAAAAGCTATTTGTTTTGTAATTTTATGTCTACATACCAAATTTGAATTACTTATGACAATTTTTGTTTCCTATATATTTTTCGCTAATATCTATTTTCACCGTTATTATTATTATATTAGTATTATTCTAATATGTCCATTTTTTAAAAAACAAAAAAACAAGTCTCTCCTCCTCGTTGGTTAAATCTTTAAGGTTATGCGGCGTTTACTCCACAGATGGCAACATTTTTAAACTGCCGTTTAATTTTTTGAGGAAAATGATAATTTTGGTAGAATTTCTGGTATTTAGACGATAAGTATTGTATAAATAAATAGATTTACGGTGGTAGAATCGACTTCCGGTTTCAATGAAAATAGCCAAAAACAGATAGAAAACAACTTTTCCAAATAATTTTTTTTTAAATTCGATCAATAAATGTCATATTTCGACAGTTGGTGAGGAAAATGTCAAATAAAACCCTATATATTTTTATTGCATTTTGTACAGCCCATATGGATTGCATAACTCATACATAGCCACTGTAGCCAGTAACTACACCGCACCCATGGGGGGCTTTATTTTGACGGGTGTCAATTTTGGATAACTAAAAATTAACTAATATACTGTATGGATTCTGCAGTAGGTTTTTTATGAAACATTTTTTAAAATGAAATAAAACTTTTGTATTTTGCTTTTAAATGTTTCAGATTTAATAGAGTATTACCCTACATATGTTTCGCCTTCTTAGGGCTTTATCAAGAGTACAGACTATACTAAAGTTCATTTACATTTGTCGAATTATTTAGCCTATAATTTGTTACCTACTTAGTGAACCTATTTACATTTTATTGACGTAGAACACATTTGGGAAGGCCCCATCATAAGGACTGTAAATATTTATGTATGGGTATACAAAATTAACTGTAAAGATTGTGACGCTGTTTATATAGGTCAAACGGGTAGAAACATTAAAACTAGACTTAAAGAGCATAGAACATCAATTTTAAACAATGTCAGGAGTTCAGGAATGTCAAACCATTGCATCGATAATAACCATTTTATTGATGTAGATCACATTGAATTATTACATAGTGAAAGGAAGGGCAAAAGACTGGACATGTTAGAGCAACTAGAAATTAAAAAATCTCTTAAAAATGCGGCCATCTGTACGAATGACCAGCAAAATTTTTACAACACACCTATTGTTGATAAATATTTACAGTCCTTATGATGGGGCCTTCCCAAATGTGTTCTACGTCAATAAAATGTAAATAGGTTCACTAAGTAGGTAACAAATTATAGGCTAAATAATTCGACAAATGTAAATGAACTTTAGTATAGTCTGTACTCTTGATAAAGCCCTAAGAAGGCGAAACATATGTAGGGTAATACTCTATTAAATCTGAAACATTTAAAAGCAAAATACAAAAGTTTTATTTCAAACTAAAAATTAGTTTTGAAATATTTTTGGCATTTCTTTTCAAGAAAGATACTCTTCATTTGTTTCAAGAAATTTACAATTTCCGAGATAATCAAATTCATATACAATCTCATATCTTAAGTAGGAAAGTAATTTTTTAAACATTTTTTTATATAGAAAATTTTTACATAGAATCGAAAAATGCAAATATACAGTGAGTTCTATTTAAAATAACAATGTTAAGACTAACATCCGGTATAACAGGAAGCGGTAGATACGTCAAAATATCATCATTAAAGCGATCGGTATCTTTTAAAGCAAATACCAATATTTCAAACAAATATCTTTTTAGTTCCCGTGATAGAGTACTACCCTGCCTCAACAAAGACCTGGAAGAAATTTTGGCTTGAGGTGACAGTAACCAAGTCGAATTTAACGCTAAAAAACAGGCAGTAGTACAGAACCGGATATAGTCATGGACGGACACGCAATCCCACTGGCTTCATCTATTACTGTGCTGGGCGTCAATCTGGAAGGAAATATGTCTTGGCATAACCACGTTGTGGCAATCGCCAAGATAGCTTCGCAGAAACTTGGTGTAGGTACTCTTCCGAACCAGAAAGTTGTATACACCTCGACAACTTTTGACACTGTACAATGCCCAGATTCGACAATCACTAGAGTACCGCTCTCATGTCTGGAGCTCTGCACCCAAACATACTCTTCGGCTACGGGATTCCATCGAAAGAAGGGAGTCTGATTGGAGATCACGAGCTGACGAAGAACCTCGACAGCCTAGAACATCGAAGACGGGTTGGGGATTTGACTCTCTTTTACAGATATTTTCATGGAAAGTGCTCGGTTGACCTTGCCCTCTTAATTCCGCCCAGAGCGGCGAATAGCAGAAATACACGACGAGCCACTGCCGCCCATCCATATGTGGTTAAGCTTAGTACTCCTTGAACTTCATTATTTAAGAATTATTTCATCTGGAGGACTTCGTCCTTGTGGAACGACCTTCCCGAGGTCGTTTTCCCCAACGAATATAACCTCCAACGATTCAAAACCAACGTGAAACGCTTTTTGTGCACACGCACCACTCCCAGAGTGCCCTAAAGGATTTTTCCTATAGTGCTTGTGTTGATCATAAAAACAAATTGGTTTTATTATTTTGCCGATAGATTGTTATATAAATATAGAATGGAATTGTATCCTATTGTTAGATGGAAAACTGTTCTATCCTAAGTAATTAAAAAAAAAATCGGAAGGAAAGAACGAGGATGTGTATAAACTGTACGAAAATGATTAGGAAGATAATTACGGTGCGCTAGGTAACATATTGGTGAGTTACACACACTTTTTTATAACTATACGTGTAAAATCATGATGGATGACTACACAGAATTTAATTAAGCGCTAGCCTTGGCATCTTTGTTCTTAATTAACGGTTCAGCCACATAATCAATCAATTCATTTTTTTTTAAATAATAGTTATTAGATATTACACCAGCAGCTGCTGACAAATTTTTAAATAAAATGCTATCAAATGTTATAAAACGGTTAATGACATTTGGAAACTGCTCTTTATATTTATATAACTGTAATTAATGTTGAGAACCAATCCGCCAATATTTCTGTCATCATTTTTAATCTGTTTCAATATGAAATATCTTAATACATCCTAGAAATTTAACTGACATCGATATTGTGTTATAGCTTCCTGTAACCTTTAAAAACAAGGCGTGTTTCGTTGAGAAGTTTATGTAAATTTACCGTCTATATTACTAGGTACTCCATATTAATATGCTTTTCTACATCAACTTTTAAGTAATGTTTACCATACTTAATTAAAAACATTTAATCAAATCAACAGATCCGGTTACCGTATTAATACATAATACTTATTTAAGACAATAACTAGGCTACTGTAGGCATTAAATGTCAAGTTTTCAGTTAGTAAACAATAGAAATTGAAGTCAGTCATTCGTCAAAATGTTAGCAATATTTTTAATTTGATCCTCTAAGGAGTAATCATTGATTGTTTAATTTGATAATTATCTTCATTTTTTAAATGTTTAAAAATTAACCATACAACGCCATGGTTGGTACCCACCAAGTTCAAATTGAAGAACTTGATGGAAGTAGCGCTTAAATCATCAAATGGGACATTTCAAAGAGTATTAGACACGAACTTATTACTATGTTTTTTTATAGAAAATTCCTTTGATGAATTTTATACCAGAAACGGTTGGAGATGCGCATAGGAAATTGTAACAAGAGTTAATTGGATTTTTACAGATAAGCGAACAATGTCAAAACATACAGGCCATTCTAGTTAAAATGACAATGTTAAGCCTAATTTCCGGTTTAACCGGAAGTTATATACAGTGTGTCTACTTAAGTTCGAATCATATGGAAAACTTTTTTTATTATTGGTTATAAATAATAATAAAACAGGTTATGGTTCCAACTTAAGTAAACACACTGCATACGTCAAAATATCTTTTTGGTACCCAGCAAGGCTAAATGAAAAATGTTGATGAAAGTACGGTTTAAATCGTCAGATTAGCCATTTAAAAGAGTATTAGAAACGAACTTATTACTATGAGAAATATAAAAATTTCGCAAAAACATAAAAACAAGTTAAAACTATATTTTGTGTGTTCGCCATAGCGACCCAAAAACTGCTAAATTTCAATTTAAAATATTTATTTTCAGGTTCCGTTACTACAAGTGGTGGATTCATGTTCTGGATTCACGCAAAACCACATTGTGACTGTATACAAATCACACACAGAGCAATGAAAATATAAACAAATTGTGTAATTACAGTGAAACCTCTAATAACGGACACCTCTAATAAGCGGACATCGCTATTAAGTGGACATTTTTTCATAGTCCGGTACTAGGCATATGAAATTCCATGAAAATGGGCAGACGCGGACAGGCTGTTTTCATACAAAGAAAATATATAACACACCATGAATGATATTGATTTCCTAGGCGATTTATTAAACTTTATTACTTTAAACCACAGTAGACCATGAAACAAAAGCTAATATCCTAGAAACAACTATGTTGACTATTAACATTTAACGTCAATTTCATTTTATACATATTGGTTTTCGAGAATGACCTATCAACATTTTGAAATATTTGATATGATATCAGTTTATATTGAAAGTGGAAAAACGAAGAAATGGCGCAAAATGTATATTTTGCTCGCTATCCGGAAAGACGCTAACCATTTAAAGACATATTCCGAACGTTTGCGATGATTCCCGTCATTTTTTTACCTTAATCTGAATCTTTTATTTCGTTTCAAAGTAATAAAGTTTAAATAAATCGCCTAGGAAATCAATATCATCCATGGTGTGTTATATATTTGAAAGGAGAATTTAAAATAATATCTTTTTAGATTAAAATATACATGGTGTTCCATTTCAAAAAATGAAGTTAGGTCCGATATCTTTTTAACCTGACCCCGTATACTTATTCTGAAAACGGCAGATCATTCAACAATCATTATAAAGAAACTACTGTATAAAACATTTTTCTGTATCTCTTTTAACTAAGAAAATATAGGGTAATTTTGAAACTATCATTTTTTTTATTTTCCCCCGTATCTCTTAAGCGAGCGAGAATTTTCAAATTTTGATTTTACAATTTTAAGTTTGGCCCAAAAAGAGCACATGACACCTACATTACTTTTTTGATTGCACTGACAATTACGGAACCCGAACAAACCTTATAAAAGTGTCGAAAATGGGACACCCTGTACAGTGTGCAGACTTGACGTTTTCTAAATATCTACTTCATTAAAATATATGGGCCACTCTTTGCCTTTACAGAATTTTCTAATACCTTATCAATAATAATCGATATTATATTTGAAAAATGTTTCATTATCTTAATGACAAAAAGTGAATGACCGCATTTGCAATGCCCTTAAGCAATCAGTTAAAGGCTTGGACAATCACATTTATCTCAGAAACTAAAAAAATGAAACAAGAGAGTGTGCGGCCTGACCGCTTTGACAGCAGGAAGAAAAAGGATTTATTTAACAATACTTCCGGATACCTGAATTCAATGGACATATCTTAGAATTAATTTAAAAATTGTAACAGGTTTAATGTAACAGGATGTTTGTGTGATGTACTTCTGGTAATGTTTTATTGTATGACCGTTTTGCTGTCTCATTTGCATTCGTTTAAGAACAATACGGATTTTTCTTTATCGCGTAAATCATCTGTGAGACGTTGAACACTGTAGGTAGTAGATGGTTAGAATTATACAGGGTGTTCCTTAATGACGTGCTAATATTTCAGAGTGTGATTCCTTAGGTCATTTTATAAAGAAAAGTTCATATGAACATATGTCCGCAACGGCGTCAATTTTTTGCTACAGGGTGTTGAATTTTTATTTTTTAAATGGTTATTTTTTAATATCTTCGAAAGTACTTTAGATATTATTTTCAATTTTGGTGTGTGTTAATAGGATATAGATGCACAAATTTTAGTTATGAAAGTTATTCAATTGTTCCACCAGTGGCGTCCCTGCAAACATGTCTTCTGATATTTTTTACAAAAAAGATGTTACGCCACTGACATTTTTCCATGTATTTCCCTTTTTTCTGATTACCCTGGCCAATTCTACATGAAAACGCACCGTTCTTGATTAGAACCACTAAATTCATATTGAAACTCATTATTATTAACATTGATAAAATAATTAATGATAAATTTTGCTTTATACAAATTGTTGGAAACGGCCACCTTCACTTAAAAGATATGCTTTTGCCCGTCTTCGCATCGAATGGCCCACTCCAACAATTTTTATAAAACAAAATTTACAATTAATTATTTTATCAATGTCAATAATAATGAGTTTCAATATGAATTTACTGGTTTTAATCAAGAACGGTGCGCCTGACGAGAAAAACTCAAGAGACCGTTTTCATATAGAATTGACTAGGCTAATCAGAAAAAATATCCACATGGAATACCATCTTTTTTGTAAAAAATATCAGAGGACATGTTTTCAGGGACGCCACTGGTGGAACAATTGAATAACTTTTATAACTAAAATTTGTGATTCTATATCCTATTAACACATACCAAAATTGAAAATAATATCTAAAGTACTTTCCGAGATATTAAAAAATAACCATTTAAAAAATAAAAATTCAACACCCTGTAGCATAAAATTTAAGCCGTTGCGGACATATGTTCATATGAACTTTTCTTTATAAAATAACCTAATGAATCACACCCTGAAATATTAGCACGTCATTAAGGAACACCCTGTATAAGTACAACTTTCGGACGACAGGTAGGTAACTTATGATCCGTAATTACGTTTTCAAAGATTATTGTAGACGTTTTGTGCTCGTGTTACCAACAGGATAAATCAATTTTTTTCCTGTTATACCAAAAATCAAGGAGTAGTTTGAATTCTTTGACATATATTGTCGCTTCTCAGACCCATTTGCCAACTTATAATTTATAAGTAACTAAATTTAGGAAATACAGTGAAACCTCTCTTAGCCGGACACCTATGGACCTCTAAATGTGTCTGCCTAATAGAGGTGTCCGCCCATGGGAAATTTGTTATTAGGTAATATATAAATGCAATATTGTTACTATGTATATGTATGTACAAATAAACACAACATAACAAAAATACACTAGTTTTAGTTAGGATGTAGTACTAAAAAAATCTAATAACATAGTTTGACGTGTTTGCGTTTTATACTTGCAATCTAGAAACTGTAATTCCAAGTCTGATAACAATTCAATTGCTGTAGTGTAGAGTCACCTCTATTCTTTGCATACCCTTATAATTCCTTGACTATACTAATGGCTTCTTGATAATTCATGACATTTGTTTGATTATTGCATTCAACTGCTTCTTCATCAGGTCGTCAGATAGTGATGGGAACTATCATCTTCTAGTAGCACGTTGCTATCAATGAACTCGCCCAAATCATTGTTATCAAATTACAAACTTCTACCACATCAATATTCTCTTTCAGACTCAAAACGCGACATTTTTGTGCCAATGTTTACGATTTTAACCTTACAACTCACAAAAAAACGGCGGACTGCTGTCGGGGAATCACACATACTTTCAATCGGCGAAGTCCTTTCACTCTGCCACGCATACGCGATTGGTTGCCAGTCTTTCTTCAGAAAGTTTTTGCACCGTAATTATTCGTTTCCCAAATACTTTTAAAATTTTTTTGTCCGTTTAAAGGAGGGTTCTCGCACTCTTTGTATGAAAAGAGCCTGTCCGCATCCGCCCAAAGGACAGTCCGCCCAAGAGAGGTTGATTTTCACGGAATTTCATATACCTAGTTCCGGACTATGAAAAATTGTCCGCTTAATAGAGATGCCCGCTTATTAGAGGTGTCCGTTATGAGAGGTTTCACTGTATATCGCAGCCACTTATTAAGGATGCCTTATGGCCGATTCCACCAATTTAAAATAAAACTTGTCCTAACAAAGCGACAGTTAAAATTTAAATCGAGTTTATCTTCGATACACTTCCTCCGTCTAAAATTAAGTAAGGTTGTAATAACTTTATCTTTGTAGGTTTGTTCAGAAATGATTCAGAACAGATGAACTACTTTGCCATCGTGGCTAACTTAAGGTTGCTTTACACTGACACTTGACAGTTAATTTTTGATTTTCTAACCTATCAAAAATTAAATTAGGCGTTATTTTAAAGAAAGAAGAATATTAGTAACTGATTTGCACACCTTGATTCCTAACAGTTATTTATGTATCAAGGGTACTAAGTAGATGGTTATGCCCTGAAGGCGACAGTCTTACAAAGCCGAGGGCCTATGGCCAGAGGGTTCGTAAGTCGCCCGAGGGTATATATCTATTAGTACCCGTGGTGCGTACAAACTTTTATGTCATACCAGTTCGTTTTAAATAATAAATATTTTTTTTAAATTTAATTTGAATTACTAATTCTTTATTTTCACCTGCGACCATATCTTGATATTATTATAGCCTGCGTTTGTGTTGCTAGGGAGATAAGTATTCAAATGTTTAATGTGTCAAACTCAAAAATAAAAAATGGAACAAGGTTTTGAAATTCCCGACGAACGTCGGCAACTCTTTTAGCAGAACCTGGAGCAAGTATGACAACGCTGAAGCGCCATGGTGGATGAAATAGTACCACAGTTGCTGAAGGATATTTAGAGGATAGCATATCCTCAAAAAATGAGGTTTCAAGGATATTGGCAGGCGTACTATCTAGATCCCGCATTTCCTTACATAAACTAGAGACCCAGACAATGAATCATGAGTCAACCTTTGCTGCAGGAAATTTAGCTATCAGCGGAACCTTCCAGAATTGCCAGTTCTATGTAAATACAACCAAATAATATATAAACGTAAATTTATATTTTGTTAATAAAGAATAAGTTAATCGAAAACTGTTTTTTGCGTCTTAATGCCAGTGCGGGCCATAATGTATTATGCGGGCATAAAGTAATCCATTATGTGGATGGTATATAAGGTATAAAAACACAATAATGTACTGGTATGACGTGAAAATAATTGCTGTAGTGGAGGAAATATTATTATTAGTTAATTTTTACGATCCACAGTGAAAAAGCACATTTTGGAATATGGTTTATTGGTGCTGTGCTACCAAATTTATCTATCATGGGGGCTCTCCAATTCTTCCTCAATTGTAACAAATACAAAAAGTGTTATTTGTTCGGGTTTGTTCGAAAAATTATCGGAAAGAACTTCCATTTACTCAAACTGATTTTTACGTTCTCTGCTATTCCCTATAAATCCTTAATCGAATATTTCTAGCAACTCCATTTCATCGTTAAATAAATCTGACATATTTTTTGTTCCAAAAAAATCATAAAAACACGAAAGACAAAAGTTTGGTTAGAAAATCCCGGTTTTAGCTTATAGGCGGTCAAATTTGACGGTTTACTTAAAACTCGCATTTCTATCACTTCAACTAAGCTTAATGAATGGTGGAATGTAAAATTCAGTTTTAGCCCCGTTTATTCTGGAACGGTGGCATCGGCCATTATCGGACTTGATCGGACTGTAAAGAAGCCGGCTCATCAAATAAACTAATAAATAATAAAATAATGAAAACTCTTTTATATTTTTATTGCTATTGAAATTCAATCAGAGAATAAAATATCAACTATAAGAACAAAACTGCCTGCGTGATTTATAGTAAGCTTGTTTATAGCGGTTATCTAGGTATTTATTGCACGACACTGGATCAAAGAAAATGAAAGAAATGTTGAATAGAAAAGATCTAATTTAAATACTCCCAGTGACCTAAGAATTCCAATGCAGGATATATTACGTAATCACATTAGGAAGATATTGTTGTTCTACTATAACAATGAGTTTAGTCGTGGAACCTGTCATTGAAAACTCAATAATGTCTCACATTAGTGGGTTTGTCATAGTGTGACATTTAAATAATGAAAACAACATCTTTTATTGCTCACATTTATTATAATGAAATATTATTTTTACTTCTAGGACGGTTCGGTAATGAAATATACAGGGTGTCCGGGAACATGTGGGAAATCTCCCGGATATGAAGAAAACACGTGAAAAGAATACTATAGGTTCATATAAACTTCTTTCGTATCGGCCTCCTCTTCGGAGATATGGGCTCCCAAAGAGCACCAATGGAATCAAGTTTTTTACACATAATTATTGAACCACCTAGTATATTTCAATTATTTTTTAATATGATGTATACCAGGTAAGACCCGTCAAATTACTACCCAAGAAACTGTTGTGAATTACTCACAGCTGCAGGGACGGACTAGCTGTAACACTCATGGGCCCATTTTTTTAACGCCCTGTATGATAAGAACTTTGGACGACGGTTTTTACATACCTTTAACTATTGACTAAAAATTAAGTACTCTTCATTCATGTCGCTAATCCTAACCGTTTTCGAAAAAACGGCATTTCATATACATCAAGTGTTTCGGGTATTTCAATAAAAGATACATCTTTGTTCCGATCTAATGTTCAACCTTCAAGATTCCGCTTTTTCATATTTAGCCCTTGAGCAGTTAGGGGTGTAAATAAAATGACGTTTTCTCGAAAACGGTTAGGATTAGCGACATGAATGAAGAGTACTTAATTTTTAGCCAATAGTTAAAGGTATGTAAAAACTGTCGTCCAAAGTTCTTATCATACAGGGCGTAAAAAAAATGGGCCCATGAGTGTTACAGCTAGTCCGTCCCTGCAGCTGTGAGTAATTCACAACAGTTTCTTGGGTAGTAATTTGACGGGTCTTACCTGATATACATCATATTAACAAATAATTGAAATATACCAGGTGGTTCAATAATTATGTGTAAAAAACTTGATTCCATTGGTGCTCTTTGGGAGCCCATATCTCCGAAGAGGAGGCCGATACGAAAGAAGTTTATATGAACCTATAGTATTCTTTTCACGTGTTTTCTTCATATCCGGGAGATTTCCCACATGTTCCCGGACACCCTGTATACTACTGCATAGAGTATCACCATTAAAGTTGGAACCAAATGGGGAAAAATGTATTGTTCGATTTAGCTAAAATTTGACTTCACGATAAGTTTTTTGGTTCAATGCAGACCAAGAATTGCATAATTAAATGGGACCGTGCTGCTTTTGTTAACGGTCAAATTTGACATTTTCTCCACAAAATGTCGAAAAATGGCATTTATTGATCGAATCGAATCGATTAATTATACAATACTCATCGTCTAAATTAATTTTGTATACCAAAATATTCACTTTCCTCAAAAAATGAAATTACAGTTTACAAATGTTGCCATCTGTGGAGTAAACTCCTCATAAGATTTAACCAACGAAAAGGAGAGACTTGTTTTTTAAATAATGGACATATTATGATAATAGCGTTGTATATAATTACGGTGCTAGGGTCGGCTCTTTCAATGAAAATAGATATTGGCCAAAAATATACAGGGTACACCAAGTAGATATATTATATTTTTTTGGAATCTAGGTAAAAATTTAGAACAGTTTTCTGTATAATATCATATACCTATCTTTAAGAGTTTTTGAATTATAAATAATCTTGTCCGTCTGAAAATCATATATTTTTAGGGATTACAGCTAGAAAGCTGAAATTTTGACAATAGTTTCACAAGACCATCAAAATTTTATAATTTCGAACAGTATTGAATTATTTTTATACAGGGCGTATCCATAACAAAATTTCTTAGAGAGATGAATTATTGCAAAAATCTTCTTTTTTTTAAATGGAACACCGTGTATTTGATATGTTTTGCTAATGGAGGATCGAATTTTCTATCTAATGATATTGTTCCTATACCTATCTTCAATATACTCGGAAATTTAAAAATTATCTTATTAAAATATATTTTTTGGTCCACAATTATCATTCTAAGAACAATTTAAAAAACCAGATTCAAGAGAGTGTTTTTTTTTAAATTGACCTAATTTAACAATACATGTTCAAATAATGTACCTACTGTCCAATAGCAGAGAGCATGCTATGTAGAAATTTACAGTTTACACACTATAAGTTAGGTGACTAGTTCCATAAAATATTATCTTGTATCATCTATTTTTTTATTTTATTCATTGCGTACAGTTAACAGTCATATCAGTGTAACCGGTCTTATGACAGCGTTGTGTTCTTCTATTGATATTTTATGATTTTATATCAAAATATCGTGCCCTGTAGTACGAGTCATAAAAGGATCTATAGCAAATCCTCTTAAAAATGTGAAGGTCCCATTCTATTCACACTTTTTTGCCAGGTATTAATCCTTGTAACCTTGTTATATATTTTTGCAGCGTCAATCAAAAAGATGAACAACAATTAATAATAATTAATTCCTTTTTTTAAGAAACAAATCATTATTTTTCTTAAGTTTACCCAATTCATTTTATAAATGCCATATTTTATCGGCAGGTTATTTTAGCCTAAGCCCACACTTTTCTTTAGGAATTAACGCCTTTTTTGAATTATTGTTTAATAATAAAATAATACTCTTCAATAATATGAACGTTCTATTCAACCTCTGTAGGTGGATCTACTTTCATTTTTTCTGTATTCAAGAGGTTTTTTAAAACGTTAATTATTATATCCTTGATTTTTTTTAATTCTTTTTACGGTATGGCGCCGCATAATGCTACCCACGAATATATGTTTGTACTTTTATGGTAAGGAAAATAACTTTAAACTGAATTCACTGTAATATGAAAATTATTGGAGAGGAATTTAAAAATGTAACAATAAATTTAAAAAAATATATAGAGTGAATCGCAAACAGGGCCGCGAAGCCTTTTTGGCGCCCTTGGGCAAGTCACTATTACTCACTTCAACAACTTTTGACACTATACAAAACCCAGATTCGACCATCACTAGAATACTGCTCTCATGTCTGGAGCTCTGCACCCAAACATACTCTTCGGCTACTAGATTCCATCGAAAGGAGGACTATTCGTCTGATCGGAGACCACGAGCTAACGAAGAACCTCGACAGCCTAGAACATCGAAGACAGGTTCGGGATTTGACTCTCTTTTACAGATATTTTCATGGAAGGTGCTCGGCTGACCTTGCCCTCTTAATTCCGCCCAGAGCGACGAATAGCAGAAATACACACACGACGAACCACTGCCGCCCATCCATATGTGGTTAAGCTTAGTACTCCTCGAACTTCATTATTTAAGAATTCTTTAATTTGGAGGACTTCATCCTTATGGAACGACCTTCCCAAGGTCGTTTTTCCCAACGAATATAACCTCCAACGATTCAAAACCAACGTGAATCGTTTTTTGCGCACACGCACCACTCCCAGAGTGCCCTAAAGGATTTTTCCTATAGTGCTTGTGTTTGATCATGCCCGACCTCGCCCTAGGCCCTGGTCGCGAGGAACAGACCAAACTCTAGGAGCGCATTATATACATGCGTAAAAATAATGTAAATTTTCTGTAAAATTTATTAAAATCTTTTGTAACATTTACCAAAACCTTTGGTAAAATTTACTAGAACTCTTGTAAAATTTACCAAAATATTTTGTAAAAACGTTGACAAATGGTATTCCTAAGAGGTGACCCATCCAAGTGCTAACGGTGACCAAAGTCGCTTGACTTCTCGATCGACAGTATTTTTTCCGTGTTAAGTTCGCCACTGTTATTTGTTCTGAGGAACAACGTCCCGTTGCATTACAAAGCAAGCAAAGTCTAACCCGTTCTCCGCGAGTATGAACAAACATTAAATAAATCGGTTAAAAACTCACCGTGTTTTGCATATCCCACATTCCAGACAATCTGCTAGGATGGAAGGTGACATTCGTAGAGGCTCCCAAAAATGCCGTCTGTAGTATGAAAAGATCTGTAAATTTGCTCAACGCTTTAAAATCGAAGTACTTCGCTACCAAATCCGATTTTGAGGGAACCGAAACGGCAATGTCCAAATTGGAACCGATTTTCGATTTTACGGTCGAAATAAAATCGGAAATGTCGTTTTTCGAGTCGAGTTTCTTGAGGTCGATTTCGAGTCCATCGACATTACTGGATTTGAGGAGGTTGATTAATCCCTGAAAATTGAAAAAAACTATGATTAAAATGGTTGTTTATAATTAATTATTTTTAAATTTTTAAGAAAGATTTTCTTGGCTTCTTAATAATTTGTAATACTTTTCACTAATTTAGGTAAGTTATTATAAATGTTTAGTCTGTCGAATAAAACTGATTTTTGTTAATGAAAAATAACAAAACGAGCAAAATGGTTAACAAAATATATAGAAAAATTCGTTGGTAATCTTATAGCAAACATTTTTAAATCTAAACAGGAACTTTTTATTATTAAACTCAAGAAGACTTCTCAAAAATAACATACATTATAGAAAATATTAATGGAAAATAAGAAAACGAGCAAAATAGTTAACAAAATATAGGTATCGACAAATTTTTTGGTAATTAAAAGTAAGCATTCTTAAATTTAAACAGGAACTTTTAGGTAACTATGAATACATGAGTACATGAATTTAAAAAAATAATAACCAATTTTCTTATTTTGCCAGTCGCGTAACTAAGCCTAAAATTTTGAAGTGCACACAGTGGGCACCTGATAATTTAAAGTGGAAGAATTTTACAAGTTATTTTGAATATCTACTTGTTTTATGCTCTTAGATTGAGGAACATGTGAAGAAAAATAACTCTTGGTAATACTTTTTGTTTTTTATTCGGGTTAAAAACGCACAATAATAAACCCGAACAATAAATACATATTTGTGTGATTTTTTGCAGTTTTTTGTTTGGTATCGAGACACGTGGTAAAAATTCATTATTCACAAATAAATAAATTTCTGGAATTTTTTAGCTAAAGCTGTGCCCACCCGTAGTTACGTGCCTGCTAAATACCCGACCTGATCACATGTAAAGGGCTAGGCAGCCCGTTAAGCAGTCGGTGACGTCATCGCTTGGTAAATTGAAATTTCAGGCGATTCACTCGAGCGATTAACTCGATTATTAAAATCGCTCGAGTATCAAGTACTGGATTATTAAAATCATCGGTTTTTCCCAACACTACTTTTAATTTGATTTTTTAATGGTATTGGTATGGTAATGGTATTATCGTTGCGTATGTCAGTTAATTTTATTTATTTTATGCACGATGTTTAATTTTTATTATTAATTGCATTAATAAGAATATTATTTTTTTATTTGTATAAACTATCCATACCTATAGATTCTATCCTCTTGGTGCATACAATTTATTGTTGGTTCAGAAAATTATTTCCCTATGCCTTATTTGTTCCATAAAAATGTCCCGTTCAGCATTTTTTTTTATTATTTTAGAAATCGAAGGTAGATCACTGTTTAAGGCAATTTCCAAAATTTTAGATTTTTAAGCCTTTAAATAAATTATCAAAGTTGGACCTCACAAAAACGGGGCAGAGCTTCGTGTGGCGTTACATCCTATATGCTGGTCGGAAGACAGTTGAGATTTAGAAGCGTATAGCACGTGTTTCTGTATGAAAACGCAACGCAAAGTTGAGAAAAAACGTCCTCCGTAGGAGAAATCGGCGAAGACTAAATTTGTTTTTAGGACCACGCCCAAATATTGCTAAATTTGATCAGTAATTTATAGTAATTATTATATAAATAGATGCCAATGTGAAAATTTTAGATACAAGAAGACATAGAAAATTATATGTACATAAAAGCAATGAAGAACGGAAAAATCAAACTGAAGCCAAAAGTACTACAAAGGTTTTTTGATTGTCAAGAAAGTAGAGTTACGACCCACAGATGGAACATATCGTCACGGTTTATACAAAAGAAAGAACAGCAATCTTTGATTAACAATAAGTTACTTCCTGAAACTTCAGAAATATCTATTCAGAATGATGACGTCGAGCTGGAAAACGGGATAAAAATGTTTAAAGATATGATGTTCAAGTACTGAAGTTTACAGCAAAGAAGTCCAGTGTACAAGTAAAGATTTGCCATTGTCAAAAATGGGAAAAAAGAGAGAATGTCCTTTTAAGGAAAGGGTTTGGAAAAAAATGCGGTTAGAAGGAAATAATACCGATTCAGTTTCCATCAGTTATTTTAACAGATTTAAACTTTTCAGATTCCGATAATAGCAAATATACAGGGTGTCCCAGAATATGTGGGCAATCTCCCTGGTTCAGGTAGAACACTTAAAAATAACAGGAGAAGTTCATATAAATTTTTCTTCCTACGGTCCCACCCGGACGGACGACCCTGGAAATCGTTAATTTTTAAATAATTTTTTAAGTACTAGGTGTAATTTAATAATTTTTTAGTATAATGTTTACTAGGTGAGTCTCTTTAAAATTCTCCCTTTTAAACACATGTGGCTTATTTAGTTTGACAGGGACGGACTAGACGTCACACAAAAATGCTTTTTTTACACCCTGTATGATGAAGGACCGATAATAATAATTTTTTTTTCGATACTCTAAACCTTAAGCTAGAAAGCTTATGTATTTATTACAAAGGTTTTATGTTCATAAAATTCACTCATTGTTGCTATGGTATTTTTCACATGTTTCGATTTAAATAAGAATATTTATGCCAGTATCAGTTTATGGTAGTGTCTTGAAATTTGCGGTTATTCTCCTTTGTCTTATTAGTTACTAACTTAGTATTGGAATGTACGTATACTGAATATGCATTTAATGTATGAACATAAATATATTTTTTTCGAAATCAGTTCATTTTATCGACATTGATCAAGAGTACCTTTTTTTCAGCTTAAGGTGTAGATTATCCAAAAAAAATATTATTGTCGTTCCTTCATCATACAGGGTGTAAAAAAAGGTTTTTTGTGTTACGTCTAGTCCGTCGCTGTCAAACTAAATAAGCCACATGTGATTAAAAGGGAGAATTATTTAAAAATCAACGATTTCCAGGGATGTCCGTTATGGGCCCGTATCTCCGTAGGGGGTTTGTTCGGGTTTGTTCGGGTTTGTAGGAAGCAAATTTTTATGAACTTCTCCTATTATTTCTAAGTGTTCTATCTGAAACCGGGAGATTACCTACATATTCTGGGACACCCTGTATTGATATTCCAGAAGAAATACAAACTAGAACATTGTTATTGATAGAAAAAATCCAAAGACATAAATAGTCTAAATAATAATAATGTAAATTGGAAACCAAAGTTTTGAAACGGATTATAATGAACTGACTTGTTATATATTTACACCTTCGCGGACGGCGACCAGTGCTTGTATAGGATATGACGTCACGAATCGGCGAGGCGCTTTGTAGTAAAACCCAATCTTTAACATTTAATGTCTGAGGATTAAATAAACCACACTAGCTGAAATTTTAAGAGCTCATTTAGATGATCGAATTCTATTGAATACCAAAAAAATTACGAAACAAAATTATCGATAACAAGTCCACCAAAATTTAACATGATCAATGTTAATAATAATAAATTTCAATTTGGAGTTAATTGTTTTAACCAAAAACGGGTTTATTAGTAAAAGTATAGAAGCTTTATATCCTATACAGTGTGTAACAGAAGTCTGGAACGCTTTAAAGATCTTTAATACCGTTTGTCCGATTTAGCTAAAATTCAGTGGCGGAATATAAGAGATTATTGCGGAGCTGCTAGTAGTATTTGCGATGTTGCCAAATGTACAGTTTTTTCGCAATCTATATTTTGTTATTTTTTTTAAATGGGACACCCTATATATTTGTCAAAAATATGATTCCGCAACAAATTCTAAACAACTTTTATTACGTTACTTAATGTCTAAACCTAGCCTTTTTTTTGATATACTATTTCAAAAATACAAAAGAAGTGATAAAAACCAATAAAATGATGAAACATTTAAATTGCCGACCATTTACTTCTTGGCAATAAGCTAGATATTGTGGAAATGCATTTAGAACATTGTGAAGACAGCCGATTTCTTCGATTCGTCTACATTCATTTTCTATTCGTGGTTTTTGATCCTCCAAATCAAGTGGTTTGGTTTTGTAGACTACATTTTTTAAGTGGCCACACAAAAAATAATCGAGGGGGGTGAGGTCGGGAGACCGAGGAGGCCATTCAATTGTCCCCCTCCTACCCATCCACCTCTCAAAAAATGTTTCATCCAAAAATTCGCGAACTTCTCGTGCGTAATGGGGAGGTGCACCATCCTGTTGAAGCCATATTCTATCGTTAGGCACTCCATTATTTACTAAAAGAAAACAATATTTATAATTTTTATTGTTTGTGACAATAAAAGTGACTTACGAGGATTGGGAAATAGTTCCGCCAAAGCTGGGACAACGTGATTCCTCAAAAGTTGCATATATCTTTCACCGTTTAAATTCTCTTCCATGAAAAACGGACCAATTATCCTCCGACCTACAATGCCGGCCCAGACATTGATTTTTTGTCGATATTGTGTATGATGCTCCCGTGCCCAATGAGGATTTTCCGTAGCCCAATATCGGCAATTATGGCGATTAACAGTTCCGTTTATAGAAAAACTCGACTCATCCGAAAACATTATTTCGTACAAGAAATGTTCATTTGTATTACAGAGGTCCATCATGGTCTCGCAAAATTGTAAACGCCTGTCAAAATCACCATCCGTTAGCTCCTGAATCAAGTTAACCTTGTAAGGATGAAATTTTTCCATCTGTAAAAGGCGTTCCACAGACATGTGGGACGTATCGTTATCTTGACTGAGTATTCTAGTTGAAAGGTGAGGATTTTCTGTTATGCTTACTAAAATATCCAAAGCCTTATTTTCGTCAATGGCTATTTTCGGTCGGCCAGATCGTGGAGCATCCTTCACATGTCCCGTTGCTTCAAATTTCCTCAAAATTTTGCTAACAGTAGACCTCGTAATTGGATTTCGGTTGTGATAATTAGCATTAAAAATATCGCAAACTTCTTGCTGTGTGCGTCGTCGATCGCCATAACCCAGAATCATTAGAATTTCTATTCTCTCGGTTGCAGTTAAACAAATTATGTCTATTAACTCTATCAATAAAACTCAATGGTATTTTCTTCTGAAAGGTTTGTCAATGTCGCTGTCAGAATTTAATTGTGTCACGAATTTCCAAGGCCTACTTATATCCCTATCAGTTTTCTTGGATAGGAAGTTCTTATGATATTTAAACCCCAATATCAAAAAAGGCTAGGTTTAGACATTAAGTAACGTAATAAAAGTTGTTTAGAATTTGTTGCGGAATCATATTTTTGACAAATATATAGGGTGTCCCATTTAAAAAAAATAACAAAATATAGATTGCGAAAAAACTGTACATTTGGCAACATCGCAAATACTTCTAGCAGCTCCGCAATAATCTCTTATATACCGCCACTGAATTTTAGCTAAATCGGACAAACGGTATTAAAGATCTTTAAAGCGTTCCAGACTTCTGTTACACACTGTATACACATCAGTTAACAAAATTTTAATGCCTATAAGATTCTGACTGTCGAGAGGTTACTTGCTTATTTGCCTGTTCATGTTTTTTATCAGAAACCCGCGCAGCCCACCGAGTAATATGAAACAACACGATTAAATTGATGTATTAAGGCCGCATTACAATAGACAAGGATTTCTGCAATTGTAATAAATTTGAAGGAAAAGGCATACGCATTAAAGAGATTAATTTTTGAAACATGCAATTTGCAACTTGAAAAACTTGTAAAAAAAAAGGGGTCTGCTCGGGGAGTTTAAACTTCACAATACACAACTAAAAACTGAATAAAAATATAAATAAACACGAATACACAATTAGCAATAAAGAAAGACACGAGGCGTTGGCGTATTTTAAGGTTAATATTTAGTAACTTTTAGTTTTGGTTGGAAATGTAAAAATCACTATGCAGCGAAAACTGCAACAAAAATCGACCAGTTTTTTGTCTAATTAACTTGTTGTCTTGTTAAATTTAAGTCCTTTAGAAAGCGGCATAAACAAAGTAATATAAATATAGTCACTCGACATTTACTTCCACATTAACATTGGACAGGAGCATTGATGGTATTGTCATTAATTAAGACATATTCCATTCTCTAGAAAAACACAGGAGACCGTTTTAATGCAGAGTTGATCAAGCTAATCATCAAAAATGTCCACATGGAAAAATGGAGGTGATGATTCTAATTTATGACGTCAATATTTTTTAAATAAATATTTTATAATAATTAAATGGAATCTATTTATGAAATAGTCGTATCCCGTAGACCAGAGTAAAAAGGAACAACCCCAGTGCAGCAAATAAGAACATACGCTTGTGTAAAGTGTAAGTGCTTCAAATAAATTTTTTTGTTCCTAGATTAAATACCAGGCAGCATTTAACTTTTTTATGTGAAAGGGCAAGAACAAATGTAATGGTAAAGTCCCCTTTAAACTTTATGTGTTCTAATTTTAACGTAATGTGTGGAAACTGTGATATATTTTTCTGCAATTTGGGTGAACTAAGGAGAATTGTGGAGCTGGATTAGCAATGTATTATTTTTAACTTTCCTACTGTTATATAACTTATGATATTTTTTTTTTGTTATTTATGTATTGCTCTGTAAATGGGTTCTTCTTGTTGGGCAATAAAAGCTATTATTATTATTATTATGTGTGTGAGGCCTCGTCCTCGGTACCCCAGAAATTTTTACTATTTAATTTAACTAATTTTTTACTAATTCTTCTGATGGAAATATTCGGACGCTCTCTTAGCGCCTATTGTTGTTTTAAGACAGTTAATTAATCCAATAATGGCGTTTGACGATTATATCATTAACCAGAAGAGAAAGGTGGTTTAGAAAGGTTTATCAGCTACAACATAATAAGACAATCTGAAAAGGGATAAAAATCATCATTTAGGTGAAATAAATTTCGTATGGTATCGTATAATCAATATGTCCATTTCATACCTCTCAGATATCCACAAAGAATTCAACGTTCAATCGCATTTTTAATGGTAAGTAAATTAATTAAATGAATAGATAATTGGGTAAGACTGTCTATTATAGATTTTTATTTGTTGAAGTTATTTTTATTAGCAAAAACCAAAAGTAATAAAATATCGCATTGATTATAAACGAAACATTTTTTCGACAATATAACGTAGTTAGAAGAAATGGTAATGTTTTTGTTACCTAAAGGGGCATAACGATACTTTTGGGGCAAGTGTCTAACCCCTATATTGGTTTAGTTTCCACTATTATGTGAAATTTACATGCATCCAGATTTTATGTGCTATCCGTACTATTAGTGCCGCTGCAAACGTGCGTTAATTCCACCACGACTCAAATTATGCACCAGTACGCGCGCTAATTTAAGCTCGTGTGTACTTTCCCATTAAACACAACGTAATTCAACTACGCGCGTACTGGCTCATAATTTGATGTGCGTTGGAATTAACGCTTGTGTGCAGCGGCACGTATCAAGACGTAAACTACTCTGCCCTAAGTGCCGCTGCACTCGATTTATAATTACTTGAGAGTTTAAAATGCTATCTTTTTAGATTAAAATATACAGGGTGTTCCAATTAAAAAAATGAGGTTAGATCCGATAACTTTCTTAACTGACCAACAAAATACTTATTCTGAAAACGGCAGATTATTCAACAATGAATATAAAAAAACGTTTGTATAAAACATTTTTTTGTATCTTTTTTAACTAAAAAATATAGGGTAATTTAGGAATTGTCAATTTGCTGATTTTCCCCCGTATCTCTTAAGCGAGCGAAAATTTTCGAATTTTGCAATTTTAAGTTTGACCCACAAAGAGCACATGACACCTACATTACATTTTTGATAGCACTAACAATAACGGAGATATAAAAGTGTCGAAAATGGGACACCCTGTACGTTCCCATTGAACAACACGCATTTCAACAGCGCGCATACTGACACTCAATTTAACGCGCGTTTGAATTAACGCTTGTGTTCAGCGGCACAGGAGGTAAACTACTCTGAACTAAGTGCCGCTGCACTCGATTGTTAATTCAAACGCGCGTCAAATTGTGCGCCAGTACACGCGCTGTTAAAATTCATTTTTTTTTAACGTGCGTTAATTCAAGCTCGTGTGTACGTCCACATTTAAGACAATGTATCTCAATAGCGCGGGTACTGGCACACAATTTGACGTGCCACGAAATTAACGCTCATGTGCAGCGGCACTTAGACATATTAGGACCTAAATTGATCTGCCTTAAGTGCCGCTGCACTCGATTTTTCATTCCAACGCGCGTCAAATTATGCGCCAGTAGGCACGCTGTTGAAATACATTTCTTTTAACACACGTTAATTTAAGCTCGTGTGTACGTCCCCATTGAAGATAATATATTTCAACAGCGCGCGTACTGGCTCATAATTTGATGTGCGTTGGAATTAACGCTCGTGTGCAGCGGCACTTAGACGAATCAAGACGTAAACTACTCTGAACTAAGTGCCACTGCACTCGATTGTTAATTCAAACGCGCGTCAAATTGTGCGCCAGTACACGCACTGTTGAAATACATTGTTTTTAACGCGCGTTAATTTATGCTCGTGTGTACGTCCCCATTGAACAAAACGGATTTCAACGGCGCGTATACTGGCACGCAATTTGACGCGCGTTTGAATTAAAGCTTGTGTGCAGCGGCACTTAGGGGTATCAGGACGTAAACTACTCTGAACTAAGTGCCGCTGCACTCGATTATTAATTCAAACGCGCGTCGAATTGTGCGCCAGTACGCGCGCTCTTGAAATACATTTTTTTTAACGTGAGTTAATTCAAGCTCGTGTGTACGTCCACGTTGAAGACAATGTATATCAACACCGCGGGTACTGGAGCACAGCTTGATGTGCGTTGGAATTAACGCTCATGTGCAGCGGCACTTAGACGTATCAGGACATAAATTGCTCTGTCTCATGTGCCGCTGCAGTCGATTGTTAAATCCAATACGCGTCAAATTTTGCGCAAGTACGCGCACTGTTGAAGTACATTGTTTTTCAAGCACGTACGTTAATTTAAACTCATGTGTACGTCTTTATTGAAGACAATGTATTTCAACAGCGTGCGAACCGGTCCACAATTTGATGTGCGTTTGTAATTCAACAACACGGGTACTGACGCTCAATTTGACACGCGTTGGAATTAACGCTCGTGTACAGCGGCACTTGGACGTATCAGGACATAAACTACTCTGCACTCCATTTTTCATTCCAACGCGCGTCGAATTGTGCGTCAGAACGCGCGCTGTTGAAATACATTGTTTTTAACGCGCGTTAATTGAAGCTCGTGTGTACGTCCCCATTGAAGACAATGTATTTCATTCATTGGATTTTTATTTGGACAGAACGATCGTGTGTAACGCACTAAAACTAAACTCTAGAATCTGTTCTCTATCAGGTAAAGCAAAAATTATTAAAATTGGTTCATTATTAACGAAACCTCGCCTATTTTAAATGAGAATCTCCAAAATATTGTATTGCACAATTTAACTACACGGGTAGGGCCTAATTCTCACAATCTCGGAAGTCGTATATGATTAAGTGAATATATTATCATATTAATTTTGTTTGGTCTAGATATGAGTTTTTAAAAGTTACATAATTTCGCATTTATTCAAATTAGTTTACCGAATTTTAAGATAAATCGTCTTGATAATGATTGAAAAAGAATTTACTTCTCGTTACTAGTCGTGACCAGTAATATATTCTAAGCAACATTGCTTTCTTTATAAGGGTTGTAAAAATATTCTTACAGGTAATCTAAACCTATAAAATTGACCGTAAGTACTATAAATGCCCTCGGCCACAACGACGCACCGCACATTGCCTCGCCCAAAGCCTGGCCTTTTGCATGGAACTAATGAAATTATTTACATCGCCTAAGGGATTCTATAGGTGAGGCGATGTGCGGAGCGAAGTGCGATGTGCGGTGCGCCGTTGTGGACGCACACTTAACAAAACATATTTTATCTTATTACTTTCGTTTCACATTGTTTAATATTACAAAGATGTTATTGGGTGTAACCAATCCAAGATTATTTGGAGTCCTCTGTATAAAGCTTCATAGTATGCACGCACAACTTAGTGATATCATATATCTACATCCGAAATGCATAAATATTAAATTATCTCATATTATTATTCATATTAATAGGTACTATAAATAAATGAAATGAGTAATCATTTAAATTAGGACTTTACCATATGAACAGTATCTTAAGAACAATACCTACCTAATTTCGTATGTGTGAAGCGGTAGATAACAGATAAAATTGTTTTTCAAGTTTTAATGGGCTATTTAAAAAATACATGATATTGTGAAATTGTAAATAAACATAAAACAAAAGTGTTTTTAAATAGAAAATAGATCTATTTAGTACGGTATGGCGAATTATTGCGTAATTTTTTTTAAATAATTTTTTTTAGTGTTCTTATACAAAGGGATTTTTTGTAGGGGTTTATATGCATTCTCAGATATTTTCTAATCGCTGTGAATAAGCTGCAATAAGCCAAAAAATAGATAATAATTTAGAGTTGCACGGGGAGTGGTCTCTCAAGAGATCTCGGGAACTAAAAAAGATATTTGCTTGAAATATTGGTACTCGGTATAGTTAGACAGACGGTGACAATAGGGGGTCCGTGAAATGGAATATCAGTAATTTGGTTTTTCGTGGAGTTTAGGTCCCCCTCTAGAACTTTTATATTTGATGAATTGCCGCAGAGCGTTGCTGAGAGGCGCTGTACCGCTTTAGATAGGAAATTCTCAATAAATTCAAAATTATATCGAGCCACGTCTGAAAATGAACTTACAGCATCTGCGTGGCCCCAAAGTCAAGGGAAACACATTTTCCTTGCATATACTTTTCCGAGCGTGTCAAAAAAAAATTAAAAATTAAAAAAGAAGTAAAAAACCGAATTTGAAGTTGAAACTTTCTAGAATGGAACATTATATGTGAATAAAATGTTGTCGTTCCAGATCTCGCCATTTCATTATTGGAATTTTTCTTAAATCTCCTCGGAGGAAATTCGGAAAACGATCGTGACATGTCAGAAAATTCACCCTACATTCCTTGACACCCAAATATTGTGGAAAAAAAATTTCAGAAGAATCGCACTTAGCTAGGCGGAATTCTGACAATATTACGCAGAGATGCCGGAAGGCAGGTATCGTTCAGTTGTATGACGGCAAAATATATAAAAATATTTCGCAATATTCTTTTTATCAGAAAATTGTTTACGAGTCATCTCCACATGAATACAAATCGATTAAGCCCACTTGTGGATCCATGTCACTTGAGACTTTATAATTTTTCCATTCATATTTTTTGATACGCTCGGAAAAGTATATGCAAGTGTTGACTTGTCAGAAAATGTGTTTCCCGTGACTTTGGGGTCACGCAGATGCTGTAAATTCATTTTCAGATATGGCTCGATATAATTTTGAATTTATAGGGAATTTCCTATCTAAAGCGGTACAGCGCCTCTCAGCAACGCTCTACGGCATTTCATGAGATATAAAAGTTGTAAAGGGGGACCTAAACTCGAAAAACCAAATTACTGATATTCCACTTCACGGACCCCCTATTGTCACCGTCTCTCTAACTAGTATAAAATATCGATCTTATTAATGAAAATATTTTGACGTATCTGTCACTTTCGGTTATACCGGAAGTTAATATTGTTATTTTAAATGAATACCCTGTATATTTTGGGATTCTTTGATTCTATATAAAAACATGTCGACCTTCGCTTACATTGAAACATACGTATCTCAAGATTTAAAAAATTGAAAAATTTAGGAAAGGTATAGGTCTTTTTATTTTATAAAAATTACACATTACTTATACAGGGTATTTTCAAAGTTATACCTTTCTGGTAGTATTTAATAAACAGTCATAAGTACAATTTTCAATAACTTTCAAACTACTTAAGATAGAAATTTGTCTGCACTGAGCAATTAGATAAAGAATGTTATTCTACACGAAATGATAATAAAATACAGGGTGTTCCATTAAAAAAATGACTTATGAGTTGAAAAATAGTCAAATGATAAAGAAGTAAATTTGTCACATGCTCTTGTAATTACTTTATCACATTCTTCATAAATAATAAATATGTTTAAATCACTTCGTTTGTATAATTTAAGCACCCCTGCATGATTATTAATAATTTTCTAATGGTAAGGACTGCATCATATATTTTTTAGCATTTGATTATTTTTCAACGTCGTTTTAGCCAAGTATTTTTAATGCTATATAGAACAAATTTAAAAAATTTTGTTGTTTCCATTTGAAAATGCAGATTTTTTGACTCAATTTCATTTGAACATCCTGTATTCATTATTAAGTTATCAAAATATAAAAAATCTATTAAAGCATGTTCTTTTCAACCCAAATTAAATAGTATAGGAAAAATTAATAGTTATTTTAATGACTGAAAAAGTCATTTTAGACATAAACCCTTAAATATGTCAAACATATTTAGACTTAGTAGGTTAGGATATGATATATGAAATCTAGCGTAGAATCTAAAAATGTAATAATGTATAGGGTGTTCCGTTTAAAATAAGCAAGTTGATAACGACTTCCGGTATAACCGGAAGTGCCACCATATTGAAAATATTTTGCCGAGTTGCCAATGTAAACGTACTGTTTTCTATTAAATAAGAAATTTTCAAACCAATCGTAAATATTTTGGTATATGTATTATGTTAACAATATAAGATCTGGTTAAAAGGTATGGTATTTTGCAAAATTGTTTTATAAAGAACTAACGCTATACATTTTTATTTTTAGGGTCACATACAGTGTGTTCGCACGAATAGGTGAAAAAGACTAAAATTTTTTGAGTTGAGTTGATACTTCATTTAATTTTTTTGGAAATTTCCAAGGCATACTTGATTTTTCGAAATTAAAATTATGACAGACACATCCAAGCAGGACAGGAACTCCAGCATATGAACTTTCAACTCAAAAATGTTTAGCCTGTTCATGCGTCGATCGGGGGACACACTGTAGTTAGATTATTATGGTAGATTGCTCTCACTACCAAATTATAATACTCGATTATACAGGGTGTCCGCTAATTAATGGTACATGGAAGAACCACAGACTCCTTACGTAAAAATATTAGGATTTAAAAAAACTTACCTATATCCGAAAGTTGATATTAACTGAGATACAGGGTGTTAAAGTTAAAACGTTTTTTAACAAAATGTGGCAATTATGGTTTTTTTAGGACGAGAAATTGATTATTTTCTTAAATTATAATGTACAATGTAGTCTGCGGCATTTTTTGCACTTTCATTAGGTCATAACTTTTTTGTGCCTTAGTGTATTTAATTTGTTAATGAAAATAATACTTTTCTCATATTAATTACGTAAAAAATGTATACTAAGTTCAGGTCGACCAGAGTTACCGTTTTGGAGATATTTTTAAATAATATCGAATTCATCAAATTCGAATATCATCTCTTGGCACCTCGTCCATTAAAATTTTCCTGCGCGTATACACACAACATATCCGGCATTTCTGCGTTTGAAAATAAATTATCTCGGCATTGTTACTTAACTTACGATAAACTCAAAAATTAAACATTTTCTCAAACTCTCATCTTACAATAATCAACAAACAAATAACAACATGGAGGTTTCATAGCAACTGCATCTCTAAATTTCATTTGTTTTCTCATAGGTTACTTTAAGAAAAAAAATTTGTTTGCAAATTAATAGTAATTGGGCAGGATGCACTAAACAATTTAAATGCAAATATCTCCGAAACAGTAACTCTGGGCGACCTCAACTTAGTATACCTTTTTTAAGTAACAAATATGACAAAAGTATTATTTTCATTAAAACCTTAAATACACTGAGGCACAAAGAAGTTATGACCTTATAAATGTGCGAAAAGTGCCGCAGACAACGCCTCCTACATTGAACGTTAAATTTTCGCAAAAAAAATCAATTTCTCGTCCTAAAAAACATAATTTCCCAATTTTGTAACAAAAACGTTAGTTTCTCTCAAAGATATTAGAGAAAAACAAAAATGAAGTTATAACTTTAACACCCTGTATCTCAGTTAATATCAACTTTCGCATATAGGTAAGTATAATTAAATCCTAATATTTATACCTCAGTAGTCTGTGGTTTTTCCATGTACCATTAATTAGCGGGCACCCTGTAGAAGTTTTTTTAAATATCTGTTAGATGTGTGTTCAGTACATATTATACAACAAAATTGTTCAATAAGCCTTTTTGCTGTATAGCGAGTTTAAACTATTGAATGTAGAAAAATCTGAGTACGTCACTGGATTCTACGTAAAAAACTACAAAAAGAACATTTTATTTATGTTTGATACGTTACGGGGTAACCGAGATATGGGGGTGTCCCAAAATGCACAATTCTCAAAAACATCCCGTATATCGAAAACAAGGCGACCTAGAAAAATTCTGATTACGTCATTTTCTGTTTGACAAAAAAGTAGCACAGTGCTGCAAAACCGCATCCTTCTATCTTTACTAATAGCGGAGATACCCCGTAAAACTACCCAAAAATGGACAACCTGTATACTAAAATAGTTTTACTGGCGCATTTCGCTAAATATCATAACTTACTAGCGCAGCGGGTAGATTCATTGTACATATAACTCTATTATTTACCGACAAGCCCTAGCAAAAATTGATTAGATTTTTCTGTTCTTTTTGGTTCTTGTCGTTAATTCAATGTTTCTTAAATATTGTTTACTACTTTTATCTACCCGATCTGGGGTTTTTCGTATAAAATATCAACGTTCTTTTTTCCGAAATTTTAGTACAAAAACCAAAAACTCACCTGATTGAACTCGTTAACACTAACATACACTTTCACTCCCTTCGCTCTTCCTCTAACCAGTTCGATACTCTTAACATCCGCATCAGAGGGCAAAATAACGTGAGTACAATAACATCCATCAATTTGATCTACAGTACTATAATAACATATTAATTTAGAATTACTCAGTTTCTTGATCGTTGCACAATCTTTATGAGAAATTACTAGGGTTGAAAAGCAAGTACTTAGGAGGAATAAATATAGAAAAGGGGCGCTTGGAACCCTCATTTTAGTGGTACCAGTAAAATAGCGAGAGATTATTATATCGATTAATTATGAACCTCACAGAAAGTCATGTTATTTCACGGGGTACTGCCAAGATTCGATTTTATTCGCGCCGGGCGGTCAGTACCAAGTATTACAAAACGATCGTATCACTTATGATGTATTCTTTATATGCGCTAATAAGTGGTACTCTGCTGATGGTGCTCTCCGTACTCTTACTTTCGTTCATTCACGAATCGAGAGCGTTCTTCTTTGAGAACTTGTTTTTGTGCCGATGGATCGTCGAAAACTGGATCAGAAGTTGTTATGGTTGAACCTTGTAGTTTTGGTTTTTAGGGGGGTGGCTCCCCTATTTTGCGCAAAGGATTTGAAAGTTGAAGGTATTGGCGAGTGGTTTGGCGAATATTAACCCTCCCTTTCCCCACTTGTTTCTTCTAATGGTCTAGATTGGATTATGATACCGGATGTTATTATTCTTGCATAAAATTTATATGTCAATAATATTTGATTAGGATATACTGTTGGGACGGGGAAGGAATGAATATACGTCTTAATGTTACAGTAATATCAAAAATCTGTTATTATTAATGTATTTTTGTTTTATTAGTTAATGAAAATGGATAACACATGCGATGTTCTTCGTTGAAAACGAAACAATTCCAGTTTATTAGACGGAAATAGGAAAGATAAAATATTAACATGTCTTTAGTGACATCTATATTTGTTGTTTCCTGTGGTTCACTAATTTTTCAAGCTTCTAAACAATGGTGCTTTGCTATATATGTATAATTTAATCTTCATAATTAGTTTATAAGAACTATTAATTGAAATATTTGTTTCCTTTCCTGTAAATAGTGTTAAATATTGTATATTTAGGTGCAGACAGCATAAAGTATCACGCCTCAACAAAGATCTGGAAGGAACCTTGTCTTGTGGTGACAGTAGCCAAGTCGAGTGTAACGCTAAGGAACTCGAGACAGCAGTTTTGTCTAAACAGGTTAACATTACAGAACCGGATATAGTCATGGCAGGACACGCAATTCTACTTGCTTCATCTATTAATTTGCTGTGCGTCAATCTGGGAGGAAATATGTCTTGGCATAACCACGTTGTGACAACCGCCAATACAGTTTCTCAGAAACTTGGTGTAGTCTTCCGAACCAAAAAGTTGTAAACACCTCAACAACTTTTGACACTCTACAGCCATAGAAAGAAGAGCCATTTATCAGATCGGAGACAGCCTAGAACATCGAAGTCAGGTTGGTAATTTGACACTATTTTGCAGATATTTCACTGGATAATGTGCGAATAACTTTGCCCGCTTAATGCCACCTAAAGCCACGAATAGCAGAAATACACGACGAACCACTGCCGCCCATCCATAGTGTTTGTGTTTGACCAAACAAAAAATATTTAGTTCTAAAAGATTGTATTTTGTTTGAATAACTACGAATGCTGGGAACCGGGAGTATCTAATGTCCCATCGGCAACAAACATCCAAGGGCCGATATTTGAATGTTACCTTTAGTTAGACCTTAACTAAGGTAGCCTTAATGTTATGGTAAACCTTTAAAAAAATATATTTTACATTAATTTGGGGATCAATCGACGCATTAAGTGGAATAATACCACGTCTTTAAAGATATATTCATTTAGATAAAAGTTAGAAAGAACGTTAATATACTGTGAAACTTCTGTTAAGGATGACTTATGTCATTCAGTACTTTAAGGTGACTTTGACATATGGGCCCTACGGCCTTGGTTTGTACGAAAATATTGTGAAAATCATGATATTCATAAATTTAAAATTATTTTTCTGGATGAATCATGGATCTATGACATCTGTCGCACCCGCAGCCGTTTCATGAAAAGTTTGCTCTTTTCATAAAACGCTGCCAAACAATGAAATAAATAACTATTACGCCAAGAGGCTATAACTTGTAGACGTTACATGAAACGTCTGCCTGTTTCGGCCTCATGATGAAAACGAGCAAAATTACGTTAAGTGACTGACTTTACTGGACTTTTCATGTAACGCTGCGAATCTACTTCGCACTTACGGAATTGACGACGAAATAACTTTTACTACAAAAGAAAATAACTTCTATTGCAAATAAGGTATCATAGCGACTAGCTACAGTACAGAATCAACAAAAATACGAAGGAAAGTAGAATCCGAATTATTATTAAAAAAAATAAACAAACGATATATTATTTATTAATGCACGGCAAGCTATTACAAAGTACGCTATTTTTTTACAGATACACTTATTCCTAGTACATTGTTGTTTGCTAGGTTTACACGAATATTTCAGTATGCCTTGGCCACATGATTCCAATGACACAGCTTCTCGTAAGCTGAGTGATGTTTCCAAGGGGATTTCCTCTTTATTAAGAAATGCTGAACCCGTATCAGTAAGACTTTCAGTATCAAACCATCCCTTCATAGTACCGTGCTTATCAGCAATCTGAGTTACGCCATTTTTCTTATCTATTCTCAAACGTATTCCGGGAATCTCCTGGACCTCTGTTGCTGTCTACTTTGGGAATATTCAATAATACACAATCTCCTACATTAGAAGTAGGCATTTTTTTGCCGAATTACTTAATATTTTTTTGGCTGCTTCTTCAGTTTTATTTCTAGCTTCGTCGCGTTCTTCAAAAATGTTTTTACTGGCAGAACATAAATTGCACAGTACCTACTGAAGATTCTTTGTTGACAAACTTCTACAATGTTAACAACACGTAAACAATTTTCGCACATTGATTCTTGAGATCTGTTTATATTTTCTTCCTGCGGTACAACGTTGGTAATATCAGCATCTTCATCAGCGAGACCTTCATGTGCATCAGATATTTCGACAACTGGATCTTCTTCATTCATAATTTTCATAAGCTCTTCTTCCGTTGTCAGTTTTTTTGCAAGCGCTGAGGGAATGTTACTAGAAGTCGCCATTTTCAATACCCATTTTATTACATCAAGTGCAAAGTAGATTCGGAGCGTTACATGAAAAGGTCCAGTAAAGTCAGTCACTTAACGTAATTTTGCTCGTTTTCATCAAGAGGCCGAAATAAGCAGACGTTTCATGTAACGTCTACAATTTATAGCCTTTTGGCGTAACAGTTATTTGTTTCAGTGTTTGGCAGCATTTCATGAAAAGAGCAGACTTTTCATGAAATGGCTGATTACACTAAAAGGCTGCGATATATCCACCTTCCAGGAAACGTTCCGGATATGTATACCAAAGTTCAGTGGCGCTCCAACTTGCTGAAACTAAATGCCATTCCGTAATATTTTTGATCGTTATATCGATCATGGTAAGTAATTAAATTTGGTATGATTCTTTTACAGGCTCATCAACATTTGTAAAACATGGTTTCCCTGTTTTCGAAAGGCTTGGACACTGTCAGGTGGCTGAAGGACGACAATTTGAACAGTTTGTTCGGGTTTGTTCGTTAAGAATATCTAATAATATATAGGGTGTTCCATTTAAAAAAATGTAATGTAACGTCACCCCTTGACAGTTGATGACGTTACTGACATATGGAATGCACCGTCAAATAGTAAAAATTTAGTCCTATAGATTATCGAAAACCTGGATTTGATATCACTGTTCGTTCTCCTGTAATTAATCCGCTCCCTAACATTTGCCCAACCCTGTATAATAAACCGTGTAAACAATCGCCGTTTACACGATTTGAGGGCTGTATCGCAAGAACTCTTGCTACTTAATTCGCCGTACCAAAGGATCTCAGAAATTCATAAAAAAGGTGGGCGAGCGAAAACAATAGGCCTTACTATGACAGAGGTGTGAATTTTTTAATGAATTAAATATGAGTAAATACTGATTGTAGATGCTGCGTGAGATGACATTGGAATTTTCGATTCGAAATAAATCATGCACAAGGTTATGGTTTGCATTTTGATACGTTATGTAGGTTTGTGTATGTATCTTAAGGTCGATGAGTCAACAGTAAAGAAAATTTTTCACAGGAAAGAAAACCTTTGTGACAGGTAGAAGTAGAGGTTTGTTCGGGTGTGTTCGGGTTTGTTCAAGTAGAAGTAGAGGTTTTTCTCTAACGTCAGATCCCCTCTTTCCTGCCTCTTCAGATTACTTATCATCAACTGAAAAGTTCATGGTCACCTCTTTTGGGGCCAATCAAGAGTTATTCTTCTTCAATCGCGATTGTTTTCTAATAAAATGAAATAAAATAGAGGTGACGTTGTAGTTAAGGTAGAAGTTATACAGGGTGTTATGGAAATGACTTATTATATTTAAATGGGTGACTCCAACGGTGTCCTAGAGAAAGTCAGGGGTCACTAGAGTATACTAACAGTGTTGTCAGATCACACCGAATGTTTCGCACTTGCTTGGATAATGCCGCGCGCGACTATCGTTGCTTCAGTATGTTTCGAGACTCGGGGGTGGAATGACGCTCTCGAGGTTTCCACGTGCTTGATGTATACGAATTTTAAACGTTTTGTTAGTTCTAGCATTACCCGATTTTTTTTCTGTTGTGAAATTATTCATAATAAGAAATATTGTGATGTGATTTCAAATTTGTGTGATATTACCTATTGTTGGTTCTGTTGCAAAACATACTGTTTGGGTTTTATTTTTTTGTGGAATTTAATTATAAAACGGATTATAAGATCGAAGGTAAGGGAGTAAATACCTGAAGACTGTAGTATTTTTTTTCTAAAAAGCTTGAAAAAGAAGTTATAACGCGGGTCAAAGACGTCTTGTTGTCAAAAATTGAACACGTGCGTTTACAATTCTGTGTTGCAATATATGACAACACCGCCTCAATCAACTATTGATTGCGAACGTCCTCAGTAGCGGCCACGTAAATTTTCAGATTTCATATAAAGTGTATATTTCGTACAATAATTCAAAGCGCCATTTAAGGTTATTTTTCTTCAATTCATTTTCATCTCAGGATTTGCCGGTTTAAATATAATAAGTCATTTCCATAACACCCTGTATATTGGAAAAATGTAGATAATATTTCCAAAATGATAAGAAAAAAGGTTCTTAACAACTTCTATTAAACAATAATTAAACTTTAAATAAACCTTAATACGATTTACATCCTGATAATACATTCCAAATAAAATATATAAATTATTATTATTATTGACTTAACTAGGTGATCTAAGCATATTATATTACATAAGGCGGATTTTGCTAAATTATCTTGAACCAGTTTTTACTTAGAACTTTCTTGTAATAAAATTCAAAATGTCTCATTAAGAAGAAAAAAAACGTAGGCGGTTACACCTTTCGTAGATTTTCGTAGATATCGGAGTATAAATTCTGATCAGTGGCGTACTCGAAATAGGGACAAGGGAAGCTGACCGCCGTCCTAGTAACAACCGCGGGCACCCTCACTCGGCTTCACTTGGAATTTAACGCAACAAGAAATTTATTATTTATTATTAAGATTATAATTTATTATAATATAAAGTTGTACACACGTCAACAACTTTTGACACTATACAAAGCCCAGATTCAACCATCACTAGAGTACTGCTCTCATGTCTGGAGCTCTGTACCCAAACATACTCTTCGGCTACTGGAGTCCATCGAAAGGAGGGCCATTCGTCTGATTGGAGACCACGAGCTGACGAAGAACCTCGACAGCCTAGAACATCGAAGACAGGTTGGGGATTTGACTCTCTTTTACTGGGTTTCAAAGTTACCAGTTAAAAATAAAATTTTAATTTTTGTGGATCTTCTTATTTTTTGCAGTCGTGAAATTTGAGTGATATTAGTAACTCACAGTAATACAAGTTTCGTTATTAAAATTGGAATTTCAAATATACAAGTACCATCGAAGAAAATACTTTTATTTACAACCATGCATGCAATAATGACATTTCATCTATCTTTGAACGGTGGAAAGTTGACGTTTTTTTTTACTTTTACTTTCCACCCGGGTGGTGTTTTGTCATTTTTTTTTTAAATCGATATCTCAAAATAATATACGATATGTCTACTTTTTCCCTAATTGATAGAGTGGTCCTCAGCATTGAATATTGTGACCAAATCGTTGATATCTTTATTGTCTTGGCATTTTCACTGAAATAAGCTAGTAGCGCCGACTCAGAACCAGAATTTTGAATTTTGTTTCCCGTACACCATTATTTGAAACAGTTATATGCCTTGTCATATCTCGGGCGGCTTTTAGTTGGTAGAACATCTTCTTCTATTATTTTTGCTGCTTCTCGAATTTCTGGTGGAGTAGCAGCAAAATCAAATTCCTCATCTGATAACATTTTTCTGTTGTTAAAATAATCTATTGTTTAGTGACATTGTAACAATATTCAAAAAATGATATTTGCAATCTTGATGTGTATTATTACCTACGTTATTTTACCACCTGCGGTTATTTGAAATTTCTTTCTAATTTTTCAATGGAAAAGTCAATATGACATTTATCTTTTATTAATAATTTTAATTCAAAATAATAAGAAGTGGATGTTAGATGTGGTTGTAAATAAAATAGTATACAAACCTCAGTGAAAATTAATGTCTCGAGATTTAGTTAACCTCGCCGCTTCGCGCCTCTGTTAACTACCGGCTCTCTCGACAGGAATGAAACACTTTCCACCTCGGTACGTAATATACTATTTTTCATTCGTCATATTTTACCATTTTTGAGATAAATATGTTTTAGAGTTATGTATATAGTTTGAACCAAGTTGATTAAAGTTAAAAAAAAATTAAAAAATTATCAAAGATAACACGCTTCTTTGTTATTTTTTTTTTACTTGGAAAGCCATATTTGTTTCTTCCATAACATTTTCGACAAAGATAAAAACATTTATATAATATTTAATTTTCGGCAGTTGGGAATCGAGTGGGAAATTTAAAGACATTTATATACAGTAATACACACGTGTAAAGAAAGCAATCATTATAAAATTTTGATTAAGTTTTATGCCTAAGAGTATTTATCAGTGTGGACCCCGGGGGCTCTGGCCGCGGAACAGAATAAGTCATTGTTTTTGAAGAATGAGACAACATCGCCATTCCAAGACACGACGAACCAGCGCGCTGGTCGGCTGCATCGAAGGAGTAGGAGAAATTTTTATTATTCTTCTGCCTTTGATCACCCAAAGCGTTGCCAAATCACTTTAGATAGTTGCGATTTTAGATATTTTTTCTGGAAACTTCATTGTGACATTTTTTTGCAATAAAACTAAGCTATGAAATTAATTTAGATTATTGATAGTGCATGCAATACTTTCAAAAATGATTGTATAACCATAATTTTTCAATTTGAACGTTATTTACCATTTTACAAGAATAATTTAAATGTTGTTTTTTTATCTAATTTCAAATCACCCTGTAGAATAATCAAGTAGCAAACTTATTTTTTACATTTTATTTTTTGGCTTAAATCTGTTTTAATACTTTGTATTGCCTCCTCTAGACCTAATAACACTTCCATTCACACCATCACGGAACCTCCTCCTTCAAATAAAATATTGAATTCATATTGCATTAGAAATTATGGAAAAATTTTAATTATTAATAACCAAGACCATTATGCATTTGTTTGAGAATAAAAGAATGTCACGCATGACATGGCCCAAAACTTCAAGAATAGATAGCCTCTAAATGAAAAATGATATTTTGAAATAATCTTGCTACTTGATTCACAAGGTGTGTGAAATTAGATAAAAGAAAAACAACATTATGATTATCCTTGTATAATATGTCGAATAATCAAAGTTACTTAAAATTTATAAAAGACACGTTAAAACAGATAGTTGAGGTACCGTTATTTTAAAAAAAAAATAACTAAAATGGAACCAAACATAAAAAGTTATCAAGCCTAAAACAAACAACAAACAACAAATTTTTTAATGACCGTGTTTTTTTTTCACAAGATTGTATAATGCCGTTAATTGAATAAGCAAATAAAAATTAGAACCGTCACTCCTCATCCATCAAGTCGTGCCCCGACTTGCCCTCCATCAAAATCCTGGTTCGCCACCACTGGTCTTAATCGTAGACGTAGACATGTTCTAATTAAGTAAATGGCAGATACAATATTAATGGTCCACTTATGTTGTTGCACAATGTGATTAAATTATTTTTTCAATTTACTACACTTAATTTTGTTAACCTTTGATTTTAGCAGCGACTGCCCTAAAATAGGCATATGTGCAAGGATCTTAAATCAAGCAGGATACTGCTTTGATTCACAGTCTTTGAAGAATAAACAATTCACATTCTTAGGTAGGTTGTACGCTTCTATCCAGAAAAACAATTGGGGAGCTCTAACAATTAGTATAATTTTTCTTTGTCGTTTTCTGTTAATGTGACAATAAGACATTACGTCGCCTTGGAGCATTTGGATGGTACTTTTTATAAAGTCCTTGTTGGAACGGCCGTCATTTATACCTGCTTTGACTACCGGATTATCAACTGTAATATTTGTCATTATTGTTAAATCAAATTCTTTGTCGTTGACAAGGTGACAAGTCTGCCGTAAACTGGATAAAAATATAGACTTTTAAGTCACGTCCGTCGATTGTTTGTTTTTCCTAATAAAGATATATCAGACCAATGAACTCTCACAATCAAAACAGAAACAGATAGAATATTAAAAGAGATAAGTAGTCTACAGATAGAATCCCCATTTCTTTTTTCTTGTGTTTATTTTCGTAATAACGGGCGTTACATTGACGTGTACAACGCAGATAGAGATACCGGGTCCATATTTGTTTCAAGCCCATGTATATACTTATACATGGATAATTCCGAGCTAATATGAAATACTATTTGCAAAAGGAGAAGTTTCAAATAAATAAATCTAACAATCTTCAAAAGGGTTTTTGTTTCTCTTTCGTGACGCCTAAATCAGAATTTTAAGAGATCCAGAAGGCTTATTAATATTTTATACAGGGTGTCCAAGAAAATGTCCCGGATATGAAGAAAACAAGTGAAAAGAGTACTACAAAGTCATATAAACTTTTTTCGTACAGGCCTCTTCGGAGATATGGGGCTCCCAAAGAGCTCCAATGGAATCAAGTTTTTTACACATAATTATTGAACCACCAGTTATAATTAAAATTTTTTTTTATATGATCTATACCAGGTAAGACCCTTCAAATTACTATCCAAGAAAGTGTTGTGAATTGCTCACAGCTGTGACACTCATGGCCCCTTTTTTCTAACACCCTGTATGATATCAACTTTGGACAACGGTTCTTACATACCTTTAACTATTGACTAAAAATTAAGTAATCTGCATTCATATTGCTAATCCTAACCGTTTTCGAAAAAACGTAATTATATTACACTTCTCACGGGTTTAATAGCAAAAACCGGAATTTTGAATGTTGAATATTTGATCGGAACAAAGATGTATCTTTTATTGAAATACGCCAAATACATGTAATATATAAAATGCAGTTTTTTTCGAAAACGGTTAGGATTAGCGACATGAATGAAGAGTACTTGGTTTTTAGTCAATAATTAAAGGTCTGTAAAAAACGTTGTCCAAGAGTGTCACAGCTAGTTCGCCCCTGCAGTTGAATTCACAACACTACCTTGGATGGTAATTTGAAGGGTGTTACTTGGTAATTCAATATACCAGGTGGTTCAATAATTATGTGTAAAAAACTTGACTCCATTGGAGCTCGTTGGGAACCCATATCTCCGAAGAGAACGCCTATACGAAAAAAGTTTATATGAACTTGTAGTATCCTTTTCACATATTTTTTCATATCTGGGAGATTTCTAACATTTTCCCGGAGAAGATTTATAGTTTTATAGTTTTTTATACATACAGTGTAAATATGTGTACAGTGAAATATTTTCGTGCCAAGTTTGGTATGCAATTGGTTACCTTTATCAGGAAATATTGTTATATTTTAAGCAATTAATCATATGTGAATTTGAATTGATATAATTAAGTAAGATTTGAAATGCGTATAATGCATCAACCATTTTAAAATTTAATTTTTGACTTCAGTACAATAAAGATGCTTTTATAATCACGTTCATTACCCGCTGATGGTAGTGTCTGGTTTTCATCTATACAGTTAGTTACAGAAGAAATGTCTAAATTCATTTAAAATTCTGCGGTAAGTTTTTTCAAAAAACGCTCGTACCAGTCGATTTTGATTTTTTAATTTGTTTTTTTTTGGTGGTAATTTCATGTATACAGGGTAGCTCAAAAATAAGTTACGACCATCAACGTCATTTTTTCAAATGAAAACATATATTTTTTATTTCATTTTTGAATTTTGCATTGAATTCTAAGCATGTTTCATGTACCATGTCCTATACATAAACTCAACAGTTATTGAAAAAATTAGTATTGAACATATCAATTAGGGAATCCAACGATCTATCAAATCTTCTGGCAATATGGCATTTTGGGCTCCATAATAAGTAAGAGTGTACTGTCTCACTGTCACCGTTTATTTCCATAGAAACTGTAGGTATGACAGTTTTATTTCAAATAAGTATAATTATTGTCAAGCGTAGTTTCAAAGTTGCGGTTTTCACAATAATGGTAAAGTTAACGGAACGGGAAAAAATTGAAATTCTATGCATGGTTGGGTTTGGTGATAAAACACGTACTCAAATAGAAATAGCCCGATTATTTAATGAAATCCATCCTGATCGTCCTCCCATATGTCAAAAGATGGTGAGTAGAATAGAGGCTAAGTTTAGAGAATTCGGTCATGTTAGAGATTTGAATAAATCTGGTCATCCTACTCGAGATGAAAATGAACAACTTGACGTTTTGCTTTCCTTGGAAGAAAATCCATGTACTCCCCTGTCGCACATTGGGGCCGATTTACACATGCTGAAATCTGTTGTTCATCGAGTAGTTCAAAAGCACAAATATCACCCATACAAAGTTATTCCAGTGCATGAGTTATTTGAAGATGATTTCGATAGGCGAAGTGAGTTTTGCGGACGCATGCAAAATATGTGCATTCTAGATAATAATTTATTAAAAAATATTATTTTTTCGGATGAAGCTACGTTCTATTTGAATGGTAATGTGAACAGACAAAATTGTCGATAGTGGGCAACAGAAAATCCGCATTGGATGATAGAGGTTCACAGCCAGTACCCTAAGAAAATAAATGTTTGGTGTGGAATCGTACGCGAAAGAGTAATTGGTCCATTTTTCTTTGAACAGTCTTTAACTGGACAAGTATATCTCGAGTTTCCCAACTAGAATTAATTTCAGCATTAGTGGCTTTATTTCCGAATCCATTTGATCCAGACTCCCCTGACGAAGAACTGATATTCCAACAAGATGGTGCTCCTCCGCACTATGCGGCCACTGTGCGCACATTTTTGGATGAAACCTTTCCCAATCGGTGGATTGGAAGGAGAGGACCTATCGAATGGCCTGCTAGGTCGCCAGACCTAACTCCGCTGGTCTTTTTTTTGTGGGGTTACCTCAAATCAAAAGTATTTGTTAACAGGCCAAACAATATGCAGGAGTTGAAAGAAAGGATCCGAAGAGAAGTGCGTGTCATAACTCCGGAAATGGTTGGAAACGTGCAAAGAGAGTTTATTGATCGTCTTGGATATTGTCAAGCCGTAAATGGCGCACATTTTCAACATTTAATTTGATTTTGTTGTGTTTTTTTTAATAAACAGGTCTTACTTATAGATATGTTCAATCCTAATTTTTTCAATAACTGTTGAGTTTAGGTATAGGACATGGTACATGAAACATGCTTAGAATTCAATGCAAAATTCAAAAATGAAATAAAAAATATATGTTTTCATTTGAAAAAATGTAGTTGATGGTCGTAACTTATTTTTGAGCTACCCTGTATACATGAAATTACCACAAAAAAAAATTAAAAAATCAAAATCGACGGGTACGAGCGTTTTTTGAAAAACTTACCGCTGAATTTTAAATGAATTTAGACATTTCTTCTGGGACTCACTGTATACAGTGAAACCTCTCTTAGGCGGACACCTACGGGACCGTCTAAATGTGTCCGCCTAATAGAGCTGTCCGCCCATGGGAAATTTGTTATTAGGTAATATGTAAATGCAAAATTATTACTATGTATACAGTGTCACCATTAAAGTCCGCACCATATGGAACTTTTTTTTATTAATGAGGTTAGTTAAAATTAAATTTCGGCAATCGTTTTTGCTTCAAATTAGACTAAAAATTATATAATCAAATGTCACCATCTGTCATTCGGTATCTGTCAAAAATTACATTCTAATCAAAAAATGCTGAAAAATGGCATTGTCTTACCGAATTTCAAAAAATTTTATTAGAAAAAGTTGTTTCTAGTACAATTCTTGGCCTAAATACAAAGTTTCAGTTTTCTAGCTCAAAGTTGATTTTTTTTGCCATTTTTTCTAATTAACTTTTTTTTTATTTAATGTAAGTTCGCTTAATGGATATTAAACTATTTGCTTATACCATACTCAATATTTTATTTAGTTTGTATGATCTTTTTTTTACTAGAATGCCATTTTTTTTCGAAATTTAAAATTAGAGGCAAAAAAATTTGACACAGGTGGTGCAAAGTTATCCTAATTTAAAAATTTTAACAGATAGACGTCAGATATTCCATTTTTTTTGATAGTACATACACCTAAGAAGTTTAAAAAACTTATAATAAAATTCCCAGATATCAGATTAGTTCAAAATTTAGACACATTTTCTTTTTATCCACAATAAAATATCAAGGCAATTTTGAATTTTATAAGTAGGCTATGGAAAAAAACGAATTAGAGTGCCGAATAAATAAAAGAAATGTCATAAATGTGAATATTTTCGCAAGTTATAGTTTTCAGTGTTATCACCAATGTTGTCCATTCAAGAAAAAATAGAAATTGTCTTAATTTGTGGAGAGAATATGCCTCACCGGCAAGTATCTGCCATTTTTAATGAGAGGCATCCAGAAAAAAATTTGCAGCATAGCACTGTTTCAAGAATAATGTCAAAATTTAGAGAAACTGGATCTGTTCGAAATAATTTTAAGAAACCTCACGCGGCAAGTAAATACGATGAAGCAGCACAACTTGATGTTTGTTTAACTGTTATTGACCACGGTCAAACTAGTGTAACCAAGATAAGTGATGCAACAGGGTGCAAGAGGGAAAGCGTTAGAAAAATTCTTCAGAAAAATCGATTTCGGGCATATAAACCCAAGTTTATAAACACATTAAAAGAACGCGATTTTGATATCCGACTTGATTTTTCGTTTTGGTATCAGGGACAATATGAGGAGAATATTCTTTTTCCATACAAGATATTATGGACAGATGAAGCCACTTTCTCTTCGAATGGTACCGTGAGCTCACAAAATTGCCGATGGTGGTCCCAAGAAAATCCTAACTTCACAATTGAATGTCGCGACCAGTATCATTTTAAAACCAATGTTTGGTGTGGAATTTTGAAAGATGAGCTTATTGGACCATACTTCTTTAGAGCAAACTTAACTGGTGAAAGGTACCTGAATTTTCTTGATAACGAGATTACCGAAGTTTTGGATAACATGCCCTTACACCATAGACATAACTTATGGTATCAGCTTGATGGTGCACCCATACATCAAACTGTAGCAGTGAAAGAACGCATAAACCAATTATTTCAAAACAGAGTTATAAGGCGTGATAGAGAATGTCACTGGCCACCCAGGTCGCCTGACATAACCCCACTAGACTTTTTTCTGTGGGGTTATCTTAAGCAGAAAGTTTATAAGAATCGACCGTTTAGAAATATCGAGCATTTGGAACAAACGATAGGACAGTGTTGTGCCGATATAAGACCAAGCTTTTTACAAAATGCTGTCAAAGACGTTTATAGACGGACGGGTGTTTGTATAGAGCGAGAAGGACGTCACACTGAAATGTGAAATTTATATTGCTTTTGTGTTACCTATTTAAAATGATTAAAGTTCCTTTTTGTTCCTTTTAATAATAATGATAGTTTTAAGTATAAAATAAAATTTTTATCAAATATTTAGATGTATTTGTCATTTGAAAAACGAAACATCTGACGTCTATCTGTTAAAATTTTTAAATTAGGATAACTTTGCACCACCTGTGTCAAATTTTTTTGCCTCTAATTTTAAATTTCGAAAAAAAATGGCATTCTAGTAAAAAAAAGCTCATACAAACTAAATAAAATATTGAGTATGGTATAAGCAAATAGTTTAATATCCATTAAGCGAACTTACATTAAATAAAAAAAAAGTTAATTAGAAAAAATGGCAAAAAAATCAACTTTGAGCTAGAAAACTGAAACTTTGTATTTAGGCCAAGAATTGTACTAGAAACAACTTTTTCTAATCAATTTTTTTGAAATTCGGTAAAACAATGTCATTTTTCAGCATTTTTTGATTAGAATGTAATTTTTGACAGATACCGAATGACAGATGGTGACATTTGATTATATAATTTTTAGTCTAATTTGAAGCAAAAACGATTGCCGAAATTTAATTTTAACTAACCTCATTAATAAAAAAAAGTTCCATATGGTGCGGACTTTAATGGTGACACTGTATATATGTACAAATCGTCGGTCTCCGCACGTAGTGGCGTAACTAACATTTTATAAATTGTTCAGGAGTGTGGAAAAACAAAAACTGTAGCAAATTAATTAGTTGTCCAGTAAAATATATTCGAGTTGTGGTAAAGATGTTTTGGTAGTTAATTGCTCAGTAGTTCAGCTTTATATAGGCACTGTTAAGAATGTGTAATTTTTTCACGTTTTGCAGAAAACAAATGTTTTATTCAGTTACGCCGCTACCTGACAATATTTTTTTGGAGATTTTCTGTTACGCCAAAATAGACTTTTCAAAAATATTTGTAAAAAACGTACTTATGTGAACAAAAATATATGTTTTATTTGAACAGTGACAATTTACACTCTTCATACAAAAATAATACCTACAAAAATATAATAAGAATTAACCAAATTTGAAAAAATCTTAAATGCTGAACCAGAAATCATTGGTAAACCTAATTTTCAAGAAGAACTCCTGCAATTCGGGCATGTGAACAACAGGAGTTTTTCCCTTACAACGAGATGTTAAATCGCCATATTTCTGCTTTGAAATTGAGATTCGTCCATATTAAGGGTTTCAGAGTAACATTCGAAAGAGCTACACGTTGTTTCAGAACGATTTTATCATAAAAATTGTAGTTATGACTGTATTTGAAGAAAATTGACATTGGTTCCTCTTTTTTACCATCAAACTCATTATATCCGTCTATTTCATAGGTTTATTGGAGTCGCTTTCTCTAACCGATAAAATCATCAGCTTTCTGGAAAATGATTTGAAATCCAAAAGGTCTCTTAAACTCATCGGTATTACATCATAAGGTTTTGGTTTTAGAGCATCTTATGACAATGTATAGTTGCGATGGAATATAAAGATTTCCTGAATGCTTTAATACTTTTGTATTTTTCCAAAGAGTAAAGTAACATAGATGCCACTATTGAATTTTTGTTTTGGCCATAACAGCCATCAGCATAAAGAGAAACTTTTTCTATTCCTTTTTCAGGATATTCCGAAATAACTTTAAATAGACAGGTAGCAATTTCAGCTGATCCACGTTTACTATTCATTTCATTCCACGTAAAACAAAAACACTGTTTGCTCATAATATTATAAATAGTAAAATTAAATACAGATAGCTTTATGCCAAATTAATAAATTATTTAATCAAAATATTTTGAATCTCATGTAGGGGCGTAAGGCGTAGGTACGCCTCTACGTGAAAAGTATATTATGTTCAATTTCAGATAAGTCAAAATTTAATAATAAAATTTCAGCAAAACAGCTACGACTCTACGTGTATACTGTTTGAGGTTATAGAGCATGTTAAATTATGTATTTTAGTGCCGTAACTCAAAATTTTCCGTTTCGGCAGTTACGCCACTACGTAAGGAGACCTACGAAATATACATAACATAACAAAAATACACTAGTTTTAGTTAGGATGTAGTACTAGAAAAATCTAATCACGTAGAGTTTGACGTGTTTGCGTTTTATACTTGCAATCTAGAAAATGTAATTCCAAGACTGATAACAATTCCATTGCTGTAGAGTCACCTCTATTCTTTGCATACTCTTATAATTCCTTTACCATACTAATGGCTTGTTGATAATTGGTGACATTTGTTTGATTACTGCATTCAACTTCTTCATCTGAGGCGTCAGATAGTGATGTTGTTTCAGTTTGGACTACATAATCGGTAGGAATGGGGTCACTATCATCTTCTAATAGCACATTGCTATCAATGTTAATGAACTCGCCCAAATCATTGTTATCAAATTACAAACTTCCACAACATCAATATTCTCTTTCAGACTCAAAACGCGACATTTTTGTGCCATTGTATACGATTTTAATCTTGCAACTCACAAATGAACGGCGGACTGCTGTCGGGGAATCACACATACTTTCATTCGGCGATTGGTTGCCGGTCTGTCTTCAGAGAGTTTTTGTACCGTATGTATGCTTAATAGAGATGTCCGCTTATTAGAGGTGTCCGCTATGAGATGTTTCACTGTAATCTCGATTTGAATAATACTGATACAGGTCATGAGGCACGTTCTTTCCTTCCCCGTCTCAACTGTATGTTATTAGCCAGAAATTACATGATGTCCATAGAGTTTGATTCTATGCTTAAAATTTCCTTAAGGAGTACACAAGAAACTCTTGAGGTGCAAGGATTCCTCGACTCATACTTGAGTCAAGTGGAAATTTTAATAACACCATGCGAAAACTGCTGGGTACCGGCCAAGTCACGAGCCGTCTCAGGTTGTTTCATTACGCAACCCAGAAAACTGGGGCGCCTTATCATACAGACCGCTCCGCCTAAGCAGCATCGGCATCTGGTAGAGTAGACGGATGTTACGTCATAGTTTAATACTACCAAGGTACAACCAATTATGAGAAAGATATGTGTCATGAGGTTGTGTCATATTGTGAGGGTGTATTCAAATTAAAAGGAAATGCGAGCGGTGCTTTTCTCGAATTTAATTGAATCAGAACTACCGACCTATATCTATGGATAGCCAAACTCTAAAAGCAAAAATGGCTAATTTATTTATTTATGTATGTATGTATGTAATTTTGATATCTATTGTCCACGTATCGATAGATTTTTAATATCGTTACATCCCTACTGATTTCGATTCTGAACGGTGGTCGTTAGTTGCCTATATGGCAGCGACAACATTGTGCGCAAGACAACCGACTAGCAACCTTTAAAAATATGACCGGTAAACCGTGCGCACCAACCCATTTTTTCACTCATCAAATTTAACATTTTACTGCGCACCCCATAAGTTGTACCTATCCATAGTTATAGGTCTGTGATCAGAACATGAAAATACCAGTTAAAAAACATCTTAACTTACCAGCAGGACCTGCTCTAGATGTTAGAAAGATCCTGCTTACGAATAATATTCTAAAATGGACACAAATGGATCTATGCAAGAAAGCCGGAAGAAAATTTGTCTAGAAACAAGAGGATGATAGTCAAAAAGTGGTTGATCCATTGATAATGCCAGAGCCAGGGGGTGTAAGCCAAAGGCAGGGGGTACAAGTCAGGGCCAGGTGGAAACCAAAATACTTTTTTTAGCAAGTGTCTAAATATTTAGTTAAAAATCCCTTTATCCCAAGTGTAACGCATCTGTTTTCAGTTAACAAGTGTATGTAGATCAGTAGGTGAACAGTGATGCCAGATCAGAACGCGAACCTTGACCTAGGCCATTGAAACATGTTGCTTAAACTCGACTCGGAGCGGCTATTTCAGTATGATTTAATATGCGAAAGGGATAAATCGCGTCGCGCTAGCCTTTCCCTCAATTCCCAGGTGTTTATATACGAATTTTAAATGTCACGGTATTTCTGGCTAAATAGATAAGGTGTTAAACGTCCCAGTTAATCATTTTTTTCTGTTCTGAAATAATCTATAATATTGTAATGTGTTTTTGAGACTTGACCTACCCTATTAGATGATTGACATCTCTCGCCAGTGCCAACCACGTGGTTTTATGTATTTGACATAAGGTGGTTTATCTCGCTTATTAATTCAAAATTCCATTTATGGTTATGTTCCTTTAATTTGTTTTTATCTCAACATTTGCGGGTTTAAATATAACATGTCGTTTCCATTACATCATGTATATTCCTATTAACTTTTTTGCATAAAATGGCGTAACTACAATGGGGGGTAATTGCCCGTATATTAAGATATAAAGTTTCATATGACATTATCTTAGAGCACGCGTTCGCGGTTGGGGAGTTTTCTAAAGTACAAGTGCTCTAATTGTCTTATGAACCGTGTATTTTATAATACTTTTTCTATTTAGGTCTTTAAAGTCTGAAAAACTTTAAAAAATATAGTAGATTTTTTCCATTTGAATTAATATTTCAGATAAATATCTAATAAAAATGATCTATTTGCAACGTTAAAGGTTAGTATTTTAAAGGTTTCTATAAAAAACTTTTTGTCAAATCCATAATGCCAAGAAAACTAATTTCAACGAAATCGAAGTAATCCTAAAATTCGAACCGTACTTGCTGCCAACGTAAAAAAATGTTCAGTTTCATAAAGTGGCAGGTTATTAATTTTTTTTGCATTTCATAATGTAGCCATTATGAAACCTAAATAGAAAAAGCACATTATAGTCATATTAAAACTTAAAAGGCAGCTAAGGCATTATATCCTAAAAGTATACACATTTTAAAACGTATACCATAACCGGTTTAGATCTATAGATTGTGGTAATAGTAATTTCTCTAATACTTATTTTATTTTCAACGGATTACATCTGTGGAAAGCCACGCCTAACATATAAAAAATATTATTAATTATACTACACCTATCTAGCTACTCTCATATACAGGATGTCCAGAAACTAGTCGGCATAAATGATAGGATATACAATGGATATAAAGTTTAGCTTTATAAAGTACCCTCTATACGGAGAAAAATGGGTATAACTATAACCGGAAGCGGAGGTACGCTATAAAAAAACACAAAAGTACGTTATATCCATTGCAAACTACGTTATAGCGGGAATCAATTGTATAAGTGGAGTAGAAATAACGATGTTATTACCATAGGCGTAACTAGGAAGGAGAATGGGGGGGGGATGCAGGGGGCCATACCCACCAGCATTTCCGAAGCTATACATAAGTCATGGTGACACTTGCAGAACCTTCTATAAACAATTATAAAGAAGTCGTTAACATGGACGTTGCTGTATTGCGAGCCGAGACAACAGTGATGAGAAATATGATGGCAACACCTCATCACCTCAAAATGCTTTGAAATTTGATAAACTAGTTAAATTTTGAATTAATAAACAGCTTTTTAATTTCATTCTTTTATTTAGTACCTGGCTTCCTTGCAAGTGCGGATCCAGAACTTGTCATACAAGAAAAAGTGACGAAAAGTACTACGCTGTCGCGTTAGTGAAATCGGAGTATATGTGGTTTTTCTGTTCCATTATTTGTTGGAGATAGGATCATAACCCCCATGACCCCCCCCCCTGCATCCATGATTGCTTCCTTGTTGATATAAAATATACATATACATGTTTGACGGTGTTGCCAAATTTGACATTTTGCATTCGCAATTTTATTCCCTTATTAATTTACTAAAAAAACTTATTTTATTTTATACGATTATCTTTTACCATTTTCGAGATAAATCTCTGTGTTATTAAAATTAACAATTACGATGATTACAATCGGTTAACACATATTATGGTTTTAAATTTACATTAATTAAATATAATAGATTTATCTTCAACATTGTCAAATATATGGAATAAAGCAAATTATGTACCTAGAGCTCTTTTTCTAAAGTAAGTTGTAAGAGAATGAAACTGCGAAAGCAAAATCTTAAATTTGGCAACAACGTCAAAATTATATAAGCTTTATAATTTAATTTTGACCGAACCTGTATAAGAAGCATTTCAAATTCCAATTTCAATAAAGATATTTGTATTGTTATGAGTTACTACTATCACCAAAATTTCAGTGTCTCCAAAAAATATAATATAAAAATATCAATGAGGAAAAATATTTACATGAAGTACTGACATTATTTCGATTTCCCCTATAGATCCTATCATTTATGACCACTCGTTTTTGGACACCCTGTATTTTTAGACTTATATGCATTTGTTATACTGATTGCGGATATATCATGGACTAATGAAACCCAAGAATTTTACTAAAACTCCCTGGAAAATGGTTTTCACACTTGTGGTTATTCCTATCTATCTCTTCCTCTGCGTTCCTTAGAGAAAGGAATAATCATTTCTCCGAATATGATCCTTCTCCTAAGTCAATAAAATACGTCCTTGTTAAGACTTTTAAAAGAGGCATTTAGTTTTATATTTTCGAGTTATACCGAATTAAAAAAAAAGTAAATGTCAGGAACGTAATAAGGCTATTTTAATAAAGATCAAGGTCAATTTAAGGAACAAAACGTCGGAAAACTAGTAACTGTTGTATACCACTGAACGTAAATTTCGGCCCACTTTCATAATTTAAACAAAAGGATCCGAAACCGTATTTAAAAAAATTAAGTTGATGATGGTGAACAAAGACGAAACGTCGCATGAAAGATCTGATAATACCATATTGTGGAGAATAAGCTTTAGCAATGAGAAAGTGAAATTGATTTTTGGACATTCTCCCAAAGTTAGGAAAAAATAAAAACCCAAACGCGAAATTTTGGTTGGTTGGTTGGTTGGTTAAAGGCGGGGGTCAGTTTAAAGGCCCGAACTTCAAGTCACTGCAGCCTTTCGGCTTATTGTGTACCCCGATCTTGTTAGAAGATGCTTGTTCCTTCTATGAGGTCCAGTAACCTTCTACCAAGCTTGTTATGTGGGAGGTTGTCACCACGTTGTATGTTCCCGAAGATATTTTGTCTTCTACGGGACAGAGCTAATCAGCGGTATATTATGTGTGAGGCGGTTTCATCCTCTTCGCCGCAGAGTCTACATTCAATGGATCCTATTTAGCCCTATCCGTTGAAGGTGTTTTCGCAAGTGGCAGTGGCCTGTTAGCAGACCCATCACTTGTTTCAACTAGGGCCGCGTCAGGGTTAGTATCCCATTCGATAGTATTTTCGATGGTTTTCCCATTACGGCCCGTGCGTGTATTAGACCAGGTATCTCTTGCCATCGAGATAGGTGTTGCTTTTTCGACCATCTATCTAATGTAGTTTTTGTTGCCTGTTTTGATATTCCAAAGGCCGGTTCAGGGCCCCTGAGACTTTGGGCAGATCCGGCTCTCGCCAGTTCATCCGCTTTTTCATTTCCTAATATCCCGGAGTGACCAGGGACCCACAAGAATTCCACCTTGTTCCCCCTGGCCGCCAGTACTTTTAGGTTGGTATGACACTCCAGTGTAAGTTTTGAAGTAAACCGATTGGAGTTCAGAGCCTTAAGAGCAGCTTGGCTGTCCGAAAGGATGTAAATCTTTTGGTCGTGGTAGCCCTTTTCAAGATTTTGTAGTACACATGCTTGTATGGCATGAACTTCCGCTTGGTATACTGTGGCGTAGGTCCCCAGAGGAATGCTTATGTCCATCCTGGGCCTTTCCCTAAATATACCTGCACCCATACCGTTGGCGGTTTTTGATCCATCGGTGTACCAAACTAGACCCTTGTCAAACGACGGGGGTGCACTGTTTGTCCATTTATCAAAGTTCCAGTCAATCTTGAAAGGCTTTGTGAAAACGTATGTTGCTTTCATACGATCAGATTGCATATCCAAGAGCTCATCGTTGATTAGATCCGTGGCTCTTGTGTGTCCAATTTTTACGGGGTGTTGTGACCATTCCCCATTTGTTATCATCCTTGAGGCGCTGCAAATAGCCTCCATTCTGATGTGGATGTCTAGGGGTATTAGTTCCAGTATGACTTCCATTGCTGCAGTGGGGGTACTTTTCATCGCCCCACTGATACACAGGCAGGCCAGCCTTTGCAAACTGTTAAGCTTGTTTGCTGTCGTAATCTGTGTTTTTGTCCACCAGACTACAGACCCACATGATATCAGGGGTCTGATGACTGTGACATAGAGACACCGCATAAGGCACATTCTTGCTTTGTTTTTGTTTAATTGTTGGTTCCATGTCAGTTTGGCGTCCAAGGTTAATCCCAGATACTCTACCTCGCTGACTGTGTTTATCCGTTCACCAAAAGTTCAGGTCGTTGTAGTTCCCTGCTTGTCTTCGTTTGGTGAATGGTAGTATAGCAGTCGAAATTTTAGATTTATTCAAATATTTTGAAAGCTCCTGTTTTTATTTTTGATTTTTTACCATTCAAACTGCATTAGCAATTTAAGTGCTACAGTGTAGAACAAAATACGCCCTTATAGTATAAGGTTCTTCGGGTGGTTAAGAAATAATTTTATTTACAACCATGCATGTAACAATGACATTTCATCTATCTTTGAAATGTGGAAAGTTCACGTTTTTTTACTTTTACTTTCCACCCGGGTGGAAATTATTTTTTTGTAATTTTTTTAAAAATCGATATCTCAAAATAGTATACGAACACACTTTTTTAAAACTGCTAATGGCTTTGGTATGTCAACTTTTTCCCTAATTGATACAGTGGTCCTCAGCATTGAATATTGTGACCAAATCGTTGACATCTTCTTTGTCTTGGCATTTTCACTGAAATGAGCTAGTAGCGCCTACTCAGAACCACGATTTTGAATTTTGTTTCTCGCACACCATTTTTGAAATAATTATATATGCCTTGTCATATCTCGGGCTGCTTTTAATTGACCGAAGATCTTCTTCTACTATTTTTGCTGCTTCTCGAATTGCTGGTGGAGTAGCAGCAAAATCCAATTCCTCATCTGATATCATTTTTCTGTTGTTAAAATAATATATTGTTTAGTGACATCGCCGCTTCGCGCCTCGGTTAACTACCGATTCTCTCGAACGGAATAAAACACTTTAGTATTTGATATTAATACCATCTGAAAAGCAAACAGACTTGTTCTTTTGACCAATATTTATTGCTGATTTTTGGTTTACTTCGTCGATGTTATGGGTAATACCCAAGTGATACCAATAGGTATCTAATAATTTTTTTAGTTGTCAATGCATTTTTTCACCCAGTTGTATGTCTTGAACTGCATAATGTACGTTGGAAACGTTGCGAAATCTGAAAATTTATATCGAATTTGACATTTCAAAGTAGTTTATAATTTTGCCCCAAATAAATAACTACATGTATCTATAAAATTAAAAATTATGGGAATTTCCTAGTAAAATAGCTGCGAAGTTAGTCACAATCGGTAGAAAACTGATATTATGAATGTCTCATAAATTCATGTTATTTCGATAAACATATCAGTGGAGGCGACCTGATATTTTAAACTTATACGAGTGCGGTACTTTCCTGGCTTCCCTGACTATGTACAAAAACCATTCTAGTGCGCATTTCTTAGTCCATATGGGCTGTACAATGTTACAAATTTTTATTAAACTATACAGAGTTACCTAAAAGTTATAATCGAAAATGCAAATTTTCAGATGCATCTTGGGGGCCTCGATTATCTGTGTTAGAAAGATATTAGGAAAAATGATTATATGAGCTACTATATACTGCTCAATAATTACCAATCAGGCCTGTTTTTTTTGAAAACTGCATTCCTTCATGTTCATATTTTTTAAATGAGTGTCAGGCTTTTTTTATACAATTGTCCTACACTCTAAAAAAATGGTCTTGTTTAGGATACCAAGAACTTAGTCTCAATAACAAGAAAATTTAGTGAAATTGGCGATAATAGGGAATTTAGAATCGAATGCCAAATTTTATTGCTACTATTATTCTAGTTGAAGTCACTAATAACTCTTTTTAAGTCAACCAAGTGCTTCTAGTACCCGAAAGAATAAATATTTATGATAACCAATATATCTAGTTATTAGGAGCAATATCATATTGTTGTTTCAACAATTGTGTTTGTTCGTAATTAGTACCTATTTTATTGTTAAAAAAAGAGCAAAGAAATATTGCCATTGATAGGATGTAACCACCTACCGATCGGTATCGAACTCTTTAGTTCTTCTAATACTTCACGCCGTATTATCAACGGTAGTCGAGAAAATACAGCGCGCAGTGCCATCTCCTAGCAGCAAATGGCGGCAGTTGGTGTGACGTCAGGTCTCACATCGTACCTACTTATTACTACCATATCTGGCCAATAACAATAACTAAGTAAATTAGTATAGGGAGCTAATTAATAAAAAAGTGTTGGTTTCAACATGACAATGTAGTTATGTTAACTAAGAAGTAGTTAAAAATAAGAGTTAGTTCTGCTAACTAGATCATCTTATTCATCGTAATTCAGTTAAAACGAAAATTTGTTTTGCTAACTAGAAATGACTTTTACATAAGCTAAAACTTTAACAAGATAAAATTAGTCTTAGATACCAATGCATTTTTTAGAGTGTACTTTTACACATTGTTGTTAAAGAAATACAGAGTGTTCCATAATACTTGGAGACGTGATTCTACAATAAAATAAAGGCAGTGAGCAGCTTACGATCTAGAGGGGGGAGGGGCAAACCGGTGCCCATGCCCAGGGCGGCAACTTCAGTGGACGGCAAATTCAAGTGTGGCAGTTGTAGCACCCCGGGGCGTCGCGCCGTACCCGGTTATTAATCGATTAGAAACTTTTATCAGTGTCCAACTCTTCTTGTAATGTCATGTAATATCAATTGCGGTTTTGTTAAACATGTTATACAAAGTGTCACAAAATCAATAGTATACAGTAAAACTGCAGATTCTTTGGATAAAAATATTGCGATTTAGCAAAACTTTGCTTAATTCAAAAGTTGATCATAACCGAGATACAGGGTGTCATAATTTCCTAATTAATTTACTTTTTAACTAATATATTTTAGCATACAATTTGTAGTTTAGAAAGCAACAATAGTTGATTGTTTGTACGTAAATCTGTTTTAAACAAAATCCAAAAAATTAAAAATGTTATTTCTGTCTAACCCTGTATAGTAATCGTAAATTTGGTATTAGCAATTGTAGTTTCGACACAAGCAGACGTTTTTATGAAGAATAACTTTTTCTTCTAAATCTACAAATAAAAAAGTTTTTCCTCTTCCCAACTCTATCCGTGGACACATTGTATGTCGTTTTGTCAGCATTTATTTTTAGTTTATTATAGTATAGCCAATTAAGATATAAATTTAAGTCATCACTCTCGTTTGGGCGGACGCGGACAGGCTGTTTTCATAAAAAGAGTGCCAAAACCCCCGTATTTGGGAGACGAATAAGTACCGAGGAAAAACTCTCTGAAGACACACCGGGAACCAATCGCGTATGCGTGGCAGAGCGAAAGGACTTCACCGAAGGAAAGTATGTGTAATTCCCCGACAGCAGTCTGCCGCTTATTTGTGAGTTGTAAGATTAAAATCGTAAACAATGGCAAAAGAATGTCGCGTTTTGAGTCTGATAGAGAATATTGATGTTGTGGAAGTTTTTAATTTGATAACAATGATTTGGGCGAGTTCATTAACATTGATAGCAATGTGCTATTAGAAGATGATAGTGACCCCATTCCTACCAATTACTTAGCCCAAACTGAAACTACCTCAATATCTGACTACTCTGATGAAGAAGTTGAATGCAGTAATCAAACAAATGTCAACAATTATCAACAAGCCATTTTAGCATGGTAAAGTAATTACAAAAGTATGCAAAGAATAGAGGTGACTCTACAGCAATGGAATTGTTATAAGACTTGGAATTACATTTTCTAGATTGCAAGTTTAAATCGCAAACACGTCAAACTACGTAATTAGATTTTTTAGTACAATATCCTAACGAGAACTAGTGTATTTTTTTAATGATAGAACAGTTTTGGACTTGCATTGTCTTTATTTGTTATAAATCACAACGTTTCAATTGGTAAGTATCTTCAGTCGTCTTCAGGTGAATACTGAATAAGAGAAGTAACTTTATACTAGCTATGTGCACTGAAGCATAACTGAGATGGGTGCAGTCATGCGTTCAGTTTTGCGCGATATTAGTAATTCTAAGCTTACATCTACTTAACAAAGGTTTCCAGACATTTCTTAAATCTAATGAAGGTTTACTAAAACAACCTGGGTTCTGGTGTATGGTAGCAGCTTCCTTGAACTTCCTCTTCCGCCAGTGTGGTTCTTTGAGCAGGATATCGGCTTCTGTCCACCTGATGTGATGGCCGTGTGTTCAAGCATGGTCGGCTGCACTTGATTTTACATTCTCTCCTTTTTGAGTGTTGTTTCTGTGTTCTTTAATCCTTGTTTCCAGTGGCCGCAGTGTTTCCCCAATATACGATCGGCCACATTCGCAGGGGATCCGGTAGACACAGTTTATCCTATCTTTCTGGCTAATTGGTTTCGTCTTCGTTAGATGGCTTCTTAAGGTGTCTCTCGAGCTGAATACCGTTCTGATGTTGTATCGTTGCCCTAGTCTTCTAATTCTCTCGGATATTCCTTAGACATATGGAATGTTGAGTACCTATTGGTTGAACCTCTTTTGTCTCTCCTTATTGTGTATTCGGCCGAGTCTTACGATTTTTCAAGATTTTGTCGACTAATTTCGTGGGATAGCCATTTTTGTTGAGGTCGGTCTTAATGTGGTCCGTTTCTTAGTAAACCTTCATTAGATTTAAGAAATTGTCTGGAAACCTTTGTTAAGTACATGTAAGCTTAGAATTACTAATATCGCGCAAAACTGAACGCATGACTGCAGCCATCTCAGTTATGCTTCAGTGCACATAGCTAAATAGAGCTGTAGTTACTTCTGTTATTCAGTATTCACCTGAAGACGACTGGAGATACTTACCAGTTGAAACGTTGTGATTTATAACAAATAAAGACAATGCAAGTCCAAAACTCTTCTATCATTCAAGAAACACCATTGTCTACAACCTTCAAACAGACACTAGTGTATTTTTGCATTTACATATTACCTAATAACAAATTTCCCATGGGCGGACACCTCTATTTGGCGGCCACGTTTAGATATTCCCGAGGTTTCACTGTATTTTTACCCAAAGAATCTGCAGTTTTACTGTGTACTATTAGTTTAGGGACATCCTGAATACAGCCCACTCTGGTCGAAATGCGCGGGAGCACCTTTACTTTAACATGTAGAATTACTTCTTCAAGTGCTCTGATGCATTAACCGAACACCCTGTATCATATTTTGATAAATGTACAATGCTACAATAATTATAATATGTCAACTATTTTCGTGCGAATTCTTTCGTATTAGTTTGATTTTTAATCAATTAAATCGTAATTAAATATTCATAAAGTCGTCCACGTACATATTTATTTTCGCGGTCCAGTTCCCTGATTGGAATTTTTGGGCATGGCCTTCTGGTTATCGGGAGTTACCTAACATGTTACGTATAGCGTGACGTAACGTGTCTCTTGGGTTAATCTCTTATGGTGTGTATCATTTCACTTTTTGTTGAGATATATGTACGGTTTGCGTGGGTTTATCAGAAAGACGTCTTGGAATTTAAACATTCCGGTTTTTGCATAATATAAATGCTCTCGGTTGTTTTTAAATATAATTATAGTTGATATTTTATTCTCTGATCGAATTCTAATCCAAATAAAAAATATCTCTCAATATTATTTTTTGCGGCTGATAAACCCTGGACTTTTTGCTAAGTGTGATCCTTTATAACTTTGTTGTTTTCAAGCCGATTTTTACAATTCTTTTCCCATTTTATAGATAATTTAATTAAGAATCCACAAATATTAGATTGCGCGCATCAGTTAAAATACCCGCCCACACTATAACGGAACAACCATGAGAAGGTATTAGCTCTATTATAATCTAGCTCTAAAATAATATAATTTACATTTTATTAAAAAAAATCGTATCCGTTCTAAATACAGGGTGTTATGGAAATGACGTATTATATTTAAACCGGCAATTCCTGAGATAAAGACAAATTGAAGAAAAATAGCCATACATGGCGCTTTCAATTCATTCTGCGGTAAAAGTGACCCAACGTCGAACCAGAAAAACACCTATGTGGCACTGCGATACATGTAAGCAATCAAGGAATTCTGGCCGATGTTGTCATATGGACATCTTAAACTCTCTAGACAAAATAAAATAATTTAAACACTTTTCCATTCTGTAATACCTTTTTGTACAATTAATTGAAGAACATTTACGACGGACTATGTTTTAAACAATCCGAAAAACATATGGAATAGTAATAGCCACGTACGTCACTAGGTCAAATGCCAATGACCTCTTGACGCCTTACATCGGCTGAGCGAAGTAGTTTCATATAGCGCCGCACGCTTGCGTCTGTTAGTTGACGACCAACTAGCGGCGGATACGTTGTGTCTCGTCGATCACCAACACACACTCTCAGCAATCCGCTCTGTTTTTTCGGTTTACGCGTGTATCTTGCCCGTCCATAAATAATCTTTCAATATTGTTTTTATTGACGCGTTTCTTCTGGACGTCAAATTTCTCGCGGGTAATAAAATATAATAATCTGTAGTATAATCTGTATTATTGTATTTTCAAAAGCTAACTATCGGTTCTGTTTCACTAATACTGTGTGTACAATACATAAAGTGTTTCCAGGAGTGTTCCCATGAAAAAGAAAAAAAACTGATTGTGTTTGTGAAAATAATTTAATTTTATATGGAATTTCAGTTTTACATTAAGTTTGGCAACATTGCCATTGGCTCTGGGTGAAATGTTGTACAGTAGCGTGGACTGACCTGTGAGTAAGAGTGTTTGTTACCCCACTTTTAAAACGGTCGATTTAATAAAAATAAAATATGTAGCGCTTCTCTAGGACACCCACGGAGTCACCCATTTAAATATAATACGTCATTTCCATAACACCCTGTATAAAGGTAACATAATGAGTCAAAAAAGAAAGCATTAGGAATACATTTAAATTTTTCAAAACATTATTAGTGTGAAAAATACAGCCCCAATATTTCTACAGGATGTTTAAAAGTTAGGACAAAAGAACGCACATTGTTTCACCTGGTATAATATCGCTCTATCGAACATGACCCATCGTTAATGAAATTCAGCACATTCCTAATTAAATTATCCATTTATATTTAAACAGGCAAATCCTGAGATGAAAATAAATTGAAGAAAAATAACCATAAATGGCGCTTTGAATTATTGTACGAAATATACACTTTATATGAAATCTGAAAATTTACGTGGCCGCTACTGAGGATGTTCGCAATCAATAGTTTATTGAGGCGGTGTTGTCATATATTGCAACACAGAATTGTAAGCGCAAGTTTTGTTTTTGACAACAAGACGTCTTTGACCCGCGTTATCACTGCTTTTTCAAACTTTTTAGAAAAAAATACTACAATTTTAAGGTACATACTCTCTTACCTTCGATCTTATAATCCGTTTTATAATTAAATTCCATAAAAAAATAAAACACAAAAAGTATGTTTTGCAACAGAACCAACAATAGGTAATATCACACAAATTTGAAATCACATCACAATATTTCTTATTATGAATTACTTCAAAACAGAAAAAAAATTGGGTAACGCTACAACTAACAAAACGTATAAAATTCGTATACATCAAGCACGTGGAACCCTCGAAAGCGTTGTCCCATCCCCGAGTCTCGAAACATACTGAAGCAATGATAGTCGCGCGCGGCAGGTATCCAAGCAAGGGCGAAACGTGCGGTGTGATCTGACAACACTGTTAGTATACTCTAGTGACCGCACATTGTTGCTAAGTGAATCCAGATGGAACGGTGCGACTATATGTGGGTAAAAAGGTTTTTACCTTAGTATTTAGATATTCGATTTAAAAAAAAACTATATAGACCCATTTAAATATAATAAGTTATTTCCATAACACCCTGTATAAAGAAATCAAAGAAATAGTCCATTTTCTCCAAGAGACCTGTTTAATAACTATTAAGAAGTAAACTCAAAAAAGTATAGTATAGTTTTTTAGTATGTTTTAACTTTTAATATTCCTTGATTTTAAGTGGGTATTAATGATTTCATGTTTTATTTTTTAAATGTAACTATTTGTATGTATAAAGTAATTTGTATAGTGGTGTTGATTTTATTTTAAGGTCTGATGACGCCCAGTTGGGCAAAACATGTAACCTTTTTAACACTTCGCTAAAATGCATATACAGGGTGTTATGGAAATGACGTATTATATTTAAACCGGCAATTCCTGAGATAAAGACAAATTGAAGAAAAATAGCCATACATGGCGCTTTCAATTCATTCAGCGGTAAAAGTGACCCGACGTCAAACCAGAAAAACACCTGTGTGGCATGCGATACATGTAAGCAATCAAGGAATTCTGGCCGGTGTTGTCATATGTACACCTTAAACTCATTAGACAAAATAAAATAATTTAAACACTTTTCCATTCTGTTTTTTTTATTTTTTTATTGACGCGTTTCTTCTGGACGTCAAATTTCGTCGCGTGTAATAAAATCTAATAATCTGTTGTATAATCTGTATTATTGAATTTTCAAAAGCTAACTATCGATTCTGTTTCACTATTACTGTTTGTGCATAAAGTGTTTCCAGGAGTGTTCCCATGAAAAAGAAAAAAAACTGGTTTGTTTGTGGCTGGATTTCCTCGCTCTTTAGGTATAAGGATAAATACAAGTAGGTAGAAAATAATTTATTTTTATAATTTTATATGGAATTTCAGTTTTACATTAAGTTTGGCAACATTGCCATTGGCTCTGGGTGAAATGTTGTACAGTAACGCGGACTGACCTGTGAGTAAGAGTGTTTATTGTCCCACTTTTAAAACGGTCGATTTAAAAAAGGAGTCACCCATTTAAATATAATACGTAATTTCCATAACACCCTGTATATAATTCGTGAGACCGTGACTTTGAGTTTACGTCTTAATAGTTACATAAAGAAGCCGACGCCCGTCACGTATTTGTAAAATAAATGCTCTGATGCCACCATGGCGGTGTGATGAAGTGTTATGAAATATTAAACAGAATAAAGTAATTCCATAACACCCTGTATACTAATGTTAATGTATGTATGTTAACGTTCATATCATCTCTAGTTTAAATCTGGTGCAAACATTATCATTAATATAATATGAGGAATGTCACCTTGATCTTCTTACTAACAATAATGTTACGTTATGGTAGTTTTTTTATAATCATAATAGAATGAGGTTGGAATAATCTAATGTCACATCTTTTTTATTTAATAAAGATGGATAATGTCAACACAAATTATGAACGGCTTACCTACTTAGAAAACAAGATTATCCCAGGCTCTGGCTTCCATGCAGAAAAACTGATATAAGGTTTTATTATACATATATCTTGATGAGATTTATCATGGGAATAAATAATAACACTTAATTTAAATTGTGCATATCCTCATAATGAATTTAAACACACATTGAGTTGCAAAATAGTCTTTATTCATAATGCAGTAAAGTTCACTGAGGTATAACGGTTGCGGTCAAGTTTACTACAAAGTTCAAACTCATAGTAAAATTACTGCCAATACCGTTTCTTGTTTACATAATCGATGAGTATTAGATAATACAATATTTTATACAGAATGTCCAGAAACTAATAGGCATAAATGAGAGGATATACAGGGTGTTCGGATAATGCATTCGGATATTTGGAGAGGTGATTCTACATGTTAAAATAAAGGTAGTAGTCAACTCATAGTATTTTTTTGTTTCCATCTAAAAACCATATATATCTACTGCTAATAAAACGTTTAATTCAACTTTTGCGTCTAAAAGGTGTATCGCTTAAGAGATACGGGAAAAAATCAAAAAATTGATAATTACCCTCTATTTTCTTAGTTAAAAGAGACACAGAAAAATGTTTTATACAGAAGTTTCTTTATATTGATTGTTGAATAATCTGCGGTTTTCAGAATAATTATAAGGGGTCAGGTCAGAAAGTTATCGGACCTAACGTCATTTTTTTAAACGGAACACCCTGTATATTTTAATCTAAAAAGATACTATTTTAAATTCTCCTTTCAAATATATAACCATGAATGATATTCTATTCAAGAAAAAAATGTATTTCTTGAATAGATTTTTTAAAATTTGATTTAATCAAATAACGTTTGTTCAGATTGTGTGAGACTACTAAGAGATGGCGCTGCGCCGATAGTACGGCGTTAGTTAAAGTCCTCTCTGATGATGAGTATGTACACCTACCCTGTACTGACGAGAACAAATAAGTTCGAAACCGGTCTACAGGTGGTTGCATCCTATCAATGGAGACGGCTTCCTTTTCTTAGTAGTACCATTCAATCTGAAATAGTATTTTGATGATATTGGTTTCCTAGGCGATTTATTTAAAATTTATTACTTTGAAACGAAATAAAAGATTCAGATTAAGGTAAAAAATAACGGGAATCATTGCAAATGTTCGGAATATGTCTTTAAACGGTTACCATCTTTCCGGATAGCGAACAAAATATACATTTTGCGCAATTTCTTCGTTTGTTCATTTTCAATATAAACTGATATCATATCAAATTTTTCAAAATGTTGATGATAAGTCATTTTCGCAAATGAATATGTAAAAATGAAATTGACGTTAAATGTTCATAGTCAACATAGTTGTTTCTAGGATATTATAGGTTTTGTTTCATGGTCGACTGTGGTTAAAGTAATAAAGTTTAATAAATCCAATATCATCCATGGTGTGTTATATAAACTGCTGGCCATTTGCTTTCGAGCAAGAAAAATTTCGCCTAAATTTAAAAGTTCATATTTTCTATCCCTTAGGAAACAATTGCCAAAGTTGAATTGTCTTAAACTGTCAGAAAATTTTATATAGAGGGTGTTAAAGCGGACGATGATTTTTGCTCCAATTTCAATAGCATTTAACTTTCACAATAATATTTTTAAATTTTATCACTGTACGTCAATTGAATCACTGGTTCATAGCAAAGAAAGTAATCTGTCAAATTTTTGATATCTGCTATATTTTAAGAGATACCGATTTTTTTGAAAAACTTTGCTTTTTTCAACTTTTTGTTAGCTAGATCCCACTGTGCGTTGTATCGTGCAAACTTTGCAAGTGATTATTATACCTTATGAAAAGCTTGTTTATGTTCAGTAACAACAATTGTACCTAAATGTTGTGATGTGCAGTGGCCTACTTATAATCACTTATATGTCTATGCTTTATGAGTATCTCACAATTTTTTTGTACTGGAAAGTACTCGCCCCTAGATTAGGCAAGTTTTCCTTATTTTTTAGTTTTTCATATCGCGCTACAGGTATATTATACAGTGTCTACGAAATTTTAAAAAAGATAATTTTTTTATTTAATTGTTTGAAAAAATTTATTTAGTTTAATTTTAGGAATAGTGTCGTGTTAGAAAGTTAGAAATTAATTAATAAATTTTTTCAAAAAATTTAAAAGAATTATCTTTTTTAAAATTTTGTAGACACTGTATAATATACCTAGAGCGCGATATGAAAAACTAAAAAATAAGGAAAAACTTGCCTAATCTAGGGGCGAGTACTTTCCAATACAAAAAAATTGTGAGATACTCATAAAGCATAGACATATAAGTGATTATAAGTAGGCCACTGCACATCACAACATTTAGGTACAATTGTTGTTACTGAACATAAACAAGCTTTTCATAAGGTATAATAATCACTTACAAAGTTTACATGATACAACGCACAGTGGGATCTAGCTAACAAAAAGTTGAAAAAAGCAAAGTTTTTCAAAAAAATCGGTATCTCTTAAAATATAGCAGATAGCAAAAATTTGACAGATTACTTTCTTTGCTATGAACCAGTGATTCAATTGACGTACAGTGATAAAATTTAAAAATATTATTGTGAAAGTTACATGCTATTGAAATTGGAGCAAAAATCATCGTCCTCTTTAACACCCTGTATATAAAATTTTCTGACAGTTTAAGACAATTCAACTTTGGCAATTGTTTCCTAAGGGACAAATCTATCAACCATTAAAAACCGGAGATCGAGGTCATATCTGGTTCAGAAAATATGAACTCTTAAATTTAGGCGAAATTTTACTTGCTCGAAAGCAAATGGCCAGCAGTTTATTTGAAAGGAGAATTTAAAATAGTATCTTTTTAGATTAAAATATACAGGGTGTTCAGTTTAAAAAATTAGGTTAGGTCCGATAACTTTCTTACCTGACCCCGTATACTTATTCTGAAAACGGCAGATTATTCAACAATCAATATAAAGAAACTTCTGTATAAGACAATTTTGATTTTACCATTTTTAGTTTGACCCAAAAACTGCACATGATACCTACATTACTTTTTTGATAGCACTAACAATTACGGAGATACCCTATAAAATGGGATACCCTGTACTTATTTCTAGGTATTCTTTTCTCTTTAAAATTGCATGTTATTTTTAAAATAACTACCAAAACAAAGATATGCCAAAAATTAAATTTGAATTTCAGGTAAAGTGATGGTACAGTAGAGTCCCTGTGCCAAATATGAACTTGATAAATTAACCGCAAAATGTTAAAAATAAGAAAAAAATTGAAATTTTAGATGGTTGTAAGTAACACAGTGTGTTGACAGGATTTTTCATTATTTTGTTTCTATGAATCCATTCCACAGCCAACTACTAAAATATATATTTAAATTTCGCTATAAGTCCGAAAATACTGAAGATATGTATAGGAACACTTAATATCATTAGATAGAAAATTTGATCCTCCATTAGCAAAACATATCAAATACCCTGTATCTAGCTGTAACCGGTAAAAAGATATGATTTTCTTTTCAGGTCCCGATACGGCGTTAAAAAATCACAAGATTATTTATAATTCAAAAACTCTTAAAGATAGGTATATGATATTATACAGAAAACTGTTCTAGATTTTTACCTAGATTCCATAAAATAATATATAGGGTAATTCATTTAAAATTCCGAAGTTGCTACCACTTTCGGTATAATCCGGCAACACCGCGCCATCCAAAATATTTTATGAACGTAGAAAACCATCTCTTATAGCCACAGCCAAATTTTCAAAATAAAATCTCATTTAGTTTTCGAGATACTTCTAATAGGCCACTTTACTTAGTGTACCCTGTATATTGTCGTATTTTTTTTAATTGCTGTGCTTTTACCTTTCCTCAACAATAACATGATTGGTCGACGTTAGGGACGTATAAAATACTATATTACAATAGGAAAAAGAATTTTGTACCCTTGGCCTATGAGATATATTAGACCATTATACCAGCTTTATCTTTGTAGGCGGACAGTATTATCAATTTATTCAAATAATCCGTGTAAATTGAAAATATCTGGGTCAAACTTAACTGATCAAAATTAAATGGCTGTTTTTTCTGCGTAGTATAATCTGTATTGAACCTATACTTATAATTTTGCACAATGAATTCTAATAGATTAATTTACATATGAAAACAGTCGAAGAAAAGTATGTGGTAAATAATTTTCACACTATAAGTTTAAGCTTATTATAGTTTGGATTAGACGATATTATGAATAATGGGTAAACAGCAAAAATGATAAGTACAAGGTGTCCCATTTTCGACACTTTTATAGGGTATCTCCGTAATTGTTAGTGCTATCAAAAAGTAATGTAGGTGTCATGTGCTCTTTTTGGATCAAACTTAAAATGGTAAAATCAAAATTAGAAAATTTTCGCTCACTTAAGAGATACGGGGGAAAATCAAAAAATTGACAATTCAAAATTTTTAATATATTTTCTCAGTTAAAAGAAATACAGACAAATATTTTATAAAGAAGTTCCATTATATTGGTTGTTGAATAATCTGCCGTTCTTAGAATAAGTTTACGGGGTCAGGTAAAAAAGTTATCGGACCTAACCTCATTTTTTTAAATGGAACACCCTATATATTTTAACCTAAAAATATACTATTTTAAATTATCCTTTCAAATATATAACACACCATGGATGATATTGGTTTCCTAGGCGATTGATTTAAACTTTATTAGTTTGAAACGAAATAAAAGATTCAGGTTAAGGTAAAAAATAATGCAAATGTTCGGAATATGTCCTTAAATGGTTATCGTCTTTCCGGATAGCGAACAAAATATACATTTTGAGCCATTTCCTCGTTTTTTCCACTGTCAATATAATCTGATATCATATAAAATTTTTCAAAATGTCGATAGGTAATTTTCGCAAATGAATATGTAAAAATGAAATTGAGTTAAATGTTAGGATATTAGCTTTTGTTTCATGGTCTACTGTGGTTTAAAGTAATAAAGTTTAATAAATCGCCTTGGAAACCAATATCATCATCAATGCTGTTTTATATATTTGAAAGGAGAATTTAAAATAGTATATTTTTAGATTAAAATATACAGGGTGTTCCATTTAAAAAACGAGGTTATGTCCGATAACTTTTTTACCTGACCCCGTATACTTATTCTGAAAACGACAGATTATTCAACAATCAATATAAAGAAACTTCTGTATAAAACATTTTTCTGTATCTCTTTTAACTAAGAAAATATGTATAGGGTAATTTTGAAATTGTCAATTTTTTTATTTTCCCCCGTATCTCTTAAGCGAGCGAAAATTTTCAAATTTTGATTTTATCATTTTAAGTTAAAAAATCACTCTTGGTAACATGTTTCGATAGCCCTTAATATAAATATACAATTTACAAAATAATGTAATTTTTGAGTGACGGTTTTCAGAGATCACTAAAATAGCGAACTATTTAACGACGAACCATTTTTCCCGGGCTTTTAATAGTGCATTATAAACTTAAAAAGACACTTTAGTCATGTGGTTTATATACTATTTTATGCCTTATGCCTAAGATAGGGGAAATTGAATTACTTAAAATTAAATTAAATTAAAGAAAAAATTCATTTAACAGTCAACAAATTTACAGGAGACGACACAATGGATGCACATAGTAGGTAAAATTTGTATTTAGTGTATTTAGTAATCACAATCTCTAACCTTCCATGTATTTTTTTTTTGGAATTAGTCCCGAAAATCCCTGGATTGGAACAATCCTTGGGACTGACACCCCTAGTACCACCCATCTCACTAAGAACATTATTTTATTTACAACCATGTATGTAATAATGACATTTGATCGTTTTTTTACTTTTACTTTCCACCCGGGTGGAAAGTAAATTTTTATTATTTTTATTTTTTTAAATCGATAGATATCTCAAAATAATATATGAACACACTATTTTAATAATGCTAATAGCTTTTCGTGTTTAGATATGTCTCCTTTTTCCATAATTGATATAAATAAACTAGTAGCGCCGACTCAGAACCAGGATTTTGAACTGTGTTTCCCGTACACCATTCTTTGAAACAGTTATATGCCTTGTCATATCTCGGGCGGCTTTTAGTTGGCAGAAGATCTTCTTCTACTATTTTTGCTGCTTCTCGAATTTCTGGTGGAGTAGCAGCAAAATCAAATACCTCATCTAACAGCATTTTTCTGTTGTTAAAATAATATATTGTTTAGTGACCTGGAAATCATATTCAAAAAATGATATTTGCCATGTTGAAGTGTATTATTACCTACGTTATTTTGCCACCTGCGGTTATTTGAAATTTCTGTCTAATATTTTAATGGAAAAGTCAAAATGACATTTATCTTTTATTAATATTTTTAATTCAAAATAATAAGAAGTGGATGTTAGATGTGGTTGCAAATAAAATAGTATACAAACCTCGGTGAAAAGTATCATTACTGTCTCGAGATTTAGTACCGACTCTCTCGACAGGAATGAAACCAGCCCGGTGAGACTGCTTATGGGGGTGATCGAAACACGTAAGAAGGCCTTGGAAGTGATGCTAAGTCTACTATGCTCCATACGCTCACAAGTAATCTACTTTTATCTATCTGTTTCACTCAGCGTCAAGCGTCAATATCAGACTTACGTAGAGTTAATATGAAATGAAAAAAGGTGATTGTTTATGCAGGCGACTTGATCCTGGTCATATTTGTCTCACTTTACTGAATTAGGTAAGACACTGCAGACAGAGACAGGCATAGAATGCGAACAGCACGAATTGTTAAACAAGCTAACCTCCTTCGTCTGGCGGGAATGAAAATCAAGCACCATCTGATGTGATTTAAAATGGTGGAGAAGACGGCAGCATCTTTAAATTTTAAAATAACTACTCTACTCTTTTCACGGAAAACGTCCTTTCGTTTTTGATGCAAGTGAGTAATTTGTAATTGAAATATTCATTTAGTCATCTTTACTGAGAGTAAGCATCAATAATAATTTCGTTTCCTAAATCATATGGGGCCCAAAAATATGCTCGGACTTGAAGCCTGAAATATTTGCTAGGACCTAGAGCCCAGTTGAAGATGGTAAAATATTTTATGTAAATTATGATTTACTTCCTATTTTTTAATAAAACTACGTACAAGCTTATTTCTGGAGTTTAATTTTTCATTTGTAGTTACGTTACTAGTTCAAAAAATGATATAAGAGTGTGTAATGATTATTTTAAAGTGATATTTACAGCTTAAAACATGTCAGAATCCTAGTATTTGATTTTCACTACTTAGTAAATCAAATAAAATGGGTTTGAATGTTTTTTGTTGGTTAAATGTCACTTTAAAATATTGACATTTTTTTTTGAATTTTGAAAAAAGTGACATTTGAAAAGCACGTGCGTTTGTCAGCTGATGCCAGACGTAATGGATGCCGGGTTTGTTCGTTTGTTCATACTTGCTTCGAGTTGTTAACACGGCTGTTTGTCTTCTTCCTGTTCATAAGTATTCGTTGAATGAAACACTCAGTATCTCGGTACGTAATATACTATTTTTTATTTGTCAAAAACAATAACATTCGATTAACAAATATTTTTAACTAAAGGCAATTAATAGGCATGACATCCTGCCCTGATGAGTGATTGCGGGAACTAAAAAGGATATTTTTTGTTTAAAATATTGGTCTCGATATGAAGGATACGGCATGACTGCGACACTGTAAGTATTTTATGGATAATATTTAATTGTCTCTCCCTCCAAATTGTCTTTTAGTCAATTGTCCCCCTCAAATCGTTTGTCGCTAAACTATTCCGACAAAATGATGATATTTTTCTTGTTACATCAAATTGTGACTTTTATTTATTTTATTACTTTACATCATGGCATTAACTGCCTTTTCAACACCTGGTGCATATAATAAGAACTTGATTTTATGACCTTTGGTCAATTATGATAAGAACATTACGAAAAAGTAAGTGTTATCTGCTGTAACATGTATGCTATATAAAAAAAAGATGATATTCTGGTAAATCCAATATTTATCGTACTGTCAAACGAGTTATTTACTGGCTAAATGCAATTTTTAAGGTAATCTTCTTGTAATTATCGAAAAATAACAGTAAATAATACTTACAATTGGTCGTGACCCAAATTTTTGCGAAATTGTATCGAATTATATCGAAATTGCCAAGTTTAATATAATTGCATATAAAAGAAGTCACTTTGCCTTAATTTTATTATTACGAGTGCTCCTCGAAAAGATTGTTCTCTAAGAATAAAATAGAAGATATGTTTAGCTCCAAATTCTTTTCTTTTGTTGTCATCCAAAACTATCAATGATTAATCTTTGTACAGGGTAGCCAACTAAGCGAGGTACGTGGCTGTATCTCGAAAACCGTTCACCGTACAGCTTCCGGAAAAAAATATTTATAGGAAAAGTTGCTAAGAGCAGTTGCTGGAAATTATTTGCAAGTTTGCATGCGATGGTGGCGCCATTACAAAGAGGAATAAGGCCAAGAGCAAACGGTGAAAACTGCAAGTTCTTATCTTTTTTCTAACTGGAAATATCGATGAAAAATCAATATATAATTACTACTTATTAATAGCCCTGGTAATTACATATATTGTAAAAAATAAGAAGGCTTTGGAAACAAAATAACAATATTGGGAAGAAACGTCAAGTTCGTCATTTTGAGATCCGTTTTCTTTTAGTTTGAATATTAAAAATGATCTTTCCTGAATAATAGCTGTTTACCTTGAGCGCTTTCCAAATGCAGCAATCGCTGAAAAAGAAAATACCCTTTTAAAACTTATTAGCACCTATCAAACTGGAAAAATATAAAAACACAACACGCTCAATACGGTTAGTATAAAACTGGGGTATTTGATTAAGTCCCAAAACAGCTGATCGATGACATATGACTGATGTCAACTGTCGAAAAAGCTTGAGGGTTCGCTGCAATACTATAGCATCTCTAAATTTCATTTGTTTTCTCATAGGTTGCTAAGAAAAACTTTTTGTTTGCAAATTAATAGTAATTGGTGCACTAAACAATTTAAATATAAATATCTTCGAAACGGTAACTCTGGGCAACCTAAACTTAGTATACCTTTTTTACGTAATTAAAGCAGCAGTACTCAAATGATTCGACCATCATTGGAGTACTGCTCTCATGTCTGGAGCTCTGCACCCAAACATACTCTTCGGATACTGGATTCCATCGAAAGGAGGGCCATTCGTCTGATTTTAGACCACTAGCTGACGAAGAACCTCGACAGCCTAGAACATCGAAGACAGGTTGAGGATTTGACTCTCTTTTACAGATATGTCCATGGAAAGTGCTCGGCTGACCTTGCCCTCTTAATTCCGCCAAGAGCGGCGAATAGCAGACATACACGACGAACCACGCCCATCCATATGTGGTTAAGCTTAGTACTCCTCGAACTTCTATATTTAAGAATTCACAGACACAAAAAAGTTATGACCTAATAAATGTGCAAATAATGCCGCAGACAGCGCCCCGCCCGGCCCCCTACATTGTACATTAAAAAATCAAATTTTTCGTCCTAAAAAAACATTTGTTGCGTTGTGTGTATTGACGGTCGCCGGGTTAACATCGGCTCCGCAGGAGGTGTGTTTTTCTGTGAGTTGAGAGTCGATTTGTGGCTGTTTTTTTCTTTTTTTGGTGGCTGTGAGCAACTATTTGCGAAGTGAAGTGGTATAGAAATAATTTTTACAGACAATGTCCTGTGTAACATGTAGCTTAAAAATATCTAAAACTGCACCGGGTCTCGTTTGTTCTGGTTTTTGTGGTTCTACTTATCATGCAAATTCGACATGTTGCGACGTTGCCAAGAACCAGCTTTCTACGCTAAACACCTTACCTGGTGCGAGATGGGCCTGCCAAATCTGTCGTAAGGCGCACAGGCCGTACCAGATCAAGTGCTGATGCTGAAACTAACGAGTCTGCTACCGACAGCGCGGCACCAGCGCAGGGTATACCAGAACTAATGAATACCGTAAAGCAGGAAATGCAGCGACTGCGGGAGTCGGTTGATTTTTGCTCTGACAAAATAACGGATTTCGAACAGAAATTGCTTAAATTTGATGGATTGTTCAAAACAACGGAATCTTTGAAGGCTGAGAATGCAGTGTTGAAGCGGGAGGTTACTTTGATAACTAATAGGCTAACTAATCTGGAAAATTTCAACCGATCATATAATATTGAAATGCAGGATATACCTGAGAAGCCAAACGAAAACTTGGTTACCATTGCCACTAAGGTAGCTTCTATGTTCAACTTTAAGTTGGAGACATCACTGATCGATAATATTTTTCGAGTCCCGACTCAGACGGAGAATAAACCAAAAAATATCATTATAAAATTTCTGTCTAAACTTGAGCGTGACAGATTTTTATCAGCTGCTAAGGTTGCTAGAAAGAATCCAGCCAACGAACGGGGTTTCAAGCTCGATGGTGTCTCAAGCAGATTTTTTGTCAACGAGCATCTGTCCCCCCAAACAAAATTACTTTTGAAACAGGCCAAGGAGAAGGCCAAGATTAAGAGCTTTAAGTTTGTCTGGGTTCAGAATGGTAACATACTTGCTAGAAAAGCAGAAAATACAAAAATATTTCTAATAGCTCAACCAGAAGATCTGAATGCGATGTAATACATATTTTTCTCTCACTAATTTTTCCGTTTGATTTCTCGTGAGACCATGGCTCTGCATATTATCTACCAGAATACTCGGGGTTTAAGAACAAAACTGTTGGAGTTTCAGCGAAATCTATACGCAAACGATCCCGATATTCTGTGCATCACTGAATCATGGTTGAGGAGCACTATTCTTGATCACGAATTGGCTGACTTGAGTCGATATAGTGTGTTTCGCCGGGACCGTGAAACTGTTCCTGGTGCTAAATCCGAAGGAGGTGGCGTTCTCATTGCAGTGAAAAATAAATATAATGATGTTTTGATGCCTGAATTTCAGAGTGATGCTGAGGATTTATGGATAAGTGTGAGGGGAAGGGGAACAAAACATTGCTTGTTTGCTGCGTTTATTTACCTCCCAATGACAATGCTGCTTGTGTAAGTTTTTCAACGAAACTTAGTAACTTGCCAATCGGGGAAAACCATGTAGTTTTGATTTGTGGTGACTTTAATACTTCTACCACACGGTGGTCTCGGATTGATGATGGTGACTATTTCGAACCTTATAATGTTGAGCTTAAATATTCCCTACTTTTAGATACATTTTCATTTCATAACTTATTGCAATTTAATCATATATTGAATAACAATGGTAGAGTGCTTGATTTGGTTTTATGTAATGAATTCCTAGTTTCACGTGTCAATCACTGTTCGAGTCCCCTTGTACCGGAGGACACCCATCACCCGTGTATTGAATTTCTTTTTGATGTTGGTTTTCATAAGCCATTGGAGTTCAACTGCAATAAGTATCTGAGCTTCAGACGAGCTAATTATGAGACAATTAATCGGGAAATGGCGAGCACTGATTGGAACGTGTTGTTTCGTAATAAGTCATTGAATAGTTGTCTGGGTATTTTTTATGATAAAATAGAGAAATTGGTGCAACAATATGTACCAACATATTCAATGAGTAAGAATTTTCCAAGTTTTCATTCTCGGGTAACAGTTCGGACTGTCAAGAAAAAAAACAAGATTCATAAAAAGTGGCGTAAATATAAAAACATCAATGATTACAATTTGTTTAAAGCGATAAGAATACGGTGCAAGACTTTAATTCGGATAGACTTTAATCGCTATATACATTCTATTGAAAATGATTTAGTAAACAATCCTAAACGTTTTTGGAACTATGCATCTTCGAAAAAACAATATGTTAGTAATATCCCGAGCGAAATGCACTGGGGGGATAAATTCGCGAAGGGTGGTTCAGACATCAGTAACATGTTCAGTTCGTATTTCGAGGATGTTTTTGTTCCGGAGACATATCGGTTCGATCCGGGTTCTGTTTCGAATAACTCGGTCCTCCAGGGCCTTACTCTCAAGGAGAGTGAGGTCTTGAGGGCATTGCAGGCACTGGACCCCAGGAAGGGTGCAGGGCCGGATGGTCTGCCTTCTGTCTTTCTTAAGAAGTGTGCTGATTCTCTTTATATACCCCTTACGTTAATTTTCAATTATTCATTAACCCTTTCGCTGCGGCTGTCTTATTTTTCGGACTCTAACTGGTCGTGTCTCTGGTGCGGGCGTCCGATATTTAGTAAATTTATTTTGCGGCTGGTCATAATTTAGTTTCCGTAAGTCGTAGGTGTTTAGACGTGTTTTGAGACTATTGGAAGGGGATTCGCGACTCGTCTATTATTTGCGTTACTTCGACAGCTTACTTGGTTGTGTACGTGCCGCGAATTATGGCTAATATGGCCGCTCCGCGTAGTGGGAAATTCTACTCAACGGCCGAGCTGGAAGAAATTTTGACGCGTTCTGACAGCGAAGATGAATTTATTGAGAGTCATATAGATCCAGACTGGGACGATCAGGAGCAAAATCAAGCTGAGGCTGAGGTTTTAGAAGAATTACAAGCACCAATGTCGCCTGCGGAATCTGTTATAGACTCGGAAGGTGAACCAGATTTTCCTACTTTCGATTTCAACTGGGTGCAAACAGAGTTTAAGCCTACTATTTTCCCTTTTGATTTGGCTAGTGGATGCACTGTAGACCACTTAGGTGCGGACAGTAGTGCTTTAGAGACTTTGAAATATTTTTGACGCAGGATATAGTAAATTTTATTGTAGAGGAGACCAACAATTATTATAAATATGTATGCGAACACACTAATGTAAAAGAAAATTCCCGTTTAGTGTCTTGGAAAGATACAAACATAGAGGAACTATGGCGATTTTTTGGATTAACTATGTTAATGCCTAGATCTAAAAAGCTGCAGATTTCCGAGTATTGGAGCAAAGATAGCCTATTGAACACTCCTATATTTGGAGAGATGATGGCTAGAGACCGCTATTTGATTATTTTACGTTTATTGCATTTTTGCGTCAACAACTCTCCAAAAAATAACGATACACTTTTCAAACTCAGAAAAATAGTTGATCATTTTAGAGACTGTTTCAAATCGAGTTTCAAGCCAGGCAAAGAGTTATGCATAGACGAAAGTCTTATTTTATTCAAAGGAAGGTTATTCTTCAAACAATACATACCAGCAAAAAGTCACCGTTTTGGTGTGAAACTGTTTGTTTTATGCGATTCAAAAACTGGATATATATTAGATTTCATCGTATATACTGGAAAGACAACTGAAATAAATCAAAGCAACAGATTTGGTGTCACTGGAGATGTAGTTTTAACTTTGCTACAACCGTATTTAGATGCAGGTCATTGTTTGTATATTGACAATTGGTACACCAGCCCAGATCTCTTCTTATGGTTATATGATCGTTCAACGAATGCTTGCGGGACGGTTAGAAAGAACAGGAAAAACATGCCGGAAATGGCGGAAAAATTGAAAAAGGGGGAATTAACGTTTAGGTCGACATCTGACAAGCTATTAGCAGTAAAATATTGCGACAAAAGGAAGGTTTACATGTTAACTACTGCTTACGATTACAATACTGCACCAACAGGAAAAGTTGACCGGTCCACTGGCAGTCAAATCATGAAACCAGAATGTATAGTTCGCTATAATAAATTTATGGGTGCTGTCGATAAAACTGACATGCTTCTTCATTCAGTCGAGTGTATATTCATTTTTTGGATTTGGCACTTTTGAATTCGCATGTCTTATATAAGGAGATAACGAAGAAGTCTATTCCATTAACAAAATTCCAGACGGACTTGATTCGAGAGATACTGGCGAAATACCCCTCACCAACTGGGTATGAGTAGTTCAGAATTGGCTATCTATCTAAATTACTAATTTAAAATGTGTTGCAGGTCGCTATCAAGAGGGAGAGCTGCAGGTGATCACCCAGCCCGGCTGACAGGAAGACATTTTCCAGAGAAAGTTCCCGATACTGGAAAAGGGAAATGCGGCCAAAGAAGATGTGCAGTTTGTGCGAAAAAGAAAGTTGTCAAGAAATCGGTTTATAGGTGCATCGATTGTGGGAATATAGCGTTATGTATCATTCCATGTTTCCGAATTTATCACACGCAAAAAAATGTATAAAATGGGTTATATTGTGTTTTTTTAATATTATTTTATACTGTTCTCGTATGCTATAAGTTCTTACTCATTTTTATATTGTTTTTATTTGTTTAAAATAAAAAAAAGATTGTCTTTGCACTTTTTCCTGAGAAATTCATTCCGCTCTGCGGTTGTCCTATAAAGTCTCCCGCACAGCAGGTGCATCAGCTTCCCGACCGCCCCGCAGTGAAAGGGTTAAGCAATGGTGAATTTCCTGAGAGGTGGAAAACGGCAATAGTGATACCAATTTTTAAGAACGGTAAAAAGACAGACGTATCAAACTATCGACCGATCAGTAAAATTTCTCTTATACCTAAACTTTTCGAGAAATTATTATATGAGTATTTTTTCTCATTAGTAAAAAATGTTATAATTCCGCAACAACATGGTTTTTTTCGGGGGCGCTCGCTGGACACTAATCTGTTGGTTTTCTGTGAATACTTACACCAGCAAATGGACAGACGTATTCAAGTGGACGCCGTCTACACCGACTTTAGTAAGGCCTTCGACAAAATAAGCCATAACGTCTTGCTGAGCCGCTTGGCCGAGGTCGGTGTGGGCGGGAGCCTTCTCAGATGGGTTGAATCTTATATCAGAAATCGCTCACAGTGTGTCTCTATACAGGGTTTCCGCTCTAGGTCATTTGTCACTACATCAGGAGTACCTCAGGGGTCACATCTTGGGCCGTTATTTTTTGTTATTTATATAAATAAAATTTGTTCTTGTTTCCACTACTGTAACTTTTTGCTTTATGCGGACGATTTGAAGATTTATATAACAATTTCCAACCTAGACGACTGTCGTAGGTTACAGAGCGATTTGGATCGTCTGGCAGAGTTCTGCGACGAATATGGCCTTTTTCTTAACCTGTCAAAATGCGTCTCAGCTACGTTTACCCGAAATCAAAATCGAATAACAACCACTTACCATATAAATAACACATCACTAAATAGTGTTAGTAAGATAAAGGATTTGGGCGTTATTTTTGATTCTAAGCTGCTCTTTGACGAGCATGTCGAATCTGTCGTCAATGCCGCTTCTAAAATGTTGGGTTATATCATACGTAAATGTAAACCTTTTTATAATACTAAGCCAATAATTTGCCTGTTCAATTCCTTTGTTTTAAGTAAACTAAACTTTGCCAGTCTTGTTTGGAGTCCCAAACAGAAAAGCTATGTTGATAGGTTGGAGAATGTTCAAAATAAGTTCATCAAGTACCTTTCGATGAAGCAAAATATCCACATGCCTGACGGCAATGTCTCTTTGGCGCGAAAGTATTTTCGTATAGCTTCTCTGTCCGACCGAAGAAGATCTACTGATATTTTATTTTTATATAAACTTCTGAATAACTTAGTACAAAGTCCTGATATCCTAACAGAGGTCCATATCAATGTCCCCCAGAGGTCTCTAAGGATGAACGAGTTATTTTTCTTGCCATTTAGGCATACTTATGCGGCTCAAAACTCACCATTGTGTAGGATTATAAGAAATAGTAATGCGTTTGTAAATATAGATTTATTTTCAATGTCTCTACGCAGAGTGAAGAGCATCTTAAAAAATGTGTAAATAATATATTTTGAATATTTGTTTTATAGCTACTTCACTCTGTCATGTGCACAATAATGCGGAATATTCTAAGAATATATTTATGTTGCTAAGAATATAATTTATGTTGCTTTGTCTTCATATTTTGATTGTTTTGTTGTATATTGGGATTTCTATATATTTAAATTTTGTTTGTATAATTTGTATTAACATCGTGTGGATACTCTTTTGGGTACTTTTACCTGTTTGTATCCCTGTTGGCATAAATAAATAAATAAATAAATAAATAATTGCCAAATTTTGTAAAAAAAAAAACGTTGGTTTCCTGTAAAGTTATTAGAGAAAAACAAAAATGAATTTTAACTTTATATCCCTGTATCTCAGTTAATATCAACTTTCGGATATAGGTAAGTATAATTAAATCCTAATATTTTCACGTAAGGCGTCTGTGGTTTTTCCATGTACCATTAATTAGCGGACACCCTGTATATATTATTTGTCCAAAATTGCATAATAATGAATGAAAAAAATATTAAACATGTTGAGTAAGTACATAGAAGTTAAATGACCATTTAAAATGATTGCGCCAGTCTGACTAAACTAAAACGGGTGTTCGGATTATTTGTTTATGATATAATCAATCTTCTAAATTAGATCAACATGAAAATATCAGTAAATTACATTGGACACCTTTAGATATTAACATAGGCGGAGATTAAATTAATAACATTGATATGTTGGTGTTTTTGATCGTCGTAAAATCCAATCAAAACGAACGGATAGTGATGGAATTTTTTCTCCATCCTCAATAAAAATGCATTTATCTACAGATACAGTGAAACCTCTCATAACGGACACCTCTGATGAGCGGACATCTCTATTAAGAGGACATTTTTTCATAGTCCGGAACTAGGTATATGAAATTCCATGAAATCAACCTCTCTTGGGCGGACTCTCCTTTGGGCGGACGCTGACAGGCTGTTTTAAAACAAAGAATGTGAAAACCCTCCTTTAAACGGACAAAAATTTTTTTTAAGGATTTTGGAGATGAATAAGTACGGTACAAAAACTGAAGACAGATCGGCAACCAATCGCGTATGCGTGGCAGAGCGAATGGACTTCGCCGAATGAAAGTATGTGTGATTTCTCGACAGCAGTCCGCCGTTTATTTGTGAGTTGTAAGGTTAAAATCGTAAACAATGGCAGAAAAATGTCGAGTTTTGAGTCTGAAAAATCGAAAAAGCTTACACAAAGGAATATGATAAGTTTATTAACCTAAAAAAGCAAGTGTAGAGTTTCGGCGAACGGGCATTGTTGACGTATTTTGTCAACGTATTTTCAAAACAAATTCTACGTACGCCTCTCTGCCATGGCGACTTCATCATATCATTTATCAAAGAAGGGCGTGCAAGGGGCCCCGAATATAAATCAGCCTTGGGCCCCCCCAAAGTCACGACCCGCCTATGGCGTGGCTATTAAACTATGATTACTGATTATACTGCATTGTAAGACAAGTAATACAATATAATAATAACTAAATCAAACCACAGTGACATTTTTATTGGCAGTAATAAGATAACGGATTCGGAGTTTTTTTGACCTCGTCTTTTGTATATTATTTATTTAATATACACCCTCACCTTTATCGGACGAATTTAGATCATCTGGTTAAGAGGGAGTCGGTGAATTGGCTGGACCTTGTGTTAGATTAGGTCATGTACATACATATAATAGATATTTTTCTTATTAAGAAAGTATAAACGGAACTATGACACTTTCGACTAATGTCGCCGTCTGGTAGATATAATGACTAATGACCGACCTGAGAACTAATTATATATATAGTAGGTGTAACCTTAAGAAAACCCTGATGAATGTTCTGATTAAATATGTACAGAGTGATCACGTATAATGCCCCCCCCCCCCCTACACGAAGTCGATTAAGTTGGGGTAAAGTTGAATAATTATGGGCTCAGTAATACGACGCAAGAAAATCAAAAATAAATACAGGAGCTTTCAAATTATTTGGAGAAATCTAAAACTTTGCGTTTCTGTTCTTATTTTTTTCGGATTTTGTTCGAAAATAAATTACACTTTCCCATTACTATTTTTTATTCTCCACAAGATGGCATATCATCAGATCTTTAATGCGACGTTTCGTCTTTGGGTCAACATCATCAACTTTTTTTTTTTAAATGCGACATTGGACATCTCTTCGAACAAAGTCAGGAAAAAATAAAACCCTAAACGTTAAATTTTGGATTTCTTCAAATATTTTGGAAGCCCTTGTATTTATTTTTGATCTTTATTTTTGATGCGGCATATTATTGGGCCCATAATTTGCTCCAATTAAACCGACTTCGTATCTCTTATCGTTACCGAAATCCCAATGGTGCAGGACGAATTTGTTACACCCTGTATAATATACCCTATACCCAAATTCAACCATTTTCAATTTATTATAAATAATAATAACTAAAAATACAGGAATTAAAGAAAATCAAGATTGCCATTGAAAACAAAGAACCGATAACCCCTGTCACTTATTTAGGGTAGGGTAACATCTACCCCGCATCCTAGGGGGTTAAATCACGAAACAATATAATATAGGAATTCGATAACTTAAAAGTGTGTCCTTAGGCAGATTAATAATTAGGGTTTGTTCGTGTTTCGAATTTCTATTAATTACACTGACGAACATTTTTTTTTAAATTTTTCCTCCCTGGAATGATTTTAGCTGGCTTTTATATATTTTGATATGATTTTCGATATCAGCCTCCAATGATAAGGGAGGGACATATGCTTTGAACAATTAAAAACCTATAATATATTTTATTAACAGTTAGCTTAGGTACATTATAAACATTTATAAATTATTTAAAATTTATATTTAGGTACTAGATATCCTTATTTCCCTTTGTTATGTGTTTTCCCCGGTCCCTCCTGTTTGTCTATAGAATGCTGTGATCGGCCCAGAGCGAGAAGAGTGTGACCTTGTGTTCTTCCTGTCAGGGAATAAGTTTAAATTGAACTACCTTAATCTAAATGTTTGAACGATCGAATCAATAAACCAATTAGCGACTGGCCGAATAGCAGACCTGCCAAAGCCAAAAAAAAAATTCCGTCTTTCTTTTATAAGAACTCCTGGATGTGTCTCGTATTAGGGTCCAGCAATAGTCGGCTAACATATTCGGGCTCCACTTTCCTGTATACTTTTTCTCTATGAGGCAATATCTTGGTGAAATCGTTCTCCATGCTCATCTGATACTGCTCCTAAATTTTCAGGAAAAAAGTCCAAATGAGAATGGAGAAAGTGAAGTTTTAGTGATATGTTGCATTCTAAAATATGATAGGCCGTGAGTAGTTCTTCCACGAGTTCACGATAATTTTCTGATTTATTATTTCCAAGAAAATTGTTGTAAACACTTTCAAATGCATTCCATGCCCACCTTTCATTGTCACTTAAAATTTGCCTGATGTTCGCATCTTTAAACAATTGCCTAATTTGGGGACCAACAAAAATTCCTTCTTTAATTTTGGCTTCACTGATACGTGGAAATTTTTGTCTTTTAAATACTTGAAAGCATTTCCTTCTCTATCCAGTGCTTTAACAAAATTTTTTATCAGACCCAGCTTAACGTGAAGTGGAGGTAAATATATTTTTTCTTTCTGAACTAATGGTTCTCGGGTCAAATTTTTAACGCCAACTTGTATTGTGTCACCTGGAGGCCAAACCTTAATTTTATAATGTTTGTCTCTTGCACGGCTGTCCCATTCACACAAAAAGCAACAGTATTTTGTATAGCCTGAGTAGGTATACTGATAGTATAGACCGACAGCCGCCCCCGACTAGCCGCCCCCGATGTGCAGCCGCCCCCCTGTGTCCTTGAACACACACGTGTGCAGGTGTGTTTTTTTTCGCGGCGGTTCTTTGAGCCACTCACCTGTCTGACCCTAATTTATTACCGATGTGATTGAAATGTAATGAAACGTGTGTGATTCCGCGAATAGTCCACGTGTGCAAGGCCCTTTTTGCGGCGGTTCTTTGTCTATGTCGCTCACCTGTCTGACATTAATTTATTGCCGAGGTGTTCCCGACTAGCCGCCCCCGATGCACAGCCGCCCCCCTGTGTCCTTGAACGCACACACGTGTGCAGGTGTGTTTTACCTTTTCGCGGCGATTCTTTGACTGTCTGTTATTGCCGATGTGTTCGATATTAATGACATCACATGTTTGGCTCTTCTATGTTCTTCTTTGTGCGGAGATTCGTAGGTCTGCGCGAACGTCGACGCCTGGGGTCTCACCAAGTCACATCGCGTGGGCCCAGTAGTCCCAGCCCTTTGCGTCATCATTTAAAATTTAAGATTGAAGTATTGTTTTAAAAAGAACTACCTTCTCATGTTTTCATTAAAAACCATAATTATTGTCCACGTGGATGCTATGTATTTAAGGACATCACACGTACGAGTTTAAAACCTTAATTATTGTCTATGTGGGCGATATGTACCTATTTAAGGATTATTGTCTATGTGGGCGATATGTATTTAAGGACATCACACGTTTGCGTTAAAAACCTTAATTATTATCTACGTGGACAAAATGTATTAATGTCATCATACGTTCTTCGTTAAAAACCTTATTGTCTACGTGGAGAATATTTAATGACATGTTCTCGTTAGAAACCTTATTGTTCACGTGGGTGATTTTAAGACATACCGTCTGTCCCTATGTCCATATTCGTATACTCGTATATCCTATGTTCGTATAGCCGTATGACCGCTTGTTCATAATATGTCCGGATCTCTGTATGTCAGAAAGTATATCAGAAAAATAGGATAGGAAAAGAGAGCAGCAATAAGATTTCATTTAGATATATAAACTATTTTCACACAAATCAAATTTTACAAATTAGAATAATAGCTGTAAATCCCTTCATTTAAGTCGGTCACTATCATTATACTACTAGAAAACGTCATTTATAGAGTATACACATAAAAACACAATTTTCGGAAAAATTTCGGGGCAGAACCAAAATATTTCGTTGTTGTCCTCTTCAGTCTACACGAAACAATTTCTGATATAATTATAATATCTCTTTATAATATGATAAAAAATTGTATTTACTGACATCACACATTTGAGATAAAAACCTTAATTATTATCTCTATATCTATATATCCGTATATCCGTATATCTGTATACCCGTATACCCGTGCACTTAAATCTATTAACAATTTTTGCGCAAAATACAGGGTACATGAAGCAAATTGGACTATTTTGACGCAGTACTTGGTCAATAATATGAGAAAAAAAATATGACAATTTCTAGTGTTGGGGAAGAACCGATGATTTTAATAATCGTGTACTTGATACTTGAGCGACTTTAATAATCGAGTGAATCGTTTGAAATTCCAATTCACCAAGCGATGACGTCACCGACTGCTCGACTGCCAGTCTAGTCGTTTACATGTGATCAGGTAGGGTATTTAGTAGGCACGTAACTATGGGCGGGCATACGTTTAGCTAAAAAATTATAGTAGCCACCAAAAAAATTCCAGAAATTTATTCATTTGGAAATGTGTTTTGTAAATTGTAATTTTTACCATGTGTCTCGATACCAAAAAACTGCAAAAAATCACCCAAATATGTAATTATTGTTCGGGTTTATTCTTGTGCTTTTTAAAACAAAAAGTACTACCAAGACTTATTTTTCTTCACATCTTTCTCAATCTACGAGCATAAATATGTAGATATTTAAAATGGCTTGTCAAATTCTTCCACATTAAATTATCAGGTGTCCACTGTGTGCCCTTCAAAAATGTAGGCTTAGTTACGTGACTGGCAAAATACGAAAATAGGTGATTTTTTTTTAAATTCATGTTTATAGTTACCTAAAAGTTCCTGTTTAAATTTAAGAATGTTTACTTTTGGTTACCAAACAATTTGTCGATACCTATGTTTTGTAAACTATTTTGCGCGTTTTCTTATTTACCATTAACATTTTCTATAATGTATGTTATTTTAAAGAAATCTTCTTGAGTTTAATAATAAAAAGTTCCTGTTTAGATTTAAAAATTGTTTACTATAAGATTACCAACGAATTTTTCTATATATTTTGTTAACCATTTGGTTCGTTTTGTTATCTTTATTTACAATTTCTATTATTATGTTATTTTTGAGAAGGTTTCTCGAGATGAGCAGTTTTTTAACTCGATCACACTACAGCGGTACATTTCCGCCGGCGTCAAGCGAAGCTCGGGTATCGAGTGAAAGATAATAAGTAACGAGCGACGGTTTTCGCATGAATAGATAACTCGAGCGGTTTTCTCACTCGAGCGATCACAACACTAACAATTTCTATTACCAGTGGACATTTCATTTCTATTCTCTAATATCAGTACTATAGTGCGTATAAAGTATAGATGAGCATTTTGATACATATCTAGGTCAAATGCTATATATTTAAGTTAAACTATAGTCAGTTATTTTATGCTAACTATTTCATGTGTGTAAGTTTAGTGTGGCGTACGTGATACGATATGATATACTGGTAGACTTCACTAGAGAAGTTTTATTTATTACTGTCACCGATAAAGATAAAGTAAAAGTAGTAAAAAGTCAAAATTATTCTTCTTATTTTTATTTTTTAAATTATTTTCAAGACTCAAGTAAATGAATATTTTCTATTTCTTTGCAATACCCTACATAAGTTATTTTTCCACAATATTTAATTTTCAAATATTGCAGGCCTTGTACTTATACTGTATCGCATTTTGGTATGTATTGAGTTGAATACTACCTACTAATATTTGTTCTAAAGGAGAATTTTTATTCGGTTGTTTAATAATAATTGGTGTAAAATAGATGAAATCCTATCGCTATGTTTAATAGAAGTTATACACAAGAAGCCATGGGCAAAAAATTTATATACAAAATCTTAATGAGTCTGCCAGAAACATGAAATGACCGTTTTTATTTATTTTTTGAGGTAAAAACGATATTTTAAAAGCAAAAACCATTAAAACAAAAATATATTCAGTATTTTCTTTAATTGTACAAAATACTTATTACATGATCCAAGAGTACATATTCTACATATTTTATTCTATTCTTGTTTTTTTCCTGTAAGGTATATAGAAAACTTCCATCTATAGTTTAACCGCAGTTCATGTCGTTACTTCATGTTCGTCTATTCCTCGAATATTCTTCGATATTTCACACATATTTAACGTTTGACGGTCTGCGATAGTCTACTCATAGAACAAACATCAATTTATTACGTCACAAATTTCGTCTACACCAGTCCTTTCTTCGAGTTTCAGCAGAAGTGATCGTATACGAACGACATCCTTGTAAATTGGTGTACACTTGAAGATCTACAAAGCGTATTGGATCAGAATAAACTTGAATTTTTGATATTAATGAATCAAGTATATCTTTCTCAAACCAATGTATCAAATCAACATGTAATAGGTCCATTTCCTCGGTTTCGATTCGTATTTTATTTGTTCCAGAATGAAATCTGACCGAAAAAATGATCTTGGCTATATCTGGTGTGCCGCTTCGTGCGAATTTTATTTGATTTAATGATGCATGAAAACAGCAACGAAGACGCGCCCTGATTTCTTCGACATTCTGGGGTTCTAAGCACTTATATACAGGAGGATTTTTTATTTGATCATTGACTATAGACTTACATAATACAAATGTTGCTTGCTCATTTTGTCCGATAGCTGCATGATAACACTCATTGCAAAATGTTTTAGAATCGTAATAAGTCATTCCTTTACTATCTTTTCTTTGAATACTCCCTACGCGAATTCCATCATTGTGTAAGCATATCTCGCACTTTTCACTCAAACATTCGTGAGAGAAGCAAGATTTCTCCAAAAAACACTCTTTAGGCATGTTGTGATTTGTAACAAGTCTTTACACCTCAACTGATCAACAGAGACTGAACTTTCTACGTAAATATATTTGAATATATTGTAGATTAAACATGGTAAGCGTAAAGGTGCTGGTAATATGACCTGTAGAGTGTACACTAAGATAAAACCAGACAGCGAAACATTTTCTTATAAAATCTGCAAATACCCTCACTGCGCGACTATGAAGGTGCATGGTTTACGCAGCGAGATAATTATACGTACGGGTATAACTAAATAAAAAATAGTAATAACATATTTCGTTAAAATCCATAAATTTGCGATTCTAGATAAAAATTACTCTAGTCAATCACCCCTTGTAAAAGATTAGAAAAATACACCTTATATTTGTTTAATTTCATAAAAAGTTGCGATTCTACATAAAATTATACTCTATTAGTGAGAAAAAGGAAAAGATCAAAACGACCGTTGGGGCATTTATTTCGCTATTTTAAAAATAATATGGGTAAAATAGAACATATATAGGAGTATTTTTATTCTTTAAACCCTACGTACCTGTTTAAGTTCGATTGTTACCACGTAATATCTGCACGATAGGGTATACTAGAAGTATAGCATGCTTTTTGATACTATCTATTTCATTTAAGTATAAGTGGAATCACGTATGTGAAAAGTTTTTGTGTTTTGATATAAATTAGGATAGATTTCACTAGCAAAATTTTATTTTTTATCAATGCACTTAGACGAGAATTTATTCGGGAAAACCGCTTCTGTTCATGTAAAGTAGCAAATATTTGAATATAATTTCAAAATTATTTCCCTTGAAAAGGAACCAGAACTAATGTAAGAGAGAGCGAGAGAGAAAATATGACTATTCGTAAATAGGTTTAAATTAATCTAAGAATATATTTGACAGAATTTTACTTCCTTGTAGTCTTTGTTTGCTGTTACATTCAAGCATACAGAACATCTGATTTTAATGACAAGCGAAGAAGCGAACACGTAATCTCGATATTGGTATATCAAGGATAACAGTAACTCTCTCAATTGTGTCGAGGAAAAGGGGTAAAAAAGACACCTGCATCGAACCAAGGTTACCTAAGCTAACGAATGAATATTGAATTATTTTTGAAGGTCGACGTAACTAATGACCACCTGACTTCATGGCTAAAGCTTACCTACGATCGTACTCGGTCAATGTCGTATTTGTATCCCTGAGAAGGGGTGTAAAATAACGCAGCACACAAAGGATATGTAAAAAACACCTGCATCGATTCAAGGTTACATCTTCTCATATACAAGGTTAAAAAAACACTCCTGGTATTCTGAAAATTGAATTGTTTCAAGGTTTATGTAACGAACACCTGCCTTCAAGGCTAAAGCATACCTATGTTCGTACGCGATCAATGTCGTTTGCAGTGAGCATTAGGGTGTATATTTATTAACCAAGTATATTTTCATAAGAAGGAATAAATTATTTTCACTCGATATTATATTAAAAGAAATTTTAAAAGATGCACTGAAATATGTTGTTTGTTTCATATATTAGACCTCTACACTGCTTGCGTGTGAGTATTGCGCTATTTACACTAGTAGAAACCAAATTGCCAGCTTCCTCACAGCTTACACATATATTTTCGAGATCTATTTAAAATGTTTATGTTAATTTAGTTACATACTCTACTTCTGTTGAGTGTAGAAGATCGAAAACTACTTAAGCCTGTAGAATAGACTGAAATTTAAAGGTATTAGCCATTAATGTAGATTGAAAATTTTCAATAAATATATTTCTTTGACGATTAGCTAGAATATGTTTTATCTAGGGGATATTGTTGCGCTAAAAAAGAACTGGTTTATATATTTAATAATGTCTTTTGTAATTCTATCGTGAAATGAGAAATAGCTGCAACGTTAATCATCAACCCTATGTATGAAAGAAGATTTAAATTAATCATATTTTATGCACAAAACTACAAGTTCGTATCTAAGTTGAATGCGATGTGCTTTGCATAATGCAAGAATCAAATTAATTATGTGTGTTATGTAGTCAATAAAATATGAAATTATGTAAGAATACCACAAGTAGATATTTAATAGTACCTATATACCTATTTTCGTGTATTATTATTATTTGTGCAAAAACTACAATGAATGATCAAAACTTACTATAGCATGCTAACCAGATAAAAGGATTTTTGCTAAAAACGTGAAAATTCTTTACAAATGCAAAGGCTAAGTTTCGCTAGATATATTAATGGGGAGGGAAAAAATATCATTTAGAGTGCGTTCGAATTGTATTTGAGAGAATTTACATATTTGTCGAAGTAAATTTTAAAAATTTTAGAATGTAAGGTTTATTTAGTTTAAATTTATTTCAATGTCACTATTTCTCGTTTATTATAACAGTATCCTTAATATAAATTGAGAAAATCCTAGTAAAATCTTGTTCAGGAATACAGCCCCCATAAGGGGAATTGTGCCCGAACTAGAGTAGTGAGGGGAGTATTCACAGATTGTACACCTGTATATTACAAGGACACGAGCATGTGTGATATCTTATAAAAGAGCAAAAGACAGAACAAAAAAACCTTTATATTCTCCAAGCGACGGTGAATGAATAGTGTGGCTTACAGTGTAGATTTGAGGTAAATAGTCAGTTTTTATATATATTTTTGTTCTAGTTTAAAAATTTTTCCCTAACATTATATAATTGTAATGTTATCAGACCCTTTTAAATGTGTATTTTAATGAAAATATGAATAATCTGAACAATTTTAAAAAAATGTTAGCTATGGAAATACCAGAATTTATAGATAAAAGTGTTACTAATGTTTTTTATGGCAAATTTTCAGTATTCCTAAACTAAGTAGGTAATAAGATTTTATTCATTTTAAATCAAGGACATCTATTATTTTATTCCACTGCATTGCTCAGACATTTTACTTCGTTATGGTAATTAAAAAATCTCTAAAATAAGAAGCTTTTTCAGAATATAACTTTTTCTGAAAAATAAAATTGACGTAGTATTCAATTATTATTAACAGAGACTAATCGTATTTTAACATATAGTAAGTATGTAAATTAATCAAATATTGAATTATAAATGACGAACCGAATGACCTGTGTCATCGATAGTGAGTTTATATAATTTTAATCAATTTTTCTCAAAATTAAATTTTGATTATAGGTTAAAAATGTCTAGAATATTATAAAATATATTTTTTAATATTCACATTAATTAATTTCTAGGAATCCATGAATATAGGATAATTTAAATTTAAATTTAATAAATTTAATAATGAGTATAAGGTTTTTTATAGTTATCACAATTTTAAAACAATGATGGTAATGGTGAAAGGGAGTGTGTAAATTTTCCAGAATTTATAGGGAAGAATGTAAGTAAGGAAATATTGTGAATTTTTCAAATTTTCGAGCTAAGTAGGTACCGTAGGTACAGAAATTTCGACGATTTAAGAGTTTTTAATCACTATTTTTACATTTGTTAGAAGCTTGAATCAATGATTTCGAATCCTTACTACGCATGTCACATAAGAAACATTGAAAAGATGCAATCGATTTTTAAAATATTTAAAGTTTAAATTGGAACGTGTATATCCCGAAACGGGAAACAATTATACTATTTTATTAACAGATCTAACTCAATATCAAATCTAATTTTAACGCAATGTGTAGAAACTGTGATATCATTATTTGCAGTTTAGGTGAACTTAAAAAATGAACGGAGATAGGCCTTGTATTATGTTTTCTTTTATATTCTTTCTTATATATATATTTTGTATGCTATTTTGCTCAATTATTGCTATTTAAGTTCTCGAAGATAATTTAAATGTGCTGTGATGTACTGTAACGTAGTTTTTGAATGGAATGTGGTTTGTTTCTCTTATAAATTATAATTCTTTTTATATTGTTCTGTAAATGGGTTCTTGTTGGGTAATAAAGCTAATACAATTACTACTATTACTACCTATTATTAATTTTTATAAGATTTAATAATTTTTTAAGCCAGACTGTATTGGGGTTTAGGAATAACCTATTAATCAGTTCCTATTATCAACTATGACTAGCTATGATTTTTACTTTAGGAAAAAGTTGAATGAATCCATTATTCTCTTATTAATTTTTACATAGAACATGGCCTTACAGAAAAGTAAATATGGTAATGTACAGTGGAAACCTTATTACAATAAATGACACTAAGTAAAGAAATTATTATTTGATACTGTCGTTTTCCAAAAAGTTATATTATTTAAATAATTAGAAACATACAAAATATACTTCTTACCTTGACACTTTCAGGCCTCTTGCCTAGCTGAATTTTTTAAAAATAATTTGATATTCCTAGGTGATCTTAACACACGATAAAAATCGTTTTTTCCTTCAACAATTTTGCTTAATATATTGGAAGAGGTCTTGTACGTATACATAGTGAGGGGTCATTACCGTGGTGAATAATAAGAGCACTGTTTTTCCATGTTTTACTGCCTCACTATTTTCACATTTCTCCATTCATTTTTAACACATTTCTAGGTCATTACTATATGTTTCCTTACTCACACTACATAACTCAGACAATCCCGCGAATGTTTTCAAAAATATCTTTTTCGACATGTATGCTATCTGAATGACCAGCACGAACAAACTAAAATCAAATTTTAAACAAGTTACCTAAAAATATTTCTTTCACAAAAAGATTGTCGGGACCATATAATTACTTTGAGTGGACAATGTAATTTCGAAATTTCATAGAATACATCCGTCAACAACTTGGAGAAAAGGCATCTCTGACCCTTTTTATGGGACATTTACAAGAGTCCATTTACAAGGGAGTTTCTCGAAATATATTTATGTTCATAATAAGCGTTTAAAATTATGGTCATTGCTTTTACTAAATAAATGTTTTACATATATATTTACACAGGTACAGACGTAGTACGCGAAATGTATTCTCTAAATAGTAACTATTTAGCATATTTTAATAAAATTTTTAACATACTCTCGCTTAATTTCCTACTCTTTTTAAAAGGTGAAGTAAATGTGAGGATATTGAAAAAATTAAAAATACATAGCGTTCTCTCCTAAAATACATGTTGTCATGAATTTTTAATAATACAATTTTACCTATAATTTGCTCTTAAAAATTTAAAATATGGGTTAAGTTATACTTCCCCACCGAAAATTTCTACTTTGAGCTAATTACTTCACTGCATAGACGACGTGACATTCACTCCGAGTAATAAAAAGTTTATACTTCTTCCTAATTTTAGTCTTGAGCTAAGAGGACCAATAAAAATAAAAAAGTAAAAAACTTTATGGAAGTATACCTTCCTGTCTGTATTAATTTTGTGATTTACCCCCGTAAAAATTTAATCCATCCTAGGACCCTCTGAAAGATTCTCGACGGTATCGAGAATCTTTCAAGCTTGATGGTATCGGACCTTCCTGAAAAGTACCACTTATACCTGACTACGAAGGAAGGTTATCAATTGCTTAAATCACTTGTATTAAATAATTTTGTCAAAGTGGAATCATAGTCGCTTTTCAAAGATAACCCTGTGAATATTAGGGCCGGCATCATTTGTGGATATGAGTTCGAACGGGTCTGTTGAATAATTGCAAGTAAACGAAATGCCTGAATATGAGAAGAGAGAAGATATTAAATAATTATTGGGAGAGCTGGAGAATGAAGAACGCTGGTAAGCCAGTTAACGCGGTACGGCCTCAACCTAGGCCTCCTTCACCTGTGTCTGAACCTACATCTGCACCGGTTTTGGAGGTATTGATTGAGGCTGTAGACGAACCTCAGCGGATTCTTGAGCCTCAAGAACCTAATGATTTGCAGACGGAGATGGAGCGGCGTCGCGTGGCTCGAGCTGCTCAACGAGCGGATTCGCTTTTAGAGGCGTTGCAAGAGCGGCTGCAACGGCGCCCTATACCACGACGACGCGTTGCAAGAGGCGATATTACAGAGTAGTCTCTCTTTCTCTGTGTTCCCTCTCTCTCTATGTTACTTTTATTGTGACACCCCGCTCGAACCCTGACACCTCTGCCCAATAGGGCAACAAAATATTTCATTGTAGTTAGTTTATCACACACACAGTGATACAATCTTTCTTCAAGAATATATTTCTTGATTGTAAAGTGTATGTGTCTCTGTTGTTAACATATGCAGAATGAACCTGCTAAATTTTAGCAAGTTTTCTGTCTAACTGTCATCAGCAATAATAGATAGAACGCAGTTACAACTTCCAGAGTAACATATGGTCCGATACACTTTCTTACTTCTTTGTTTATTATCTGATTTCCAGTTTTCTTGTGTCGGTGCAAAGATTGCAAAATTGTATGAATCAATGGTCCGAACAGTTTTTTCCTTTTATGCCTTTCATTAATTTTATCATATTGGCGTTTAAAAAAAATGGACTCCTATGTAAAATTTCCCTGCTCAACTTTTCTTATAACACTTTTCGCTAAACCTGTTAGTTTTTGCTAAAAAATATTCTTACCTCCGAAATTTGGAAAAGTTAGTTTACCATTGATTTTAGGTGCAAATGTCTTACATATATTTACACTGATACATATGTAGTACTCGAAATGATAATAACTATTTTAACTTACTTTAATAAATTTTTAAAATACTCTCGCCTTCTTTCCTACTCTTTAAAAAAAGGTACAGTAAATATGAGGATAATGTAAAAAGTTAAAAAATACATAGCAAAATGAATCTTGTCATCAATTTTTTGAATTTGATTATATTAAATGGATATTTAATAAAATAAAAATGTAGGGGAACATTATGTAATTCATATTTCGATTTTTAATTCAAGGTAAAGTAATACAATTTCACTTATAATTTAATCTTTAAAATTTAAAAAATAATGGTAAATTATACTTTCCCACTGAAAATACATACAAACAGATTTCTACTTTGAGCTAATTACCTCACCTCAGCGTAATAAAAGCTTATACTTTTTACTATTTTAAAAAGTAAACATTATAATAATTGTTTTAATATATGTAAAATATACCTTCTTGGCAAGGAATTTAAAAAACTTGCAAATTTTCTTCACATTATAAAACACAATCATTTTTCCAGATTTTGAATCTATAATAAAAAATATTTCAAGCTAAATGGTGGGTGGCATTCTTTATGTTGATAAATACAGTACAATAATTTTTTAAAGAGAAATAACAATTTAAATCGTGCTAAATGATAATGTAAACAACAATAAGATTACCTTAAACTTATTCTATCTAAAACACTTACCTTAATCTATAGATGGGAACGGATCAATAATAACATCTAAAATATAGAAAATATCTAGAAGTTGCTTATTTACCGATGCTTTAAAAAATATATTATAGGAAATTCAATGCAGTCCGTTTTCTCTTTGGCAAAGTTTTCAAAAGCCATACCGTTTCTGACGTCCACACTTAGGCTCGCCATCATCGAATACTTATAACTAGATTATCCATTTACACTGTTTCTAGTCTGATGGATGCTATTTTTCCATGAAACTCAACGACTAGGTACCACCAACCCGAACAAACCCGACTAGGAAAAGTGTTGCAAATCTGTATTCTCTATACAGTATTCAATTTATAAGCGTTCAGCAATTATAAAATATGCAATACATAACTACAAATTTATGAAATAATTTAATTTACGTCACTAAGGGATGGCGGTACGAAATGAGCCTGTCAAGAATTATTTTGTCGTGACGGAAAAATCTAAAACTGAAACAGGTATAATTTTGAGTGGAGTAGCTGAGATGTTGAAGTCAGACGACTTCGCTAAGTTACGTATTATTATTTCTGTTTTCAGCTGATACTTAATTTGTAACTAATTATGATTTTTTTTTATAAGCCCGTACATCTAGGAACTTACAAATTCGGTTAATTTACACCTCTCTTTTTTATTTCTCTAGAAAGTACTAATTATCGACAAATGTATTCTCAGTTAGATATTTTCACAGCTGTATAGGTTAGGTTATTATTAAAATTTTTTACTAACCAAGGTAGGATTAAAAATAAGAAGAGTAATGTAATACAATTTTGTAGATTACTGATGCTGACAGCAGTCAACATTTTCAAGGAATTTTCAAGAACCGCTCACATGATACACAAAATGTATTGGGGAATCAATAAGTTGGATTAATCTAATCGTAAACCTATAAAAACTAAAAGTTCGACAGAGTTTCGTAGGTGTGACGCGTAAATTGACAAAATTAATATACCTAAGTGTAGAGCGCATGCTTAATTATTGACTCAAAATAGCTAGTATAAAAGTGAATATTTCACTAGAAAAACTTTAGTTTTACTTCGACATTAGTTCGTAGAAGACGTTTACTAGAACTAACCGATAAATTAAAGTAATTTGATAATATTGTTGCTTTTATTATATTTATTGTAAGGTGTAAAAATCGTTAAATATATTCAATCAAACATTGAAATCAAGATCAATTAAGAAGTGTACGATATCTTAAAGGAGAAAAAATGGAGAAATTCATTGTTGTAAAGGATATAATAAAGCACGTTAGAAGGTATCGATTAAGTGGCCGAACCATAGACTTTAGAATAAAGGATGTTCCGGTGAATATGGAACCTGTTTCCTGGATTAAATCCGCCATAACAGAAATTGTTGATCTTACAACTGTAGGACTAAACCCTAGAGATAAAATTGGTTTTAGCTTCTGTTCGAAAAATTTTTCAAGAGGCGAAGGTTGGATACCATTCAAAGACGTCGGCAATGTGGAAATTGAAGATATTTGGAAAATTATACAGAGTGTTTATCAATCAAACTCTACAGGCTTTAATACGGATACATTTTGTCTGGGAGTAACATCTGTCCAGATGCCAAACGGTCAAGGTGTATCAAGAAAAAGTGGAGATAAAACATTTACAGAAGAATCAGCAAGACGGAAAGGCATAATTCAAATAAAAAATAACGACAACCTATGTTTACCTAGAGCGTTGGTAGTAGCTATAGCACACGTGACGTCAGACTCTGAATACGTCAAAGTTCGGCGAGACATAGGTAAAATTCAAAGAATCAGAGCTTTGAAATTGGTGAATGAGGCGAACGTTACTATTCCTGAAGAAGGTGCAGGTATTTTGGAGATACGGAAGTTTCAAGAACATTTTTGTGAGAAGTATAAAATTGTTGCATATCAATATGGAACTAAAGGTCGAGATATAATTTTTGAAGGCTCTGGTAATGGAAAACGCTTAAATCTTATATACCATAAAGGACACTATAATGTTATTACCTCTTTCACTGCTGCTTTTTGTTGCGGATACTACTGCGAAAGCTGTCATGTACCCTACTATGTTAAAAACGAGCATCGATGTGGTGGAAGTTGTGCAGCTTGCCTTCAGTCTCCGGCATGTGTTTTCGAATCAAAAATTAAATGTAACGACTGTCTTCGCTCCTTCAGAAGTATTCATTGTTTCGAAAAACATAAAAAACTTGGTAATACAATTGAAAAAAATAAATCAGTTTGCGAACAGTTACGACAATGTCATTTATGCCTCCGATTAATAAAATCCAATAGAAAACACATATGTGGAGAAATTTTCTGTAATATATGTAAGAAACATCAACCTCAGGGTCATCTTTGCTTTATTCCGTCTGATACGAAGAAACCAAAATCTGAAAATATATTGTTCATATTTTTCGATCTGGAGACTAGACAAGAAAAATTGATAGAAGACGGCTCATTACTACATGAAGTCAATTTATGTGTATTTAAACAATTTTGTGACTATTGTATTAATACTTCACCATGGTTATGTGAAAAGTGTGGAGTGACTCGTCAAGTCCTAAAAGTCAATCCACTAGACAGATTTGTGGAATATGTCTTAAATCAGAGAACTATTTTTAAAAATGTAATAGTGCTAAGTCATAATGGTGGAGGATTTGACAATCAGTTTATCCTAAATAAGCTCATAACAGAAACAGATATCGCACCAGAAGTAATTATGAGAGGAACTAAAATAATTTTAATGCAGATATTAAACGTGAAATTTCTAGATTCCCTTAACTACTTTCCTATGGCGTTATCTAAACTACCTAAAGCTTTTGGGCTAGGCGATAAATTTAAAAAGGGTTATTTTCCTCACCTCTTTAATAGAAAGGAAAACGAAACATATGTTGGACCTCTACCTATGCTTGAATACTATGCGCCAGATAATATGATGCCTGAAGATCGTAGTACATTTTTAGAATGGTATGAACAACATAAACACGAAGAATTTGATTTTCAAAAAGAACTTGTAGAGTACTGCGTATCTGACGTAGAAATACTTTATGAAACTTGCAAGAAATTTAGAGAACAAATGATAGAGAGTATAAATGTCTGTCCGTTTACTGAGGCCACAACTATAGCTTCAGTTTGTAATAAGGCATTCAGACGTAATTTCTTAAAACCCAACAGTATTGGTATTATCCCGAAAAATGGATATAGGTTTAAAGATAACCAATCTCGTATTGCTATAAAGTGGCTGATTTGGGAGGAACATCAACGTAAGATAGAAATACAACATGCTGGAAAACAGAATGAGGCGATTATTAACGGAGTCAAAGTGGATGGATACTGCGCAGATACCAAGCAAACCTTTGAATTTTACGGATGTTATTTCCATGGCCATCCAGAGTGCTTTAAGCATCAGAGAGACAGTCCTCTTCACGAAAACCCTACCGAAACGCTAAATGTGCGATACGAAAATACTATTACGAAAGCTCAAAGACTAAGAATGCTAGGCTATGAGGTTATCGAAGTATGGGAGTGTCAATTTAGAAGAATGATGGAAGAAAATTCGGATATAAATGAATATACCGAAAATCACCCACTACTTTTCCATACCCCCCTTAACCCTAGGGAGGCATTTTATGGAGGGCGAACAGGAAACTGTAAAGCATATTTTAAAGCCGCGAAGGGAGAAAAAATAAAATATCTAGATGTGTGCTCTCTTTACCCATGGGTTTGCAAATATGGAGAGTTCCCTATTGGACACCCTAAAATTTTTATCGGAGATGAGTGTAAAGAAATCAATTTATTTCAAACTTCTGGTATTATAAAATGTAAAATTTTACCTCCAATATCCCTATATCATCCAATTCTTCCTTTAAAAATGAATGAAAAATTGATGTTTGTTTTATGTAGAACATGTGGAGAGTCTATGAATTATACAGAGTGTAATCACAATGAAGATAGTCGTGCCCTTGAGGGGACGTGGGTAATAGAGGAAGTGAAAAAAGCTATGGAAAAGGGTTACAAGATTCTAAATATTCAAGAAATATGGCAGTATCAAACGGAAATATATAATCCTCAACAGAAGACAGATGGTTTATTTGTAGACATGATGAACAAATTCATTAAAATTAAGCAGGAAGCTTCAGGATGGCCCGTAGATTGTAATACTTTAGAACGTAAGACAAAATACATACAAGATTTTTTCAATCAGGAAGGTGTAAAATTGGAGTTTGATAAAATTTCGAAAAATCCAGGTCTACGAGCGCAGGCAAAATTAATGCTAAACAGTTTTTGGGGAAAGTTTGGCCAATCAGAGTGCCAAGCAAAATGTAAAATAATAAATACACCCGAAGAGTTTTATTACATGATATCGAACCCGTGCTTGGAAATTAATAGCATTTTACCTATAAACGAAGACACACTTCTCGTAAATTATCAGTTTACCGAGGAAAGTTATAACTCCTTATCTACTGTTAGTGTATCAATAGCTGCTTATGTTACTGCGCAAGCCCGTTTAAAACTTTATTCATATCTTGAACAGTTGGGTGATCAAGTTTTATATTACGATACAGATTCTGTAATATTTTCCCATAAGGAGGGCGAATTGGAGCTTCCAACAGGGGAGTTCATAGGCGACTTAACCGATGAGTTGGAATGTTATGGAGAAGGTAGTTATATAACCGAGTTTGTAAGCGGTGGGCCAAAGAACTACGCATATAAGTTATACTCTACTACCGACAACGCTGAAAGAGTGATATGTAAAGTTAAAGGTATATGCCTTAATTACCAGTCTAGTCGGCTTATTAATTTCACCTCAATAAAAGAAATGATTTTAAATGAAGACAAGGAACCCATTACAATAAGATCTAGGAATATTAGAAGAACCAAGAGGCATGAAGTGATTACTAGGGAAGAAAGTAAAATATATAAACCGAATTCAACTAAACGGATATTTCTGGATAATTATGACTCTATACCATATGGATTTAAGAAGCCTAAATTAGAAATGTTACAGTCTAGTATATATCCCGCTAACATCTGATAGACAAGTGAGATTAGACTCAATATTAGCGTATCTGAACAGCAGCCGTCAAAGGTAAAATATGTGTGAAATATCGAAGAATATTCGCAGAACAGACGAATATGGAGTAGCGACTTTAACTTTAACAAGGTAGATTTCTTACGATACGGAAGCTCTATATACCCTTCAGATACAAAAAAAACAAGAATAGAATAAAATATGTATTCTCTACTCATGGAAAATATAATTGGTGCAAAATAAAGAGATTACTGAATATATTTTTGTTTTAATGGTTTTTGCTTTAAAATTTCGTTTTTATCCAAAAAAAAAAAACGAAAAAGGGGCGCGCTTAAGAGCTCAGTTCACGATTCTGGCAGCCTCGTTAAGATTATGTCTAGTAAGTGTTTGCCCAAGGTGGCTTGTGTATAACATTTATTAAACATAACCGACCGGAAGCTCTTAACTATATTTTACCCTTTATTATTAAATAATTGAACAAAATTCTCCTTTAGAACAAATATTAGTAGGTAGTATTCAACTCAATACAAACCAAAATGCGATACAGTATAAGTACAAGGCCTGCAATATTTGAAAATTAAATATTGTGGAAAAATAACTTATGTAGGGTATTGCAAAGAAATAGAAAATATTCATTTACTTGAGTCTTGAAAATAATTTAAAAAATAAAAATAAGAAGAATAATTTTGACTTTTTACTACTTTTACTTTATCTTTATCGGTGACAGTAATAAATAAAACTTCTCTAGTGAAGTCTACCAGTATATCATATCGTATCACGTACGCCACACTAAACTTACACACATGAAATAGTTAGCATAAAATAACTGACTATAGTTTAACTTAAATATATAGCATTTGACCTAAATATGTAACAAAATGCTCATCTATACTTTATACGCACTATAGTACTGATATTAGAGAATAGAAATGAAATGTCCACTGGTAATAGAAATTGTTAGTGTTGTGATCGCTCGAGTGAGAAAACCGCTCGAGTTATCTATTCATGCGAAAACCGTCGCTCGTTACTTATTATCTTTCACTGGATACCCGAGCTTCGCTTGACGCCGGCGGAAATGTACCGCTGAAGTGTGATCGAGTTAAAAAACTGCTCATCTCGAGAAACCTTCTCAAAAATAACATAATAATAGAAATTGTAAATAAAGATAACAAAACGAACCAAATGGTTAACAAAATATATAGAAAAATTCGTTGGTAATCTTATAGTAAACAATTTTTAAATCTAAACAGGAACTTTTTATTATTAAACTCAAGAAGATTTCTTTAAAATAACATACATTATAGAAAATGTTAATGGTAAATAAGAAAACGCGCAAAATAGTTTACAAAACATAGGTATCGACAAATTGTTTGGTAACCAAAAGTAAACATTCTTAAATTTAAACAGGAACTTTTAGGTAACTATAAACATGAATTTAAAAAAAAATCACCTATTTTCGTATTTTGCCAGTCACGTAACTAAGCCTACATTTTTGAAGGGCACACAGTGGACACCTGATAATTTAATGTGGAAGAATTTGACAAGCCATTTTAAATATCTACATATTTATGCTCGTAGATTGAGAAAGATGTGAAGAAAAATAAGTCTTGGTAGTACTTTTTGTTTTAAAAAGCACAAGAATAAACCCGAACAATAATTACATATTTGGGTGATTTTTTGCAGTTTTTTGGTATCGAGACACATGGTAAAAATTACAATTTACAAAACACATTTACAAATGAATAAATTTCTGGAATTTTTTTGGTGGCTACTATAATTTTTTAGCTAAACGTATGCCCGCCCATAGTTACGTGCCTACTAAATACCCTACCTGATCACATGTAAACGACTAGACTGGCAGTCGAGCAGTCGGTGACGTCATCGCTTGGTGAATTGGAATTTCAAACGATTCACTCGATTATTAAAGTCGCTCAAGTATCAAGTACACGATTATTAAAATCATCGGTTCTTCCCCAACACTAGAAATTGTCATATTTTTTTTCTCATATTATTGACCAAGTACTGCGTCAAAATAGTCCAATTTGCTTCATGTACCCTGTATTTTGCGCAAAAATTGTTAATAGATTTAAGTGCACGGGTATACGGGTATACAGATATACGGATATACGGATATATAGATATAGAGATAATAATTAAGGTTTTTATCTCAAATGTGTGATGTCAGTAAATACAATTTTTTATCATATTATAAAGAGATATTATAATTATATCAGAAATTGTTTCGTGTAGACTGAAGAGGACAACAACGAAATATTTTGGTTCTGCCCCGAAATTTTTCCGAAAATTGTGTTTTTATGTGTATACTCTATAAATGACGTTTTCTAGTAGTATAATGATAGTGACCGACTTAAATGAAGGGATTTACAGCTATTATTCTAATTTGTAAAATTTGATTTGTGTGAAAATAGTTTATATATCTAAATGAAATCTTATTGCTGCTCTCTTTTCCTATCCTATTTTTCTGATATACTTTCTGACATACAGAGATCCGGACATATTATGAACAAGCGGTCATACGGCTATACGAACATAGGATATACGAGTATACGAATATGGACATAGGGACAGACGGTATGTCTTAAAATCACCCACGTGAACAATAAGGTTTCTAACGAGAACATGTCATTAAATATTCTCCACGTAGACAATAAGGTTTTTAACGAAGAACGTATGATGACATTAATACATTTTGTCCACGTAGATAATAATTAAGGTTTTTAACGCAAACGTGTGATGTCCTTAAATACATATCGCCCACATAGACAATAATCCTTAAATACATATCGCCCACATAGACAATAATTAAGGTTTTAAACTCGTACGTGTGATGTCCTTAAATACATAGCATCCACGTGGACAATAATTATGGTTTTTAATGAAAACATGAGAAGGTAGTTCTTTTTAAAACAATACTTCAATCTTAAATTTTAAATGATGACGCAAAGGGCTGGGACTACTGGGCCCACGCGATGTGACTTGGTGAGACCCCAGGCGTCGACGTTCGCGCAGACCTACGAATCTCCGCACAAAGAAGAACATAGAAGAGCCAAACATGTGATGTCATTAATATCGAACACATCGGCAATAACAGACAGTCAAAGAATCGCCGCGAAAAGGTAAAACACACCTGCACACGTGTGTGCGTTCAAGGACACAGGGGGGCGGCTGTGCATCGGGGGCGGCTAGTCGGGAACACCTCGGCAATAAATTAATGTCAGACAGGTGAGCGACATAGACAAAGAACCGCCGCAAAAAGGGCCTTGCACACGTGGACTATTCGCGGAATCACACACGTTTCATTACATTTCAATCACATCGGTAATAAATTAGGGTCAGACAGGTGAGTGGCTCAAAGAACCGCCGCGAAAAAAAACACACCTGCACACGTGTGTGTTCAAGGACACAGGGGGGCGGCTGCACATCGGGGGCGGCTAGTCGGGGGCGGCTGTCGGTCTATACTATCAGTATACCTACTAGCCTGCTTGCAGTCCTGTCAGTAACGCCACCATTTTTAAATCTGCACATATGTTCCATTTGTGATCTTCGTACTTTACACATCTTAGTAACATCTTAAGATTGTCATACGTTTCTTTAATATTTACCGAATGACCTATAGGAACCGATGGATGCTCGGTTCCATTAAAAAGTAAACAAGCTTTTAGACTTGTTTTAGACGAATCTATGAATAGTCTCCATTTATCGGGAGTATATGGTAAGTTCAGTTCGGTCATTAGGCCAGGTATGTCATGGCAAAATACTAAATCACCTTCCACTGCAAAAAAAATTGTGAGAGTAGATTGCCTCTTCCTGTAGATGGACACCTTCACTCCTTTTCCCAAGAGCTTCCACTGCTGCAGGCGGGATCCGAGAAGTTCGCTTTTGTTTTCGGGAGGTCCAAGTCACGAACAAGGTCATTTAATTCACCTTGAGTGATTAAATGAGGTGTATCAGGAAAATCATGAGAACTAGGGATGTAGCTTGGTCCGGCTTCTGGTGAAATACTTCCGGAGTCTGATTCGGAATCAAGCGTGTAACTCTCAGGTGGCTGGGGAATGGGTAATGAGTTGTCATGGGGCACTGGTCGCATTGCAGAAGGAATATTGGGGTACTGAATGCTACGCTTGGTTTTGCTAGTAATTCCTTTAATATTCGTCGTGCAAAAATAACAATCATCTACGTGATTACGAGGTTCCCTCCAAACCATTGGAACTGCGAATGGCATAGATTTATGAGTACCTTTCAGCCATCCAGTCAATGTTCTCGAGCACGAACTGCAACACATGTTTGGGGCCCAGGACCTATCTTCATCGCCAACTTTGCATCCAAAGTACAGTTCATAAGCCTTTTTTAATAATGAAGATATCGGTTTTTGGTACGCTTTCGCGGTAACTTCGCCACAAATATAACAGAAGGTATCGGCTTTATTAACGCAAACACGCATCGACATTTTTGGTACCGTTTTACCACGCACGTAGATCTAAGCGAAAATATTAATAGATGTTTACTAAATGATTATATAGTAACGACTAAAGGGATATTTCAAGCATAGATCCAAATAAGCTGCAAATAACAATGGGGCGACCGTTTATTACCTATTAATGGGCCTCTTCGACCCTTCCAAATAATCTGAGGCCAATATAACCATTTGAGGCTCAGTTGTATATTAGTTTAAGTCCAAATGTTACAAAATACACGATATTTTTATAAAGAGGATTTTGGTGTTGATTAGTGTTATTGATAGGCACTGATGTAGAGTTTGTATAGTTTGATTGGCTAAAATAAAGTTATTTTTCATAATTTGTATTCGCTTGACGAAAGTAAAGAGTAAACGATGAATGAAACTAATCCTAATAAAAATAAGTATATTAAGGAAAAATATATATTATTTAACTTTAAACAAAAACTTAAGTTACTTCAGATATTTTATTTAAGGCAGTTTTAAATATATTGAGGAGCAAGTTCTTTCGCGTAGCTTCAGAAATTTGTTATTTTGTTAAGTATCAGTTTTTCCATAATCATATCCCAGTCTCAAAAATCCCTGCGATAGTACATTAAATGTCAGGTGTACCAGGCCTGATTTTTCCATTCTTATCACTGAAAAATACAAATTTTAAAAAATTTAAGTATACATAACGTAGGACCGATATTTGATGTTAAAACAGCTAAGGTCGCCTTAACGCTATGGTAAACCTTAAGAAAACTATGTTTTAAATTAATTTCTCGGATATGAAGAAAACAAGTGAAAAGTGTGCTACAAGTTCATATTTTTTCGTATAGGCCTCCTCTTAGGAGATATGGGCACCCTAAGAGCTCTAATGGAATCAAGTTTTTTATACATAATTATTGAACCACCAGGTTACAACCCAAACCCTCCCCCCCCCCCCAACCCGAACAACCCCGAACAACCCGAACAACCCCCCCCCCCCCTGAAAAATATATCTGGATGCGCCACGGCTTTCTGTATCATGATACAATAACTAAAGGTAAGATATCTAACCGTCCCAATTTCGTCTGCCGCGCGCAGTGACGTCACAGGGAGAGCGATTTTTAAATTTCTTATGGAGATTTTATACGGTGTTATCGCAAGTATTTACGTATATTACTTTCATAGAAATATAACACACAGCTAAAATACCACTAAACTATATTTTATTAATATTTACTCCATAAGTATTTTCCACTGAAGCTGACGAGGGTATATGCCTTCGAAACATGTATGGAAATTAAAATATTGTTTATTTAACTACTGAAGCAGACTATGAGTTTCTTTACCTCTTCATAATTTCACTCCACTGAGAGATGGACTATTTAAAAGAAATAGTTTAATTTGTTTATGACTACTTAGGTCGTATTTTAGCTTCAATCTTTGTTGTATATTCATGAAATTAATAAACCTAAATAACATTATATTATTCTCTTATTTCACATACCATTAAATGCGTGAAACCTTTTAATGCCTTTAAAAGAGAGTTAATAACGCTGACAGCAGTATAAATCTCCATAAGATTTAAAAATCACTCGCCCGTTGATGTCACAAGTCCCGCCGCCATCGACGTGGAATCATACCTCTTAGATCTTTATACCATGCCTCTGTATCTACTTACAATTATTTCCAGCTGTAGTTGCCAACACCTTAGGTTGCAACAACTCTGGTTGATATCCAAAAAATGTCCCAATATAGCCTAAAAGGGACGAAGCCTTAGGTTTAGCTAACGAAATATCCATATTGTGATGCCCGGGTTTTATAGGCATATGGACCCTTCCATACCCTTCTAGGGACATTTCTCTGTAAACGCTTAAAACGATCTGGGGCCCTACAAGAAATATTAACACATATCTAATTAACTATTGGGTGTAAAGGGGAACAAGCGAGGGGACGCTTAGTAATATTATTATACATAGTTTTAAAGGCGGTTTTGATACAATAACACCCTAATTTATTTCTATGTGATTATACTAATTTTAGTGTTTATGTTATATCTGAATGATACTATCCACACTTACCAACAGTATACTTTAAAATGGTTAATGAGATGGTATAAAAATAATATTTACTAATATCAAGTGACAGGCAAGCACGATTTTGATTGGCCCCGTAAACTTGCTACGAACGTTGCTACGACCGACCACCGGCACCGTCAACGTCAAATATAAATGGTCTTATGCATTTTAATGTTTTTAATTGGTAACGGCCGCCGTCAAAAGGTATCGGCACCGGCAAATGGGACGTCAAGTTTATAAATTGGCCTTAAATGCTCTTATGGAATCCCGTGCTTTTAATTTGCAACGGCGAACCCAAACGGAACGTCAAGTTTATAAATCCACCTTTAACTCTTTCCTAAAATGATTGAACATGTAAACAATTTACATATAAAAAAGATTTGTCATTTAAATCTTCTCTTACATACAAAAACGATCTTTGATTTAAATAATTTGTGGGAAGAGAAAAGATAAACTTTGATTTAAGTCTTTTTTAAAGTAACAGGCGTCGTTTGGGAGGGGCAAGACGGGGCATTTGACCCCCCCCCCCCCCCCCCCAGAAATTGTCAACTTTATACATTCATAATCTTTTATTTCGTTAGAAGAAAGAAATTAAGAAAATAAATTATTTGTTGTTTATTGAAGAGTTCAACATAAGTAAAAAATTTAAAGCTTACTTATGAGATATTATTTATAAAATTAGGAGAAATGCAGAACCATATCCCAAAATTTCCTGATGTTGTTTAAAGAAACCCTCGGAACGTCATTAAACCACAATGTGTCATACATCGTTGCATTCGGAAGAAAAAAGCCCTTAAATTCCAATATCAGAAAAACAGGACTGTATTTAAAAAAAGATAGTTGATAATGGCACTTCGAAGACGACTCGTCGGATTACAAAACAATTAACGCTCTTAGATATAGCAGAAAAAGAAAAAGTGCAAATGCAATTTATTTTAGAATTCGATCTCAAACAAACCGAGGAAACAATAAAGCGATTTTTCAGAATTTCGGTTTTTCCGGATATCTCCGCAACTACTCGGAATCTTAAAACTTTCTAAACGGCATATTATTAGGCACGTAAATGCGCAACTTTACCTCCATTTAACCGACTTCGTATCTCTTACGGTTTCCGAGATCCATGTACTGGCCCTCCATATCTTGGACACGTTGTATAAACAAATTCATAGTTTTAGGCACTGTTATTAATTAAATTAAAACTAGATTTTCGGACATTAGTGAATTACATTTTTTCGATTTATTGACCAAAAATAATTTTTAATCCTATTCAAAATTGTTTCCGCAACTATTTGACAGTTTAGTGAAGCAATATAAAATGTTTGATTCTATTCATCTGAAAAATGAACTTAAAAACCCATTACGTCTCGGACGAGAGTAGCTTTTTTTTAGTTTAAAATGAATCAAAACTTGTGCGGGAAATACGAAATACAACTGGCCGGGACACTTAGGAGATCTCGTTGTAGTATTAACAAACAATGAACTTTTTAACAATGAATTAATTGCCTATTTGGCATTACAACCGTAGAATATCATTAAAACATAAATAAGCATACTAATCAATGTTTCTTAAAATAAATATGGAGTTATTTTTTGGTTTGTTTTCGGGTTTTCTTTGTATACAGGGTGTTTCGGGAGGAAAGGGAAATATTTTGGGAACATGTTCAGAAGGTCAAAATAAGAGAAATTAACCCATATGTTTTAATCCGATTCTTAACCGTCTCGGAAATAATCGGTTCTAAAGTTTTTTTTGTAAAGTTTTGGAGTAATTAAGAAGTTTTGTATTTCTAACTCCAGTTTGTAGGTATTTCATTTCTTGTCAATACCTAATTTAATTGACAAGCATGGTTGTCAGTTTGATTTATTCGGAGCGTTTCGACTCGAAAAAAGAAAAGGTTCCATACGTAATGCCTCACAAATTCACCCATAGGGAGTATGCTGACATGATATTCGTGTATGGTTTCTGTAATTGTAGCGCATTACGGGCTGTTGATGAATACCGACGTTGTTTTCCAAATCGAAGAGTTCCTAATCGAAAAGTGTTTCAAAAAGTTTTTGCAAATGCTCAGGAACCAGGAATGTTTCCAAGCGTAAGGATTGATTCTGAACGAGCGGCGGGTCTAAATGTGGAAAATGAAGAGAATGTTCTGGATATGGCTGAAGAGAACCCAGGTGTTGCGGATTACGAAAGAACTTCGATTAGAATCACATGTGGGCGTTTGGAAGACACTTAGAAAAAACGGTTTAAAGCCTTTCCATGTTCAACCGGTCCAACATCTTCAAGAAGGTGATTAAGGCTTAAGGGTTCAATTTTGTGAGTAGATCCAACAAAATCGAGGCCTACATAAATACATTTTATTTAGCGATGAAGCTCAGTTCACCCGCGATAGAATCAATAACTGTCACAATGAACATCGGTGGTCAGATGAAAATCTTCATGCCACGTTTGAACGAAACTTTCAACAGTGTGGAATGCTCAACGACCAGTTGTTTGGTCCTTTTGTATTGAATGAGCGTCTTACTGGAGATGGATATTTACGGATTTTGGAAGACCATTTAACACACATGTTGGATGATGTTCCGCTAATTGTTCGACACCGAATGTTCTTTCAGCACGATGGAGCCCCACCTCATTTTCGTCGCCGGGTGCGTAATTTCTTGAATAATCGTTTTCCTGATCGTTGGATTGGCAGAGGAGGACCTCAAGCTTGGCCACCGAGGTCACCAGACCTAAACCCACTGGATTATTGCCTCTGGGGGGTGGATGAAATCAATAGTATACGAAACACGAGTAGAAACCGTGGAAGGACTCCACAGTCGAATTTTTAACGCTGCAAATATCATTATGAACAATCCCCAAGCAATTAATTTTAACAAACGTGGTGCAGCTCGTATTGAAATTGGTGGGGGTATTTTCGAAAACATTCTAAATTAGTGGAATTTTGTTGTTTTACTAGTATCTATTGGTGTTGCTTTTGAAATAAAAAATAGTTACAAAAAAAACTTTAGAACCGATTATTTCAAAGACGGTTAAGAATCGGATTAAAACATATAGGTTAATTTCTCTTATTTTGACCTTTTGAACATGTTCCCAAAATATTTCCCTTTCCTCCCGAAACACCCTGTATAGCGTAAAACCGAGATCGTTCTAAAAAATCTTCAGAAAATGGAAAACTCTCCTCGAAAAAAAAGTTGTTTTTAAATTAAGTATAACGAGACTTCGTCAAAATTTCTGTCAAGTGAATTCACACCCTGCCGCATTGATCATTGTAGTATTTACTATAAATTATTGACCAAATTTAGGGGTGTATTTTGAGCTTGTTCGTGGGGCGTGGTTCATAAAACTTTTCAAATTTCAGTGTGTAAATTATAAAATAATGATGAAAAAGAAGGAAAAAATGACAAGCTTTGTCGTCAATAACGACATTGAGAAAAAAATCATCAATATTTATTTAGATAAATTCAGTGAATATGTGATGCCATACATAATATAAAATAAAATTGCAAGAGTATCACCCATATTAATATACTTACAGCCATAAGGATTCGTACTTTTAAACTGCACATCTATTGGAAAATTTAAAACAACTTTATCATTGTTATTTACAACATTTGCAACCTGCGACAGGCCGGCTTCCAGTCCGCCAATGATTTTCCAGTCCGGTCCTGAGTGAAACTCATATTTGCAGTGGTAAGATGATCCAGCAGAGGACATGACCTCAATAAATTCGATTTGTCCCGAGATAGAGAGTAAAAATGTACCATCTGACATTTTGCGATGGTTCTTGTGTGTTGACTCTGCGATTTCCGTAATAAAATAGCCTTTTGTTTGTATTCAAAGGACCCTATGTAAAATCGAGGACACAGCTCAATATTGATTTTTACCGTAAGCAACCCACAATACATAAATAGTTCATTTACATACAGGGTGACAATTTAAAAACTTGAAATGGCCTTATATTAGAAACGAAAAACTGAAGGAAAAAAACGCAAAAAACAGTTTCTATAAAACGAAGGGGGAACAAAAACAAGCGTATTAGCCCACCCCTATCTGCAACCCCTTGGACAGGGTGAGATAAACCCTTAAAATCTTAAATAGAAAGGGGGTCGAGTGATACATCATTTTGAAGCTCTTGAAAATGCTTTCCAATGGTACCATAGAAAGGTACATTTCAGGAAATTCTTCTCTGTTTATTAAGGAAAACAATAAATGAAAAGACAATTTTGAAATTTTTTATTATTAGTTAATTAAATGTTCAAAATGATTGCTACCAATATCCTGGCATATTAAGAGATATCTCCTAAGAATTCTAAACAGTTTAAGCCTCGGTATTTCGTATTGGTTTATTTGCTATTTTTTTTTTGTCGAAAAAAAAAAATTGTTTATAAATATTCGCATTTTATTATCACAGAATTTACCTTAAAGGTAACTTCTACTAGTATTATTATTTTAAGAACAGTTAACTTTCGGTTCAGTTTAAACGAAGAGCAGCACTTCTTATCTTTAATAATAGTGTACAGCACAGCTGAACGGGTAGAAATTATTTTCATTTATGGTTCCCAGGATCAATGTTTTTAAGAACAGCTCAACGTTTTAACGAAAGGCATCCAGGTCAAAATGTAAGCCCGGAGTATGTTCGCCAACTAGTAGCCAAATTTAAAGAAACTGGTTCTGTCGCGAATATAAAGAGAAATCAACCGAGACTAGCCGACGAAGCAGCGCAAATTGAAATTCTGGGGCAGTTTGCAATGAATTCAACTTTATCAACTCGTCAAGAAGCTGTAGCAACTGGATTATCTCGTGAATCAATAAGAAAGGTACTTAAAATTCATAAGTTTTATCCCTATAAACTGCACATACTGCAAGAACTTGGTGACGACGACCCTGACAGAAGAATACAGTTTTGTGAAATAATGACAGATAGAATTACGGCAGAACCTCGACTAGTTAAAAATATTTGCTTCAGTGATGAGTGTACCTTTTATTTAAATGGGCATATTAATAAGCAAAACTGTCGTTACTGGAATGACGAGAACCCCCACGTATTTAGAGAAGGGCATACCCAGTACCCCCAGAAAATTAATGTTTGGGCTGGTATATTGGGAGTATTGGGAGATGGTATTATCGGCCCAATATTTATACAAGGAAATTTAAATGGCGACAGGTATGCTGCTACAGAGGTCTATCGAACCACTAATAGTGCGAGAATTAGAAAATCAGAGGGACATACTCGGAAATTTATCTTTAGAAGAACGCTTACTACATTTCCAACAGGATGGAGCACCTCCGCATTATGTAGTTCCCGTTAGTCAGTGGTTGGATGATAATTATCCCAACCAGTGGATTGGAAGAAGAGGTCCTGTTGAATGGCCACCTAGATCTCCGGACCTAACACCTCTTGACTTCTTTTTGTGGGGTCACCTAAAATCTGTGGTTTTTAAAACGCAACCTGAGTCACTAGAGCAACTTCAGCATAGAATAGTTCAGGAATGCCGTGCTATATCCAGAGAAACCTTTGCAAATGTACGTGAAGAATTTGAAAGTAGGCTTTATTATTGTCTTAAAAACAACGGAAATCATTTAATTAACTAATAATAAAAGATTTCAAAATTGTCTTTTCATTTATTGTTTTCCTTAATAAACAGAGAAGAATTTCCTGAAATGTACCTGTAAGAAAACACCGAATTTTACAAAAAATATGTATTTTTCACCAGTTAATTACAAAAAACACGTCGAGGAAAGCGACATGCACTCCGAGTGACAAGCGGAGCATAAGTGTGCCTCCTTAAAATAATCTGTCTATAATACTCCCAAAGTCGACTAAATATATTTTCTAAGAACTATGTTGTTCTTGCCTAATAGCCGTCGTAGGTCGTAAATATATTTCTTTATCGGCTATAACTAATTTCTAACACATGGGACCGTATACAAGTGCGTTTTGTTATGGTAGTTCCGTCCAGCTTAAGGGTGGAGACTCACAGCTTAAGGGTGGAGTATGCTGACACGGCCAACCTGACACATAATTCGCTCTCGAATTAGCAGTTAACAGCTAAAATCTGAAACAACATAAAAGGCGACACAGATTCGGTTTTGGTTGGTCATTAAGTAAACGTAGACGTGTGAGCTGATCGTGAACAACATAACTAAATATATTTTTATATATCATCCTAGGAATCACAGTTTATCATAGTAGAATTTGAAGTATCGAAAGTATCTCATCGTAGAATTAAAAGTATATCCTCGTAGAATTTAAAGTATGTCATCGTAGAATGTAAAGTATATCATCGTAGAATTTAAAATATATCATCGTAGAAAGTAAAGTATATCATCGTAGAAGTAAAAGTATGTCATCGTAGCAATAAAAGTATATCATTGTAGAATTTAAAGTATATCATCGTAGAAGTAAAAGTATATCATCGTAGAAGTAAAAGTATATCATCGTAGAAGTAAAAGTATATCATCGTAGAATTTAAAGTATGTCATCGTAGAAGTAAAAGTATATCATCGTAGAAGTAAAAGTATATCATCGTAGAAGTAAAATTATATCATCGTAGAATTTAAAGTATATCATCGTAGAAGTAAAAGTATATCATCGTAGAAGTAAAAGTATATCATCGTAGAAGTAAAAGTATATCATCGTAGAATTTAAAGTATGTCATCGTAGAAGTAAAAGCATATCATCGTAGAAGTAAAAGTATATCATCGTAGAATTCAAAGTATATCATCGTAGAAGTAAAAGTATATCATCGTAGAAGTAAAAGTATATCATCGTAGAATTTAAAGTATATCATCGTAGAATTTAAAGTTAAACATGGTTTCTAACAAACTCTTTACTACATTTTACAAATCGTTAACATAATAAAATGAGAACAATAGTCATTATAAGACAATCATTTAGCGTTGCTCACCATTAGCTCACATTTTCATATATTTTTTTTATAATATTCACATACTCCGAAGGATCAGATAATTCTCCGGGCCATATACGAAGCATAAATCTTTGGCAACGATGCTCTTACGATTCGTTGACAAATTTTTGACCTCAAATTTATCGTTTTCCAACACATTAACGATCTCGACGGACCTTCATACTTAGCTAAGAGGCTACTGCCCGATGGAATACCAGATCGCCAATATTTAAAACTTTATTGGATCTACGTGTCTTATCAAACAAAACTTTCGCATCGTCGGCCTGTTTCCTTTAAGATATATCTCGGTTTGATAGACTCGTCAGTTTCCTAATATCAGGCACATTGCCTTCGACACCAGTCAATAATAAAATCGGAGAAAACTCTGTAGTTTTTTGAATTGTCGTAGAAAGCGTGGTTTGGGTTTTACTAATTGAATGTAACCTGTCCACTTTGTCGTCGATTTCGGTGCGTAACAAATTCAAAACAATTTTTATTATCTTTCCACCTGACCGTTATATCGAGGGACGCCGCTGTCGTAAATAAGCAATTTTGTAATGCCGAACAACGTCAGATGCATTTTAAGAGCGTCGCACGAAAGTGTTTTTAAGGGCATCAGAAACAAAACCTTCCTAAAAGCATCTAGGTACTAATAGCGACAAGTGTTTAAAACTATCGACGGATACTGGAAATGGACCCACACACGCCGCGTGAACTACCTGAAAAGGGATCGGCTTTCTGTCGATGTGATTTAATCGTCTCTGTTTACCAATTCCACTTGAAATAATGGCAACAATACTTTTTAACAAACCTGGCCATTTTGTGGAACCAAAAATAATGGTTTATTTTGGAAAGCGTTTCGTTTGGCACCACGTGACATTGTTCATTGTGAAATAACCGTAATAACCCTAAACGACTATCCTTAGGTATAAAAACCCTATAAATCTGTGGGTTCTGACCTGAATCTATTTTCCGGAGTAGGCTATCAATTTGACAGAAATATTGAGCAGTTTACTGACCCTCTTAGAGCTTTTGTTTTATTTCCGATGTCTCGCGGTATTTTTTTTCGTAACTTCTTTAACTGAAATAACGCTCATCACTAATTTCGCCGGTTTCAGGTTCAACATCAAGCGTAGGATTTCTGCTAAAATATGTACCCTTCGGGTAGTCGAAGTCAAAATTAAATTATTGTAAATAAAGCTACAGCCTGACAATCATGCGAATTTCTTATGCTGTGACAACTTTAAAGAATTATAGTCGGTGCCCACCTTAAATTGCACGCCGAATAGATAGACACAAAAATGCTTAATCGCATAAAAATACAGCAACAGTTTTTAACTCGTACGAGTGGTATTTAGACTCTTCCGGTGTGGTCCCAAAAGCTAGAAGTTGACTTAAAAATACACAAACATAATTTTTTAACAAATTTCTTGTGTCGTCGCCCCATTATAGCGTCGGCGTTATTATAGTGTTAACAACTATAAAGAAGCAAATGTCAAAAGCGGTGCTATTACATTCAATTCCAAAATTAATTACTTGCTAAGACGTTATAATTAATTAAAATAATGAATGCAGGCTCAAAGTACTACTCTTTTTTTTAGCAACTTTTTTGGACAACAGACTGCACTCCGCTGAGAATCTATCAAACAGACTGACTTTCATACTTATTACAAAAAAAGTCGACAATTTCCGACGTCCGTTGGTCAAAAGAGTAAGGAGTTAACTGACCGACTCTATATTGCTGTTAAACGTTGCATGGATATCAGCGATATCACCAATAACAATTTTCAAAATTTGTGTGGTGTACAAGTCAAAATTTAACGAATATTTCTCTCTGGCATACTCACAATAGAATTTTGCCTCCCTACTAGTGTATTGGCTAGCGTTGCGAAGTTTCTCACTCAAATTTCGTTTGGCAGGATAAAGGCTGGATAACTCGTTACGAACTCCTTCCAAGATTTTTCCAAAAATTTCCACATTGAAAAGCATTCCTCGGCTTCTCCGGTGAGTCCGGTAGCACTCCTCAGTAGCAGTTCGTGGGTTGACCATTTAGAAGTCTCTCCTAATTTTTCCATTTCGTCACACCACTTAGTCGCACCATCGTCATCCCGATTCGGTTCGAAAATTGGTACTCCAAAGTTGTTGATATAGTTGATCGCACACTTACGTCTCTTAATTCGTTAATAGAATCGGTTAAAATTTTCGCAAACTCTTCCATTATGACGCGACTCACGAAAATTAATAAATTCACTACAGTTGGATGACCGCTGGTAAAACACGCCGTGGAAAAACGCGAATTCTATCCCACTTCTGATGTAAGAAAACACCGAATTTTACAAAAAATATGTATTTTTCACCAGTTAATTACAAAAAACACGTCGAGGAAAGCGACATGCACTCCGAGTGACAAGCGGAGCATAAGTGTGCCTCCTTAAAATAATCTGTCTATAATACTCCCAAAGTCGACTAAATATATTTTCTAAGAACTATGTTGTTCTTGCCTAATAGCCGTCGTAGGTCGTAAATATATTTCTTTATCGGCTATAACTAATTTCTAACACATGGGACCGTATACAAGTGCGTTTTGTTATGGTAGTTCCGTCCAGCTTAAGGGTGGAGACTCACAGCTTAAGGGTGGAGTATGCTGACATACCTTTCTATGGTACCATTGGAAAGCATTTTTCAAGAGCTTCAAAATGATGTATCACTCGACCCCCTTTCTATTTAAGATTTTAAGGGGTTATCTCACCCTGTCCAAGGGGTTGCAGATAGGGATGGGCTAATACGCTTGTTTTTGTTCCCCCTTCGTTTTATAGAAACTGTTTTTTGCGTTTTTTTCTTCAGTTTTTCGTTTCTAATATATGGCCATTTCAAGTTTTTAAATTATCACCCTGTATAGGAACAGTGTGACCGTTTCTAAAATATCCAAAAGAAAAATCCACTTCTAGATCAGTAAAATTAATGGTTAATTTTCTCGTCGATGTTTCTGAAACTTTTGTTAAACAAAGAAATATTTAGCTCGGAAAAATATATTTTTATTCGGAAAATATAACCAGATACTTACTTAATTTGGCTAAGGGCGGTCTTGCCTAAAGAAAACCAAATACGCTAGTTTCCTTTTTTTTTTTTAAAGAAATCCGAATAACTTTCGAAAAATCAGAAATCAAACTGCAGTTTTCATGCAACATCGCCCCTTGCCGTATTATCGGTAATTTGGAATGCACTATTATAGTGGTGTATTACATGATAATGGGTCAAAATCTTTTTACAGGCAACTTTCAGTAAATCGGATTTTAAAAATAAATAATCTCAAAAACACCCGTTAATTTTTTTATAGGTTTCTTATAGTATCTAACTAGAGGAATTATATATATCCGCGCAAAAGATCATCGTCACAGTCTGCATCAATGTTTTAATAATTTAACGCCCGTCACAAGTCTAATTTTACTCTTCTGACTCATATAACGCCAATATTTGGAACTGAGTTATTTTAATCAGTCACTATAACCATTTTCCAATTATTTATAACAGCCCTGTCTTATATTGCAGCTATTTCTTAAACTTTTTTAGGCTTAAATGAGTATCTGTACTCAAGAGAATGACTTCGTGTAGTATTTTTCCCTTAATTAAGACTACTAGGTCCGAGTTAACCCTGTGACCGGCGATACAACATAAAAACACACGCCTGGTAAAAAGTAGGCAATGCTCTAGTTTATACATAAATAAACATAATAAGGAACTTACCTAAATATGAGCACGCTTTACACAAATTCAAACACATGCCGTCATATATGTAAAACTATTAGGCCGACCTCTAGTGGCGTTATTTATAAGCAATTTCTGCCGTGACCGGCGATACATGAAGCTGCGGGGACGGAACTTCTGGTTAATAATTACGTTAGAGAAGCTAAACTGTTGATCTTTGACCATTATTTTTTCAATACAAATTGTATTACGAGTGTAAATTATTTATATATAAAAGTAACTTTATTAAAATGACGTGAAATATAAAAGGGTAAAGTAAGAAATTATTGACTGGGGACAAGTGACCGACGATACATTTTTAAATTCAAATTTGAATACTGTAGCTATAATCTAAAAAAATACTTTTACAATTGCTTCCTAATGCAGGAAGTAACATATATTACGCAAATTATAATCGTTTCTACAGGCAACTAGTTTATTTTGGTAAGTTATATGCTAAAGACTGAAAGTTGTCTTAAAAAAATGTTTACCTTAATACCAATTTATTCGTTTTTTTAATAAGGTAAATCACCCAATTATTGTCATTCAATCAAAAATCGACATGTTTTATAACGTGCCATAATTTAAGAAATCTTCATATATGCCTTAAAAATTAAATGCACCAACCCTTGGGACTGCAATCTGGCAACCTCGTCCATGTCCATATTTTTTAACAATATAGCTGAATGACTGTTAAGACTGTTTTTGAAGCTTAATTCATTAAGTGATATGAATGATGAAGTCCTCCAGATGAAAGAATTGTTAAATAATTAAGTTCGAGGAGTACTAAGTTTAACCACATATGGATGGGCGGCAGTGGTTCGTCGTGTATCGGAATTAAGAGGGCAAGGTCAGCCGAGCACTTTCCATGAAAATATCTGTAAACGAGGGTCAAATCCCCAACCTGTCTTCGATGTTCTAGGCTGTCGAGGTTCTTCGTCAGCTCGTGGTCTCCAATCAGACGAATGGCCCTCCTTTCGATGGAATCCAGTAGCCGAGGCGTATGTTTGGGTGCAGAGCTCCAGACATACTTAAAATGGTAAAATCAAAATTTCGCTATCTTAAGAGATACGGGGGATAAACAAAAAATTGACAATTTCAAAATTACCTTATATTTTCTTAGTTAAAGGAGATACAGAAAAATGTTTTATACAGAAGTTTCTTTATATTGATTGTTGAATAATCTGCCGTTTTCAGAATAAGTATACGGGGCAGGTAAAAAAGTTATCGGGTCTAACCTCATTTTTTAAAATGGAACACTCTGTATATTTTAATCTAAAAAGATACTATTTTCAATTATCCTTTCAAATATATAACACACCATGGATGATATTGGTTTTCTAGGCGATTTATTAAACTTTATTACTTTAAACCACAGTAGACCATGAAACAAAAGCTAATATCGTAGAACCGACTATGGTGACTATTAACATTTAACGTCAATTTCATTTTCACATATTCATTTGCGGAAATGACCATTTTGAAAAATTTGATATGATATCAGTTTATATTGAAAGTGGAAAAAACGAAGAAATGGCGCAAAATGTATATTTTGTTCGGTATCCGGAAAGACGGTAACCATAAGGGCATATTCCGAACATTTGCGATGATTCCCGTTATTTTTTACCTTAATCTGAATCTTTTATTTCGTTGCAAAGTAATAAAGTTTAAATAAATCGCCTAGGAAACCAATATCATCATTCCAATCATATCATGTGTTATATTTTTGAAAGGAGAATTTAAAATAGTATCTTTTTAGATTAAAATACAAAGGGTGTTCCATTTGAAAAAATTAGGTTAAGTCCGATAACTTTTTTACCTGACCCCGTATACTTATTCTGAAAACGGCAGATTATTCAAAAATCATTATAAATAAACTTTTTTCATACGATTATCTGTCAATCCAATTTGGTTACAAAACATTACATAGATGTCTCCCTATGGTTGCAAATCATAGTATTTATCTTTTGGCGTACACATTCCGATCGTGTGTAAAAATCTAGTTCTCTCTCGCTCTCTCGCGCGCGTTACGAAGCGTCGGTTCCACCTACGGGCCAGACATCGCCCCATCTCAAGAGTAACCGGACCTCTCTCTCACGAGCACGCCGGCGATGAATCGCCAGTTGAATTTATTAGTATTTTGCGCTTGACTTCTTTAGCATTTGACCGCAGCGTTGCCAGGTCTAGTGAAATTTCACTGACATGTGTAATCTTTATCAAAATGACCTTTCCTAGTGTTTTTTTTTCAGTTTCAGCGTCTTCGCGGGTTCGCTCTAAAGAATAACTTTTTTCGAAAAATTAACAATAAAAAGTTTCCCATATGGCGGCAACTTAAGTAGACACACTGTATATACTTTTTAAAATACTATATTTTGTTATCATCATTTATGTTAGAAATAAAATACTATGTTATAAGAGTTATTATTAATTAACGAACTCCCCCTATTTTTAAAAAAATTTTAACCTAGTGAATTTTTAAAGCGCGATCTAGGGATTTTTCAAATTTTAACCTGGCAACACTGATTTGACCAGTGTTCGTAGTTATTACTTGTGTTCAGGGCCGACTGTTCACAAATCTTATAATGTAGATGTGATATTTTATATCTATTAATTTTTATGTCATACCAGTACATTATTGTGCTTTTATACCTAAGATACCATCTGCATAATGGATTACTTTATGTCCGTGCAGGCATAAAGTACACATTGTGGCCGGCGCTAGCATTAAGACGCAAAAACAGTTTTCAATTAACTTATTCTTTATTAACAAAATATAAATCTACGTTTATATATTATTTGGTTGTATTTACATAGAACTGGCAATTCTGGAAGGTTCCGCTGATAGCTAAATTTCCTGCAGCAAAGGTTGACTCATGATTCATTGTCTGGGTTTCTAGTTTCTGCATGGAAATGCGAGATCCAGATGGTACGCCTGCCAACATCCTTGAAACCTCATTTTTTTGAAGATATGCTATCCTCTAAATATCCTTCAGTAACTATGGTACTCTTCCATCGTATGAGTTTCTGGATTTTCTCGGTAACAGGTTTTGCGTTGCCTTTTCAGCCTTTTTTCAATTATACAAATAAATATTTTATTAAAAACTAAACACCCACCAAATCATCAATAAATAAAATCTTTCAACAATAACAGCTAATAAACATTTTTAATTAATAAGAAAAAACACTAAAATTTTACCTAGCTTTAACAGGTCTTAGGAACTTTCACTTATCACATCACTTTGTTATCAGGAACTTACGTGATTTTAAAATTTCGAAAAAAATCCATTATTTCATTTCGTCGTCGACCTGTTACTGGACTGAATTGGAGCAAGTTTCCTGGATAGTGTTTTCAACGAATTTAAATGCCAAAAATGTCTTGGCATAACCACATTGTGGCAATCGCAAAGATAGCTTCTCAGAAGCTTGGGGTACTCTTCTGAACCAGAAAGTTGTACACACCTCTACAACTTTTAACACTATACAAAGCCCAGATTCGACCATCACTAGAATACTGCTCTCATGTCTGGAGCTCTGCACCCAAACATACTCTTCGACTACTGGATTCCACCGAAAGGAGGGCTATTCGTCTAATCCGAGACCACGAGCTGACGAAGAAGCTCGACAGCCTAGATTCTAGGCTGTCTAGAACATCGAAGACAGGTTGGGGATTTGACTCTCTTTTACAGATATTTTCATGGAAGGTGCTCGTCTGACCTTGCCCTCTTAATTCCGCCCAGAACGACGAATAGCAGAAATACACGACGAACCACTGCCGCCCATCCATATGTGGTTAAGCTTAGTACTCCTCGAACTTCATTATTTAAGAATTCTTTCATCTGGAGGACTTCATCCTTGTGGAACGACCTTCCCGAGGTCGTTTTTCCCAACGAATATAACCTCCAACGATTCAAAACCAACGTGAATCGCTTTTTGCGCACACGCACCACTCCCAGAGTGCCCTAAAGGATTTTTCCTATAGTGCTTGTGTTTGATCATCTATAATCTATTACAGTGTGACCCGTTTATTAAAAGCGGGCATTACAATTGTGAAGTTCTCGTGAATTTATTCATGTAGTAACTTCAAGGCCACCCACAAACACGCTAACTTTGATGTCTGATTAATGAATTTATTCACGACTGATTTCATAAAATTACAAAAAAAAACTCCTCAATGCGGTTCTGTCTAAAGTCTAAAGGATGACCACTCCGGCCCTGCCCATCTTTAATTATTATCAATGAAATTTATCAATGAATAAAGTTATCAAGCACCCTCTGGTGGCAAACCCATTGAACTAAGTTGACAGACCTATCAAATTTATTGATTTTATTCAATTGACAACAGCCCGGTGAGACTGCTTATGGGGGAGGTCGAAACACGTAAGAAGGCCTTGGAAGTGATGCTAAGCCTACTCTGCTCCATACGCTCACATGTAACCTACTTTTATCTATCTGTTTCACTCTATCATTTAAGCGTCAATATCAGACTTACGTAGAGTTAATATAAAGGTTAATATGGAAAGCCCAAAAGTGAGTGTTTATGTAGGCGACTTGATCCTGGTGATATTTGTCTCACTTTACTGAATTAGGGAAGGTTGCTGCAGACAGAGACAGGCATAGAATGCGAACAGCACGAATTGTTAAATAGTTTAACAAGCTAACTTCCTTCGTCTGGAGGGCATGGAAATCAAGCAACATCTGATATGATTTAAAATGGTGGAGAAGTGGAGAAGACGCATCTTTAAATTTTAAAATAATTTTTAATATTCTAATCTTTCACGAAAAACGTCGTTTCCTTTTTGGTGCAAGTGAGTAATTTGTAATTGAAACATTCATTTAGTCATCTTTACTGAGAGTAAGCTTCAATAATAATTTCTTTTCCTAAATCCTATGGGGCCCAAAAATATGCTTGGACTTGAAGCTTGAAATATTTGCTAGGACCTAGAGCCCACTTGAAGATGGTAAAATATTTTATGTAAATTATGATTTACTTCCTATTTTTTAATAAAACTACTTACAAGCGTATTTCTGAAGTTTAATTTCTCATTTGTAGTTACGTTACTAGTTCAATAAATTATATAAGAGTGTGTAAGGATTATTTTAAAGTGATATTTACAGCTTAAAACATGTCAGAATCCTAATATTTGATTTTCACTACTTAAGTAAATCAAATAAAAGGGGTTGAATGTTTTTTGTTGGTTAAATGTCACTTTAAAATATTGACAGTAATAAAAATTTTGACAAAAGTGACATTTGAAAAGCACGTGCGTTTGTCAGCTGATTCCAGACGGAATGGATGCCTGGTTTGTTCGTTTGTTCATACTTGTTTCGATGTGTTAACACGGCTGTTTGTCTTCTTCCTGTTTATAAGTATTCGTTGATTGACAATTCAGAGCAGTTCGATCATATGGTTACATCATGTTTTTGCATATGAAGAAAAAGGATAGGAATATAATCAGACCTGGTAGAGCTAACAAAAAATTAATATCGTGTTGGGCTCATGATCTGAGTTTTGTGATTTTCCGTGTTTTGTACAATTTCGGTACGTAGAATAATAAAAACCAACGCCTGCTTTCCAAAAATTTTAGCATAGAAGACATGTGAATTGACTAGAGAACCAGAGTAGCTATTGAAAGAATGTTATTTTTACTTCATTTCCGAGAACCGACGTGTTACATTCACAGTGAATTTTACATTCACGCGTGAAATTTTGAAGGTATTAAATAATATAAAATAAACTGTTTTCTGTGTGAAAACAACACCAAATATGAGGTGTTCTCGTTCGTTAATGCTTCTCTGAACTGCCAGTCCAATATTGGTTACTAAATCTTGTTTTCAATTAAATTGTATGTTCCGAAAGAGATGCATGTTTTACCTTCATATATAGGTGTATTTTCGGCTTGGTTGACCTTGGTATATAATACCTTTTAAGAAAATATAGGGTAATTTTGAAATTGTAAATTTTTTCCCCCGTATCTCTTAAGAGAGCGAAAATTTTCAAATTTTGATTTTACCATTTTAAGTTTGACCCAAAAAGAGCACATGACACCTACATCACCTAACAATTACGGACATACCTTATAAAAGTTTCAAAAATGTGACACCCTGTACCACACATTATCATTTAATTACGTTTAGAGACTTTTTAATCATCTTCATGAAACTTTCAGGATACGGACCTGTATTTTCCATGATTTTGTTAAAACAGTTCAATGCAGTAGGTACTAAAATGAATACAGGATACTTCACAACAAAATAATTGACATGTCTTTTTAATATTATTTACTGTAAGCGAGATTTTAAGGGTGCGAGATATTCAAATTGACAATCTAACCTTTAACTTTTTAGCCTGTAATGATCTATTACTTATGGGCACCACCTGTCAATGAATAATGATTATAATAATTTCCCAAAAATTGCATGACGATTATTTTAATGTATGGTCATAGAAAAACCATTATGCAATGCAATCCCAAATAGCACAAAGACGTCTTAAAGATGTTGGCGAAAGATGTTTGGGACGTCTTTAAAACATCGGCTAATATCCTAAATACATCTTAAAGGCGTCTTAAAGACGTACATTGTTACAAAATTGTACGTCTTTAAAACATCGTTTTACGGCATCTTAAAGACGTTCCCTTACGTCGTGTTTTCGGCATTATAGGTAGGGTATACAGGTTGTGAATTTCTCCGAAACTTAAAAAAATTGCAGTTCTTGGCGATCTCACTATATTTTTATTTTTATTTATTCCATTTTTTGTTTACATGAGTATATTATTTAAATCGGGGTTAGCCCGTCGTAACCATGCCTGAATGGACACTTCAGTTTCCTTCTGGCTTGATATTAGCTACCTCAGCAGACCCTAAAAGTAAACGTTCACATTATTATAAATCGTACATCTTACAAAAGATTTAGCTGGTACATCACAAATAAAACCCTTAATTCTCACGTCATACAAATGATTAACATAAAAACCATTATTTATTACACTTTTTCTGATTGTGTTGGTCAGGAATGCTAACTTCTACCGTTACTTCTTCATCAGAGGACACCGAGGGGGACATCACAACCTCCTCGAAGGCTGCTGAGCCCTCTTAGCCCGCATATAATATTTATGGATGTCCCTTACACTCATGTTTACTATAGCAAGTGTAGTAATTAATAAAAATTAACTTACCTGGATCTTTGTCAATTATAAGCGCCAAAGAAAATATAATAAACTCGATCAATCACAAGAGTTGTTTCTCGCCGAAAGCCAATTCGCTAATGACGTTTACGTCATTTTAATGAATAAGCACTGCACCGTAATCCAGCATTGTCACATTTACGTAGTTCTTTATCAACATATAAAGATCGGAGTACTGCTGTTATTTGTATATTTTTTACTTCCAAATAAATAATAAATATTTTATTTTTTAGAGAATTGATATAAACAAAAAATGTATAGTTCCCTTATATATAATATAACCAACTCTAGTTAGTACATCTGACAATACCGGTTTTTGTTGCGGCCTGTATAATAAATGTTTTATGAAACCCTTTTTATATTTATTGCAAGACAGGACAATAATGTAGAAAAAAGTACAAAACGATGGCCTCGCAAAAACACAAATTATATTAAATTTATGCTTAATAATTAAAGTTATATTTTTTATGAAAAAAACATAGGTTCTATCGTCGTCCACTTTTTGACATCGTAAAGAGGTCTAAACTAAGACGTCTTAAAGACGCCGATGTAGTGACATCTTTAAAATGTGTTTTTTACGTCCAAAGCACGCCGAAGACGTTCAGGCTAAAGATAGGCATAATATGGACGTCTTTAAAACGTAGTGTGCTATCTGAGATATCACTTAAATCGGGTGAATTTCTAATAGAAAACAAACCCTAAAGAAATTTTCATAAAACTTTTGTATTACATAAAACGTACTATACAATGAAAATGCTTAAAATCTTAAATACTATAAAAAAAATAAATACACAGTGACATTATCATACAAAAGCAGAGAGTAATGTACACAAAATTAAAGCTTATTCCAAAAAAACTAAAATAAAATCAACTTAATCATCAACTATACAAAAATACTATTTTAAAACATCGATGTAAAAAAATACAGGACAAACAAAAAAAATTTACCCTAAACATAATAATTTTCTAATGCATGCGCTTATAAAATTTCACCTTATCCACTAAAAGTAACTCTCAAAAATTACCGTCTAGAAACATTGTATTTAATAAAAGATCTTTGTCGGTAAATTATTAATTTATTTGATTTTTAAACGAAATATTTGGTCTAAATGGAATTTAACCATCAACTTTTTTTGAGTGGCCCTGTATTTAACAAGCTAGAAATTAATTTAAGAACGTACAGGTATATAAAGATACATCCAGTAATTAATATTAAATTTAGCATCATACATAATATATACTTTACGAATAATCTCAAATTAACTTTCAATAGTCTGAGACAAGTCTATATTGTAATATATATTCAATGGTTACACTTGGGCGATCAAAGATAAAACTCCAAACATCAGGGGTGGAAATCTGTAATGCAAAATTTCGTTATACCTACTTCTAAAATTCCGCCCCCAAAATGCTCAGAAATAGCTAGTTTTTTCAATTTAGTATCTTCTTTAAATAGTAACTAGTATTCCTAAAAAATATACCATTAAAACAGTTTATGTCGCCCGTAAAAAGACATTTTAGTAAACATTCATTCATTACTCGCAGACGTCAAGCATCAAATCATATTCTTTGGCAGTTATTCATCATTATATTTTCGACAAACTGTACAGATTTTAACAGGGTGTTTCAATAAACTCACTCCCTATTTATTTTACAACAAAATGTAGATTATTTCGCAGCAGCAGAAAGATAACTATTACGTGATATTTTAAAATGTACATTGTCCCATATTATACAACAGTTTAAATGAAGTATTAACATACAATAGAGGGTGGTACTGAATGGTATGTATTTATTTTAGAGGGTGATTCCTGGATCAATTTTAAGTCGAAAAATGCATATACACATATGTCCCAGAATGATTTGTTTTCTACATACAGGTTGTTAACATTTTTATTCTTTAGGTTTTTATAAAAAATTTCGAAAACAGAGATATTACACTAAATTCTGATATAGATTATTATGATATAAAATCACACATTATGACCCCCCAAAAATGGTTTTGGGATGTAACGATATTAAAAATCAATCGATACGTGGACATAGATCTTAAAATTAATTCTACAGAATCGTTTAAATAAAATCAAGTTAGCATTGATATCCATTGGTATAAATATATACGGCGTTGAAAAAAAGGAATAACTCCAGTGCATCGCATTGCAGCGGAAAATGTCTGGGGAAAAAGTTGTTTGGTTTTAAAGTAGGAATAGTTTGCAATTTAAACCACCCCCACCCCCTCAACCCCGGGCGCGGGTAGGTGTAAGTTAAGATTTTCAAGGAACCCCATAATTTTTATTGGCGTATTGTGCTCTCCGACCAAAAATAAACATATTTTGTCCGAATTTTTTTTTTATTTGGGCCCAGCCTTCACCAATAATCACGGGCATTTTTAGTACAAGACAGAGAAAAAGAGTATTTCCGGGATAAAATTTGATTTTCGCACGGTTTTGATTTTTGTCTTTCTCATGGTGATTATTGGTGAAGGATGGGCCAGAACACGATACGCCAATAAAAATATGGGGTTCCATTTGAAAATCTTAACTTACCCCCACCAGCGCCCGAGGGTTGAGGGGGTGGGGGGTGGTTTAAATTGCAAACTATTCCTCCTTCAAAACCAAACAACTTTTTCCCTAGACATTTTCCGCTGCAATGCGATGCACCGGAGTTATTCCGGGGTACCGACCTTTTTTCCAACACCGTGTATAGTCTTATATCATAATATAATACCAAAATTTAGCGGAATAACTCAAACTGGTTTAAAGCTTTTCTTATATACCAAAAAAAAAAACTTTAGACTCTGTATATCTTAACAAAGGATTTTAGGGCATAGGTGTATATGAACTTTTCGACTTAAAATTGGCCCAGAAATTACCCAATAAATACGTACATATCATAAACACCCTTGATAGTATAAATAATTATCAAAATATCTAGATAATTACACTTTAATTTGAACACCCTGTATATAAAAGAATGCCCCTATATTACAAAAAAATGCGCTATCGATACTGTCTTTTCATTAAATGTATTATATTAAATTATACCAAAACATATTTCATACGTCTATGCGGTATACACCAAAATTTCTAGTTATTCCTTTTGCCTTTGAATTTCAATCGCTGTAAGAAAGACGGATAAAAAGAAACAATTCAGCATGCGTTCGACTCCAGAGTCGACATGACTTCGACGGTCGTTTCGATTTTCAATGTGGGCGTGTCCGAGACAAATCGGAATCATGGTGCAGATTTTTAGAACCGTCCGTTGTTCTTTAGTATTCGAAATTCAAAGCCTTTGCCTACAGTTTAGCCTTATTGAGCAACGTATTATCACCCCAATAAAGCTACTTAAAAAATAGTAGTGATGCCACCGGATACACTATTTCAAAATGCGGATGCAGGAACCAATACCCGGATCCTGTATTTACAACAAAACGTTCTAAAAAGAAAAATTTCCATTTTTATCAAAAAAAGGCAAAAAAAATACTTATCTGCGCCTGCGTCAAGTGTTTAAAGTGAAAGACTATTTTCAGACACCGGTTATGTCTACGAAATAATAGTTATTTATGTATCAAGGGTACTAAATAGATGATTATGCCCCGAGGGCGACAGTTTTACAAAGCCGAGGGCCTCTGGGCATCTTAGTACCCGTGGTGCATACAAACTTTTATGTCATACCAGTTCGTTTTAAATAATAAATATTTTTTTAAAATTTAATTTGATTTATCAATTTTTTATTTTTACCTGCGACATTACCTTGACATTATTATAGCCTGCGTTTTTGTTGCTAGGGAGATAAGAAGTACTCAAATGTTTAATGTGTCAAAGTCAAAAATCAAAAATGGAACAAGGTTTTGAAATTCCCGACGAAATTGAAAAAAGGCTGAAAAGGCAACGCAAAACCTGTTACCTAGAAAATCCAGAGACCCATACGACAAAGATTATGACAAATTTTTGAAGTGGATGTCAGAAAATGCTGTAGAAAACATTAACGAAAGTGTGCTGTTGGGGTACTTTAATGATCTATCTGAAAAATTTTCCCCGAGCTCTCTGTGGGCTAAATATTCGATGAGAAAGAAGACTTTAATGGTAAATAAGAATATTAATATATGTAATTTTCACAAATTATGCCAGTATTTAAAGCAAAGGTCAAAAGGGTACCAACCAAAAAAATCCAGTGTGTTATCTAAAGAAAATGTCCTAAAATTTATTCATGAGGCACCAAATGAGACGTTTTTAATGAACAAGGTCGCATTATTATTTGGTGTATATATGTTAGTCACACATGTAGAAGATAGAAAATCAGTCTTTGTTGTAACGGTGCCAGAAAACAAAACTGACAAAAAATGAGTTTTCACCATTATTGATGAATACGATATGAATAGTTTGAAACTTATAAGAGATTGATTATATGTCTTTGCGGCCACATGGCTGCTCAGAAAAAATACTATTTTTAAGCTACATACGAGGTCGCTGTACTGTACAACCTGTTGGAAAAAACACATTTGGAAAAAATCCCTGTATTATTGCAAAATATTTGGGTTTGAACAACCCCGAAAAGTACACTGGTCATTGTTTACGTCGAAGGTCGGCAACTCTTTTAGCAGAAGCTGGGGCAAGTATGAGTACGCTGAAGCGCCATGGTGGATGGAAGAGTACCACAGTTGCTGAAGGATATTTAGAGGATAGCATATCCTCAAAAAATGAGGTTTCAAGGATGTTGGCAGGCGTACCATCTGGATCTCGCATTTCCTTACAGAAACTAGAGACCCAGACAATGAATCTTGAGTCAACCTTTGCTGCAGGAAATTTAGCTATCAGCGGAACCTTCCAGAATTGACAGTTCTATGTAAATACAACCAAATAATATATAAACGTAAACTTATATTTTGTTAATAAAGAATAAGTTAATCGAAAACTGTTTTTTGCGTCTTATATGCCAGCGCGGGCCATAATGTGTACTTTATGCCCGCACGGGCATAAAGTAATCCATTATGTGATGGTATCTAAGGCATAAAAACACAATAATGCACTGGTATGACATAAAAAAATAAATAGACCCTCTGCAAGCAACGGGGAAAAATTAATTGGTCTATCTATATCATAATTTTCCCATTATTAATTACAAATATTAATTTGTTATATATTATTTATTAATTAGGTCATTTGTTCCAGAGTTTGTCTTCTCTTCATTAAATAAAACAACTCTGTTCATAATTTCTACAACACATTTTTTAAAGTTCAGACCCGGCCGGATCCGGTACAAAATTCGCCCGAACCGGATATTTAAAAAATCCGACGGCATCACTAAAAAATAGTTTCCGAGGTGATATATCTATATATGAATGTAAGTTTTTCTCAAAAGGTATTTTTGTTCCCTTTATGTGACATTAAGAATCCTCAAAACAGGATTCAAAATACAAAAATCTCTAGGTTTTCTGCGCTGTTGGTTGGTTGAATAGAGGTACACTGATAAAATTTCTCAAAAAAAAATTTACAAAAAATAAACATTATTATTTTGCGACATATTTTTGACACGCCAGGTATGACTATTCTTCTTACTAGTAGGTACGGGAATTCCGGGACCTCTTTAAAATGGAATGAATCTGATCAGTCAAATTTGGCACAACTTTTTTCAAAGTCGCATTTTCAAATTCACTATTACCTAAGAATCCTAGACAGGGGCGAGCAGAAATCTATAATTTCGATGAAAAAAAGTATTTCTGCTTTATCCCGTATGTTCAATTAATACTTACATACAGCTAATTCCGCAGCGAAGTTTCAAAAGTAAATAGGCGTTTGAAACTTGACTGCATAGGGACGATCCAGAAAACCGTATATTTAGTTCACAAACTAAATGCAAATATAACATTAAACTACATATACAGGGTATTCCATCATTAATAGTACAGCGAAAAACCGCAGATTCATTGGGTTAAAATTACTGCCATTTGATCAAACTTTGCTTATCTATTTAAGAAATGAAAAGTATATGCTTCTCAGGTGGTATTAATATCAAATACCAATATGGAAAATTATTATTTCCCAGGCCACCTGATGATCCTTATACAATAAGGGCGTATTTTTGTCTACACAGTAGCACTTTAAAATACTATTTCAGATTGAATGATACTACCAAGAAAAGGAAGCCCTCCCTCTCCATTGATAGGATGCAACCACCTGTAGACCGGTTTCGAACTTATTTGTTCTCGTCAGTACAGGGTAGGTGTGTACATACCCATCATCAGAGAGGACTTTAACTTAACGACTACCGTCGATAGTACGGCAAAAATTTCGAAAACAGTTTCTCGGAGCGACATCTCGGTACACCATTTTGGGGTAAAAATAAAAATTAAGTTAATTGAGTGAAAATTTTTTTACAGGCAACTTTCAGTCCTTAGCATATAACTTACTAAAATAAACTAGTTGCCTGTAGAAACGATTATAATTTGCGAAATATATGTTACTTCCTGCATTAGAAAGCAATTTTAAGAGTTTTTTTTTAGATTATAGCTGCAGTATTCAAATTTGAATTTAAACATGTATCGCCGGTCACGTGTCCCCAGTCAATAATTTCTTACTTTACCCTTTTATCTTTCACGTCATTTTACTAAAGTTACTTTTATATAAAAATAATTTACACTCCTACTACAATTTGTATTGAAGAAATAATGTTCAAAGATCAACAGTTTAGTTTCTCTAACGCAATTATTAACCAGAAGTTCCGTCCCTGCAGGTGCGTGTATCGCCGGTCACGGCAGAAATTGCTTATAAATAATGCCACTAGAGGTCGGCCTAATAGTTTTACAAATATGACGGTATGTGTTTGAATTTGTGGAAAGCATGCTCCTGTTTAGGTAAGTTCCTAAATTGGAAATAGCTTGTATTAGTTGTTGTCCACGAATATGTGCATTTTTGTATCGCCGGTCACAGTAACACCGGTCACGCATGAAAATGTTATCGGAAATACATGGATGTGACGGTTTGTTATCCGAAGCTATATACAATATTTTTTTATTAACCATTTATAAACCATTAAGGAAAAATATATTTTAATGTGCAAGTTTTGTTTACACCTAGGTAGATTAAAAATATGACTAATTTTCTTAGTGTTTTAATATTCTATTCTAAGGAACATTCCAAAACTTTAAGCCGATATAAGACAGGGCTGTTATAAATAATAGGAAAATGGTTATAGTGACTGATTAAAATAACTCGGTTCCAAATATTGGCGTTATATGATTCAGAAGAGTAAAATTAGCCATGTGACGGGCGTTAAATTATTAAATCGATGCTATACAAAAATAGACCAAGATCTTTGTGACGATGATCTTTTGCGCGGACATATATAATTAGATACTATAAAAATCCTATTAAAAATTAACAGGTATTTTTGAGATAACATATTTATTATTAAATTCAGATTTACTGAAAGTTGCCTCTAAAAAATTTTGACCCAATTAGAATATAAAATTTTCACTTGGACACCCTGTATCTCGGTTATTATCAACTTTTGAACTAAGCATAGTTTAGACGAATCGCAATATTTTTACCCAAAGAATCTGCAGTGTGTACTATTCATTTTCTGACAGCCTGTATAATAAAGATCTTGTTGATTAGTTTGTGAAGTACCCATACGATTTTATGCCCCGATGACTTATTTTTTAATATCCTACAAAATTCGATTTGTTTCATCTACAACCAGCTTATATAAATAGTTTTCCATTTATTATTTTAATAAAAAAATTGTGCTACCAAACGTTTTTTGTTATATAGGAATACATCATTAAACCATGTGTATAACGACCGTGTCTAGACCTAGCTTATAAAAAAACCACATTTTTTTTTTATGGCACCAATCACATACATACAGGGTAAATATTTATACAAAATCATGAGAATTTATTGACTGAAGAGTAGAATTACTAATTGAGATGTCGCCAAAATCAAAACGTTCTTATTATAATTAGTGATGCCACCAGATACAGGAACCAACGCCAACATTTTTAACCGGATCCCGGATCCTGTATTTATGACGAAACGTTGTAAAATGAGATAAAAAAAAACATTTGACTGGTGGAAAGAACACCAAGAAAGTTTTCCATTTTAATCAAAAAAGCCAAAAAATCAGATCTAAAATACTTTTTTCGAAGACCGGCGATGTCTAGAAGAAAAACAGACATATAATGTTTGCAAGCAACGGACAAAAATTAATTTTTTGCACCAGATCCAGTTCCGGTGGCATCACTACTTATGCGTTTTGCGTTTCAAAATTTTAAACTTTCGGAACTTATAATTTGACACATAAGAACAATCAGCATTTCCACTCCACAAATTGCTACAAACGGCTTTAAAAAAAGGCTATTCGAAATGGTAATGTTCAAATAAACCTTGTCTTTATCACCGAAATTATAGAGTCCTAAAAAAAGCCTACTATAAAACTTTGATTCTACCGTACAAATCCAAAAAGTCGTCAAACTGATTGGTTTCTCAACAAGAAAATTCACCAACCAAGCCATCGACCAAGTAAAGCGCATAACGTGCAGTGTGTTGATTGTCACTAATGAGGCTGGGAGAATCTGTAGTGGTGCTGGCTTCCAAAGATGTACAAGAAACAGTTTCCAGAGGCTTTTTTTAGGATTCTACATCAGGTAAAATGCAGGATGATTCACGACGAGCTTGCATTAGAGCTTTATGGAGAACTACTGAATATATCTTTCTGAAACTTTGGGGATTTAGGTTTATCGATATGCTCTCTTTAACTAAAATATTCACATGTTCTTGTCATTTCCGGTTATACCGGAAGTAGCTGCCAACTTTCGTTTTTTAAATACAACATGGTAATTTGTATTACATTTTTCGATTAAGCTTTAAATACTAAGCACATTTTATAGAACATGTTTTTGTCAGACTCTGTTAGTTTTTGAGATATCTGGACTTTTTGTAATTATTTTGCAAATGCATGACGATGAAATAATGCTTATAATTTTTTTACCTTAGCTCTTGGACTAAAACTTTTTTCTCACCGAATAGCTAGAACATCATCAAGTCTCAAAAATATTTCAAATTCGGCAAAACATGTACAGGGTGGTCACAATTCAAGCTTCATTGTGAAAGAATTCAATTATACAAATAGTATTTTCGGAATAAAATTGGATTTTTTGAGAAAACGCTTTGATATAGGTATAGGACAGTAAAAACTATTTATAAAGAACAACTAATTTGCCATCAAATTAAACGGAAATATACAGGGAGTGCCATTTAAAATAAGAAAGTTTTTAATAGTTGAATTCCTTCACCATGAAGCGAGAATTGTGACCACCCTGTACATTTTCTGCCGAATTTGAAATACTTTTAAGACTTGATGAACTAGCTATTCGGTGAGAAAGAATTTTTAGTCCAAGAGCTAAGGTAAAAAAAATATATGGACTATTTCATCGTCATGGATTTCCAAAATAATTATAAAAAGTCCAGATATCTCAAAAACTAACAGAGTCTGACAAAACATGTTCTATAAAATGTGCTTAGTATTTAACGTTTAATCGAAAAATATAATAAAAATTGCCATGTTGTATTTAAAAAACGAAAGTTGGCAGCTACTTCCGGTATAACCGGAAATGACAAGAACGATGTGAATATTTTACTTAAAGAGAGCATATCGATAAACCTAAATCCCCAAAGTTTCAGAAACATATATTCAGTAGTTCTTCATAAAGTTCTAATTCAAGCTCGTCGTGAATCACCCTGTATAAAAGGGTGCAAATATACATTACACCAAAATGGAGCAAATCAAAACAAAAAACCATTGCTATGTGTTTTCTCCATGCCTGCATTTCCCAAATATAAAATAAAACGTACAATAATATACTGGGTGTCCAATATTCTCAACTCATTGAACAAACATGTGTAGACGTTGTTCGACAAGGAACTGGAAATAATGAACATCCAATACGTCGAGTCTTTTAGAGTATCTTGAAGATCAACTTATCAACTTAATGATAAAACATATGTCTTCGTAATTGCATTTAATTTTAATTAGACTTATTTCTCAGTGAAAGTACGAAACCCGTCCTTATAGAAAAAAAAGAGCATATAGGAATGTATGAATAAAATATATAAGGAATGTACTGACACTAAATCACTTTTACTAAGCAAGAAACAAATAAAAAAAATATCAGTAATTGGGAAGATAAGTGGAACAAGAATCAGCTCCTTTTCAGTCTTTGGTATCCTATGGATTTCTAACAGGGTATGTTTGTTGGCTTCTCGTAACCACGGCTTTTAAATGTCCTATCATTTTAAAGGAATGCCAATGTTACAGATTTTCCTGGTTAAGTTCGGGTTTATTAGCTTATGGAAGTATTTAGGTTAACAGCATTAAATTTAATATATTTTTCTGAAATTTTAAGAAAAAAAAAATTGTAAATTCAATTCCGTCTTACAATAGTAAAATCTAAGGTTATAAATAAACACAACTTGAACCTAAAAATTTTAAGGATCCATATAATATGTAGGCCGTTAATGTATTTTATCATAGATACCTAATTAATTCCTAGGAATTTTAAAAAATCTGTTGATCTCCAAAATCGTCTCTCAAAAACTCATACAAACAACAAAAGATCCACACTTTACAGCTCGGTAACGGCATACAGCTGTCGCTCGTTCTCGCTATTAGCGTACATAACCTCATTCTGCTGATTCTGGTCCTGGATTTTGACGGACCGGAACTGGGCGTGACCTCCAAGTTGGGCGCCGTTCGTGCGCTGGAGCGACATGAACTGCGCGTTCGGTTGGAAGGTGCTCACGGAGTCTTGCCAGGCGCCCCTCTGAAGAGATCTGGAAAGGAATGGGAATGATGTTTTAGACTTTTGTTTTTAAAGGATTAATTTTCCGACTAGTATATTTTTTTCCCTCTCGTTCGCTGCCAGGGCCATTCCCGAGGAGACCTACAGCTTAACGCCCTCAAGGGTTATCAACACTTGGTTTCTCACCTTGTATGGTGGTATGATTATTTGGAAAACACAATTAAATATTTAGAGTGAAAAAAATGTTTCGACTTAAAAACGGAGAATTTTTAGATTCTATATCACATTTTTTTGGTGGAATCACCCACCGACGCATTGGACAATTAAATGTATAACTCGTACATACACTGGTTTATGTTTTATGCGAATTTAATAATTTTATATACAGAGTGTTATGGAAATTACTTATTATATAAACCTGCAAATCCTGGGTTGAAAATAAATTGAACAAAATAATCATAAATGGTGCTTTGAATTAATAAGCGCGATAATATATCTTATGTCAAACCCGAAAAACCACGTGGAACACTGCCATGGTTATATCATTGTCGTAGGTCAACTGATGTCATTGAATCTTGGCCGGTGTTGTCATATTTACACGTCAAACATTCTAGAAACCCCTTTTTCATTCTGTCATACCCTTTTGAACACAAAGAATTGTATACGCGAACAAACATGTAGTCAGTTTTTGTCAACAAGACATCTTTGACTCGCGTCAGTTATTTTTCAAACTCCTTAGGAAAAAACTACAGTTTTAGGGAATATATGCTCTCTTACAATTCTAACCACAGCCGGCGCGACGTCCGCGTATTGCTTATCAAAGCATACTAAAAGACGCGTTTCAAATTCAAACGTGCGAGGCGTTTGAGCAAATATTGCCATCGATCAAGGTAGAAGCACGCGTTGTGATCTGGCATCACTGGTAGTCTTCTGACCTACATACGCTTGTTGACTGAAAACAGATGTGTATGGTGCGGTAACACTTGGAATAAAAGGTATTTTACCCAAATATTTAGGTAATTCTAATTTCTAATTCTAAATAGAAAAAGCGTGTGAGCTTTTCCGGCTTTCTCTAGGGCACCCAACGAGTCCCCCATTTAAGTATAATAAGCCATTTCCATAGCACCCTGTATAGTAAGGATGCAACGCTTCTACGGATAAATCTTGCTAGAGGTGTAAAAATTATACAGGGTAAAACAAAATTAATGCATTTTGTGTGCAACACTGCATCGAATGTCGTTGCAATAAGCATGAATCATTCGACTTAGAAATCTTGTTTTAATTTCTTGATTACCTACCTAAAAGTATTAGGGTTCAAAGGGGTCTCCGGAATGGTTCCGGATATAGTGGCAGGAACCTTGGGCACCGCCGGTCTACTCCTGGCTTTCTCATCGGGCGTTTGAGGTAACGGACGCCTTCCGAGCGAAGAATATTTTCCAAGAGTTGCGGTACGATGAGGTTCTTGACTCTGAGGTTGCTGATGATGATGATGATGGTCGCGAGGTTGCTGCGTGTTGCTACCGTGCTGTTGATGCGGATCAAACTTAAAACCTTTAAAGTTTGGGAAGTCCTTGCAGGCATGCCTGAAACGGAATCGTATTTATTTATGACATTGAAGGAAGGGGGCATTACAAAAGTAATTCAATAATAAGTGTTTTGTTGTTCTAATTTTGGTAAAATCGGAAACAAACGATTTTAATATTTCTTCCAAAAACTAACCCGATCCTTACCTATCTCAGTAAAAATCCGAGCTCTCCAGCGTCTTGCACTGTTTGCTCAAAGTGGCGTATTTTCCATTGTTGGATCCCCCCGCTGGTTCGTGGTGGTGGTGCGAGGGTAACCGCCCCAACGTGTGGCCCCTCATGTGAGAAAGGTGTGCCCCACGGTGGTGTTCTTGAGATCTAGTGTCACAGCCATCCCTGTCGAATGATTTCGAGGTTAGGGTAGTTGTACAGTGAAAGGGACCGAGAAAATTTTGAATGTATTTATCTGACTATAAATAGACTGTTGTTAATATTATGAGTAGGTACAATGCAATTGCACTTTCTTTTGCTTTAAAAGTGCAAATAATTATTATATTTGATATTTGAAAAATTCTTGTAAATTTTCTTTCTAAGAAACATAAAACAGTGACAGACGATAAGTATGAATCGGATAGAAAACCTTTTTATTGTTTTATTTCTTTAAAAAATTACTCCTGATGCCTGTTAAACTCGTGGTTTTATCCAATCAAATAGTTGGCACATAGAAAAAGAGTATACAGATAAGAATGCACTCTACATGGATTTCGTTAATCATAGGAGATACAGAAATTTTCAAATAAGACGAAAGTTGCGCATAGTGAGTTGTGCAATGGCATGTTTTCAGATGTAAAAAATTCCGAATGTTTACGATTTCGTTCCACTTGTTCTATTTGAAGAGATATGAAAGTAAGTTTTACATTCTAATTGCGACTTTTTCTAACATAAATAATATAATAATAAAATATAAACAGTATATTGCCAATAGGAACGTTCCAAAATACAAAAGTGTCCCCGATATGGGAAATGTCGCGGGCCTATTGAGTTTGGGCAGTAGAGTGGAAATTTTATGGATCGCGTCAGACCCGGCCCGACATTATTTTGTTTGTTGTTATTCGTCGCCATCTTTGGTTCTGGATGCTTTTTCAAATTACAGAATAAAAAGTGGTTCATCCACATTGTTGTCGGTATATTAGTGCTAATAAACTTTCATTACCTAACAATAATTTTTGTAAAGGAGTTTTTAATTTGTGTTTGGTAGGTTAGTGACTTGTTTTGTTTAAGATGAAAGGACACAAGTGCATGGTGCTTTTTTGCAAAAGTCGTGGATCAATACCAGGTATAAAGTATTTCAGGTATGTACATACATACGAAAATATTTTGCACATTATCCGATCTTCGGAACCGAATTTCACTAAAAAGCTTGTAAAAAAAACAAGAGAGTGTCACTCGTATACAATATAATATATATGTGGCCACTACCTAACCTTAAAATTAATGTATTTGTAATTTGGTGAATTAGTAGCTGATAATAATTCCCAAAATAGTCAATATAGTCATTAAATCTTAATTTTTGGTTTAGAAAAAAGTGAGGTTAGAAACATACGACGTCGGATGAAAGTTAAAATAAAGCTAATCGTGTCAATTGTTACAAATATTCGGATGGAATTTGACACCAAAAGTTTAATTCGGAAAGAATTTGGCACCGTCTGAATTCGAACTAATCGAAATTATGATTGCAATATTTTTCCTAACTAACCAGTGAAATTGAAATCCGGTCCTGTCGAATGTTTACTTTCACAAGGAAATTTCCGAACTGCGCAAACTCACAACGCGCCTTCGATGCCCATAGCGAGGACATAATTGCAGATGGTATTAGCAATATACTGTCTATATATATATGGGGTTCGGTCTTGTTTTAATAAATTTCTGGCCCAGTTACTAAAAGGTGATTATGAAAGAGATTATTTCGCCATTTACGGTCCCTCCTGCCTTTAATGACTCTCGTGGTCTTTTCTTATTTAATTTTGTGTTTACCCAATAGTACAATTTTTTCAGAACTTATTACTTGTCACTATATAAAACACAAGCATTTATGTTTTCGTTTCCTATTAAAAGCCGAATTATCAAAGAGCATGATAAGAAAATTTTTTTTTGGAACATTCAAAATTTTGAGCCCCTGTATAGATTTTAATTCTTAACCTAAACTACATTAATGAGAATGAGGGAAAATGTAGCAGTCTACTTTTACCACAACTATTAAGGTGTGATGTTGAAATAAAGAAAAAAATTACGACAATCATGAAAAAAAAATGATATGTTTCTAGCTCTATATTTCAGCTTAAAGCTTAATGGCATTTACATGCTTCATAAAATTTAATGAAACTTAAAAGGAAATCTACAGCCACCCGAAATTATTTAAAATAAGCCCAAGAGATGTTAATTCGTTGTGTCACCTATACAGGGTAAGTCTACCAACGATTTTATTCATTTGTCATTCATTATCAAATTTTTTTAATCAAAAATCTCGAAACTAATTTGAGATACATACAGTGTGTCCGCGGATGAGGGTACCCAATAGGGAAAAAATCTTTTTAGTCATTTTACGACCAAAAGTCATTCTTTATAAAAAGTTCTGCTTGTTGAGAAAATGAATTGACGATAAAAAAATTTTAAATCCGATGTACAGGGTGTTAATAAATTAGGAAAATATGAAAAAGCTTCAAGAGAGAACTACCATTATTTATTATTTTTTACAAAAAATTTATAAAACAAAGTTGTTGATAAACTAACGTAAAGTGTAAATACAAATTTTGAAATAAAAATTCGAATTTTTAAAAATAAAATAATAACAGTGGTGTTTATGTAATTAAAATCAAGATACCTTCATGTTACGTCAGCATCTTATTTACATCCGTCAGTATTCTGATTACCTGAAGGCATTTTCGAAAATGCTAACCAAAGAAGAGCGTATTTATTTAATACAATGTTACGGTATTGGAAATTGCAAATACGCTCTTCTTTGGTTAACATTTTCGAAAATGCCTTCACGAAATCAGAATACTGACGGTTGTAAATAAGATGCTGACGTAACATGAACGTATCTTGATTTTTTTGTAAAATGCAAATAATTACATAAACACCACTGTTATTATTTTATTTTTAAAAATTCGAATTTTTATTTCAAAATTTGCATTTAGACTTTACGTTAGTTTATAAACAACTTTGTTTTATAAAATTTTTTAAAAAATAATAAATAATGGTAGTTCTCTCTTGAAGCATTTTCATATTTTCCTAATTTATTAACACCCTGTACATCGGATCTAAAATTTTTTTAACGTCAATTGATTTTCTCAACAAGCAGAACTTTTTACAAAGAATGACTTTTGGTCGTAAAATGACTAAAAAGATTTTTTCCCTATTGGGTACCCTCATCCGCGGACACACTGTATGTCGCAGCATTTTAGTGTAATCAGCCGTTGCATGAAAGTCTGCTATTTTCATGAAACGCTGCCAAACACTGAAACAAATAACTATTACGCCAAAAGGCTATAAATTGTAGATTGTACATGAAACGTCTGTCTGTTTCAGCCTCTTGATGAAAACGAGCAAAATTACGTTAAGTGACTGACTTTACTAGACTTTTCACGTAGCTCTCTGAATCTACCTTGCAGTTGATGTAATAAAATGAGTATTGTATAACCTGAAAATTGCGACTTCTAGTAACATTCCCTCAGCGCTTGCAAAAAAACTGACTAAGGAAGAAGAGCCTATGAAAATTATGAATGAAAAAGGTTCAGTTGTCAAAATATCTGATGCACATGAAGGTCTCGCTGATGAAGATGCTGATATTACCAATGTTGTACCGCAGGAAAAAATATAAACAGATATCAAGAATCAATGTGCGAAAATTGTTTACGTATTGTTAACATTGCAGAAGTTTGTCAACAAGGATCTTCAGTACTATGCAATTTATGTTCTGCCAGTAAAAACATTTCAGAAGAATGCGACGAAGCTAGAAATAAAACTGAAGAAGCAGCCAAAAAAATGTTAAGTAATTCTGCAAAAAAATGCCGACTTTTAATGTAGGCGATTGTGTATTATTGATTATTCCCAAAGTTGACAGCGGTCCAGGAGATTCCAGGAATATGATTTATTTGATAACAGATCAGAGAAATGGCGTAAATCAGATTGCTGGTAAGCACGGCACTTTAAAGGAATGGTTTGGTGCTGAAAGTCTGACTGTTGCGGGTTCAGCATTTCTTAATAAAAAAGAAATCCCCTTGAAAAAATCACTCGGCTTAAGAGAAGCTGTGTCAATGGAATCAGGTGGTCAAGGCATACTGAAATGTTGGTGTAAACCTAGCAAACAACAGTGTACTAGGAATAAGTGTATCTGTAAAAAATAGCGTACTTTGTAATAGCCGTCGCCATAATAGCTTGCCGTGCATTAATAAATAACATATCCCTTGTTTATTTTTTTTAATAATTGCGGATTCTACTTTCATTCGTATTTTTGTTGATCCTGTACTGTAGCTAGATGCTATGATACATAATTTGTAATAAAAGATATTTTCTTTTGTAGTAGTAAAAGTTATTTCGTTGTTAATTCAGTAAGTGCAAAGTAGATTCGGAGCGTTACATGAAAAGTCCAGTAAAGTCGGTAACTGTGCTCGTTTTCATCAAGAGGCCGAAATAGGCAGACGTTTCATGTAACGTCTACAATTACGCCTTTTGGCGTAATAGTTATTTGTTTCAGTGTTTGGCAGCGTTCCATGAAAAGAGCAGACTTTTCATGAAACGGCTGATTACACTAAAAGGCTGCGACATATGTCACACTAAATTTTGGTATGGACTATTATGATATAAAACCACACAATTTTCCCCCAGTTTGTTTTTTCTCAAGCTAGTGGCGTAGGACAGCTACGCCCCAATACAATTTTAACCAAAAAATATGTTTACGACTCATATTTTGTTATTAATATTATTCAAACGTTTCCTAAGTCTAACTTGATTTTATTTAACCGATTCTTGCTTAATAAATATTTTTATAAAATACTATAACGAAAGGGATACATAATTATTAGTATTACCATGTCATTTTCGTCCTAACGATAAGATTTGAGAGAAAAATTAAAGATGTATTTTTTTATTTAAAATTGAACGTAATAGTAAAATATCAGTACTCATTCAAATAAGTACATATCATTAAGTAACACCCTGTAGAGATTGTTTCAGAGAGAATTTGACGACCCCGTTGACTTACCCCGTAGAAGTGACTAAATAAAAATGTTCATTTCATAATCTAATCTAGTAAGTAATTTAAGGTATAGAAGCGATTATTCACACTAAACTACCCCAATTAATTATCGAATATTCAAAAATTCACGTCCACATTAATTAACTGTTATTTCGTTAATAAATAATCAATTTTAATAATTTTTGTTTTATCTCGCAAAAAATAGATTCTAGAGTTTAAGACAGCGTAGTTTACGTCCTGACACGCCTAATTATACGGGGTACTGCATAAAATCTAGATGCATGTAAATTTCCTAAATTAAAAATCATTAAATTAAATGTTCAGTAAATAAATTAATAGATAATTAGGTAGCACTCTGTATTATAGACTTTATTTGTTGAAATTATTTTTAATTTAGCAAAGTCAAAAGGGATAAAATATCGCATTGATTGTTTACGAAACGTTTTTGACAATACAGGGTGTTATGGAAATTACTTATTATATTTAAATGGGTGGCTTGTTGGGTGTCCTAGAGAAAGTCTACATATATTTTTTTTTTAATCGAATATCTAAATACTAAGGTAAAAACCCTTTTTACCCACATACTGTCGCGCCGTTCCATCTGGATTCACTTAGCAACAATGTGGGTCACTAGAGTATACTAACAGTGATGTCAGATCACACCGCGTGTCTCGCCCTTGCTTGGATACCGGCCGCGCGCCTTATTGTTGCTTCAGTATGTTTCGAGACTCGGGGATGTAATGACGCTGTCGAGGGTTAAACGTGCTTGACGTATGCGACGTATAGTTGTAGCATTAACCGATTTTTTTCTGTTGCCAAATAATTCATAATAATAAATGTTATGATGTGATTTCAAATTTGTGTGATATTGTCTACTGTTGGTTCTGTTGCAAAACATACTTTTTGGGTTTTATTTTTTTTATGGAATTTAATTATAAAACGGATTATTTTAAAATAAGATCGAAGGTAAGAGAGTATGTACCTATATCAGTGTAAAATTGTAGTTTTATTTTTCTAAAAAGTTTGAAAAAGAAATGATAACGCGTGACGTCGTGTTGTCAAAAACTCAATACGAGTTCTGTGTTGCAATATGACAACACCGCCTAACCTCTTTTGAACCTCGGGGCTGCCTCAATAAACGATCGATTGCGAAGGTTCTCAGGAGCGGCCAAGTAAATTTTGAGATTTCATATAAAGTGTATATTTCGCTTAATAATTCAAAGAGCCATTTATGGTTATTTTTCTTCAATTTATATTCATCTAAGGACTTGCCGGTTTAAATATAATAAGCCTGTATACATATTTAAAAGAAATTCAAAAAATAAATTCTTCAATTTTTATGTAAGATAATGTCAAATTTTAATTTTCGGAAATTTACATGCCTCTAGATTTTTTGCGCTACCCGGTACAAGTGACGTATCAGGACGTAACCTACTGTGCCCTAAACTCTAAAACGTATTTTCTGTCCGTTTAAACAAAAATTATTAAAATTGATTCATTATAAACGAAATAACAGCTCTATTGTTGTTCTGTCTTTTGGGGTCGCGCTAACTACTTCCTCTGGCGTTTAATATTTCAAACTTTGATTTAATATTTTCAGGTCAATTTTGTGATGAGCCTCCTGTAAGTAACATTATTAATTCGACGTGAATTATTGAATATTCGACAATTAACTGATTTAGTGCATTTGACGGATTATATTTTTGACCTACACGGCCCCAATGTTCTCGATTTCCCGATAGCATCGCATAATTTGGTTTTGTATGATCATGTTTTTAATAATTTATTATTGTCAAGAAAATTTTTTAAATTTGAAATGGGAAACAAGATAAATTAATATATTTTTTTTAAAACTAGATATCCATTTAAAAAATATACCTTAACCAACAACTGATACCAAGAAAAAAGTAAACCAACATAAGAATTGGAAAATAAATAGTGATGGGTAATTTACCGGTAAAGAAAAATATTTTACTTTACCACGTTAACCTTACGGGTAATTTTAGAGGCATATTTGTTGTAATTTGTAATTTTCGAAAACATGATATAGAACATATTTCCAAATATGTCTGTTAAAATATCAAAGTCAGAAAAAATTAAATTGAACGCCAGCAGATTTAGGTATTCTGAAGTTAACACATCTGCAAACATACTAATATTTAAGGATGTTATTGTTGGGTCCATTTTCAAGAAAAAACTTCGTATGAACATACAATGTGTCCACGGATAGAGCTTGGAAGAGGAAAAACTTTTTTATTTGTAGATTTAGAAGAAAAAATCATTCTTCATAAAAACGTCTGCTTGTGTCGAAACTACCATTTCTAATACCAAATTTACGATTACTATACAGGGTTAGTCAGAAATAACATTTTCAGTTTTTTCGATTTTTTTTTCAAATTTTATGAAAATATTTTCAAACCCATGATTTATTTCACCAATTGCGAAAAAACCTAATAAACATTTTTTCAAAGTGATTAAATTCACAGCTAATCATAAAATAATAAAATATCAAGTAGCCTGTTCTAAATAAATGAAATGTTTAGTTTCTTTGTATGGTTCAAATTATTGACAGTTGTGTCATACTTTTCTCATAAATCTGCATAATAGTGAAAACAGAAAATGCTTACGTTAGAACAAATAATTTATATTGTCCGAAGTTATGGTTGAGGACATGAAAAAAGCTATATGGCAGTTTTCCGACAATTCCATGATATATGGCCTGACGTTCCTCTCACGGACGTGGGATTTAAAAGAATTGAAATGAAATTCACGAGAACTGCTAGCGTTTTGAATAAAAAAGGGATAAGAAAAAGTATGATGGGGATGATGCTGTAACTGTAATGATAATGGATTCGGTTAGAAATTTTCCCAAACTGTCTTTAAGAAAAAGATCTTCTCAAATTGGTAATGTTAGTAAATCTCTAGTAGAAGAGATATTAAAATTCAATAAAATTCGTCCGTACAAACCTAAATTTATTAATTTTTTGGAAGAAAATGACGACATGAAGCGTTTGGGTTTTTGTTTGTGGATAGGGGAAAATACCTTAGACAAAGAAGTTTTGTTAATAATATTATTTTCTCGGGTTTGTTCGTATTCGCTCTAAAGACAGTATTTTCGTATTCGCCCTAGAAGACAGTATTCAAAAAAAGTTAACGGGTGGTGGCTATTTCTTACAATGGAATACAGTAGAACCCCGATTATCCGTGCTCCACGGGACCGGACGAGGCACGGATAAGTGAAAAGCACGGATAATCCGAACATTCATTTATTACATGTTACATACATACATATGTACATATTATGTATACTCAAAATATGACAGAAAAAAAAAGATCTCATAATTTCAAACTAAGTTTATATGTATGTATTGCATAAAAAGATAACAGAACAAAAAATATAATTCTACATAAGGTAAAAAGTAAACTACACAAAATAAGAAAAATAAAAACTCTACATAATTTAAATAAAGCGGATATGGTATTTTATGTAGCTATGGGTTTGAAAAAAAGTCAGTCACCTTGGTCTGTGTTAAAATTTGTCGATTTTTTTTAATTGTCTGACGTATTCTGCGCAAGTTCAAAATGTCGGTAAGGTCCAAAGATTTTCGTTGCTCAAAATAATCTAGTAGAACGTTGGCAGCTTCTTCAGCCTCTCGGTTAGAAACTATTTTGATTGATACCGTCCCATCATTTTCTTCGTCTTGACTATCATTTTCGGATGAATCAGGTTGTGACGTACCGGGCTGATTCAAAACTTGTACGACAATATCGTCGTCATTGAAGAGTTGATAACCTGGCTCATTTTTGTCACACTGAATCCATCTTTCAACTTCGGTTTCGTCAACTTCTTTGAACTCATCGGCGCTGCGCACTAATGCAGTTAATTCAGTTGTGGTCGCTTCTTCCTCCTCAGATTCCACGATGGTTTCATCTTCCTCTAGCGTCATTATTTTGTAAAAAGCTCTTTTAAAATTTGTTTCTTTCACTCCATTCCATGCATTTGCCACTGTAAAAATTGCGTCTTTGATCGTAAACGATTTCCAAAACTTCATTAGATCAACTTCATCCAACAAATTCATCATAACTTCTTTCCGGTAGAGGCGTTTCATTGTCTCAATAACGCCTTGATCCATTCTTTGGGCAATGGAAGTGACATTGGGTGGGAAAAAAACAACAAAAAAGTTTCCAGTTTTGTCAGATCTTAGGACTGGTTCATTGGGATGAGAACGAGCATTATCCAGAAGAAGAAGTGCCTTTTGTGGCAACTTTTCCTGCTTCAAATAAGACTTTACCTCAGGAATGAACTTTTTATGAAACCAATCTTGAAATATATCACAAGTTATCCAAGCAGCTTGCTGGTTATAATAGAGAACTTCAAAATTTCGATGATGGGAAATCATAGCACGGATAATCCGCAGCCCGGATAATCCGCGCACGGATAATCGGGGTTCTACTGTAATTGGACCATATTTTATTGAAACCAATTTAAATCAACACACTTATTTGCATCTTCTGAACACTTTTTTTTATAATCATTTTTTTGTTTCAAACGCTTACTTTTCTTTTAAATCCCGAATCAACAGAAGTTTGAAATAATGTTTCTGTATTTTGTTCACTTATTTCTGGTTTGTTATTAAATTATTTGTGATTTATTGAACTAGTCCAACATAAGTATGTAGTAGTAAGGTATGGTCCAAATGAGTGGCCACCTAGGAGTCCCGATCTCACAATTATGGACTTTCATTTGTGGGGATATCTGAAGCAACATGTGTATAAACCCAATTTCAATAATAACTTGGATCTCTTGAAAGAAAAAATAAGAGAAGTAATTGTACCCAATACAGCAAATTAGGAACTGTTATCGGAAATTCAGATATCGAGTTCGACTATGCGCTGAACTCGATGGTACCACGTTTGAATAGAACTTTATTTATTTTAATATTTTATAATTTGTAATTGAATGAATTAAAGAAATATGAAAAAATATAAATAAAAAATAGTTTTCTTACAACAAAATCGTTATTCGGCCAGATATACAATTATATTTTAATAAGAAAGCAACAATAGTTGTTTGTTTTTACGTAAATCTGTTTTAAACAAAATCCAAAAAATTAAAAATGTTATTTCTGAATAACCCTCTATAGTAATCGAAAATTTGGTATTAGAAATTGTAGTTTCGACACAAGCAGACATTTTTATGAAGAATGACTTTTTCTTCTAAATGTTCTAAATCAACAAATAAAAAAGTTTTTCCTCTTCCGAACTCTATCCGTGGACACATTGTATGTCCTAAACGTCTTAACTTTTGAGATATAGGGTGTTGTAAACTAGAAACTTTGTCCCCGTTGCAAACTACGTCACACTAAAATTTTAGAAAACTGGGACGCCGTTCTCTGATTTGACGGTCAATTTTGAAAAAATTATAATTCTATCTGTAAAATTTCCCTGGCAAAGTAAAATATAAAAAATTTCTGTAAGGTAATTTACGGCCATAACTAGGAAAAAAAAAATAAAAAAAAACTGTGTACAGCAAAAGATCAGCTTCATGCAACGGCGCAGAGGCGGCATGCGAGTGGGGCGGCCTAAGGAGGGCAGCATGAGCATAACTAGGCGGAGGGGTATCGGGGGGTCCAGGAAACTGCCCTTGGCTGCGTTGCAGGGTCCTTGCGGCGATCGCCTGGCTGGCGGCAGGCGGGGGCAGGTACGGATCTGTCTCGTTCACTTGCTGATAGTCTTTCCTGAAAGGAAAAAACGTATCACGTATCAGCTAGACGTTTATTTGTAAAGCTTGATTCGATGTAATGTAAATTAAAAATTTAATTTTTTGGTGTTCCAAAAAGTAATTAATTTTCTGTCAAAATTTAAAAATTGTCACTTACTTTTTTCTAATATAAATCCATGTATGTGAATCGACCCAGACTAGCACTGTCAATAAAATTCCAGCTGAAACGGCCGACACCAACATTAAAGTAAGCCCTAATAGTCCCACATTGCAAATGGCTCTAGCACCACGCAAGTAATGTGCATAGAGAGGCTGGCAGTTGACCAACACTCCCAGCTGGGATCCTATTGTATCTGCAGTGTTGATCTCAATTTTAAGGGAGTTAAATTTTTGTTCAAGACCTAAAAAAAAACAATATTATTAAATATATATTGTAAAGAGTTATGGAAATATATATTTTCATGTGGAATAGAAAGAATCTTTGCGAGATAGCTATTGCCAAATGAAATTTCTTTATTTATGATCAATTGCGACATTTTACCAATTAATTATTATAAAAAATCATTGTAAGCATAATCACATCACTTAGGAGGGGTTTATCAGTGGAGTGTTATCTTTAGCTCTGGGTCAAAGCTGGTGCAACCAGTGAAAGTGTTTATTCAGGTGTTTTTTATAAACCAGCACATTTTTGTTTGACGAACGTGAGATTAGAAATCAGCGTTTTGGTGGAGAATCACACAACCTACTCATAACACTATATGAACATGGCTGAGGAAAAAAAAGGAACCCCAATTTTTAAAATAATCCAAGGATCAACCCCAAAACACACACTTTCAAGTTCGTATTCTTCTTCTTCTTCTTGTTCCATCACCTATCGGAGGTTGGATATCATCATGGCAATCCGGACTTTGTTTGCAGCCGTTCTAAACAACTGATTGGATGTCATTCCGAACCAGTCTCTCAGGTTTTTAAGCCAAGAAGTTCTTCTTCTTCCTTGGCTCCTCTTGCCCCTGATCTTCCCTTCCATTATGTTCTGTAGCAGCATATATTTAGGTCCTCTTATAACATGACCAAGGTATTCTAATTTATTCTTTTTGAGGGTGGTAATTATTTCCTCCTGCTTTTGTATTTTCTGACGTAGTTCTACATTTGAGACTCTGTCTACCCAAGAGATCCTCAGCATTCTACGATAACACCATCTTTCGAAAGCCTCCAGTCTATTCATTTCAGCCTTTTTGAGCGTCCAGGCTTCGGAACCATATAAGAGAGTCGAGAAAACATAACATCTCAGCATACGGACTCTTAGTTTTAAATTGATATCCCTGCTGCAAAGAAATTTCTTAAGTTTTACGAAAGCGGATCTCGCAGTTTCTATACGAACTCTCACCTCTTGAGATTGATCCACAGTTTCGTTCAGCCAGGTTCCCAAGTATCTATATCTTCTCACCCTCTCCATTGGTGTGTTGTCTATTGTAAGATTTCCGACAGCGTTTGCATTCTTCGTAAAAATCATAAACTTGGTCTTTCTTAGATTCATGTTCAGCCCATATTCCTTGCAATTATTAAATAGTTTTTGCACGAGAGTTTGGAGATCTTCCAGCTTATCGGTCATTACGACCGTGTCATCGACATAACGTATGTTATTTATAACCTGCCCGTTTACGATAATACCCTCTTGGCAGTCGTTTAGAGACTCGGAGAAAATGGCCTCACTGTATATATTAAATAGAAGTGGGGAAAGTATACAGCCCTGGCGTACGCCGCGCAAAATCTCTACTTCACTGGAATACTGATCTTCAATTCTGACTCTCGCCTTTTGCTTCCAATAAAGATTTGCTATAATTGTGATGTCTCGACTATCAATATTTTTTGATTTTAAAATTTCTATGAGTTTATGGTGTTGAACTCTATCGAAGGCTTTTTCGAAGTCAATGAAGCATGTATACACATCCTGATTCATGTCCATACATCTTTGTGTTAACACATTTATTCCAAACAGAGCTTCTCTGGTACCCATTCCCTTTCTCGTATTCCCTTCGTATTAATTAACCTCAAACTTTAACACTTGGTATAACACGTGATGAAATGCCGTAAAGCGTTGCTGAGAGGCGCTCTAGTACTTTAGATTTTAAATTTTCAATAAATTTAAAATTATATCGAGCCATGTCTCCGTACCGCATCTGCGTGACCCCCAAAGTCACGGGAAACACATTTTCTGACAAGTCAACCGTTGCATATACTTTTCCGAGCGTGTCAAAAAAAATTAATGGAAAAATTATAAAGTCTCAAGTGACATGGGTCCAAGTGGACTTAATCGATTTGCATTCCCATGGAGATGAGTCGTAAACAATTTTCTGATAAAATAATATTGCGAAAGAGCGGTATTTTTTCTCAAATTTTTTTTATTAAAAGTCTGGTTTATTGTGCTATATTTTCTAAAATATTCCCCTTGGTGAATTATTGGTTTATCTGATTCCCTCATCTTTTCCGAACATTTTGATATACAGGGTGTCCGGGAAAAGGAGGTCAATCCATTAACCATATATTCCTTGAGCAAAAATAATATTACTTTTATAATGCCATTTTTCATTCTTGACTCTCATGTGCGATATACAGGGTAGGGTGTTAAAGTTTGAAATTAAAAACTGATTTTTTTTTAATGATTCGACTATTTAATGAGATATTAATTTAAAATTTGGTACATTGCGTCAGCCTAAGAACCTACATCTTTTGAGAGGAACAAAACAAGAAACTTTTGTCAAATACTCAAAATAGGGGGGGTCCAGTTCCCGCTGACCACCCCTATTTTTTAGTGTGTGCGCCAGTGACTTCTAAACTACATTTTTTTAGGTAATCATTTATTTTTGATTATTTTTTCTCCCTTATAAAATTTCGATCAAATCATGTGTTTTGGAGATAATTTGAAAAGAATGGATCCTTACCAGATGCCAGCGCGGCTGACGGTAATCCAATAATTTTCAAATGCTAAATCGAGTCAGCCGTTGTGGCATTACCATGGATACAAGATATAATTAAGTAAAACTTTGCAATAAGTGACAATACCGAAAACAAATGACTAACCAAAAATAAGGACAGTGGCGTATAGATAAAAACCTGTAGTACTAATTCAGTTAAATGAAATTAGTTTATTGACCTACTAAGAACTTACTATTGCTAATCTTCATATAACAGTAAACACCATTGTTATCATTCGTTCTTAAGACAATAATTTACTATTACTTATTAAATAAATTTGAAACATCATAACAAGATAACAAAACATATTATTTTCGAAAGGAGTATAATAATCGTCGCGACATCTCGCGGTGGTACATAAAAACGGCGAAACGCGTCTGGGTATTAGTCTGACGAAGGAAAATGGAAACAAATTTCTATATTCAAATATTATTTTCTTAAATTAACGTTAGTAACAAAAAACAAACAAAAAAAATAGTATAAAGGAATTGCTCGATATGACCTTTTAAATCTTAAAGCACAGTGAAAAGTAATATTTAATTTGACAGCAAATAAAACTACGATGCCGTATCCATGGTAATGCTACAACGGCTAACTTGATTTAGCATTTGAAAATTATTGGATTACCGTCAGCCGCGCTGGCATCTGGTAAGGATCCATGCTTTTCAAATTATCTCCAAAACACATGATTTGATCGAAATTTTATAAGGGAGAAAAAATAATCAAAAATAAATGATTACCTAAAAAAATATAGTTTAGAAGTCACTGGCGCACACACTAAAAAATAGGGGTGGTCAGCGGGAACTGGACCCCCCCCCCCTATTTTGAGTATTTGACAAAAGTTTCTTGTTTTGTTCCTCTCAAAAGATGTAGCTTTTTAGGCAGACGCAATGTACCAAATTTGAAATTAATATCTCATTAAATACTTGAACTATTCAAAAAAATCAGTTTTTAATTTCAAACTTTAACACCCTGTATATCGCACATGAGGGTCAAGAATGAAAAATGGCATTATAAAAGTAATATTATTTTTTCTCAAGGAATATATGGTTAACGGATTGACCTCCTTTTTCCGGACACCCTGTATATAAAGTTACCAGAAACATGTTCAATCTTGGAGAAAATTAAGAGAATTCGTAAAGGTGAGTAAAATTTCTAAACTTCGCTCGAAATGCATGAAAGGCGTGGCTTTTATTCTAATTAGTGAAAAGTAGACAAGGGCAAATGTTTAAATTCATCAGATTTGAATAACTCATATACACCTTATGGAAAAATAGGCTTAATTTGGTAATATTGCGATACCTTCCGGTATCTCTGCGTAATACTGTCAGAATTCCGCCTAGCTAGGTGCAATTCGTCTCAAATTTTTTTTCCCACAATATTTGGGTGTCAAGGAATGTACTGTGACAATTTTCTGACATGTCACGATCGTTTTTCGAATTTCCTCCAAGGAGATTTAAAAAAAATTCCAATAATGAAATGGATGGAGACCTGGATCGATAAAATTTTGTTCACATAATCTTTAACATATAATGTTCCATTCTAGAAAGTTTCAACTTCAAATTCGCATTTATTTTTTTTAATTTTAAGGAGATTTAAAAAAAATTCCAATAATGAAATGGATGGAGACCTGGATCGATAAAATTTTTTTTCACATAATCTTTAACATATAATGGTTCCATTCTAGAAAGTTTCAACTTCAAATTCGCATTTTTTTTATTTTATTTTAAGGAGATTTAAAAAAAATTCCAATAATGAAATGGATGGAGACCTGGATCGATAAAATTTTTTTCACATAATCTTTAACATATAATGTTCCATTCTAGAAAGTTTCAACTTCAAATTCGCATTTTTTTTATTTTATTTTAAGGAGATTTAAAAAAAATTCCAATAATGAAATGGATGGAGACCTGGATCGATAAAATTTTTTTCACATAATCTTTAACATATAATGTTCCATTCTAGAAAGTTTCAACTTCAAATTCGCATTTTTTTTATTTTATTTTAAGGAGATTTAAAAAAAATTCCAATAATGAAATGGATGGAGACCTGGATCGATAAAATTTTTTTTCACATAATCTTTAACATATAATGGTTCCATTCTAGAAAGTTTCAACTTCAAATTCGCATTTTTTTTATTTTATTTTAAGGAGATTTAAAAAAAATTCCAATAATGAAATGGATGGAGACCTGGATCGATAAAATTTTTTTTCACATAATCTTTAACATATAATGGTTCCATTCTAGAAAGTTTCAACTTCAAATTCGCATTTTTTTTTTTTTAATTTTCATTTTTCTGACACGCTCGGAAAAGTATATGCAAGGGTTGACTTGTCAGAAAATGTGTTTCCAGTGACTTTGGGGGTCACGCAGATGCAGTAAATTCATTTTCAGACATATCTCAATATAATTTTGAATTTATTGAGAATTTCCTATCTAAAGCGGTACAGCGCCTCTCAGCAACGCTCTACGGCATTTCATCAGATAAAACCTAAACTCCACGAAAAACCAAATTACTGATATTCCAGTTCACGGACCCCCTATTGTCACCGTCTCTCTAACTATAAAGATAGCTCAGCGCTAAAGATAACACTCCACTGATAAACCCGTTGCAAATCAACAACTTGTTCGTGCAATAAACAATTAAAATGAAATTAAAATATTTACCTTTTTTGGGGAATAACTGAAATGCAAGTGGCTTGAGCAAACTAAGCTCAATTCTCATATTTTCCAAGGTAGTTGTGGCCTCGCGTAGCCTCTGCGTAAACGGGTTGGCCCTCGCTTTTTCGCAGCTTAGGTAGTGCCGTAAAATATCTTTAGACAGTTCTGTGGTCGCTTGGTCTACGATAAACTTCTCGGGTTTCATGCAAAAATCTCCAAGAGCTGCGCTTGAAGCTGAAAAAAGATTAATTTATCAAACAACAGCAAATAAAATGTCTTGACAGGTTGAAAAAGCAAACTGCGCAAGTCTCCAGCTAATTCGCTTCCAGGCGGCTTGGGGTTTGTTATTTGTCAACGCTTTCAAACAAATACGCATGCGTCATCAGTTTACTGACAGTTTCCGACTGCCTTACAATACCACCGTTACTATTTCAAATACAACAAAAATGTTAATATGAAAGTTGTAGGGTAGTAAGTGAGGTATAAAGCAAAATTATTTTTGAATCTAAAGGCAGAACAAGAAAAAATATTTTTTTTTAAATAGAACACCCTGTATATTGTACATTTTTAAATTCCCCCTAAATTCCGCGTATCGGAGTACACATAATTTGAATTATTTTGCAATGTTGCCAAGTTATTTTAAAAAATTCTCTTTTTCAAGAAAAAACTTGTCATCTTAAAATTTTAAATATAATTGAATTGACTTAAGACATTCCAAACATTCTCGAGGATATGAAAGATAAAGACTAATTGAAGAATTTAAACCCTCGGAATATTCCATATTTTGTACAGGGTGTTCTCTACAAACGTGTCAACATGTCACACTTAAAAATTAGTTTACTCTGTTTTTCAAAATGGAACACCCTGTTTTTTAATATCTTATCTTGTAGAGTTTTTACCCTCTACAACTTTTGTTAAGAGGTTTATATATTTATTTTTACTCATTTTGGCGTAATATCCGTTTTTAATAAAAAATTTTGAAATAGTAACGGAGCTATTATACTTTGGCACACTAAACGGTCACCCTGTATCACTGATATCGTAGGCACATACTACCACCATCTCTAAAATAGCATGACTTACCTAAATAAATACTAGCCATCAAATAGGAAGCAATGACGGCCAAGAGCCCACACACAGAAAAAGCGATAAGGGCACACCGGTTGTGTCTCGCAACGCCCACCAACAGGACCACACATAGAATCAGTAAAACACTGAGGACCGACATAGTGACGGGCCATCGAAACGTTTCCAGCTTTTCGCATATCTCAATTTTTGGGATTAGATCGAGGCCAAGCAATGGGTTCCTAAAAGAAAAATACAGTACATTAACAGCATTCTCTTATTGATGGTCACACTATACTTTCGCACAAAGGACCCCGCACGGGACATATGGGAATCAGCCCTCGGTTAAAAACTTTGATAATCGGGGATATTATCCAAAAATTGATGCTGATCAAAAGTCTCCATGGGCCCGGGGTCCGAAAATATACAGGGTGGCCCAAAAAAGTGTGACAACATAAGTAAAGCTGTATTTTTTAAAATGGGACACCCAGTATTTTATTGCATATTTAGGTTCGTATTAGTGTTCTTTATAATTGCCTAAAGTTTTATTTCATTTGGTTATGTAGTTGAAGAGTAATAAATAAAAAATAAAAAATAAAAGTTTTGCAGTTTAAGGAAACAATTCAAAAAAATTACCTAAAATAACTTTTTAACCAAGGCATTGGGTGGAATTTAAGACAAGAGGTCTAGAGATATTGTCAATATAATAGCGTTTAACTATTTTATACAGGCTGTTCATCATTAGGTTTCAAACAAGACACTTTACAAAATAATTTTTCTCCAGATTTTCAAATGGAACATCCTGTATATCATTTGGCTATTGGATGTAGAATTCATGCAATGCCTAAAAACCATGGTAGGCTTTGAAATAAAATAAGAATTCGTTTGTTTATTATAGTTTGACAGTTCTTTCATTTAGTATTGTTGTTATTTAGGACTGACAGCCTAACACATACATACGAGAGAAAAGTGCAGTTTTTCTTGGTAGTTAATTATCAATAAAAGCGTTAAATCAGGTGTTATATGCTTCCATTACAAAAAAAAAGAATGCTTATGAATTCTACATCCAATAGCCAAATGATATACAGGGTGTTCCATTTGAAAATCTGGAGAAAAATTATTTTGAAAAGTGTCTTGTTTGAAACCTAATGATGAACACCCTGTATAAAATAGTTAAACGCTATTGTATTCACAGTATCTCTAGACCTCTTGTCTTAAATTCCACCCAATGCCTTGGTTTGTTCGGGTTTTATTAGGTTTATTAGGTTATTTTAGGTAGTTTTTTTGACATTTTTTCTAAAACTGCAAAACTTTTATTTTTAATTTATTACTTTTCAACTACATAACCAAATGAAATAAAACTTTAGACAATTATAAAGAACACTAATACGAACCTAAATATGCAATAAAATACTGGATGCCCCATTTTAAAAAAATACAGCATTACTTATGTTGTCACACTTTTTTGGGCCACCCTGTATATTTTCGGACCTCGGGCCCATGGAGACTTTTGATCAGCATCGATTTTTGGATAATATCCCCGGGTATCAAAGTTTTTAACCGAGGGCTGATTCCCATATGTTCCGTGCGGGGTCCTTTGGTATTCTATGGCACCTAAATGTATAACCTGGTTTTTTTCTTCACTGTTTCAATACACAGGGTGTAACAAATCCCTTGCTCACCAGTGGGATTTCGGAAACCGTAGGAGATACGAATTCGGATAAATTGGGGCAAAGCTGCCTAATTATGGGGGTCATATACAATATTTAACACTATATACAAAAAAGGAAACAAATTTATAACTAACGGTTCTCATAAGAACTGATTTTGAATGATTAAATTCTACAGTATGTATGTCTCCGTCAGTTGGAACCATATGGAAAACTTTTTTCTTATTAATTTTACGAAAAAAAGTTATTCTTCAGAAAAAATTCTGTATGGTCTAAAACCTAAAATGCATCAGATACTAGGCATATACGAGGTTTGTCAAAAAATATAAATTTTGCTCAAGAACAAAGTACCTTTATTTTTGACAATATCGAAAATTGTTATCAAAACAAGTTGATCAAAACTAAAAACCACGTTTAAATATTGTTACACACATTTACGATGAAAAAATTATTTTTTCTTTTTTGAAACGTATGTGTGTACAATAACAATGCAAATTTAACTGTAGTTACATGTAATCTAGGGTGCTCTGACATATACATGAATTGTTGATAGCAAGAAATGTTTGACAGTGACCGTCAAAACGCGTTAAAATTTATAAAGTACATAAAAATGGTGTTATTAAGTTGTGAAGAAAAAATAATGAATAAATTTAAGACTACTGGAAGTTTAAACAATAACTTACATGTAACTACAATTAAATTTGTATTGTTATTGTACAAATCCGTTTCAAAAAATAAAAAAACATTTTTTTATCGTAAATGGGTGTAACTGCGTATTTAAACGTGGTTTTTAGTTCTGATCAACTTTTTTTAATAACAATTTTCGATAATGTCAAAAATAAGGGTACTTTACTCTTGGGCAAAATTCATATTTTTTGACAAACCTCGTATACGCCTAGAAGAATTTAATATCGGATAGTTACATTTTAGGTTTTAGATCATGCAGAACTTTTTATGAAGAATAACTTTTTTCCGTAAAATTAATAATAAAAGTTTTCCACATGGTTCCAACTTACGGAGACATACTGTATATAGCAACGTACTTGAAACAATAAACCTGAAGAAATTGTGAAGCACAAGAAACACAAAATATAAATGTTAATAATAATAACATGTTAATATTTTTGTTTTGCCATTTCTGTCTAATACACTGAAACTATATTTCGTGTCCATAGAAAAACGTCCGATTTATCCTTCTTCGTTACTGATAAAATATTAAAAATAACAGGTTTTATATTACGTCAATATTCGTGACTTATTTGTCACGTTACTAAAAAATTGCACTAAATATAGTAATGTTTCCAAAAGGCACCATTCGATAAATAAAATGCCACCAGGCTAATATGAAAGCCCGTTACATGTATAAGTTTTAATCGAAATCTAAGTGAATTCCAGTAATAAAGCGACATACCTTATTTCTGCGGCCGCATTTGCAGCCATAGTGTTGTTTCCAATCAGTCTTTTTAAATGGACCTCTGCAGCTTTAAGGACCGTAATGTTACTTACAGGAGGCTCATCGAAAATTGACCTGAAAGTAATAAACCAAAGTTTCAAATATTAAACGCCAGAGGAAGTAGTTAGATTTGCGCGACACCCAAAGACACAACAACGATAGAGCTATTATTTCGTTACTAATGAACCAATTTTATTTTAACTGATAGGAAAGAGATTCTAGAGTTTTGGGCAGAGTAGTTTACGTCCTGATACGTCAAAATATTGTACTGGGTAGCGCATAAAATTTAGATGCATATAAATTTCTTAAAATTTAAATTTGACATATTAATAAAAATAGAATTTAATTTATTTTTTAAACTAAACCAATTAGAGAGATATCTGGTTTAGATAATTGGCCCAAAGGTATCGCCATGCAGGTGACAAAAAAGTACCATTTCTTCTAAATACGTTATATTGTTGAAAAAACGTTTCAGCAAATAAAGTCTATAAGTTTTCGCACAAATTTCAGATGCCATAAAATTGGTAATAAGAAGAAAATATCAAGTTGCCCTGGTAACAATCTGCAAGTTAATAAAATCAAAAAATTTAAAAAAATACGACCATGATGATGCTGCTACAGTCTTAGTTCTTCATTCTGTTGAAGAAAATCCTATGACGTCCCTTAGGAATCATGTTACTCAGTTGGAAGTTGTGAAAAAAAGCAAATAAATTGTATCCGTATAAACCGCACTTTAATCAAAGATTGGAAGAGGGAGACGACGCGAAAGGACTTGATTTTTGCCTGTGGATAGGAGACAAAATTTTAAGTGGAAATGTTGATTTTTATAAATATATCATGTTTTCTGAGGAAAGTACAGTTTCAACAAATGGAACCGTTGCAACCCAGCACGTTAGGTACTGGTCTTTAGAAAATCCCGAATTCAGAATTATGATGAGAAGACAATATTTCACAAAAGTGAACGTGTGGTGTGCGATATCCATCCATGGCATTATAGGGCCATATTTTTTTGATAACACGTGCAATAAATTATCATATTTAGAAATGCTGGATACATTTTTCAATGATGAACTCGAAAATCTACCATTAAAATTTCGACAAAATATGTATTTTCAGCAAGATGGTTGTCCAGCCCATTTCGCTCGTGAGGTTAGAGAATGGCTTGACCGCAGATTTGGTCCAAGGTGGATTGGCAGGAATGGCCCAGTTTTGTGGCCCCCAAGAAGTCCCGACTTAAAAGGTTAAGTCGGGCCAAGGGGCCGATATGGTTTTATGGGGCCGTTTAAAACAAATTGTTTTCGCAACCGCAATACCAAATGATATTGAAGTGCTGAAGGGCAGAATTATCCAGGCTGTCCAATCGATATCTCAGGAAGTAATCAGAAATTCTTTCACTTATTTGAGAAAGCAAATAGAAAAATGTGTCGAGTATGGGGGTGGAGTTTTTGTATTATGAAATCGTTATCGTATTCTTTTCATGTTAATAAAAATGCTCGTATTATTATTATTATTATTATAATTACGTCATTAAATAAAGACATTGACAAGTATCACCTATTCATTATTCAAGTAAAAACGTTTATTAAGAGTGACTTTTTTTCGTATCTTTCAAAATAAAGTATGTTTACTTTTAAGCAAAATAACATTTTGGCAGTTTTTAGCCACCCTGTATAAAAAAATTGAAGTTTCTTATGATGAATCGTATTTTCTAGACAAGCAAAAACGTTTATTAAGAGTGACTTTTTTACGTATCTTTCAATTTTTAGTCCATTTGTCCTCTTGTAAACCACATCAGTGGACATACTGTAGACCAATCCGATAAATCGATATAAATGCCGTCCAAAACCTAATGCTAGGTCTCCGCAGAAAGTTGCGTCTACTAGAAGACCATGCTCCTCTATATTTAATTTAAGTTCATAATTTTGTTGCTTATGAAACAATTAATTACTATGTATTACAAAACTTTATTTAAATATATTTTATTATAAAAAAACAATTGGTTGAAGCGTGCTACTCAATTATCTATTCATTTAATCCATTTACTTAACATTACCAATACAAAGTGGGCGATCTTCCACTGATAGAAACAAAACAATTGGCAGAAACTCCGAAATTCTAAACTTTGATTTCAATCATCTTTTTCCAGTAACAAAATATATTATTATCTTTGTTTTTATCGGAATAGGTTTTTTTTTTGGTACATGGCGATGATTACTATCTAAACGCAGAACCAAAGAAGAAAAAGCCATGAGCATTATTAATGGCAGAGAGCGCAATTGGAGCAATAATCTGATCTTTTTAGCAAGTGAGAAATATATTGGCTGCATTCAGCAGAGCCCATCGAGTTATAAGCGATTTTTAATGCATTTTGCTGTCAGTTTTTTGTTTGGTTAGGATCCCTTCTAAATATTGTCATCAAATATTACGTTTTTATCTCTACAAAATGGATAATTTTATTTTTAATGCTCTGTGACTTTCGTGGCTCTTTCTGCTTCAATGTTGTGTTTACCTTATGGCTGTAAAATCAGCCTTTGCTTGCACGAGAAGCTGCCTCTCAATAGCCTCGGTTTGGTTTCGAGTTTTTCCCACCAAACCGTCGATTTGGCGCGCTTCATTCAGCGTTTGAACTATGCCGTTGTGAAGATCGTCGTTTCCATAAAGACCCAGTCCAATCTAAAAACAGATTAGTACTATTAGTAATTTATTTGTATAATTAAGATATTTAAAAAATTATATGTTGTATGTATACAGGGTGTTTGGATAATGCATCAGGATACGGTGATTCTACATGTTAAAATAAAGGTAGTAAGTCATATGACAAAAGGTCGAAAACTCACTATCTACTTTTGAAGTTACAACCTGTCAAAGTTCATTCTTGTATTTTTAACATCTTGCGGTTAGTTCTTAAACCATCAAATTGATATTTTGCACAGAGACTACGCTTAACGACTTCTATCATTCTGTTATAAAAATGTTTCTCTGCTTTCGTGCAATTCATATTTAATTTTTGGCATATCCTTTTTGTTTTGACAGTCATTGGAAAAAGGGACATGTCATTTTAAAGACAGAGGAATACCTAATAAAAACGTTGATAAACCACAAAACTGGAATTATAGTATATTAAGATACAAGTTTCATAAGACATAATGTTTGAGCACGCGTTTAATTTAGAAAACAACCCGCGAAGCGGGGAGTTTTCAAAAGTACAAGTGCTCTAATTGTCTTATGAACCGTGTATTTTATAATACTTTTTCTATTTGGGTCTTTAAAGTCTGAAAAACTTTAAAATAATGAAATAGAAAAAAATTGATGCGACATATTACAGCACACTATAAAAATCATAAGAAAGACTAAACCAGGGGTTCCCAAAGTGTGCGTCGCGGAGAGTAAAAAGAGGAGCAGCACGGAGCTACTGTTTCCTCTTCTACGGATACTACTAAACTCAGTTATAGCCGCAACTAGAGCGTCGCGACAAAATACTGAACCTCAAAGTGCGACGCGAAATGAAAAAGTTTGGGAAGCCCCTGGCTATACAGTTATTTTATAACTATAATAAAACGTTATACTTACTGCCGCACAGCAGAGGACTGACGTTATAGCTAAGGTAACTTTGAGTGCCGAAATTGACTTTGCATGTCGTGGTTTCGATCGCAACATCTTGTGAGGAGGTAGAGTAAGAGAATGAAGAGTGTGAAGATAAGCCAAGCTGCTGGTGCTGAGGCTAGGATGCCTAAACTCTGAAAAAAGGAAAGAAACGTGAGGTTTTCTATTTACGATTGAGAATATACAGAAATTCTAAAAATTAATTTTATGGATTGATGTAATCATAGAAACATCTGTATTAAAAAAGAGCATAGGGGAGTCATATACCCCCCCCCCCCCCCCCCCCCCCCCCTAAGTGGGGTAATAAACACTCTTACTCACAGGTCAGTCCGCGCTACTGTATAACATTTCATCCAGAGCCAATGGCAATGTTGCCAAACTTAATGTAAAACTGAAATTCCATATAAAATTATAAAAATTAATTGTTTTCTACCTACTTGTATAAATCCTTATCATACCTAAAGAGCGAGAAAATCTAGGCACAAACACAGTCAGTTTTTTTTTCTTTTTCATGGGATTACTCCTGGAAACACTTTATGTACACACAGTAATAGTGAAACAGAACCGATAGTTAGCTTTTGAAAATACAATAATACAAATTATACTACAGATTATTAGATTTTATTACACGCGACGAAATTTGACGTCCAGAAGAAACGCGTCAATAAAAACAATATTCAAAGATTATTTATGGACAGGCAAGATACACACGTAAACCGAAAAACAGAGCGGATTGCTGAGAGTCTGTTGGTGATCGACGAGACACAACGTATCCGGCCGCTGGTTGGTCTTCAACTAACAGATGCAAGCGTGCGGCGCTATATGAAACTACTTCGTTCAGCCGATGTAAGGCGTCAAAGGTCATTGGCATTTGACCTAGTGACGTACGTGGCTAATACTATTCCATATGTTTTTTCGGGTTGTTTAAAACATAGTCCGTCGTAAATGTTCTTCAATTAATTGTACAAAAAGGTATTACAGAATGGAAAAGTGTTTAAATTATTTTATTTTGTCTAAAGAGTTTAAGGTGTACATATGACAACACCGGCCAGAATTATTTGATTGCTTACATGTATCGCAGTGCCATACAGGTGTTCTTCTGGTTTGACGTCAGGTCACTCTTACCGCTGAATAAATTAAAAGCGCCATTTATGGCTATTTTTCTTCAATTTGTCTTTATCTCAGGAATTGCCGGTTTAAATATAATACGTCATTTCCATAACACCATGTATAATAAGTCATTTCCATTACACCCACCGTAGCACAGCTCTACTGAAAATTACAAAATGACAAAGGCTACACGTCCATCTCCCCATCTTTGTCACACACAGCGACTGAGTCGACGTAGTTCGTATAGCGCCTTACGCTTGCGATTGCAGGCTATTAATTGAAAACTGACAGCGTCGGGATGGTGTATTTTATCGATAACCATTACAATCGAGGCAATCCGCTCTGTTCTGCATTGTGGTAACTCGTTGTGCTGTAAAATAATTTTTACGCGTGTATCTAGCCAATCCATAAATGAACTTTGAATATTGTTTTTATTGACGAAATTAAATTGCTCAGATTAAAACCGGTTGTTTCTTCTGGACGTTTGACAGAAAAGATGGAATGTCGCTGACGAACAAGTCAAATTTCGTCGCGTGTAATAAAATCCATTAATCTGCATTATTGTATTTTCAAAAGCTAACTATCGGTTCTGTTTCGCTATTACTGTGTTCCGTGTTGCATATCGAGCATAAAATGTTTCCAGAAGTGTTCCCATGAAAAAAAAAACTGATTATGTTTGTGCCTGGATTTCCTCGCTCTTTAGGTATAAAGATAAATACAAGTAGGTAGATAAATAATTTATTTTTATATGGATTTTATATGGAATTTCAGTTTACATTAAGTTTGGCAACATTGCCATTGGGTGATATGTTTACAGTAGCGCGGACTGACCTGTGAGTAAGAGGGTTTGTTACCCCACTTTTAAAACGGTCGATTTAAAAAAAAATATGTAGCGCTTCTCTAGGACACCCATGGAGTCACCCATTTAAATATAATAAGTCATTTCCATAACACCCGGTATAATTAGAAATAGATCGATGTGGTTCCCGGTGGGACACCCTGTATGTAGACCAATATACAATAAATTTTTTGAAGTAATTAAAGCAGAATCTGGTTTTTACTATGAACGATCATTTAATGGTATATAACAAAATCGTTTTTAAATTAGAACAGATAATAAAATATACTCACACATTAATAATGGAAAATATTTTCCTTTTTCCAGCTTTTGTTTTTATTCTAATAATAATTTTAGTACAAAAAGTTGTTTATCAAGCTCTTACCATAAAGTTTTGATTAACTTTAACTTTTCCGTTCTACTGAAAAATAAGAAAAATTTTATTTCCGAGTTTTGTAGATAAAAATTTATTCCGCAAATTACATTTGCATATTCTTGAGCTATGCTTGGTTTTCCTTTTGCAAAGTGGCATAATAAAATATTTTAGCTTTAAGCGTTGCCTTTGAACATTACATGAAATATTTTTGGTTGAAATTTAAAACGGCGACGCAAAGCAACACAATTTGCCGTAAGTGGGCTTGAGTCGAACGAACTAGAAAATATTCTATATCTTAAGATGAGGATCCCAAATCAGCAATCAGAGCCATCTATGTTGCAACAATTCAATTAAAAAATATGCCGCTTCTTGGCAAGTTAGAAAGAGACGAGAGTCATCAGCTGATCAATGTTTATTTTCGTGAAGTTTTTTAGTTGGCGTATTATATTTAAATGGGTGACTCCTTGGGTGCCCTAGAGAAAGTCTACATACTTTTTTTTTTAATCGAATATCTAAATACAAAGGTAAAAACCCTTTTTACCCACGTACTGTCGAGCCGTTCCATCTGGATTCACTTAGCAACAATGTGGGTCACTAGAGTGTTGTCAGATCACACCGCGTGTCTTGCCCTTGCTTGGATACCGGCCGCGCGTCACTATCGTCGCTTCAGTATGTTTCGAGACTCGGGGTTGGACTGACGCCGTCGAGGATTTCACGTGCTTGACGAATACGAATTTAAAACGTCTTGTTAGTTGTAGCAGTACTAGATTTTTTTTCTGTTGTGAAATAATTCATAATAATAAATGTTGTGATGTGATTTCAAATTTATGTGATATTATCTACTGTTGAGCTGTTGCAAAACATACTTTTTGTGTTTTATTTTTTATGGAATTTAATTATAAAACGGATTATTTTAAAATAAGAACGAAGGTAAGAGAGTATGTACCTTAAAATTGAAGTTTGAAAAAGAAGTAATAACGCGTGTGAAAGATGTATTATTGTCAAAAACTGAACACGTGTTCTGTGTTGCAATATGACAACACCGCCTATAATGCGCTAACCTCTTTTGAACCTCGAGACCGCCTCAATAGACTATTGATTACGAAGGTCCTCAGGAGCGGCCACATAAAGTTTGAAATTTCATATAAAGTGTATATTTCCCTTAATAATTCAAAGCGCTATTTATGGTTATTGTTATTCAATTTATTTTCATCTCGGGATTTGCCGGTTTAAATATAATAAGTCATTTCCATAGCACCCTGTATTTACAGTGTCTGACATGTTGATTGGGGCATCAAACCGGTTTCGGGTTTGTTCGTAAAAATTTAATGGTTTCGATTATCTAACATTCGGAAATATTCGTGACAACACTTTGAAAACTGTTCATATTTGAAATTGTTATTATTATTCTCAAGTCCGTTCCTGGCTTCCCTGACTATGTACAATAATGATTCTAGTATGCGTTTCTTGGTCCATATGGGATGTACAAGGTTACAAAAGTTCATCAAAATACAGTGAAGCCCCTCATAACGGACACCTATAATAAGCGGACATTTCTATTAAGCGGACATTTTTTCATAGTCCAGAATTAGGTATATGAAATTCCATGAAAATCAACCTCACTTGGGCGGACTTTTAATGATTCCTATTAAAGTTGTAAAAGTACCTAAAGCCCCTAAGATTGGCCAAGGTCTTGTGACTCTCCTTTGGGCGGACGCGGACAGTCTGTTTTCATACAAAGAGTGCGAAAACCCTCCTTTACACGAACAAAATTTTGTTTAAGTATTTGGGAGACGAATAAGAACGGTGCAAAAACTCTCTGAAGACAGACCGGCAACCAATCGCGTATGCGTGGCAGCGCGAAAGGACTTCGCCGAATGATAGTATGTGTGATTCCCCGACAGCAGTCCGCCGTTTATTTGTGAGTTGTAAGGTTAAAACCGTACACAATGGCACAACAATGTCGCGTTTATTGATATTATGGAAGTTTGAAATTTGATAACAATGATTTGGGCGAGTTCATTAACATTGATAGCAATGTGCTATTAGAAGATGATAGTGACCCCATGCCTATCGATTATGTAGTCCAAACTGAACACATCACTATCTGACGACTCTGATGAAGAAGTTGAATGCAGTAATCGAACAAATGTCACCAATTATCAACAAGCCATTAGTAGATATGGTAAATGAATTATAAGAGTATGCAAAGAATAGAGGCGACTCTAAAGCAATGGAATTGTTATCAGACTTGGAATTACATATACATATTACCTAATAACAAATTTCACATTCAACACATCTCCATCATTTTACAAAATGTCTTAACTTTGAGCCAAAAAAACAGTTGTTTTAACCTGTATATTATGGACATTTTCTTAACTTTCTTGGAATCTTACACATGTGCGAGATTTCGATAAATTTCGATTATTTTGGCTGAGTGTACATTTAAAAATGTGTGCAAATTTAAGTTCCGCTATTTCCAGCCCACATAAATTGATGTCGTTACTTTATTAGTCATTAGTGGGGAAGTGACGGATTTTGTGGCATTTTATCTTCTTTGCTATTTAGTAATTGCTTGATAAATGTCGCAAGTTTAATGCAAATTTGTTAATATTTTATAGGACTCGCAAAATTAAATTTTAAGGGGGTCGCCTACCCAATAGGTCGCGTTTCAAGCGCTATATTCTACAGTTCGTTGTGTGGAGAGAAAGCGAGATACAGAGTTGCCGTTTGGTACACGTCTTTATTCATATATCATAAGTATGAGTGAAAATTGCGGAAGTTGTGGTCCTGAGACGGTGGATACGAAAAATCGGAAACGCTGCAGAACTCCGGTGATTGTAGGTGACTCAGGTGTCTGAAAGGAAGCAACAAAAAAAATCAGCATCTGCACACTTTTAGCTATGTCCCCTACCAGAATCAAAAGAAAAGAACAAAAAATCAGACTTTGTCGTAATTAAAAAAAAATGGATTTCTTCGTTTTTTGCATGTAAACAAAACAGTTTTATTTTGACGACAGTCATTGAGGTACCGGCTATAGCGATGCATGCACTAAAGATCTGTGCCAAATTTCAGCCGAATTCGTTGGGAACTTTCCGAGATATCGCCGGAGTTTCTCGGAAAAACATTGTTTCGAGAAAAACGAGATTGAAAATCCGAGGATCGGATCATTTTTTATATAAATAAATTGGAGCACGTGGAGGGAAAGATGGAAAATAGTCGACTGCCGAGAAGAAACTAACCGTTTACAATACAGGAATCTCCGTCAGTCGGTCAGGTCCATCGGACAATAGAAGTGGGCGGAGAAGAAGCAGATGGCCGCGCGGTAGGTATAGTATTTGCAGAATTATACCGTTGATCTTTTGACTGCAATAAAACCTCATTATCCCTTCGACCATAAAATAAATAAGGAAATCCCAAATTTTAAAACCTTTTCGAGCAGAGCCGGACCAGGTATACAAAGGGTGCTGATAAAGTCTGGAATAATCGATTTTTCTTGAAAACGCAAAACTTTTTCGAAAAACGCTCGTACCCGTCGATTTTATTTTATTCTTTGAAATTTTTTTGGCCTTCTTCAATATTATACCGGATGCGCCAAAAACGCTAGGCAAGTGTCAACTTCACTTTTTCAAATAGAACACCCCTTTTTTTCTCCAATATTCAGATTCCTCTCTAAACTCTAGACAAGTTTCATATAACATATTGTATGGCTAAAGTCAACAGGAATTGAAATACAGGGCCCACAATAAAAATCAAGGTATAATTTTAAGGTCTAGGTATTTACCTTCTTACCGGTTTCTACATAATAACTTAGTTACGTAAATGTAAAAACATTTAATATTTACTCCAAAGTTGTCACTTTTACCCATAAAAATGTTTCTAACGGAAGCTGAGAGAATCGAAATATTAATAATAGTAGGATGTGGAGATCGAAAGAGAACACAAATAGAAGTTTGTGAGTATTTTAATGATAAATATCCAAATAGAGAACACATAAATCAGGCAACTGTTTCCAAAATTGTTAAGAAGTATAATGAAGTTGGTCACGTTAAGGATAAACCTAGAAGTGGACGACCTAAAATTTCCGACGATGTCAAACTTGATATTCTAGTTTCGTTGGAAGAGAGACCACATTCGAGAACAAGAAGCATTTCTCAAAATGTTCAAAATATCCACGATTCAACGGTGGCAAAGTTCCTGAAAAAGGAAAAATGGCATGCATATAAATGTCAAGGAGTACAGGAACTTTTGGAAGGCGACCCTGACAGAAGGAATGAGTTCTGCGAAATTCTCATGGATAATTACTTGATTAACGATGCATTATTTCCGAGTAACATAATTTTTTCCGATGAGGCTACTTTTTTCTTGGATGGCATGGTAAATCGTCAAAATTGCCGGTATTGGTCCAGCGAAAATCCCCATTGGTTCCGAGAAATTCATACCCAGCGGCCGAGAAAAATTAATGTATGGGCAGGAATAATTCGGGATACTGTTATAGGACCCTATTTTTTTGAGGAAAATTTGACTGGCCAAAGATATTTGCAGTTTCTTGAAGAAGACCTCGCTCCAGCGTTGATTGCCCTATTTCCCGATCGGAACATTCCTGACTTACATGATACAACTATGTGGTTTCAGCAGGATGGTGCACCAGCCCACTATTCGGTCGAAGTCCGTAGATACCTGAATGAGTTATTTCATTATCATTGGATAGGTCGACGGGGTGAAATAGAGTGGCCTGCGAGGTCCCCCGACTTAACGCCATTGGACTTCTTTCTGTGGGGCTATATTAAGGAAAGGGTTTACAAAAATAAACTAGAAGATATTGATGTTCTCAAAACGCGTATAACAACAACCATAAGACAAATTACCCCAGAAATTGTACATAATGTACAGTTAGAATTTGTTGAGAGATTGGGACATTGTAGAGCCGTAAATGGACACCATTTTCAACACTTACTCAAATAATTTTTTAGATTGTTCACTGTATTACCAATTTCCTGTTAGAATTCTTTTTTCTAGCCTAAGTATTTGTCATGGAAAACAAGCTTTAAAATTATACCTTGATTTTTATTGTGGGCCCTGTATTTCAATTCCTGTTGACTTTAGCCATACAATATGTTATATGAAACTTGTCTAGAGTTTAGAGAGGAATCTGAATATTGGAGAAAAAAAGGGGTGTTCTATTTGAAAAAGTGAAGTTGACACTTGCCTAGCGTTTTTGGCGCATCCGGTATAATATTGAAGAACGCCAAAAAATTTCAAAGAATAAAATAAAATCGACGGGTACGAGCGTTTTTCGAAAAAGTTTTGCGTTTTCAAGAAAAATCGATTATTCCAGACTTTATCAGCACCCTGTATAAATACAAAGTGATTTTTAATAATTTTAATCTTTAGTGGTTTTCCGGCAAGTAATTTTTAGTTAGGCTTATTAGTGGTAGAATGTGGCATCCTTGGAATTGTGCTGATAGGGGGACATCTTCAAGTGTAATTTTTAAAAGAAAGCATTTATCTACCGATGCCAAACTAATAATTAAAAATGTGTATCAATCGTTGTTGAGTAGAAATTTTAATTCGATGGATGCTTTAGCAGAGACGTCTACTTTGACAAAAACTCCTTTATCTTCGGTAAGAGACATAGTACTAAAATCTGTTAATCCTAGAAAAAATCGGAGTGATTCTGGCACATTTAGAAGCATTGACGAAAATGACATGGATTTATTAAGAAGAAAGATTTACCAAATGTATGAGGCACAAACTGTACCCACTTTGATTTCCCTCAAAGAGCGGCTGATTAAAGACGAAACAAATATCTCTTGTAGCCTTTCAAGCCTTAGGAAAATATTGCGTAAAATGGGTTCTAAATACCGAAGCATTGATAAAAGACAAACATTAATGGAATCTCCACGTTTACGGGAATGGAGACTTAAATATTTAACAGCTGTTAAACAATTTAGAGAAGAATTATAACTTTAGGTTTAGATGAAGAGAGTTGATAGTGATACAGAGTTAAATTTTGAATAAATTATCAATAGTTTCTTAGAATTTAATTAATTTTTATTGTGCTTGTTATCCTAATAGTTATACTTTTAAATTATATTATTTTCAATTATCATTAATTGTTATCGTTATTTTACATTTATTATAGGTACCTAAAACTAAAAATACCTATCTATTTATTTTAAATTATAAAAAATAAATCATGTGGTGTGGTATACATTTTCAAGCCGGCCCTGATCCCATTTATTGAGCTTTGAAGAGGTCGAGGCGTATACAATAGGGTTTAATCAGGTAGTTTATTTATGGCAGTAAGAGTCAACGGTATAATTCTGCAACAACTATACCTGAGGCCGCGCGGTATGTACCTGAGAGCGCTCGCTCGCTCAGGACCACGGCAGCGCTTGTCTTTTCATCTGTATCTCCGTTTATTATGGCAGAAAAAAAAATCCTCTGGCACAAATGTTCTTGAAACCCTAGAGATCAAATTTACGTGAAAAAATACTTAAAATTTGAGAGTTAATAAAACCTTTTATAGCTGTAAACATTAAAGGGATCTTGTCAACTTCTACAGGTAAAACAATAATAATAAGAATGTATTGCCGCGGCTAAAACGGCCACATTCTATCTAGTTGGTCTCTGGGCCATTGTATTAATCGTACCGCGTATAGTCACTGTTTTATCCAGGTGAAATTTCCTCCGCACGTCTGAAACCAACCTATCCTAGCAATAAAAGGACACCCAAACATCCCCCTTCTAATCCCCTATTTCTATATACATACAAACGCGCATTGAATTCAATACGTCACATTTCTTTAACGATAGGTTGTCACGCCAATGTTCTTGGTTACCATTTTATATGCGGCCGGTAGGAAGAAACAAACGCTACAGGTCTTTTGTATTTCCTGGTTTGTGCAGCCGAGTCATTCCTTGCATACTAATCGGGGGATCGAACTTCCCCACCTTTATCTTGAGATATAACGAGGGTACTTGACGTCGTAACTTTTTAATATTTCTATTCGAGACGTGTTTGTCCCCTTTTTTAGGAGGAAATTGGAATAATTAAGGTAGAGCAGGGAAAAAGGGTCGTCGAGTGCGTCTTGTGAATAAACAATGTTATAACGTTACCAGGGACACTGGAAAATACTCTTTTCTACCACCTACGGAAATGAGAAAAAAGTTCTACTCCTTCCTTAAAGCCGTATTAGAGTCGGCAATTTTTGTCTCTTGCGCCGGCAATGGCAATTATAATTGCACGTATTCATGCGGACTAAACCGTTCTCGATCAGCTGGCCCTATACTGCTCGCATTGCCGGCGCAATGCGAGAATGGAATCCGTATTACAGTCGGCAATTCTAGTCTTCTGGCAATTAAAATTGCACGGATTCATGCGCAGTACACCTCGATCTCGATCAGCTATCTCGCATTGCCAGAAATGGGGCACGCGCCAATTTCATTGCCATTGCCGGTGCAAGTCTGGGTAGAGATGGTTTATTCTGTTATTTTTAAATGTTTATTAGTTGGTCGAAGCACCTATGAACAGCTAATGGTTATTTAAACTAACTGGTACTTAAATTAACAGTTCACATTCTTTATTAAGCATATGTACTGCTAATTCGTAGCAACTGTTTTGAACTCCCATTTGCAAGTAGCAGTAGCTGCTTTAACTCTAAGCAAAACGAATAGGTTTGCCCATTTCTAAATTTGGGGGTATTTTAGGGATTTCGACACTACCAACTGCTGTTCTGACTGTTGGAAATGCGCCAGCTGATCGAGAACGGTTTACTGCGCATGAATTCATGCAATTATAATTGCCACTGCACCGGAATTTTTTATTGCCGCGTCTAAAACGGCTATTATTACGAAAACAGCCAACTCAAGCCTATCCTCCGCGAGCATCACTTTCTTGAGCTCGGACATGGCTCCGTATGACCTTTTTTATTCTGAAATTTATAAAAGCACCTCAGATGAGTGTGTAGTGGTGTCCGACCAGCTCCTTTATGATTTGAAAACAGGCCTTTGTTGCTTTATTTATTTAGTCCACATTTAAGGCAAAACAGTTCCTTATTGATAATTCTACAGCGACTTTTCTCCGTTCAATCGTCAATGTGAACATTTATGATTTAAAAATTGTTTTTAAATTTGAGCATACACCACACACGACTAAATTGGAATGTGAAAACTCCTGAAAAATGATTTAACTTTTAACCCTAAAGTTTCTCTTTAGAAATCAGTCAAATTTAATGAAGTAGGAAAATGTTAGATAAAAATGTATTCTATCTTCAAGCCCGACGAGTTTAGTTAAAGCCTGACCTAAAAGCGCAAAAAAGGCGTTTTCTTGAATGGGATAAATAAATCTTTTGTAGACGTGTAGAGGCGATGAAGATCAGTGTCGGGTTATAAATTCTACTTTTCAAGACTTTTTAAGAACTAAATTCATTTTAGGACTAAGAGAAAAAAATGCGTTTGTATTGCCAAATTTATCAATAAATTCACTATATATTTCTATAAAAATTATGCACCTCCTTCCAATAATATCTGCCGGCGCTCTGGTTTCAAAAATTTCTAATGTCGTCAAAAATGTATGTTTTATATCAGAACCAATAATAATATCACATCACTATATTTATTATTATAAATTAACAGAAGGAAAAACAGTACATTTAAGATCTTATTTAATAAGTCAGAAATACCTTAACGTTTATAATTACACACACGTAGGAATTGAAGGGAACCTTATACCTTGCGCATAGTGAAATGACCGCGCAGCGTTGCTTTTGAGCAACGTTTTCCAACAGCTGAGGTCTGGCATCACTACTCGCCTACCGACCTATATACACTTGTTAAATGAAAACAGATGTGTATGACGAGCAACACTTGGGATAAAGGGGTTCTTCCCTAAGTATTTAGACATTCGATTAAAAAAAATTAAGTATGAAAGTTTTCTCTAGAACACCCAACACCCATTTAAATATAATGAGCCATTTCCATAACACTCTGGATATATTGTATATTCAGAGTAAAATTACAAATAGGGGTACCTCATACTATGGATCATTCCTCTGGAACTCCCTGCAACATACTGGTTCCAATATCATATTTCTCTATTAGCCTGTTCAAGCCCATTATTGGTGAATACTAGCGATTCTGTGATGCGACGTTTCGTCTTTAGGTAACCATCATCAACTTAATTTTACGTAGTACGCGCCTGGATTTTTGTGTTTAAATTACGAAAAAAAAAGGCCGAAATCTACGAAAATTATTGGACCAAAAATTACGTAAATTTGCTTCAATTTAACTTATTTGGTAATTACAGTGAAAAATCTCTTAGGAGGACACCTACGGGACCGTCTAAATGTGACCACCTAATAGAGGTTTTCGCCCATAGGAAATTTGTTATTAGGTAATATGTAAATGCAAAATTATTACTATGTACATAACATAACAAAACTACATTACTTTTAGTTAGGATGTAGTAATACAAAAATCCAATAACGTAGTTTGACGTGTTGCGTTTTAAAACTTGCAATCTAGAAAATGTAATTCCAAGTCTGATAATAATTCCATTGCTGTAGAGTCACCTCTATTCTTTGCATACTCTTATAATTCCTTTACCATACTAATGGCTTGTGATAATTGGTGACATTTGTTTGATTACTGCATTCAACTTCTTCATCAGAGTCGTCAGAAAATGATGTGGTTTTAGTTTGGACTACATAATCGGTAGGAATGGGGTCACTATCATCTTCTAATAGCACGTTGCTATCAATGTTAATGAACTCGCCCAAATCATTGTTATCAAATTAAAAACTTCTACATCAATATTCTCTTTTAGACTCAAAACGCGACATTTTTTTGCCATTGCTTACGATTTACAACTCCCAAATAAACGGCGGACTGCTGTCGTGGAATCACACATACTTTCATTCGGCGAAGCTGCGCTGCCACGCATACGCTCTATTAAACAGTTACAAGTTTAGCTTAGTTTCAACACCAATGAGTGTGACGATTTAAAAATTGAAAGAAAACACAAAACTACAAAACCACGAAATTTTTATTGTTCACACCGTTTTACATAAATAATTGTCAACCATAAATACCCAGGTCCCTACCACGCTTAATGGCGGTTTAACCAGTGACGTAACTTTCCGCCACCAGATGACGTCACGGCTTTTTCGACAGTTGACATCAGCAATATGTCATCGATCAGCTGTTTGGTGACTTAATCAAATACCCCAGTTTTGTACGAACCGCATTCAGCGTGTTATGTTTTTATATTATTCCAGTTTGATTTGTGCTAATAAGTTTTAAAAGTGTATTTCCGTCGTTTTAGTATAGTTTATTTTGTTTTGAAAACTTTGATTAACTACATATTGAGTTGTTTGTGTATATCTGGTAAACCACAGTAAGTACGAGTCACGTAACGAAAAATTTATAGGTTAACATTTTATTCATCTGTTTTTAGACGAAAATAATAATTATGGAGCATAATTATTGTCTGCCTTCTATGCCTCAGCTGATGCCACCGTTAGAGAAACTAAGGTGAATTTTAATATTAATAAAAAAATTTGTAGATGTTTTATTTCTTTCCGAGTGAGTTGAGATTTATTTCAGTTAAATATCAGGTAATACTTTTGTGTGGCGACTTGAATGTAGACAGTTGGATTAGCTGGGAAAGTAGGAAATATCTGCATGATATTTTTAATAATTTTGGTTAGAATGCAAGTGCATTGTTGATCATTTAGTGTGTAATAATATGTTTATCTAAGATCATTATTTTTAAAACTTTGCAGAGAATACTAAATATTATATTGTTTATTAAAGTGGATGTTGAAATTTCACGTACTTCCTATCTTTTTGTGAATATAGAGGTACCTACTAATAGACATGTAATTATAGATAATGACTTTATTTTATATATTTGAATAAATAAATAACAAAAAAATACAATGTGTTGTGTGTTTTATTCCCTATAATAAATAATAAAAAAGTATTTAAAAATATAAATAGTTTCATTTTTAAAATAAACGTACGTACTATTGTAGTACAGTCCTGGAAGGTCCTGTAATGTCATACAAACCTAGACAAAATAAATAACCACAAATAAGCAGGCAAGTCATTAATGTCACGTGACGCTAGACATATCTGGCGCGAGGGTTCGCTGCAACGACTATAGATGCACCCGTATTTACTTGGTTTTAACGTGTTAAACCGTGTCAAACGTCGTTTCGTAATCGACAATCTTCAATGAGAGTGAAATTTCTCAGATCATTATTTCAACATAAATTTATTAATGATCGTGTGAGGGTCGAAAAATTAGATAATGGTTGAGGTGAACTGGAAATATCACAAATTTATGCGAGTAAACAAATTGATTACTGTTGCATTAAATAACATTTTAAGGTTGCTTAAATGTAAGCTTGTTTACTGGTTTCGTAGATAACGCAAAGTCAACATAGAAAAATTGATAATTATTTATTATGCTAAAAATATTTAACCTTTGGGCCGGCGCACCAAATAAACAAGTTATTTGCATACCCCAATTTAATTTGTATTAAGCGAACTTTAAAAAAAAAAGGCAAACGAAAACCCGAATCAAATTGAATCGTTTAAAGCTCCTTTTGGAATCAATCGTCGTTACGTTAACACTAAAAGCTGTATCAGCCAATGCCTGAAAGGAATTATTTAAAGATTCTTTCACGAAAAATAGATACGACTTAATGATTTCCTGGATCGGTCCCATTGTGTCGACAAGAGCTTGGAAATAAACAAGTGAAGTATGAAGGGACGGACTAAGGAAAACAAGTAATGATATGATTATATTAATGTAATCAAATGAAATAACATTTTTTTAAAAATATTACTACCTAGTCATATTTATTTACATTTATAATGTCATTCTATAGATAGTTCTATTTCGCTATCGCTATCTTCATGAAAATTAATTATACGATCCAGACTAATATACGAATTTTCTACAGTTATTACGTGACGGACTGAATTTTTCCAACTACCTGGGGGAATATCATTAAAGCATTTTCGTATTAATTCTACAACACTAGAACTTAAAGTCGGAGAAATATTTTCGGACCTAACCAGTGATTTTAACTGGTGCCACGGTTAAAAATGCAATAATAGGGGGGAGCCGTAGCACTGTATGTCCAATTTCTTCTGCCAATGTGTCACAAACATATACTTTTTTTTTATACAAAATGTCTTTAAAACTTCTAAAAGATCACTTTTTTTATAACTTTCTTCAAAATATATATCATTCGCCGCCATGTAGTTCTGAATCTCCAATTTTGTATTATTTGAGCTTGGAGCTTTATGTAATTGGCGACTGTGATAGCTCGCATTGTCCATTACTATCACGCTATTCTGAGGAATGTTTGGTAAAAGACAATTCTTGAACCATTCCTCAAAAACTAACAAATTTTACCACAAAAAGATATTTAAATATAACTATGGATACGTACAACTTATGGAGTGCGCAGTAAAAAGTTAATAGTATATTAAGATACAAGTTTCATTATTTACAGTAGAGTTACATTATTTCAGAGCACGCGCTTAATTTAGAAAACGACCCGCGAAGCGGGAAGTTTTCTAAAGTACAAGTGCTCTAATTCTTTTATGAACCGTGTATTTTATAACACTTTTTCTATTTGGGTCTTTAAAGTCTGCAAATATAGTAGATTTTGTCCATTTGAATTAATATTTTCTTTTTGGGTTGGCAAAACTTGTACAATTTAATAAAATGTTACAAGTATCAAATATGCCATGATAGAAACAATTGAACACAACAAAGCTTCTTCCCATCCATCATAATTAAAAATAAATATATTATTAAAGCTAATAAAAATGAGTCAGGAAGAAAGTTGTACTCCGTCAAAAATACCAGAAATTGCAGAAAATAATCTAGAAAAACTTTTAAAAAGAATATGCAAAACTTTGAGTTATGGTGCGAGCAGAACAAAGTTCAAAATATTGAACAAAATAATACTATTGAACAAAATATTGTGTCGACACAGAATCTGTCAGGAATAACAATTAATGCCCAGGAAATGTCTACAGTAACTATAAATATGTATATATAAAGTAGTATGTATAATACTATATTGAATTAAATATAAAAATAGTACTTTATTGAATAAAACTTTAGAAATAGAGCATAAACTGGAGAAGATATTTCTATTATTTTTAGGTTATGTTGTTTTATAGTTGTGACTAGAAATTAGTTGACGGACACCGTCAGCATGTTATCTATTTCCGAGTATAGGTATTTCAGATAAATATCTAGTAAAAATGATCTATTTGCAAGGTTAAAAGGTTAAAGGTTAGCGTTTTAAAGTTTTCTATAAAAAATTTCTGTCGAATCCATAATGCCTAGAAAACTAATTTCAACGAAATCGAAGTAGGCCTAAAATTCGAACCCTACTTGCTGCCAACATGAAAAAAATTTAATTTCAGTTTCTTAAAGTGGCAATTTTTTGCATTTCATAATGTAGCCATTATGAAACCCAAATAGAAAAACAAATTTCTAACGCTTACCTCTAAATACACAGCCGAGTTGGGATCGAAAGTACTATTGACCTCCTTAAAAGTGGCATTGAAATGGGGCAGCCGATGTAGCCACTCGGCCAACCTCGGAGGGCGGTAAACGTCATCGGGGCGGGCGCCCATGGCAATAGGGCGGCCAAAGGCGGCGGGGCGACCTGCGTCCCGCGCCTTTTATGCCATTGCACCTGAACTTGCAAAATTGGGAGGCTACTGAACGGCTGCAAGAAATGGGATTGCTGTCTGAAAAAAAAAAGAATTATTAAATATACAGTGGAACATCTATGGAGGTTTCTCCACAGATACATATGATATTTAACTATTACGACAGTTTAAAAAACTGACGCACAATTACTGTTATAGTATATTAAGATACAAGTTTCATAAGACATTATCTTAGAGCACGCGCTTAACTAAGTACAAGTGCTCTAATTGTCTTATGAACCGTGTATTTTATAATACTTTTTCTATTTGGGTCTTTAAAAGTCTGAATAACTTTAAAAACTATAGTAGATTATTTACATTTGAATTAATATTTTCTTTTTGGGTTGGCAATACTTTTACAATTTAATAAAATGTTACAAGTATCAAATATGCCATGATAGAAACAATTGAACACAACAAAACTTCTTCCCATCCGTCATAATTAAAAATAAATATATTATTAAAGTTAATAAAAATGAGTCAGGAAGAAAGTTGTACTCCGTCAGAAATGAGAGAAATTGCAGAAAATAATCTAGAAAAACTTGTAAAAAGAATATGCAAAACTTTGAGCTATGGCGCGAGCAGAACATTATAATACTATTGAACAAAATATTGTGTCGACACCGAATCTGACAGAAATAACAATTAATGCCCAGGAAATGCCTAGAGTAACTATAAATATGTATATATAAAGTAATATGTATAATACTATATATTGAATTAAAAATAAAAATAGAACTTTATTGAATAAAACTTTAGAAATAGAGCATAAACTGGAAGATATTTCTATTATTTTTAGGTTATGTTGTTTTATAGTTGTGACTAGAAATTAGTTGACGGACACCGTCAGCATGTTATATATTTCCGAGTATAGGTATTTCAGATAAATATCTAGTAAAAATGATCTATTTACAAGGTCAGAGGTTAGTACTTTAAAGTTTTCTATAAAAAATGTTTTTGTCGAATCCATAATGCCTAGAAACTAATTTCAACGAAATCAAAGTAAGCCTAAAATTCGAACCCTACTTGCTGCCAACATAAAAAAAAAATTCAGTTTCATAAAGTGGCAGTTTATTCAATTGTTTTGCATTTCATAATGTAGACAATCTTTAAATGATTTTTTGGATTAAATTTGAAACGGTCTATGCGATTTTGCCGAAATTTGTACTAAGATAAGTTGCTATGCCAATGTACTAAATTTCGGCAAAACAGTATGAGCAGTTTTTGAATTAAGCCAGAAAAACGATTTTAAAATTTGTCACTTCAGCGCCGTCTAGTGCCCAAACTAAGCCACTTTGTACTAATGTAAGTTTACTTAAATCGGCTGATTGTGGCCTGAAGAATATGCGGTAGGTTTTTGCAAATACCTTTTACAGGCATCCTGTATATACGTATAGCCTACCATAACCCGTGAATCACCCTGTATACGTCGTAGTGAATAATAAAATTAAAGACGAAGTCATTCTCTGATTCCATTAGCGCTCTAACATCCTTAATGAAACTGTTGCACACCTTCGATGTTCAATATTGACATTATTGACAGATGACGCGATAATGGCACTAAGGAAACAACCCGACTGGGGGATGTTTCCGATTTTGTGCCCGAGAAGGGTGATTGCACAGGCGATATTGTTGACAGTATCGAGTTATTTGCAAGGATGGCAAGAAATCTAATTTAATTTTTAAATATATTTACTTATGTATTGGTATGTACAGGGTGTCCCATTTTCGACACTTCTATAGGGTATCTCCGTTGTTGTTAGTGCTATCAAAAAAGTAATGTGTCATGTCCTCTTTTTGGGTCAAACTTAAAATGGTAAAATCAAAATTTGAAAATTTTCGCTCGGTTAAGAAGTTAAAAAATTGACTATTTCAAAATTACTCTATAATTTCTTAGTTACAGAAAAATGTTTTATACAAAAGTTTCTTTACAATGATTGTTGAATAATCTACCGTTTCAGAATAAACATATGGGGTCGGGTAAAAAAGTTATCGGATCTAACCTCATTTTTTAAAACGGAACATACTGTATATTTTAATCTAAAAAGATAGCATTTTAAATTCACTTTTCAAATATATAACACACCATGGACAATATTGGTTTCCTAGGCGATTTATTTCAACTTTATTACTTTAAACCACAGTAGGCCATGAAACAAAAGCTAATATTCTAGAAACAACTATGTTGACATTCTGGTTGTTATTAACAAACGTCAATTTCATTTTTACATATTCATTTGTGAAAATGACTTTTTGAAAAATTTCATATGATGTCAGTTTATATTGATAGTGGAAAAAACGAAGAAATGGCTCAAAATTTATATATTGTTCGCTATACGGAAAGACGGCAACCATTTAAGGACATATTCCGACGAGGAACATAATTTAAAAATATACGGCTCTTTTACTATGCCGAGATCAAAAACTTATAATAAAGAAAACAAAGAAAATGAAGAAAAATTTAAATAAATTGCCTAGGAAACCAATTTCATCCATGGTGTGTTATAATTTAAAGAGAGTTTTAAATGTTATCTTCTTAGATTAAAATATACAGGGTGTTCCATTTAAAAAAAATGAGGTTAGGTCCGATAACTTTTTTACCTGACCCCGTATACTAATTCTGAAAACGGCAGATTATTCAGCAATCATTATTTAGAAATTGTCAATTTTTTGATTTTCCCCCGTATCTCTTAGCGAGCGAAACTTTTCAAATTTTGATTTTACCATTTTAAGTTTGACCCAAAAAGAGCACATGACACTAGAGATGTAAAATTACCGGTAATTTAAAAATCGGTAATATTACCGGTAATATTACGTAATATTACGGTAACATTGGTAATTTATAAAAAAAACAGCTTTTTAAGTAATACTAGTTTTTTTTATTTCAAAACTGTAAAAACATTACGAAAAACAATAAGAACGTTTTTTAAACTAGTCAGAGTCAGAATGGACTACGTAATAGAGTGGATAATGGTAAATCATCCTCATCATCATCCCCAACCTCGTCATCTGATTCTTCTTTCTCTTTCGTTAATTGAGTCAAGTCTATAACTTCGAAACCGATATCTTCTTTTTCTATTTCTTCCTCAGTATCTTCTACTATTCTCGAATGATCTTCTTCATTTAGTAAATTATAATTATGGGCAATATAAGTTAGTTTTCCGGCCCTCTCCAAGGTTAGTCTGTTTCTTTTTTGCCGATGAATAAATCCATAAGTACTAAAGGTTCTTTCGGTTGCGGCTGTTGACGATGGTAAATTTAAAATGTCTACAGCTAACCTACTTATTTTAGAACTGGAGCAAATTCCTGCCCACCAAACAGATCCAGACATAGATTTTTGGCTGGAAATTACGAATTCCTTAGCAAAAATATTACCTCTAATTTTGTACTGTGCGAGTGCTTCCATAATAAGATCTACTTGTGAAGAATACTTTGGATGACGCCTTGCAGTTTCATAGATGAACTCCGTTGCAATTAAATTTTCAGCTTCAGTTAACTTCTCGCCGCGTTGACTTGGTTCTAATAGGTAAGCAGCAAGATGAACGGGTTTTAAACATATATTTTCTCGTTTTTCAAGAATTGAACACATTTTCTGGTTTTCAAACATAGTAATAGATAAATTTGATACTTTGTCACGTAATATAGACCTTATTTCAAAAAAGCAGATAAACTCTTTTGAGATTGTTGGCCCGTTAGCTTCAAAAATCGTTATCCACTTAGACATTGGCTGGAACAAGTCATAAGTTGCTTCTATTTGCAACCAAAATTCGTTTTGAAGAAGAAGTCTTACTGTATTTGATGAAAGAACATCAGAAATATCTGGGCTATCATCAACTGCTAAACTTTTTAATGAATGTTTAGTCTCCAAAAAGCTTTTTATACAAGAAACAAAGAAACCCCATCTTGTTTTCACCGGCAATTTTAAAGAGATGTATCGCCCCGTTTTGTTCAACTGGATTTGGCTTATGGAAAAAAAAAAAAAACAATATTTCCAATGTTACCGATCTTGCGGTAATATTACGTAATATTACGGTAACATTACCTCGGTAATATTACCTTTACATCTCTACATGACACCTACATTTTCTCTAAAAAGGTTAACATTACAGAACCGGAAATAGTCATGGCCGGACACGCAATCCCACTGGCTTCATCTATTAATTTGCTGGGCGTCAATCTGGGAGGAAATATGTCTTGGCATAACCACGTTGTGGCAATCGCCAAGATAGCTTCTCAGAAGCTTGGGGTACTCTTCCGAACCAGAAAGTTGTACACACCTCAACAACTTTTGACACTCTACAAAGCCCAGATTCGACCATCACTAGAATACTGCTCTCATGTCTGGAGCTGTGCACCCAAACATGCTCTCCAGCTACTGATCGTCTGATCGGAGAACACGAGCTGACGAAGAACCTCGACAGCCTAGAACATCGAAGACAGGTTGAGCAGAAATACACGACGAATATAACCTCCAACGATTCAAAACCAACGTGAATCGCTTTTTGCGCACACGCACCACTCCCAGAGTGCCCTAAAGGATTTTGCCTATAGTGCTTGTGTTTGACCATAAAAAAAACATTACTTTTTGATAGCACTAACAATTACGGAGATACCCTATAAAAGTGTTGAAAATGGGACACCCTGTACAGGTGTACACAACTAAAGTCGACCAGGGCAAAAGTTTTTTTTATTTGTTGCCAAATTGTCAAACACGAATTCTATTGTGTTTCGTAGTCTCTCTACTACTAACTAGTATTAGAAAATTGTTTTGGACGAATTTTGTCTGGCCTCGTCCAGTCGACCAATATAATTTTTATTTATTGTTTGGTATTATAAAAACAAAATTTTTCACTGTCTAATTTTTCAAATTTATGGCTCAGTTTACGTTGGGGTAAGAAGGGATACATCAAAATTTTTTGTGTATTTTAAAAAAAAATCAGATTTGCAATATATAAAAGTTGTGTAATAGCAGAGCTCTCACAATTGGTGAGATTTCAATCATTTTTGTGATGTAAATATATGTTTTCATTTAAATCGTTTGATTCTAAATCATTTTCCTGAAAATAATTTTTGATTTACGAGGGATCATTGATATTTTCTATAAAATTATATTTAAATCAGTTCAGAATGATTTAAATCTTTAAACTATTTAAATCTTTATAAGTGATTTAAATATTTTCCAAACGATTTAAATCTTTATTAAGAATATGTATTTAAATTCTAAAAAGATTTAAATCTTTATGAAATGATTTGGATCTTTAAATATATCTGAATATTGACAACTTGGCTATCACACCACGAGAGAACCACCTGATTCAACGTCATTATGTCTGTGCCTATGAGGATGATTTAAATACTTCCTCACTTTAATCGTCCTGCACATGATAATTTAAATACTTTTTAAATGATTTAAAGTTTTAAAATGATTTAAATCTTTCTTAAAACGATTTAACATGTAAGTAAAAAGGATTTAAATAAGTATAAAAAAGATTTGTCATTTAAATCTTTCCTTACATACGAAACGATATTTGATTTAAATCATTTGTGGAATGAGAAATATCTTTGACACCGTGTCCGTGTATATTGAAAAAAGATTTACATTTTATTTTAAATGATTTGAAACAGCTGTGTTTAACAACAAGTTATACAGTATGTTGCTTAATGATATGTACTTATTTTAATGGGTGATGTGTATGTCCTAAAATGTCTTGTTTTCAATATACACGGCGTCAAAGTTTAAAATTTTTTTTTTGTTATCCTAAAGTGTTTTGTTTTCAACATACACGGTGTTAAAGCTTTTAATTTTTTTTTGTTTTTTGTTAAAAATATTTTTCTCAAACCAGTGCCGTAGACACAGTTACGCCTCAATACAATTTTAACCAAAAAATATGTTAGTTGTCGACAATTTAAGAATTATTAAGACGTAAACTCAAAGTCACGGTCTCACGTGAGTTATCAAACAAGTCTCTTGGAGAAAATGGGCTATTTCTTTAATTTTCTTTTTACATAAATTTTATATTTACATAAATGCAAAAATATCGAAAACAATTGCTCCGAGCGGCATTGACAAGATACACATACCTTTTTTTGGTAAAAGTGATAAGAAAAGTGAATAAAATGCTATGTACCCGGAATGCCGCGAGCGTCCTCTACAATCTACATCAAAAGTATTAATAAATGTATCCCACAATATCTCGAAGAAAAAATACTCTAGAACTCGCAAAGAATGCTTCAATGACGACCTCCAGACTTATAAAAAAATAATTATATTTATATAATATTAATATAAAATTATATATAGGGTGTTGAAAGAAGGTCGGTACCCCGGAATAATTTGCAATTTAAACCATCCCCCACACATCAACCCGGGTGGGGGTAAGTTAAGATTTTCAAATGGAACCCCATATTTTTTATTGGAATAAGTTGTTTGTATTCCATGGGCATTTTTTAGTACAAGGCAGAGAAAAAGAGTATTTCTGGGATAAAACTTGATTTTCGCACGGTTCTGATTTTGTCTTTCTCATGGTGATTATTGGTGAAGGATGGGCCCGAATAAAAAACTTTTTCTTACAAAAGATGTTTATTTTTGGTCGGAGAACACGATACGTCAATAAAAAATATGGGGTTCCATTTGAAAATCTTAACTTACCCCCACACGGGTTGATGTGTGGGGATGGTTTAAATTGCAAACTATTCCTCCTTCAAAACCAAGCAACTTTTTCCCCAGACATTTTCCGCTGCAATGCGATGCACCGGAGTTATTCCGGGGTATCGACCTTCTTTCAACACCGTAATAATATAAAATATTTATTTTTTTTAATTGGCAAAATCTACTGATTCCTCTTCTCAATGACTTATAATAATTAAACAGCCTACCACTAATGAGCAATTCGTCTTTTCTTGATCACAGGAAGTTGATTAGACTTATGCAAGTCTTCGTGAAACACGGTCTGCAGGCAGAATCCCATCAATTTGATAACAATAGCGAAAATGTATACAAATTTCAGTAGGTTAAATAAGGTATTCATTTTGTAACACGAAGTTTTTCTTTAAAATAATATGGTATATATTTTAAAAATATCACATTTATTGTCTTATACTGTTATAGAGACTCAAAAATATTTCTCTGCAGAAACCACTAATCACAAATTTTAGTCACTGGCACAATTATTCGGGTTCTAAATTACACTAAACAAGATTTTAAAACACAGAGAACAAATTTCTTGTTATAAGGACTTGTGTACTGATTATTGATTGGCTAAATACCGTACTGGTCTACAAATATCGTTCCAGATAACTTGGTACTTATTTATTAAATCATTTTGGGTGCTATTGTACTGGTAAATGTTGATAAAGAACATTGCGATGTTGCCGTTCTATCGTGAGGCATTTTCTTAGAATTATAATCAAATCGCTCTACCGTTGGTATTGTTAAAGCCGTATTAGAGTCTTCAACTTTTGCCTCTTGCGCCAGCAATGACAATTTTATGATTGCACGAATTCATGCACAGTACACCGTCCCCGATCAGCTGACCCAATATTGCTCGCATTGCGGGCGCAATGCGAGAATGGAATCCGTATTACACTCGGCAATTCTACTCTTCTGGCAATTAAAATTGCACGGATTCATGCGCAGTACACCGTTCCCGATCAGCTGTCTCTCATTGCCAGAAATGGGGCAAGCGGCATTTTAATTTCCATTGCCGTTGCAAGTCTGGGTAGAAATGGATTATTCTGTTATTTTTAACTGTTTATTATTTGATCGAAGCAGGTATGAACAGCTAATGGCTATTTAAACTAACTGGTACTGAAATGAACAGTTCACATTATTTATTAAGCATACTGCTAATTCGCCGCATCTTTTTTGAACTGCTATTTGTTCCAGTACCAGTAGCTGCTTTAACTGGTAATAAAAACGAACAGGTTTGCCCGTGTCTAATTCTGGGGGTATTTTAGGTATTTCGATAGTACCAACTGCTGTTCTAGCTGTTGCCAATGCGCCAGCTGATCGAGAACGGTTTACTGCGCATGTATACGTGCAATTATAATTGCCATTGCAGGTGCAAGAGAAGAATTGCCGACTCTAATACGGCTTTTAGTAAAAGAAAAACTAAGTTTACCAAAAATAAAATTTTATGGAAAAAACGTATCAAACTTGTAATATTCATATACAATCAACCTTATTAAGTCTCTTGAAATTAAAATTTTTATCCCCAAAATAACATACGAGTTTTTGCGAAAGCCCACGCTTGATGTGATCAAAAATAAAATTAAAATTAGAAAATAACACATATTAATCATTATTTGAAATCGGCATTCGAATGAAATTAATTTATCGTTTCCTAACAATATGGCAACGCTGTACAAGACGTACGGGATCTAGTGCACGTGCACTCGGTTCAAAATAAACCAGGTATGGACTGTCACAGAAAGATGTAAACAAAATTATAGGAAATTAACAGAACCGAGTCCTAGATCATTATTGTTAAAAAAAAAAGAAACGCAATAAAAGTACTAATTGTTCTAAATTTCGTCTTACAAAATAAGTCGTTTTGTTAAGGCAAGTTCCAGGGCAGACGTTAGAGATATTTTTCTTAAGCAATTTAGATACCTTATTAATTTGCAAGAAAAATTACCATAATGATTTGATAAGGAAATTACAATCACATCATTAATATGGCATCGGTGTTGCAACACTCAATCTTATCAGTCACGAACCCAGGTTAATAATCTTTAGGTAAAATTGAAGATAAATTGTTATCTATAATAATTATTTTTGGAATTTGTTCAAATTCGAATATTAGGTAAGTAGATTTAGGGAGTAAAGGTCCAAAATTTTCTCATTTTTGCATATAAGGGAAGAGGGAGAACAAGTAAAATCTTAGTTACGATAAAAAATAAAATAAATTAAAAAAACCACTTGAAAAAAATTGTACGTAGTAGGTATCCTACAAAATTCTCACAGTCAAATGAGTCATCGCTTGTGGAAAATACTCAGCGGCGTATCTATACTGTCGGAGTCGGAAAAAAACCCGAAAAATCTAAATACTTTCAGCCGCAACAAGAGTACCTCCCCCCCCCCCCGTTTTCGAGGATGCTAAACACGATGGCAGCGTCATAATTTCTCTTTGGGGTTGCGCAACCCCTCAAAACGGCCTAGAACCACCCCCCAGAGGGGTTAAACGCGCTTCAAGAGGTTTCCCTGCAGAGAAACACACTTCCCCACCGTTTTCGAGGATTCTGAACACGGTGGTGGTGTTGGATATCGCGTCCGACCCCTTCCAACCTCTCCACCGACAAATACTCGTCTCCATTGTGGAACGACATTACCTGTTAATTAAAAAAATTTCGAAAAAAATTACAAGTGTAAAAAAATTTTTTTTTAATTACTCTTTCTGTTTTATGATTTTTTTTTATTTAATTATAATTTAAAAAAAAAATTTAACTTCGAAAAAAAATTTTTTTAAAAAATTAAAAATAAACTGACCATGCCTAAACTGACTATTTGATTATAGTTTTTTAGTTGGACCGGAATGCGAGACCATTACAACCAAAAAGAGAAGTACAACTATTTTCCCCATTCTCAACCACCTCGGAAACGGGGGGAGAGGGGGGAGGGGGTCGGACGCGATATCCAACACCACCACCGTGCTCAGCATCCTCGAAAACGGGGGATTTAAAGAACCAAAACACAGCCGAACAGATATGCATGTACAAAAAAGTGCATTTTATAATCGTAAAAGAAAAAAAAATCAAAGTTTTATAAATACCAGCCAAATCTCGCTTCTTCGCTCGCGTGTTAAATAACTTACAGCGTCATTCACTATTTCCGGCTAATGAACCGAGTTTACTTACTTAATTAACTAATGAATCGTGTAAGTTTTATAAATGCCTTTTATGTTCTCCTAATTTATGGTCTATATTAGTGATAAACATGTAATTGATGAGCTTGTTATTAGTGAAACAAAATTGCTCTTTGATTTTCTTCAACAATAAAATATCTTGTAACTAAAGTTAACACTAAAGAACAGAAAAGGAAATAAATTTGTAACTAATAATTGTAAAGTTCTAATAAGAACTGATTTTGATGATTAAATTCTATAGAGGGTAACAATTAAAAACAGAAATAGCAATAATAATTTAAAATTATTCAGTTTCTTCGAAACGAACGTACAGGGTAGGGTGTCCCATTTTCGACACTTTTATAATTTCTCCGTATTCAATAGTATTTCAATATCTCCGTAATTGTTAGTGCTATCAAAAAAGTAATGTAGGTGTCATGTGCTCTTTTTGGATCAAACTTAAAATGGTGAAATCAAAATTTGAAAACTTTCGCTCGCTTAAGAGATACGGGGGAAAATCAAAAAATTGACAATTTCAAAATTACCCTATATTTTCTTAGTTAAGACAGATACACCGAAAAATGTTTTATACAGAGGTTTCTTTATATTGATTGTTGTATAATATATCGTTTTCATAATAATTATACGGGGTCAGGTACAAAAGTTATCGGACATAACCTCATTTTTTAAAATGTATATTTTAATCTAAAAAGATATTATTTTAAATTATCTTTTCAAATATATAACACACCATGGATGATATTGGTTTCCTAGGAGATTTATTAAACTTTATTACTTTAAACCACAGTAGACCATGAAACAAAAGCTAATATCCTAGAAAAAACTATGTTGACTATTAACATTTAACGTCAATTTCATTTTTACATATTCATTTGCGAAAATGACCTACCTATCAACATTTTGAAAAATTTGATATATTAGGTCATATTGAAAGTGGAAAAAAACGAAGAAATGGCGCAAAATGTATATTTTGTTCGCTATCCGGAAAAGCGGTAACCATTTAAGGACATATTCCGAACATTTGCTATGATTCCTGTTATTTTTACCCTAATTTGAATCTTTTATTTCGTTTATAGTAATAAAGTTTAAATAAATCGCATAGGAAACCAATATCATTCATAGTGTGTTATATTTTGAAAGAAGAATTTAAAATAATATCCTTTTAGATTAAAATATACAGGGTGTTCCATTTTAAAAAATTAGATTAGATTCGATAACTTTTTTACCTGACCCCGTATACTTATTCTGAAAACAGCAGATTATTCAACAATCATTATAAAGAAACTTCTGTATAAAATATTTTTCTCTATCTCTTCTAAAAAAATATAGGGTAAATTTGAAATTATAAATTTTTGGATTTTCCCCCGTATCTCTTAAGCGAGCGAGAACCGGAACAAACCCGAAAATTTTCAAATTTTGATTTTACCATTTTAAGTTTGACCCAAAAATAGCACATGGCACCTACATTACTTTTTTGATAGCACTAACAATTACAGAGATACCCTATAAAAGTGTCGAAAATGGAACACCCTGTACTGGCGGTATTTTAAGAGTCAATTTAAGGGACAAAATGTCGGAAAACCAGTAAGTGTTGTATACCACTGAACGTAGATTTCGGCCCTCTTTCATAATTTAAACAAAAAATCTACGCCCGTATTTAAAAAAATTAAGTTGATGATGGTGACCTAAGGACGAAACTTCGCATGAAAGATCTGATGATGCCATCTTGTGGAGAATAAAACGTAGCAATGAGAAACTGAAATTTATTTTTGGACATCTTTGTTCGAAGTCAGAAAAAAATAAAAAACTAAACGAAAAATTTTAGATTTTTCCAAATATTTTGAAAGAAAATGGTTTGAAATAGCCCAACTGATTTATCTTTTTTCTACGGATGCTATGGAATGTTCCACTTCTCTCATCGCTTCCATACGTTCAAAACGGAGAATTTCTCGCGCAGTGAGAAATATCCGCCATTATATAGCGAGAAATAATTTCTCACTGTTATTATGATAACCCAAGGCAGCCATGAATTGTTAGATGGCAAATTGAAACGGCACGTTTTCCATGTTGACGACGCAACATGGACGATTAGCGCGCAATATCTCCTTAGGCCACGTAAAAAGAACTCATCCGTAGAAAAAGTACAGTGTACGACACGTGAGAATATGACATATTTGCCCCTCGCTTGATTTGCGCTCGGGAGAAATATGTAATTTTTCTCACTTGTTGAACGATATACTATTCTCGTTAACTGATAAAATAAAAAGACAAGTAATTAAATGATTTGAGGTTATTAACAGTCGAGTTGCAAAATGATTACTTGGTCTGCAAAATTTTACAATTGGTCAGTAGAAGAAAACATGTCTAGAAGCAGCAGTTTAGAGGTCCCGGGCACTGTCAATTTATGTAACTTTCTTGTGTTTTCTCTTGCCGAATACAGAAGGAAATCGGCTATAAAAGGTGTAGCGAGGGCGGGTTTTCACTTGTTTTCCCATGGCACTGTCACAATTTAGAAATGTTTGCTGTCCATAAGTTGCTCACCAACTAGCCATTTTGGCTGACCGATTACATTTTTCCGTTCGCAAAAATAAGAATATATTGCTAACCAGTTAAATGATACTCAAATAAAAATATATTAATGGTTCTAAGAAAGAACCGCAACTGGGTAGGTAGGTACATCAGGTAATAATTAATAAATTCTATTTTTACCAATAAAATTTTTCTGGTCTAGCCCAGATGTCCAATAATTATCAAATTGAACATAACAATTTTATAAATATCGTTTCCTCATTTTATTAACGTTTAGTTTTATCGTTAGATACTCATAAAAGCGTTTTATTTGTTTATTTTTCGTTAATGTTAACAGACAGAAGCATTAGCATCGTATTAGCATTAACATTATTTTTAGAGTACTTAACATGTTTACACTTTTAAACTTTAATGTCAACAATTATACAGAGTGTTTCACCAAATTACGAAACTAAACAGTGAAAGGGCAATTTTTATCAATACTAAGAAGTTAGATAAATTAGGACTATGCTAACTTTGACAAACATGGTTGATAGTTGTTTCTTATCATTATCATGCCCTCACTGACTTTACAACTATAAAAAGCTACAGCTTTTGTTATGATAAAAAATCGCGTTGTTTTAACAAATTGTATAATAACTACAAAACGTGTAGACTCAATTTTAAGACATTATGAAAGAGGACCATAATATACAGTAGTGATCGGCCCATACGACCGATTTTTTTGCTGGTACAGATAATCGGCCCATACCAATATTTTAGTTTTATTACAGCGGGATCGGCACCATATTCTTAAAAGATATATAAGTAACTATTCAAATTTCATGAAAATCAACCTCTCTTGGGCGGACGCGGACAGGCTCTTTTCATACAAAGAGTGCGAAAACCCTCCTTTATACGGACAAAAAAATATGGGTTTTGGGTTTGGGAGACGAATAAGTACGGTGCAAAAACTCTCTGAAGACAGACCGTAACCAATCGCGTATGCGTGGCGAAAGGACTTCGCCGAATGAAAGTATGTGTGATTCCCCGACAGCAGTATGCCATTTATTTGTAAGTTGTAAGGTTAAAATCGTAAACAATGGCACAAAAATGTCGCCCATTGAGTCTGCAAGATAATATTGATGTTGTGGAAGTTTGTTGATAACAATGATTTGGGCGCGTTCATTAACATTGATAGCAATGTGCTATGAGAAGATTCATACACATTCCTACCGATTATGTAGTCCAAACTGAAATCACATCACTATCTGACGACTCTGATGAAGAAGTTGAATGCAGTAATCAAACAAATGTCACCAATTATCAACAAGCCATTAGTATGTTAAAGGAATTATAAGAGTATGGCAAAGAATAGAGGTGACTCTACAGCAATGGAATTGTTATCAGACTTGGAATTATATTTTCTAGATTGTAAGTATAAAACGCAAACACGTCAAACTACGTTATTACATTTTCTTAGTACTACATCCTAACTAAAACTAATGTATTTTTGTTATGTTATGTTTATCTGTATATACATACATATACATAGTAATAATTTTGCATTTACATATTACCTAATAACAAATTTCCCATGGGCGGACGCCTCTATTAGGCGGACACACTTAGACGGTTCCGTAGGTGTCCGCCTAAGAGAGGTTTCACTGTATAACTATTCAATATACGTTGGCATAACTCAAACTTGTATCTTTAAGTTAAATACATACTACCAGTGGCGTACAGAACAAACCCGAACAAACCCCCCACCAAAAAATAATATTTTAAGACAAAGATTAACAAAAAAAATTATTAATTTTGTAGCCAAAACATTTTTTCTCAATACTACCCCCACCCCTGCCCCTAGAAAGAAGCTGCCTACGGCACTGGCTCTGTCCTTGAAACGATTTAGTATTAGTACATATTGCTACTTTGGAAACCGATTACTTGGCAAAATAATTGCCCATCAAAGACTAAGAACTTTTAAAATTGTCTTTAAACACTTTAAAAGGACTTCCGAGTCCTCGAAATGGGCTTCAAGCTTCGTGAACCTTCAAAAAGTTAAAAGAATTTTAATCAAACAATCATCAAAACGAACTTATTTTATATTAGTTTGTAAGATCTTTGTTTTATATAGACATTTTGCTACCAGGACTTGGCGGTTTAAAAAGACCTCAAGTCCCTTTTGACGCAAATTGATATGAAATTGTGTCAACTTCGAGGCAAATTTCAAAATTTTGAGATACCTGCCGAAATCTTTCATGTTCCAAAGATATTTAAACACGCAAGCACGCTTTTAAACGGTTCCATATTCTGCTCAAAATGTTTTTTATATCACGTCCGGTGATATCCAAACCTCAATCAGCTGTTAAAAAAAAGAACAATTCAAAAACCACACAGACAGACATTTAACATCTAACAGACATACGGACCCATCTGCATCAAAAATCTGACACCACATAAATACATAAATTAAATTCATATGTTCCTGATGGAAACAAATCTGGAGTGCCCTCTAAAATTAGGTTAAAACATTTTTCATTTACATTTAGGTTGATTGAATTATGGTTCCAGGGGCGTGCGAATCGTGCGACGAAAGCAATGATTCACTTGAAATATATTTTTGTAGACGATTCATCGAATTTTCCGACGCACAAATCTTTGAAACCACAAATTGAGCCAGATTATTGATTATTACGGCGAAAAAATTGACACTTACGTAGCCGTCATAGCAGAGTTTTCGAAAAACTTATAATTAAATTATAATTTTGATAGGCTTCCGAAAATGATTTTACTTTAATCCTCAATGCCAGGACGTTCCTGCATGGCTCACATCTGGCATGGGTTTTCAGCAAGGGGTTTATAAAGAGAGCTTTCTTTCTCCGTAATTATTTGTGTGTGTAGATAGAGACCGTACGTTGTTCGTTTATTTTTTGTTTGTGTTTTCGATGAAAGGTCAGGAAGAAAAAGACAAATTTACATTTTTTGTTATTCTCGAATATATAGAAAGACTAAGCGGAGCGAAATGAAGAATACAGGGAAAGAAGGTTTAACGTTCAAAGCGATATACAGCTTGTATAATATACAGGGTGTTATGGAAATGGCTTATTTTATTTAAATGGGTGACTCCTTGGGCATTGGGTGGCCTAGAGAGAGGCCACATACTCTTTTCTACGCCCACATGTATACTTTCTGTTTCCATCACAATCTACAGAATTGATATGAAGGCTATTTCAGTTAACTGAATGGATATAATTTCATGTCCACCCTTGTTAGGATATGAAAATAACTAGTGTTGTGATCACTCGAGCGAAAAACCGCTTGATCATTCGATTATTGAAATAACCGACATCGCTCGAGTATTAAAAAAACCGCTCGAATTATCTATTCAGGCGAAAAGCGTCGCCCGTAACTTATTATCTTTCACTCGATACCCGCGCTTCGCTTGCCGCCGACGGAATTTACCACTGCAGCAAGATCGAATTAAAAAACTGCTCGTATATTAAAACAGTTTCTCGCTCGATAGGAAATACTCTAGTTAAAAATCAGGAGAAAAACCGAAAAATATCGCCGGTTGTCTGATAGACGATCTCCGGTCTACGCGCCGCGCGATCCGATTTGCGACGTTCGAGAATGACGCTGAGCAAGTACGCGACATACGTCTTTCTTAATATAAACGAGAAGGTGCATATAAAAAAGTATGCTGAATCCCTTAGCGGAGTCATCGCGACATGATTTGGTAAAGTTTTGTTTTAACTGGCTAGCCACCGGAGTAGTTTAGGTCTCCGATTGTAAATATTAAAAAATTAACTGATATAATTTTAAAGAAAACTTCTCAAAAATAACATTATAGAAAATGTTAATGAAAAATAACAAAACGAACAAAATGGTTAACAAAATATATAGAAAAATTCGTTGGTAATCTTATAGTAAACATTTTTAAATCAAAACTGGAACTTTTTATTATTAAACTCAAGAAGACTTCTTAAAAACAACATACATTATAGAAAATGTTAATGGAAAATAAGAAAACGAGCAAAATAGTTAACAAAACATAGGTATCGAGAAATTTTTTGGTAATTAAGAGTAAGCATTCTTAAATTTAAACAGGAACTTTTAGGTAACTATGAATACATGAGTACATGAATTTAAAAAAATAATAACCAATTTTCTTATTTTGCCAGTCGCGTAACTAAGCCTAAATTTTGAAGTGCACACAGTGGGCACCTGATAATTTAAAGTGGAAGAATTTGACAAGCTATTTTAAATATCTACTTATTTTATGCTCGTAGATTGAGGAAGATGTGAAGAAAAATAACTCTTGGTAATACTTTTTGTTCGGGTTAAAAACGCACAATAATAAACCCGAACAATAAATACATATTTGTGTGATTTGTTGCAGTTTTTTGTTTGGTATCGAGACACGTGGTAAAAATTCATTATTCACAAATAAATAAATTTCTGGAATTTTTTTGGTGACACTATAATTTTTTAGCTAAACCTGTGCCCATCCGTAGTTACGTGCCTGCTAAATACCCGACCTGATCACATGTAAAGGGCTAGGCTACCGGTCACGCAGTCGGTGACGTCATCGCTAGGTGAAGCGGAATTTCAGGCGATTCACTCGAGCGATTCACCCGATTATTACAATCGCTCGAGTATCAAGTACTCGATTATTAAAATCATCGGTTTTTTCCAACACTAATTAATACTGTATAATGCTGTCAATGGAATTATTGTCAGTTCAAAAGCTATTGCAAAATTTCTTAATCTCTAGTCTCATTAGCTCAGTGGTGTAGCTCCCGGTTTCCACGAATAAGGTCCTTGGTTCAAATTCCAAAAAAAGCAAACTTTTTTTGTAATTTTTTGCTCTAAATAATGGTTTAAATCATTTTTTTTATCTGTGTAAATTTGTTTGATTGATCCTAGAAACCCGAACAAACTCAACGTAAGTTGAGTCTTATTTGCCTATTGCAACGCCATTCATATATATTTTAGTGAACAAGCATATGTAGGTCAGTAGGTTAACAGTGATGCTAGATAACAACGCGTGCCTCGGCCGTGTTCGATATAAATCGTTGCTCAAACGCCTCGAGGGTTAAAACATTAAGGTAATTCTGGCCTAAGGTGTTAAATTTACCAATTACAGCATTATCGCTTTTTTGTGAAATAATTGTTGTGATGTGATTTCAAACTTCTGTGATATTAGATACTATTGATTGTGTTGCAAAAGATTCATTTTGTGCTGTATTTTTTTATGGAAATTTCGAAACGAATTATTTTTAAATCAGACTGAAAGTAAGAGAGAGCATGTGTCTTAAACTTGTAGTATTATTCTAAAGAGTTTGAAAATTAAGTGACAACACGATTCAAGAAGATCTTGTTGACAAAAATTGATCACGTGTGTGTACGCGTTTAAAATTCTTTGTGTTGCAAATAATTTTCTTATGGTGCTTGACGTGTAAATATGACAACACCAACATTCAATGACGTCTTTTGAGATTTGACCTACGACAATTGATTGTGTCCTGGGTGTCCCATATTCAACACTTTCTGGGGGGTATTAAAGTTATTACCAAAGATAGAATGGCGGGGTTTTCACTTTATTTTCTTAGTTTTTAACGAAACGGAAGTTTCCAGTGTTAAATTTTGTCATGACTCTCTTAGCTTTTAATATACAGGATGATTTTGAAAATCGCTTTTTAGACATACCTCGTATTTCGGTTACGCCTTAGCTCATCAAAAAGGTAAAAATTGATTTTGTTATAGATTTTCGCGTAAAGTTCAGTGTCGTAGCCACTTTTTCCGTAAATAATTCGGTTTTTGAGATATAAACAATAATAACAATTTTTAAATGAGACCCTATACAGGGTGGCCAATTAGAGCGACAAAGCTCAATATCTCTTTTACCGCTAGGGATTATTACTTTATCTTGTAGATACTTTAATCCTCTCTAATTTTTATTAGGGTCTTTCTATGCCTATCTCTACCAATCTTGGTGGTATTTCAATTTTTATTTAAACTCGAGCAAAAAAAATTGGATGTATTTTGTTCCACAGCTCAGACGATTATTCCCGAACCATAATAATCCCAATTTACCGGCTGAACAAATATAGTTTCAACAAGATGGGGCTACACCACATTTTGGACGGATGGTGAGGGAATATCTAGAGGAAACTTTTCCTGGTAAATGGATTGGGCGCAGAGGTGCAATTGAATGGCCTGCTAGGTCTCCTGATATGACCCCTCTTGACTTTTTCCTGTGGGGTCATATCAAAAATTTAGTGTACAAAAATAAGCCACAAAATATCGAAGATTTGCAACAAAGAATAATGCATGAAATTTCCATTATTGCTCCCAATATCCTTTTAGATTCGCTACAAAATTTTGTTCCGAATTCATTACTGCCAGGAGGTAAACGGTGGACACTTTGAGGGCCTTATAAAATAGGATTTTAAATTGTTGTTTGTCCTTTTTATTATTGTTATTAGATTTATTTGAAAACGAAATAAACTCGATATCTCGAAAACGGTTAAGATTGGGTATGTGGTGTGTTTAAAATTTTTTTTTAGAATCTTGTAAATAATTGAAATATTGAATAATATACATGGGGTTCCATTTAAAATAAAGTAACTTTGTTCTTCCATGGCTTTTTGACTGATCCTGTATACTTAGTTTATGTGTAGTATAATAGATTTCTAAAAACCCTAAAAGTTTTGTATTTAACATTCTTCGCTAGCTATCTAGCTTTAGCAAATAATCGACCGTTTCCATACATAAAAGCGACTCTGTATAATTTTTTTGAATTAATTAAGCATTAGTTTGTTCTTTCCGAAAAAAATCATTTGCTTCATTATTATGGGGAATGCCCCTCCTAACTTAGTTAACAACCTTTCCTTAACCGGAAAATTAACATTATGGATGTCCATAAAGAATTAAACCAGAAGTCATACCTAATAAAACCAATGATGCATACAAAAACAATAATAATTATAATTAAACTTTTACAACGTCCAATAAAATTTCATTATACAAAGTAACACGGTTGCAAAGCCATATAAGGCTGTCAGACGTAATTATAAAACATGGTTATGACTTGCATTTTACTGTGTAAATTATATTTTTTATTAGTTTATATTTGACTTTAGATATTAAGTGCTAACCGTACAAGAAGAATCGAAAAATATGATCATTTACTTTTCAAAGGACTATAGTGAGGCAATAATTCCATTAGTGTACTAGTGTCATAACCCGCAAAGGGATCTCGTTAACCATAAACTCACAACACGTACGTACGCACATACAGAAACGATCAACGAGTTGCGTATTAGTGAGTTCTGCAACCGTCATGTTTTCAAATTTAAAAAATTCCGAATATATTTGGGCGAAACCGAATTTTTACGATTTCATTCTTTTTATTTTCTATATATATGTGATATAAATTTTACATTCCCATTGCCACTTTTTCTCCTCTATAACATAATTTAATTACATTTTCAATCCGACGTTTCGTTTTTCCCCAAACCATCGTCAACTTTGGTTTTTTAAAGACAGTCAAACCTCTCATAACGGACACCTCTGATTAGCGGACATCTCTATTAAGCGGACATTTTTTCATAGTCCGGAACTAGGTATATGAAATTCCATGAAAATCAACCTCTCTTGGGCGGACTCTCCTTTGGGCGGACGCGGACAGTCTGTTTTCATACAAAGAGTGCGAAAACCCTCCTTTAAACGGAAAAAAAATTTTAAAGTGCTTGGGAGACGAATAAGTACGATGCAAAAACTCTCTGAAGACAGACCGGCAACCAATCGCGTATGCGTGGCAGAGCGAAAGGACTTTGCCGAATGAGAGTATGTGTGATTCCCCGACAGCAGTCCATCGTTTATTTGTGAGTTGTAAGGTTAAAATCGTAAACAATGGCACAAAAATGTCCCGTTTTGAGTCTGAAAGAGAATATTGATGTTGCGGAAGTTTGTAATTTGATAACAATGATTTGGGCGAGTTCATTAACATTGATAGCAATGTGCTATTAGAAGATGATAGTGACCTCATTCCTACCGATTATGTAACCCAAACTGAAAGTACATCAATATCTGACGACTCTGATGAAGAAGTTGAATGCAGTAATCAAACAAATGTCACCAATTATCAAGAAACCATTAGTATGGTAAAGGAATTATAAGAGTATGCAAAGAATAGAGGAATTGTTATCAGACTTGGAATTACATTTTCTAGATTGTAGAATAAAACGCAAACACGTCAAACTACGTTATTAGATTTTTTAGTACTACATCCTAACTAAAACTAGTGTATTTTTGTTATGTTATGTTGATTATACATATACATAGTAATAATTTTGCATTTACAGATTATCCAATAACAAATTTCCCACGGGCGGGCACCTCTATTAGGCGGACACATTTAGACGGTCCCGTAGGTGTCCGCCTAACAGAGGTTTCACTGTAGTAGTAACATTTCATTTTATGCTACATGACTAGTGTTGGGGAAAACCGATGATTTTAATAATCGAGCACTTGATACTCGCGCAATTTTAATAATCTAGTGAATCGATTAATCACTTGAAATGTTTATGACTAAGAAGAATGTGTTGATAAAACACCAGGGGTTGTTTTTGTACGTTTTAGAATTTAGTCTAGAGTTTCTATTAAGGAAGAACAGTTGATTCTGATTTTTAAAAACATTACATCCTTTAATTTTTTTGAGAATTTACAATCGCCGTTGGCTAGCCAATCAAAACAAAACCCATGTCGCGATGACTCCATTAAGGAATTTGGCATACTTTTTTGTATGCACCTTCTCGTTTATGTGCCTTCAAGAAAGACGTATGTCGTGTCAGCCTTCTGAGCGTCAAACTCGAACGTCGTCAATCGGCCCATTATATAAACAGTATATTGCTAATACCATCTGCAATTATGTCCCCGCTATGGGCATCGAAGGGGGCGTTGTGAGTTTGCGCAATTAGGAAAATTCCTTGTGAAAGTAAACATTCGACAGGACCGGATTTCAACTTTCTTTTTTAATGTCAATTTCACTGGTTAGTTAGGAAAAATATTGGAATCAAAATTTCGATTAGTTAAATTAAGAATGAACGACTATATCGACTATTTTGGGAATTATTATCAGCTACTAATGCACCAAATTAAAAATACGTTAATTTTAAGGTTAGGTAGTGACCACATATATATTATATTGTATACGAGTGACACTCTCTTCTTTTTTTACAAGCCTTTTAGTGAAATTCGGTTCCGAAGATCGGATAATGTGATAAGCACTTTATACCTGGTATTGATCCACGATTTTTGCAAAAAAGCACCATGCACTTGTGTCCTTTCATCTTAAACAAAACAAGTCAGTAACCTACCAAGCAGCGAATCGAATCATCACAAATCAAAAACTCCTTTACAAACATTGTTGTCAGGTAATGAAAGTTTATAAGCACTAATATACCGACAACAATGTGGATGAACCACTTTTTATTCTGTAATTTGAAAAAGCATCCAGAACCAAAGATAAACGACGAATAACAACAAAGAAATAATGTCGGGCCGGCTCTGTCGCGATCGATAAAATTTCCACCCTACTGCGCAAACTCAATAGGCCCGCGCCATCTCCCATAGCGGGGACACTTTTTGTATTTTGGAACGCTATTATTGGTAATATACTGATTATATATATGTGGTATCAAGTGAAAGGCAATGATTCGATTTTTCGCCTGAAATTACAACTAGAGTATTTCCTATCGAGCGAAAAGCTGCTCGAATATACAAGTGAAGCTCGGGTATCGAGTGAAAGGTAATAAGTACCAAGAGACGACTTTCGCTTGAATTTATAACTCGAGAGGTTTTTTAATAATCGAGCGATGTCGGTTATTTCCAATAATCGAGTACTCAAGCGGTTTTTCGCTCGAGCGATCACAACCCTATTTATGACCTCCACTTTATATTCTGAATCCGACCTTCCACAAAGAAAATACATCTTAAGCTAACGCCCATCCTAAAATAAAAAATTATTGTTAATTATCTGAACACGGGCCCCACGGGCAAAATATTTGAATATTTTCAATTAGGTACACTTAAACAATTTCCCTAAAAAACGTCCCGTTAAAAAATTGCATTTCCGTTTTTCCGGCCCTTTTCCATTTAAAATACATCTGCCGTTCGACCGTGTAAATAACTTAAACCTTTCCCGAAAATAAAACATTTTTTATGGGCAAGTGGATCCTATATAAATGGGTCATTCTTTTACAAACCGCAAACTTTTTAACTTTGACATTCTAGAATAATCCGAAAATCTTTTCACAACTGACATATATGTACATACAATTAGTTGACACGTATTTCAGGATTTTCAGCTTCGCTCGCTGCGTGACTTACGATCGAAAATATTTAATAACTACCGATCTAATAGAAGTGCCACTTTTTCGTAAAATGGGTTTTGCATATAAAAGGATAAAGAATAAAACGGTATTCTTTAAAATTAATTTAAGGTGGGGGGGATATGTTAATAGAATATTAAGATATAAGTTTCATAAGATATTATCTTAGAGCACGCCGTTTAATTTAGGAAACGACGCGCGAAGCGGGGAGTTTTCTAAAGTACAAGTGCTCTAATTGTCTTATGAACCGTGTATTTTATAATACTCATTCTATTTGGGTCTTTAAAGTCTGAAAAACTCTTAAAAATGTAGTAGATTTTTTCCATTTGAATTAATATTTCCTTTTTGGGTTGGCAATACTTTTACACTCAACACCACAAAGCTCTTCGCATCCGTCATAAGTAAAAATAAATATATTAGTAAAAGTTAATAAAAATGAGTCAGGAAGAAAGTTGTACTCCGTCAGAAATACGAGAAATTACAGAAAATAAACTAGAAACACTTTTAAAAAGAATATGCAAACCTTTGAGTTATGGTGCGAGCAGAACAAAGTTCAAAATATTGAACAAAATAATAAATAATACTATTGAACAAAATATTGTGTCAACACAGAATCTGACAGGAATAACAATTAATGCCCAGGAAATGTCTATACAGTAACTATAAATATGTATATATAAAGTAATATGTATAATACTATATTGAACTAAAAATAAAAATAGTACTTTATTGAATAAAACTTTAGAAATAGGGCATAAACTGGAAGATATTTCTATTATTTTTAGGTTATGTTCTTTTATAGTGACTAGAAATTAGTTGACGGACCCCGTCAGCATGTTTTATATTTCCGAGTATAGGTATTTCACATAAATATCTAGTAAAAATGATCTATTTGCAAGGTTAAAGGTTAGTATTTTATAAAGTTTTCTATAAAATTTTTTTGTCGAATCCATATAATGCCTAGAAAACTAATTTCAACGAAATCGAAGTAAGCCTAAAATTCGAACCCTACTTGCTGCCAAAATAAAAAAAATTAAATTTCAGTTTCATAAAGTGGCAGGTTATTCAATTTTTTTGCATTTCATAATGTAGCCATTATGAAACCCAAATAGAAAAAACTATTTAAACAATGAAATTATTACTATTTTGCATTTGTTCACAATAATTTGTTTTTAATATATGTACTTCGAAATCTAACATAACAAAATGTTAAATAAAAAAAGACCGACATTGATACGATCAGTACAAACTGGTGATATTAAATTTCAAGCATTACAAGATTGGAGAAATCCAGCAAATTTTCAAAAATTCATGTGTGGATATTTTGGAAATTTTTTTTTTTTTAAATCCTGAAATACTAATTGTATGTGCCTATACCGGGTGTTTCAGCAGGAACGCTCACCCCTATAACTTTTCTTATTGTTGGAATTACAAAAATAAAATTTGGTGGGTTATATGTGATATTGCTGCCGTCTAATATAAAAACCTAGTAAGTCGAAAAATTAAATTTTAAGACATTTCATTTAAAAATTGCACAACTTCTTTAATATTTAATTTATTGTTCTAAAATTTTATACACAGTAAGCTCTTGTTAAATAGTTTCATTTTCCAAAAAATCATTGATTTTTATTAACAAATAAACAGCTAAATAAATATTAACAATTTACTACTCTATTTTATAGTAAGTCGACTTACTAGGTTCTTGTATTGCACGGCAGATTATTTTGCATTTTATGACATGACGGACTTCATTTTGTCACTTATGGTTTAACCAGAAATTACCTCAGCTTTGGATTTTTAAATGGAACTCCCAGTATATTTTTGGCTATATCGATTCAGTACACCATTCCAAATTCAACGACATCCCATACATCACTTTTTGACGCTTTAAATCATTTTTCTTTTTCCTTTTTCATCTAGACTGCTATGAACTCCCTAAAATGGTTTACTTCTAAGCCAAATGATGGCTGATTTTAAATTTGTAACTATGTTCATTTGTTTGTGAGCATTATGGCGTCATGGGTATCTAGATAAATGCAAAGCCGTTTGCGCTTCTTGTTTTATTTTTCGTCATGAATTGGTATTTTTACTAAATTATCTCTCCTCTTTTAACTTGACATAAGGCTGTGTGATATCAAATTGTTGGAGAAAAGTGCTCTATCTTTTTGCCCGAGTGAGCCATTAAGTTCCCATTTGAAAAAAATTGAGTTTTCTGGTAAAATACTTTTTAAAACACAATAAAACTTGAGAATTGCATTTTTATCATTGGCTTAGAAGTAAATAATTTTAGGGTGTACCGGGTGTCCCCTTTTCGACACTTTTATAGGGTATCTCCGTAATTGTTAGTGCTATCAAAAAAGTAATGTAGGTGTCATGTGCTCTTTTTGGGACAAATTTAAAATTTTTTCGCTCGCTTAAGAGATACGGGGGAAAATCAAAAAAATTGACAATTTCAAAATCGCTCTATATTTTCCTAGTTAAAAGAGATATAGAAAAATATTTTATACAGAAGTTTATTTATATTGATTGTTGAATAATTTGCAGTTTTCAGAATAAGTATACGGGGTCAGGTAAGAAAGTTATCGGACCTAACCTCATTTTTTTAAATGGAACACCCTGTATATTTTAATCTAAAAAGACACTATTTTAAATTCTCCTTTCAAATATATAACACACCAGGCGATTTATTAAACTTTAAACCACAGTAGACCATGAAACAAAAGCTAATATCCGAGAAAGAACTATGTTGACTATTAACATTTAACGTCAATTTCAACATTTTGAAAAATTTGATATGATATCAGTTTATATTGAAAGTGGAAAAAAACGAAAAAATGGCGCAAAATGTATATTTTGTTCGCTATCCGAAAAGACGGTAACCATTTAATGACATATTCCGAACATGCAATGATTCCCGTTATTCTTTACCTGAATCTGAATCTTTTATTTCGTATCTAAGTAATAAATAAAGTTTAAATAAATCGTCTAGGAAACCAATATCATCCATGGTGTGTTATATATTTAAAGGAGAATTTAAAATAGTATCTTTTTATATTAAAATATACAGGGTGTTCCATTTAAAAAAATTAGGTTAGGTCCGATAACTTTTTTACCTGACCCCGTATACTTATTCTGAAAACGGTAGAATATTCAACAATCAATATAAAGAAACTTCTGTATAAAACATTTTTCTGTATCTCTTTTAACTAAGAAAATATAGGGTAATTTTGAAATTGTCAATTTTTTGATTTTCTCCAGTATCTCTTAACCGAGCGAAAATTTTCAAATTTTGATTTTACCATTGTAAGTTTGACCCAAAAAGAGCACATGACACCTACATTAGTTTTTTGATAGCACTAACAAGTACGGAGATACCCTATAAAAGTGTCGAAAAAAAAAACCCTAAAAAAATCTAGATGAAAAAATAAAAATGAAAAGAAAAATTATTTAAAGTGTTAACGTATGGGATGTCGTTGAATTTGAAATGGTATTTTGAATCGAAATAGCCCAAAATATACTGGGTGTTCTATTTAAAAAGCCAAAGTTGAGGTCACTTCTGATGAAACTGGAAGTGACAAAATGGAGTCCGTCAGGTCATGCAAGCCCACCAAATTTTATTTCTGTAATTTAAACAAAAAAGTTATAGGGGGTGAGCGTTGCTCCTGAAACACCGGGTATAATAAAATATATAAAAAATTTTCGGACGATTCTAAAATGTCAATGTTAAAAAGTGTGCGGTTTGTAAAAGAATCACCCATATGCGGAAAATTTCCAGAACGCTTTTCTCGACCCGTCCCAAATTCGTCGGTTTTACTCTGAAATCCTTATTGACCGGCCTCTGCAAACTGTTATTCGAGATATTCGTGCTTCCCGTAACCAATTTGTCAAAGATATCAGTACTGGACTTAATCAAAGGGTTTCAATCTCGTACGAACAAGTTTCAATGGTGACGCCTAATTTATGAAAACCAAGTTGAAGACAAACGAAAACGTAAAATTTTCGTCAAATACAAGGTGTTATGGAAATGACTTATTATATTTAAACCCACAAATTCTGAGATGAAAACAAAATGAAAAAAACATAATCATAAATGACGCTTTAAATTAATAAGGAGGTATCCTTCTTATGTCAAATAAAAAACCTCGTGGTATGCACTGCTGATAAATGTCAACAGTCTGATAGGGTAGGTCAAGTCTCAACAGACGACAGTAAATATTGGCCAGTGTTGTCATATTTATACGTCGTCAAATACTATATAACACTTCTCTTCTGACCTAGATACATTTGCTAACTGAAAAGAGAGATGTGTAGTCTTTCTCTACGACATCCAAGGACCCCATTTAAATATAATAGACCCTGTTCACAACACCCTGTATACCATCAGGTAGTCTCGGATCTAGGTGTGGGGGGCAAGCCGATGCCCCCGGTGGCAGTTGTAGCACCCCGGGGCGTCGCACCGCACCCGATTATTATCTATTAGAAACTTTTATCAATCTCCAACTATTGATAATATCGCCCAAATTGCGGTTTTATTAAAAATCTTATACAAGTGTCCCAAAATTAATAGAACACAGTAAAACTGCAGATTCTTTGGGTAAAAACATTGCGATTTAACCAAACTTTATTTAGTTCAAAAGTTTATAATAACCGAGCTACAAGGTGTCAAAGTGAAATTTTTATTTTCTAATTTCTTCTAATTCTAATTAACTCACTTTTTAACTAATTTGGTTTGGGGGTTTTTTAGGGGCGAGAAATTTGAATTTATTTTATTTTTATGGAGATTTTAGACGGCGCTCGCTGCAGCACTCTGGGTACATAGCAACAAGTGCAACTCTTTTGCGCTTTACTGTATTCATGCTTTTATTAAAAGTATCAATTTTCTCATCGCATTTACCCAAAAATGGTGTGTGTATCTTGTCAATGTCACTCCGAGCAATTGTTTTCGATGTTTTTGCATTTGTAGAGTCCAGTGCGCTTTTAAAAATATTACAACAAATTGTCAAAAACCGATCTTTTCTTGATAGTTTACTTATGTAACAATAAAATTTTTATTTACAGTACGTTTCACGAAATTTGGATACGACTTAATGATTTCCTGGGTCGATCCCATTATGTCGACAACAGCTTGGCAATAAACAAGTGAAGTATGAAGGGACGGACTATGGAAAACAAGTAATGATATGATTATTATATTAATGTAATCAAATGAAATAACATTTTTTAAAAATATTACTAGTCATATTTATTTACATGTATAATGTCATTCTATAGATAGTTCTGTTTCGCTATCGCTATCCTCATCAAAATTAATGATAATTGGATTAATTATACGATTTATATTATTTTAACTGGTGCCACATAATATGCTCAATGGGGTTAAAAATGCAATAATAGGGTGGGAGCCGTAGCACTGTATGTCCAATTTCTTCTGCCAATGTGTCACAAACATATACTTTTTTTATACAAAATGTCTTTAAAACTTGTAAAAGATCACTTTTTTTATAACTTTCTTCAAAATATATATCATTCGCCGCCATGTAGTTCTGAATCTCCAATTTTGTATTATTTGAGCTTGGAGCTTTATGTAATTGGCGACTGTGATAGCTCGCATTGTCCATTACTATCACGCTATTCTGAGGAATGTTTGGTAAAAGACAATTCTTGAACCATTCATCAAAAACTAACAAATTTTAGCACAAAAAGATATTTAAATATAAATTAAGCAACCTAACCTACCTGATGTGCCTATATTTAATTATAATTATTACAATCCGGTCCTTTCCACATAATAACAAACGGTCATAAATAATGGGATGGCCCCAGGTACTTTTACTGCAGTCATTAAGTTATATCCATTTTTCGTGAAACAATCATTACTTAACTTATAAATGTTTTCATTACTGGTCTTTTAATTTGTTTGTAGTCTGAACTGTTTTAGAATATTTCAAATATTAATAAATTACTAATACTTTAAAAAATATAGGTTAAGTTAGAACTCCTGTTGCAATCTGAATTAGTTGTAGCTAAATTATATTACGTAAAATGTAATAATTATTAATATCTAACATAATAATGCGTTATTTCAATATTTTAAAAAGCGCACTGGACACTACAAATGCAAAAATCTCGAAAGCAGTTGCTCGGAGCGACATTGACAAGGTATACATACTATTTTTGGGTAAAAGTGATGAGAAAATTGATATTTTAATAGGAACATAAATACACTACAGCGCTAGAAAGTTGAACTTGGTTCTATACAGGGTGTTCCTTAATGACGTGCTAATATTTCAGGGTGTGATTCCTTAGGTCATTTTATAAAGAAAAGTTCATATGAACATAATATGTCCGCAACGGCTTAAATTTTTTGCTACAGGGTATTTTTTAAATGGTTATTTTATCTCGGAAAGTACTTTAGATATTATTTTCAATTTTGGTATGTGTTAATAGGATATAGAGCCACAAATTTTAAAACCTCCAATCATCACATAATTCTATGCAAAAACGTTGGTAAAAAAGTATGTTTGACCAAATCGCAATATTTTTAACCAAAGAATCTGCAGTTTTACTGTGTACTATTAGTATTGGGCCATCCTGTATATAGCCCAAAATAGTCTTGAAAACAATCAAGATCCGGGGCTGCCATCAGGCCCCGGAGCATAACTATGTTTAACTTACTTAAGATGGAAAGAGATACTCTTTTCTTTACGAAAATTCTTTAGTGTGTAAATTTTTCTTTATTTTTATTTTGAGTTGGTTTATTCTAAGCTAATTTCACAGTCCGTCCCTGGTACTCACAAAACAAACTTTATAGTCCTAAAATCACGTTTGATGGCGACTGTTCGGACATGAATGATCTGCCAGATGCCCGAAGCGGTGGTTTCATGACCCGACGTTGTATAATCGCTTAGAAATCGGTACAAAAGCCGTTTAAGACTGGAGAGTAGATACGGGTCAGGAAGTTGGTGCCTGAATAGCATCACAATAAATTACAAAAGGGGCTTTGATTGTTAAGGCTAATGAAATGGGTAAGTTTTGTCAATGGGACTCGCAATCTAACAAACGAATGCGAATACACGCGCTGCGGTGATGGGGAGCCGCCATAGGTATACAGGGTGTCCGGAAATGATGAGAAAAAAATTTATAGGGATAATTGTAGACCGAAAATAAATGCTACCTCTTCCTTTAACATTTTTGCGAAAATTGATTATTAACGGAGTTACAGGGTGGTAAAGTTAAATTTTATTTGCAGTGTTCTTGCAATACCTTTTGCCACGCTCATAATATTATGACGAAATCTCATATATGGGGCCTTTTCGGGATGAGGAATACAAATTTGCCCACCGTTTTTCGCATTTTGTAGAGGGCGGCACATTCGAACCTATACTTTAATTTGATTGGTCCCAACTTTTTTGTGCTACACTGTATGCGCATTTTGACTGAATATTTCTATTCTCCTAACCTCTTGACATAAAGGTACACTGCTTTTGTTTCAATAAATCTAACCGTTTTCGAGAAAAACGCTAAAATAACATTGCTTGCATGTGATAAATACGAAATCATTTTAATTTATTTTATTTACAGTAATAAGCGGATATCTCTATTAAGCGGACATTTTTTCATAGTCCGGAACTAGGTATATGAAATTCCATGAAAATCAACCTCTCTTGGGCGGACGCGGACAGGCCGTTTTCATACAAAGAGTGTGCGAAAAACCTCCGTGAAATGGACAAACAAACCGTAAGTGCGGTGCAAAAACTCTCTGAATACAGACCGGCAACCAATCGCGTATGGGTGGTAGGCCGAAAGGACTTCGCCGAATGAAAGTATGTGTGATTCCCCGACAGCAGTCCGCCGTTTATGTGTGAGTTGTAAGGTTAAAATCGTAAACAATGGCACAAAAATCTGTCCGAGTCTGAAAGAGAATATTGATATTATGAAAGTTTATAATTTGATAACAATGATTTGGGCGAGTTCATTAACATTGATAGCAATGTGCTATTAGAAGATGATAGTGACCACATTCCTACCGATTATGTAGTCTACAGTGAAACCACATCACTATCTGACGACTCTGATGAAGAAGTTGAATGAAGTAATCAAACAAATGTCACCAATTATCAACAAGCCATTAGTATGGTAAAGGAATTATAAGAGTATGCAAAGAATAGAGGTGACTCTACAGCAATGGAATTGTTATCAGACTTGGAATTACATCCTAACTAAAACTAGTGTATTTTTGTTATGTTACGTTTATTTGTATATACATATACATAATTTTGCATTTACATATTACCTAATAACAAATTTCCCATGGGCGGACACCTCTATTAGGCGGACACATTTAGACGGTCCCGTAGGTGTCTGCCTAAGGGAGGTTTCACTGTATTTATTTTTGGTTTACAAACTCTTCAAGAAGTTATAACGCAGTTTTTTCTATAAACGGTACAAGGAAGCCAATATTCACCTCAAAAATACATGGGATTTCCTATGTGCAAGTCAACGATACATCACCCGGTATATGAATAGTCTACCATACAAATGTTCACCCCGTTAATTTCGAAAACGATCTCAAAACCCAAAAATTATCAGTGTCGGATGAATGCTTAGGCCAACCAGCCCCGGGCCTGGGGCGACAAATTAACGTTGATGACCTTGTCGAAACCTAGAGGCGGCAAATTTCTTAATCCGCCACTGAAAAATTATCATATAGCGCCACAGGCGAAAATATTTCAAATAAGTATGAAAATTGAGACCGAGCCGGGACAATAAAGGTATTTCTTTTTATCAAACTAAAAATTAAACGGAGACGTCCGTTATATGTTAAGACATGTGACAAAGAGGACATTGTAAATCCAATCAAAATTATCGCGATAAAATGTGTGTGCCAGCTGGCGCGTTACAGAATTTGATTGGAACAATACGGGGGTAAAACAACCCTTAAAACAATCGATTTTCACCATGCTCCATTTCTTTGAAATGTCAATTTATTTTAAACCTTCGTAAATACAAACCCTCGATGTCAGCACATATAGCACGCATCTCCCGAACAAACACCCCTCGGCCCCCTTTTGCGGGCGTTGTTCCTTCCCTTTACTATATGCTTTTACGCACGTGAATTATAGCGTGCCATAAAGCTCTTTACTTGGAATAAGCGGAAATACTTCACGCTATATATATTTTAAAGTGAAATTTATTATTTCGGAAAGAAGGAGACTTTAAAAAGTAGGTAGTGATAGTCCTATAGCACTTTTCGAAAACATCGCTTTACAATATACAGGGAGAATGCATCGGAGTACTTCCCGAGGAGATTCTACATGTTTAAAATAAAAGTAGTAAGTTATATAACAAAAAGTCAAAAACTCAATACTTTCTTTCCTTCCATTAGAAATACTGATTTTGCTGCTAACAAAAAGTTGTTATAGACAGTTTTGCGCCTAATCGGTGTGCAAGGAACGAGAATCTTAGTTAACTTTACTATTAAAATAGTGAAACCAAAGATATTGTCACAAAAGGAACCATCCTATTTTATGAATTCGATATTCAGATTTTTAATGAGCTTCTATGGAAATTATATATTGACACATAAGAAAGAAAAATAAAGCTAAAAAAAAGTTTGCTTAAAAAACAATTGTAATATGTTACATTAAAAAAGTTGAAATCCGGTCCTGTCGAATGTTTACTTTCACAAGGAAATTTCCGAACTGCGCAACCTCACAACGCCCCCTTCGATGCCCATAGCGGGGACATAATTGCAGATGGCATTAGCAATATACTGTTTATACAGGGTAGCTTTTATGTATGGAAACGGTCGATTATTTGCTAAAGTAAGATAGCTAGCGAAGAATGTTAAATACAAAACGTTTAGGGTTTTTAGAAATCTATTATACTACACATAAACTAAGTATACAGGATCAGTCAAAAAGCCATGGAAGAACAAAATTACTTTATTTTAAATGAAACCCCCTGTATATTATTCAATATTTCAATTATTTACAAGATTCTAAAAAAAAATGTTAAGCACACCACATACCCAATCTTAACCGTTTTCGAGATATCGAGTTTCGAATTTCGTTTCCAAATAAATCTAATAACAATAATAAAATAGACACACTAAGTTTTAGTAAACAACAATTTAAAATCCTATTTTATAAGGTGCTCAAAGTGTCCACCGTTTACCTCCTGGCAGTAATGAATTCGGTGAACAAAATTTTGTAGCGAATCTAAAAGGATATTGGGACCAATACTGGAAATTTCATGCATTATTCTTTGTTGCAAATCTTCGATATTTTGTGGCTTATTTTTGTACACTAAATTTTTGATATGGTCCCACAGGAAAAAGTGAAGAGGGGTCATATCAGGAGACCTAGCAGGCCATTCCATTGCACCTCTGCGCCCAATCCATTTACCAGGAAAAGTTTCCTCTAAATATTCCCTCACCATCCGTCCAAAATGTAGTGGAGCCCCGTCTTGATGAAACCATATTTGTTCATCCGATAAATTGGGATTATTATGGTTCGGGAATAGTCGTCTGAGCTGTGGAACAATATTCTCTAGTAAAAGTAATAAATATCGTTCAGAGTTCAAATTTCCATGTATAAAATAGGGTCCTATGACGTTTCCACCAATAATGCCACACCAAACATTAGTTTTTTGTGGTCGTTTGGTATGAACTTGTTCCATCCAATGTGGATTTTGGTCTGACCAATATCTACAGTTGTGTCGATTTACGTGCCCGTTTAAACAAAACGTTGATTTATCAGAAAATAAAATGTGGTTGACAAAGTTGACATTTTGATTTAATTTGTCCATAATGATTTCGCAAAACTGAATTCTGCGATCAAAATCGTCTTCACTCAATTCTTGTAACAAATGAATTTTATATGGTTTGAATTTTTCTCTTTTGGTAATTTTTTGAATGGAATATCGACTCATATTATGATTTAAAACCCGCTGTTGCGTCGAATTTATTGGATTTTCTACCACATCTAACATGAGATTTAGAGAATTTTCTTCATTAGTAACGCTTACCGGTCTTCCACTTTTTGGTCGATCTTTCATACCTCCAATTTCATGAAAACGCTGCAATGTTTTGGAAACAGTTGATTTAGTTATAGGTTCCCGATCTGGATGCAATACATTAAAAATATTCACCACTTAGGTAAAACTCCGTTTCCTATCGCCGTACCCTATCATCATTGCGCTCGGTATCACTTAAACGTGCCATATTTACGCGAAAATTGTTCACAAATTGTAAATGTAAGCATTTTTAGCATATCTGTTGTCAAGATGACAAAACAGCATTGTTATGAAGATAAATATTTTCTAAGGTAACTTGATGGCGTAGAATTAATGAATTTAATAATTTATTTGAAAACGAAATTCGAAACTCGATATCTCGAAAACGGTTAAGATTGGGTATGTGGTGTGCTTAACATATATTTTTTAAAATCTTGTAAATAATTGAAATATTGAATAATATACAGGGGGTTCCGTTTAAAATAAAGTAACTTTGTTCTTCCATGGCTTTTTGACTGATCCTGTACACTTAGTTTATGTGTAGTATAATAGATTTCTAAAAACCCTAAAAGTTTTGTATTTAACATTCTTCGCTAGCTATCTTACTTTAGCAAATAATCGACCGTTTCCATACATAAAAGCGACCCTGTATATAGATATATGGGAATTACCGAAATTTGTTACGTCCAAGTCGATACCATTTGCCTTAAAGATGCTTTACAACGTTGCCACTATTAATCATTTTTACTTATATTAACGTATAGTTACATTTCTTTTAAGAATGTGGTGTCGATACCGATATTATATCAGTATTGGCAAATTAAAATGTCGGTATCGGCCGATTACTATTGTATTCCATAGCAATCTCGATTTGTTCTGCCTTTATTCTCGCTATAATCAACTAGTGGCGCTATAGTTACAACACATTCGCCGTAAATTTACAGAACGATTATACAGCGTACATAATTTAAAACAAGTAATTATTAAAATGAAAGAAATAAGCATTTGAGCACACAGCATTTTTATTTGAGCTCGGCCAAAATTAACTTTTTTCTTTTATGCCTTTCAACGGAACTTTTCCCATTTCCCATTTTTCTCGGGAAACGTGGAAAGATTTGTTATTATGCGTTCGTTTATTTTTCCTATCCTAAATTTGAGATCATTGATTTTTATGTTTGGTATTGCCGGAAGAACGGCAGCAAAATAATATATTTTTTAAGCGCCTACGGAAAAGGAGAAATGGAAGAAAGTTGTAAGAATTTCCTGTTTATTTATTGATGCATTGATTGCAATTTTCCTATAGTAAGTTTATTTTATAGGGTCATCCTAGTATTCAGTAATAATATCTATACAGTGTGTTCCAAAGTTGATGCCCACAGTTGTTTTTTTCAGTTGGGCAACATACGGCGGAAAATTCTATGGGGGTGGGCAGCAAAAATATGCATTATTTCGGGTAATAGGTACAGATTTGTATAATTTCTTTCCAATTTTTTCGATCTCCATAACGGCTGATAGGTGAAGAACTCATACAGTGAGGACGTAAAGTAAGGAATAAATTCATTATCTCGCAAACTACAATTTTTTTAAAAAATCGCTCGGACCCTTCGATTTTGTTTTTCGAACGCGCATATTCTGACATAAAATGTAGATATACAGGGTGTTGCAAATAAGAGTGACACAAAATTTTTTTCTTAAATAGAACCCACTGTATATTATTGCATGTACGGATTCTTCGGAAAATCCTAAACATTTTTCATGTAGCATGTGCTATACCTTAGCCCAAGCGTTTTGGAGTTATTCTCATTCAAACTTTGAAAATCAGATATTTCGCAATCAATCAAGACTTGCATTGATTCATGCACGCTGAGGAAAACCTGTAGTCAGCGTGAAGCGCAAGAAAAGTCTAGTAGGCTTTGGAGCTATGATGCATTAATGTCAATAGTTACTGTTATTGTCAGTTTTATGTGTATTTTCCAAACGTTTTACTAGTTTTCAAAAGACTCATTTCGTTTTTTCATAACTAAATTAAATTAAAATGCGGCTCACTGAGAAACAGCGCATAGAGGTTTTGATGATGATGGGCTACGGTGATAGGGTTAGAACACAGCAAGAAACTTGTAAGTTATTTATCAAAAGCAAAATTGAGTACAAGTTTAGGCAATTCGGTCATGTAAGAGATGTCCCTAGATTTGGTCGTCCTCAAGTTGATGAAAATCAACAATTAGAAGTCTTACTGGCAGTTCAAGATAACCAGCATGTGGTGTCTAGGCAGGTAGCAAGTGATGGGGATATTGGAAAAACAACAGTTCTTAAAATACTGCATACAAATAAATACCATCCTTATAAAATGCAAGTTCTCCAAGAACTTTTGGAAAGGGACTTTGAGAGGCGCCTTGAATTTTGTGAGGGTTTACAGGATATGTGTTTCGTAAACAGAAATTTTGTAAAAAATATAATTTTTTCCGATGAGTCCACATTTTGCTTGAATGGTGACGTAAATACCCAAAATTATCGATGAACAAACCCGAACAAACCCGATGTAAATCCACACTGGATGAGGGAAGGACACACACAATTTAATCAAAAGATCAATGTGTGGGCTGGCGTTGTCGATGACATTGTTATAGGGCCTTTCTTTTTTGACGGAAATTTAACAGGCGAGAGATACTTGAGTTTTTTAGAACAAGAACTTGTTCCAGCCCTGGCCACCCTTTTTCCTGAGTTAGAACGTCCCGATTTGCCACATCATAATATCTGGTTGCAACAAGATTGTGCTCCCCCACATTTCGCTGTGGGAGTTCGTACATATTTGGACGATACTTTTTAAAACAGGTGGATTGGAAGAGGTGGATTGGAAGAGGTGGTTTTATTGAGTGGCCGCCAAGGTCACCCGATTTAACACCACTCGACTTTTTTTTATGGGGATACCTTAAGGGAAAAGTATTCAAAAGCCAGCCTGCAAATGATTTAAAAGATCGCATCTGGCAAGAAATTCGGCAAATTACACCCCAAATGGTTCGAAATGTTCAGCGAGAATTTTTAGATCGGTTAGGCTATTGTCAGTTGACCAACGGAAGACACTTCGAACATTTACTTTAGAAAAATTATTTTTAAGTTCACCTAACTGATTTTTCGATAAATAAGACATTTTTAAAATATTTTTATTCTTTGTTTCCTCCATGACTTTTTCCACTTTTCAAATTTTGAATGAGAATAACTCCAAAACACTTGGGCTAAGGTATAGCACATGCTAGATGAAAAATGTTTAGAATTTTCCGAAGAATCCGTACATGCAATAATATACAGTGGGTTCTATTTAAGAAAAAAAATTTTTTGTGTCACTCTTATTTGCAACACCCTGTATATCTACATTTTATGTCAGAATATGCGCGTTCGAAAAACAAAATCGAAGGGTCCTAGCGATTTTTTAAAAAAATTGTAGTTTGCGAGATAATGAATTTATTCCTTACTTTACGTCCTCACTGTATAGGTCATAATTTATTTACCGGCAACATTCAGTAAATCGGATTTTGAAAATAAATAATCTCAAAAACACCTGTTAATTTTTTAATAGGTTTCTTATAGTATCTAATTGGAAGAATTATATAGGTCCGCGCAAAAGATCATCGTCACAAATATCATGGTCTATAGCAGCGTTTCTCAAACTTTTTTGACCACGGACCCCATTTGATACTAGAATTTTGTTGTGGACCCCCAGCCGCTCACTACATTAGTACAGAATTAATTCTGGGATAGGAAGTCATGCCTAACTAATTACCTTTAGTTAAAAATAATTTTTATTCGAATCTTATTATTTTTCACAAATCAAAAAGAATTAATAAGCAAAAATCTGAATAATATATCAGTGGCTGCAGCAAATGTACTTAGTGAGATGGATAGTTCTGCTTTCTTCTTCTTCCACGCATCTATGTTATGTTGGGCTTAATTTGAAGAAAGCTGAAAACCTTATATATCTGGTTCGTCATTAAGTCGATTACGATATTTTGTTTTTGTGACATTTTATTCCCACTTAGCTATTCGCGGACCCCTAAGTAACTGCTCGCGGACCCCCAAGGGGTCCGTGGACCCCAGTTTGAGAAACACTGGTCTATAGCATCAATTTTTTAATAATTTAACGCCCGTCACATGGCTAATTTTACTCTTCTGAATCATATACGCCAATATTTGGAATTGAGTTATTTTAATCAGTCACTATAAAAAATTTTCCTATTATTTATAACAGCCCTGTCTTATATTTGCTTAAAGTTTTGGAATGTTCCTTATAGAATGTTAAAATACTAAGAAAATTAGTCATATTTTTAATCTACCTAAAGTGTAAACGAAACTTGCACATCAAAATATATTTTTCCTTAATGGTTTATAAATGGTTAATAAAAAAATTCTGTATATAGCTTTGGATAACAAACCGTCGACCGGTGTTACTGTGACCCGCGATACAAAAATGCACAAATTTGTGGATAACAGCTAATACAAGCTATTTCTTAAACTTGTTTAGACTGAAATGAGTATCTGTACTCAAGAGAATGACTTCGTGTAGAATTTTTTCCCTTAATTAAGACTACTAGGTCTGAGTTATCCCTGTGACCGGCGATACAACATGAAAACATACGCTTGGTAAAAAGTAGGCAATGTTCTAGTTTATACCTAAATAAACATAATAAGGAACTTACCTAAACAGGAGCACGCTTTACACAAATTCAAACACATACCGTCATATTTGTAAAATGATTAGGCCGACCTGTAGTGGCGTTATTTATAAACAATTTCTGCCGTGACCGGCGATACATGCAGCTGCGGGGACGGAACTTCTGGTTAATAATTGCGTTAGAGAAACTAAACTTCTTCTTGAACATTATTTTTCAATACAAATTGTAGTAGGAGTGTAAATTATTTATACAGCGTGTCTTCGGAAGTTCTTACCAAATGGGAAACTTTTTAATTATTAACTCTACGAAAAAAAGTGCCTCTTCCTAAAAAGTCCTGCTTGGTGAGAAAATAAATTTGCACAAGAATATTTGTATGTTAGACATACAGGGTGGCTTCAAAAAGTACCGGGTTTAAAATTTATAAAAGACTTCGGCTATATTTACACAACTAATAGTCGTAAAGATTTGATAATAAGTATTTCTGGATAAGTAGGCTTTCATTTGTATGCAAAAAGACGGGGGCCATGTGGAGGCCTAGATTATTCTTGGAGTCATTTAGTTTTATTTGTTATTGGGAAATTAGAAATTGGCCACCTCATAGAAATTAGTGAACTAATTTTTATCCGTCATAAAAGTACTTCTCTTAAGTAGAATTTTTATTGTGTAATTGTTATAGTTTGTTAGCCTTTAAACATGCACTCTCCAAGTTTTTTAGTTTTGTAAATATAGCCGACGTCTTTTATAAATTTTAAACCCGGTACTTTTTGAAGCCACCCTATATGTCCAACATACAAATATTGTTGTGCAAATTTATTGTGTCGCCAAGCAGGACTTTTTAGGAAGAGGCACTTTTTTTCGTAGAGTTAATAATTAAAAAGTTTCCCATTTGGTAAGAACTTCCGAAGACACGCTGTATATAAAAGTAACTTTAGTAAAATGACGTGAAATATAAAAGGGTAAAATAAGAAATTATTGACCGGGGACACGTGAGCGGCGATACATTTTTAAATTCAAATTTGAATACTGCAGCTATAATCTAAAACTTTTAAAATTGTTTTCTAATGCAGGAAGTAACATATATGTCGCAAATTATAATCGTTTCTACAGGCAAATAGTTTATTTTAGTAAGTTATATGCTAAGGACTGAAAGTTTCCTGTAAAAAATTTTTTACGCATACAGCAAAGATACCATCGGTCAAAGAAATTAATCGACACACAAGGCACAAACTTAGATTTGGGTATTAAATTAATTTATAAAAAATATGATTGGATGATTTAAGAGTACTAAGTTAAGCATAGTGTTTATACTTGGTTACCCTACATGTAAATTGAAATGAACGTATTATAGGTCATTTTCTAATCGAGTGAATTGTCTTAAATTATAATATGCATCACGGGGCATGTAGGCAAATTATTTTAAAACCTGTTTTAAAAGAGCAAAATTTCGACGTAATGTAATAACTATGCACGTATCGGATCAGTATAAATTATTAGGAATCTACATATATGCACATTTATTTCTGGCATATTTAAGACTGATTGGCTCGAGAGAGTATGTGCTGTCTTGCTTTGAAATATATTTTATTAATTTATTCCGAAAATATCCCAAAAAAATCATTTTATTTTCGTGAAGTAATTAGTCAACACACTGTTACGTTTCCAAAGGCCTAACTCGTAAAAAAAATCTCTGAAGACAAATTTCGTATTTTTAAATAATAAAAATTGAATGCTCGACTTATTACACCGTATGTACAGGGTGTAATAAGTACTTTTATAGGGTATCTCCGTAATTGTTGGTGCTATCAAAAAAGTAATGTACTCCTTTGGCTTAAACTTAGAATGGTAAAATCAAAATTTGAAAATTCTCGCTCGCTTAAGAGATACGGCGGAAAATCAAAAAATTGACAATTTCAAAATTACCCTATAGTTTCTTAGTTAAAAGAGATAAAAAAAAATGTTTTATACAGAAGTTTCTTTATATTGATTGTTGAATAATTTGGCGTTATCGCAATAAGTATACGGGGTCAGGTAAAAAAAATATCGGACCTAATTTCATTTTTTTAAATAGAACATCCTGTATATTTTAATCTAAAATGATACTATTTTAAATTCTCGTTTCAAATATATAACACAACATGGATGATATTGGTTTCCTAGGCGATTTATTAAACTTTATTATTTTAAACCACAGTAGATCATGAAACAAAAGCTAATATCATAGAAACAACTATGTTGATATTCTAGTTGTTTAACATTTAACGTCAATTTCATTTTTACATATTCATTTGTGAAAATGACTTATCAACATTTTGAAAAATTTGATGATATTGGTTAAATTGAAAGTGGAAAAAACGAAGAAATGGCGCAAAATATATATTTTGTTCGCTATCCGGAAAGACGATGAAGATTTAAGGACATATTTCGAACATTTGCGATGATTCTCGTTATTTTTTACCTTAATCTAAATCTTTTATTTCGTTTCAAAGTAATGAAGTTTAAATAAATCGCCTAGGAAACCAACATCATCCATGGTGTGTTATATATTTGAAAGAAGAATTTAAAATGCTATCGTTTTAGATTAAAATATACAGGGTGTTCCATTTAAAAAATGAGGTTAGGTCCGATAACTTTTTTACCTGACCCCGTATACTTATTCTGAAAACGGCAGATTATTCAACAATCAGTATAAAGAAACTTTTGAATAAAACATTTTTCTGTATCTCTTTTAACTAAGAAAATATAGGGTAATTTTGAAATTGTCAATTTTCTGTTCGAATTTTGATTTTACCATTTTAAGTTTGACCCAGAAAGAGCACATGACACATACATTACTATTTTGATAGCACTAACAATTACGGAGATACCCTATAAAAGTGTCGAAAATGGGACACCCTGTACATATTAAGTAATATGGTCACGCCCCTTGCCAGTGGCGTAGCGAGAGATTGGAGAACGGGAGGGGCGCCACTATTTTAAAATACACATTTTGTCATATTGTCTTTTTTATTCCACATTCAGTAAAAAATAAAAATAATATTTTTACTTTAAAACCTGGACTATATTATGGGCTTTGCGATTTGATTTCTTTTGGTAGGCTGTGGTTTGTTAGGTTTGCAAGTAGTGAAGGGACGGCAATGGAGGGGGGGATCGCCTTCCGCCCCCCTGTGGCTACGTGACTGCCAATTGTTACTATGCGTATAGGAAATTAAATGGTAATAATAATTATAAAGAGAAAAATGTATATTTAAATATATTTCACTTTCAACGATTATTTTAAAACGTTCCTTTTCTTAAAATCTTGTCTGTTTTTGACCTGACTTACGCTAAATTTGACAGCGGTTGAACTATCTTGTGACAGCTATATAACCTCGAAATTATTTAACATTGTTTTATACTTCATAAATAATTCAGCTCACAAATTTTCATGTAAATTTAATACAAAAATTATTCCAAATTGGAAAAAATAACATACATCGACGGCAAATTCGCGATTAAATTTTCATTAAAATTTTCCGATCGACCTGCCAATCATTTCCACCTGAAAGAGACGCGAAAATGAAATGAAAATGGCTTTTCCAATATTAAAATAAAAATGTATTTGTTTTGTTTGCGTCCACGAGATGGTTCAAATTTTAAATTACGTTTCGGTCTACTGAAATTAATTAAGATATAATTTGCATCATTGTTAGCATATGCTGCAATAGTTCTAAAGTTTGTTCAGAAATCAAGATATTTGTGTCTACGTGTCCGTTTTTCCGCTGGATAGTTCAAAAACTACTAAATCGATTTCTCCCAAAAATTATTTTAAGAAAATTTTAGTATTTCCGACTTCACCATAGTAAATCTATTCCATATACAGGATCATCCAACTTAGACTGAACAGAGGTATATTTTTAAGTTTCCCTGTATTTTTTTGTAAACCAATATAACCGTCTTGTTTAAGTTTTCTCGTCGAGTATGAAATTGTCATTTACAAGGCGCCTTAGCTTAAAACGAACTGTGGCGTAAAGTTGTTATTTTAATGGAAACATCCTATATATTTTTTATTTTTATGAGATGTATTTATTTCGTGATTCCAAATAGTATATACAGGGTGTCCCACCGAGACCGCCACGATCTATATATGAACAACTATACATAGGACAGCATTTGGGGGCAACTCGGCCAAAATATTTTCAATCCGGTTATACCGGAAGTCGGTGTGAACTTGCTTATGTTAAACGGAACATCCTATATTTCATTACATTTTTGATTCTGCGGAATATTCTAGGCAGATTTTGTATTTCATCACCTAAGTCTACGCATGATTGACATATTTAAGCTTTTATGTCTAAAATGGCGCTTGCAGGCATAAAAATAATTATTAATTTTTTCTATAAAAAAGCCTTTATTATTAATTTGCATTGGATTTCTGGATGTTCAAACAATATGATTAAAAATGAAATTGAGAAAAAGAAAAAATAATCTACATTTTCAAATGGAAACCCCAAAATTTTATAATTATTTTCTATATGGCGTAAAAATAAGGTTTAAGATTGTATAAGTAGTGTTCGGAAAAAAAGATGGTTTTAATAATCGAGTACTTGATACTGGAGCGATTTTAATAATCGAGTGAATCGCTCGAGCGATTAATCACTTGAAATGTTGATTTCACCAGGGGTTGTTTTTGTAGGTTTTAGAAGTTTAGTCTAGAGTTTTTATTAAGGAATGGTTTGGCCACCTTCACTTAAAAGGCATGCTTTCTTTCGCCCGTCTTCGCATCGAATTGCCCACTCGCTCAAATATTGAAATTTTTATTAAACAAAATTTATCATTAATATTTTATCAATATGAATTTAGTCAAGAACGTGCGTCTGACGAGAAAAACTCAAGAGACCGTGTTCATGTAGAATTGACCAGGCTAATCAGAAAAAATATCCATATGGAAAAATGTCAGTGGCGTATCATCTTTTTTATAAAAAATATCAGGGGACATGTTTGCAGGGACGTCACTGGTGGAACAATTGAATAACTTTTCTAACTAAAATTTGTGGTTCTATATCCTATGAACACATACCAAAATTAAAATAATATCTAAAGTACTTTCGAAGATATTAAAAAATAACTATTTAAAAATAAAAATTCAACACCCTGTAGCAAAAAATTTAAGCCGTTGCGGACATATGATATGAACTTTTCTTTATAAAATGACCTAAGGAATAACACCCTGAAATATTAACATGTCATTAAGGAACACCCTGTATACAGGGTGATTCACGACGAGCGTGCATTAGAACTTTATGGAGAACTACTGAATATATGTTCCTGAAACTTTGGGGATTAGGGTTTATCGATATGCTCTCTTTAACTAAAATATTGACATGTTCCTGTCATTTCCGGTTATACCGGAAGTAGCTGCCAACTTTCGTTTTTTAAATACAACATGGTAATTTTTATTACATTTTTCGATTAAGCATTAAATATTAAGCATATTTTATAGAAAATGTTTTTGTCAGACTCTATTAGTTTTTGAGATATCTGGAGTTTTTGTAATTATTTGGCAAATGCATGACGATGAAATAATCCATATAATTTTTTTACCTTAGCGCTTGGACTAAAATTTTTTTCTCACCGAATAGCTAGAAGATCATCAAGTCTCTAAAACATTTCAAATTCGGCATAAAATGTACAGGGTGGTCACAATTCAAGCCTCATTGTGAAAGAATTCAACCATTAAGAACTTTCTTATTTTAAATGGAACACTCTGTATATTTTTATTTAATTTGATGGCAAATTAGTTGTTCTTTATAAATAGTATTTACTGTCCTATACCTATATCAAAGCGTTTTTTAAAAAAATCCAATTTTATTCCGAAAATACTATTTGTTCAAGTGTGCTATGAAAACAATTGTACTTAGGGGCTGTATACTGATGTCTATACGGAGGAAAAGTGATTGGTATCAAAACGATGGGGCTCCAGCACACAACGCCCAAGTTGTTAAGACTGCCCTAAACAGACTTTTTCATGACCAGTGGATCGCAAACCAAGGTCCCTTCCACTGGCCAGCTCGTTCGCCAGACTTAACTCCACTGGACTTTTCATCTGGGGAACCATTAAAGATAAAGTTTACGCGCGTCCCATCACCACGAAGGAAAATCTAATTGAAAGGGTGAAGGCAGCATTTCAATCTCTCACAAGAAATTAGGAATGCTACAAGAAATAACATGATGAAAAGAATACATAAATGCTTGGAAGTAAATAGCAATCATTTCGAACATATTTTAAAATTATAATCAAAAGATATTAGGTATAATTTTCAAACACAGAAATTTAAAGAATTTAAAGTTTATAAACTTGTTTCCTTGCTATTTTTAAAAAAATAATATTTAAACCATTAAATTTAAAACAATCAACTGCATTTTATTTATAAATTATTAAGAAACACTTTAGATTAGAATATTGTATTTTCCAGCAATCAATCACTTTTCCTCCGTATAGATATCAGTATACAGCCTCTAAGTACAATAATTGTTTTCATAACACACTTGAACAAATAGTATTTTCGGAATAAAATTGGATTTTTTGAGAAAACGCTTTGATATAGGTATAGGACAGTAAATACTATTTATAAAGAACAACTAATTTGCCATCAAATTAAATAAAAATATACAGGGTGTTCCATTTAAAATAAGAAAGTGTTTAATGGTTGAATTCTTTCACAATGAGGCTTGAATTGTGACCACCCTGTACATTTTATGCCGAATTTGAAATGTTCTTGAGACTTGATGATCTTCTAGCTATTCGGTAGAAAAAATTTTTAGTCCAAGCGCTAAGGTAAAAAAATTATATGGATTATTTCATCGTCATGCATTTGCCAAAATGATTACAAAAAGTCCAGATATCTCAAAAACTAATAGAGTCTGACAAAAACATTTTCTATAAAATGTGCTTAGTATTTAATGCTTAATCGAAAAATGTAATAAAAATTACCATGTTGTATTTAAAAAAAGAAAGTTGGCAGCTACTTCCGGTATAACCGGAAATGACAGAAACATGTCAATATTTTAGTTAAAGAGAGCATATCGATAAACCCATATTCCCAAAGTTTCAAGAACATATATTCAGTAGTTCTCCATAAAGTTCTAATGCACGCTCGTCGTGAATCACCCTGTATTGCTAAATCTTCAACACATAATACCTAAATCAGTTGCATAACTCGGAATTGCCCTAAATTAGGTACTTACCAACAATATTTTTCGAATTTTTCTAATTTATTTTTGTCCTTTAGTTTTTGTGATTTTTTTATTATAAAATGTTATGTTATTTAATAGGATTATTATTATTTAACCTTTTAGTTTCAAATCTAGTGAATTCTTGAAGCACTATCTTATGCTAGTGATTTTTTAAATTTTGATCTGGCAACATTGCGTCAATTGAGCATGAGCCGCTTGCAGGATTTCCCTTTCTCCGCGCGCACCACATAACTGCGTCGCATCATATTAGTTGGAAGGAGACGGAGATACAACGGAGCATTTCGCTTCCCTTTATTTAATTTATAGCTGGCATATTACGTTCTTTCCTGTCCGTTAGGCGTCTGATTGTAATATACAGGGTGTTATGGAAATGACGTATTATATTTAAACCGGCAAATCCTGAGATGAAAATAAATTGAAGAAAAATACCCATAAATGGCGCTTTCAATTAATGACCAGATTATATCACCTTATGTCAAATCAGACAAACACATGTGGGGCACTGGCGTAATATGTAAACAATCAACACTGAGGTCTGCAGGGTCAAAAGACGTCAGCGAGTTTCGGCCTGTGTTGTCATATCTACACGGCAAACTCTTTAGAAAAAAATTTATAATTTTGACAATTTTTAATTTTCATAAAAATCATTCATCATTTATGAACAAATATGATTCCAGAAAACCGACGGCGAAAGATGTTTTGCAAAACAAATAATGGTAATATCACACACAAATTTCAAATTCGTTACAAGGAAAGGAAAGTAAATAGGTCAAACGTCATTGACCTTTTAAATAATAATTATCGTTCAAACTCTTTAAAAAAATGCAATTTTATTTAAGACACATGCTTTCTTACCTTTACTTATTTAAATACAATTGTTAGTTTCATAATTTCACACAAATCACACAGAATCTAAGTTTTGGGAAAAAAACCTCACACGTAACCTCAAAAAATAGCAGCTATTCACATGGAAAGAATACACCCGAACGCTGTTTTAATTTTGGTCCTTTTTTTCTCGCGTAGATTTATTTATTTAACTAATTTAAAACACATATATTTTAAATATACACAATGCAATCCTTCAATTTAAAACTGACATTTTATCTACGAACCATAAAACAGTTAACCTCTGAACGAACGAAATAGATACCTTCAAAACTCGGAATAGAGATGGGCAATATTTGACAGTTTGATATTTCACGATATTCTTCTCTATTACTTGGCTATTTACCGCGAGATCTCTTGCAAGGCGTTAATGGAATTTCGACCAAATTGAATAAAATGATAGTGGTAGCTGATAATACTGCGACTGTACTTTTTCTTTTGAAAAGCTTAAAAATTAAATTAGCTCAGCTCTACTCCAAATGACAAGACCGCCGAAGATTTTATTTTCTTTCTCACGCGGCCATCTCTCCATCTCTTTCACACAATCCACTCGGCGCCGGGCCGACGTAGGTCTATGGGTACAAGCGTGGGTGCAAGTGTCAGTAATAGAAGAACAGCGTTAGGGTGCGGTCGCTTCTGTTGATAACCCATTTACACCCTCGGCTATCCGCTTTGTTTTCAGAAGATACGCGAATAATAATAGTTGTAATGATTTTCGGGCTACGCGTCCAAACTTTGTACATTATTTGACATTGTTTTTATAGACGAACATAAGTTGATCAGTTAAAACGGGCTTGTTCGGGTAGTTTGTTTTGGACGTTTGACTTGACAGAAAAATGGACTGTCGCCGACGAATAAGTCAAATTTCGTCGCGTCGCGTGTAATAAAATCTAATGATCAGATCTGAGTGTATTTTTAAAAAACTTGTGCCTGGAGGTATAAAGATAAATACAAGTCGGTAGAAAAATCATTTATTTTTATAATTTTATATGGAATTTCAGTTTGGATTAAGTTTGGCGACATTGCATTAAGTGTGGCAACAACACACCTGTTTTCTGATATGCCACCACAGGGTGACATGACGAACAAACCCGAACAAACGCCGGATGAGGTGTGGGTTTATGGGGCTGGACCCCACTTTTAAAACGGCCGATTTGAAAAAAAAAATATGTAGCGTTTCTCTAGGACACCCAAGGAGTCACCCATTCAAATATAATATGTCATTTCCATAACACCCTGTACGTTTGCCAAACCTGTATATTATAGAATAGAACAATCTAAAGATGAAGTTAAATTGTCGTTAAATTGTTTTTACCCTGTCCTCGCATTTCGATGAGTTTTAGTATTTTTTATTCGAAAACTACCCTCATGCAAAAACACTTAAGGAGGGTTTGACATAGTAATTTGCATCTTAAGGGTTGTTACGGCAGGGCTGTCAAATGGTGGAACAATAAGAAGCAAGCATCCTTTGGGCCCTCGCGTGGAACTTTATTGTATGAAGTTAGATAGGGGTAAAATGGAACAAAAGTCCGTTAGCTCCTCTGGATAGTCAAGACAGATCATTTCCCTCGATATGGTGATTTTAGTATAAGAAAATGGAATGATATAAGCCCAGCTATTGCGATTTATACAGTGTCCCAAATTCAGGTCGTATCTTGGGGCTCTTACAACTGATTTCAAATATCCAAACCAAAAGTACCCGATTTTGCTTTTCGTTGATAACACAGAGACCCGTTATCGAATACCTATATTTAAGCAGGTTATTCTTGGGTTCAATTTCAGAAAAAAAACTTCATATGAACATATGTCCTAAACGTCTTAACCTTTGAGATACAGGGTGTTACGTGACGTTGCTTCGTAAGCAAAATAGCGTATTATTATGTTAAAAATAAATATTTTATTTATTTTAAATTCGGCCAAAGAATAGAAATCCAACATAAGTATATCATATCAATATGTAAAGAAAATTATTTCCTAACAAAGAATTATTATAGACTTAAGTAACAGTTTATGTCATCGAAGGTATATCATATTTTTGCATATTTATTATTTTATACACGTCATTTATTTATAAATAAAATTTACACAATCTCAGAATATGCAAATACCTACTACATGTTAAATAAAAGTAGGATAATAATAAAATTTGTCACATTAGTCACAAGGACAAAATACTTTTTATTAAATCTCCTAACATAGCAAAATACGATATTCTATTTAGTCCGAGAACCAGGCAAAAACTTATGTTGGCAATAGCTGATGCATCATCGCAAATCAGGGGGTTGGCAGGAAATTAAAAAAAGTATACAGGGTGATTCACGACGAGCATGCATTAGAACTTTATGGAGAACTACTGAATATATGTTCCTGAAACTTTTCGGATTTGGGTTTATCGATATGCTCTCTTTAACTAAAATATTGACATGTTTCTGTCATTTCCGGTTATACCGGAAGTAGCTGCCAACTTTCGTTTTTTAAATACAACATGGTAATTTTTATTACATTTTTCGATTAAGCATTAAATACTAAGCACATTTTATAGAAAATGTTTTTGTCAGACTCTATTAGTTTTTGAGATATCTGGACTTTTTGTAATTATTTGGCAAATGCATGGCGATGAAATAATCCATATAATTTTTTTACCTTAGCGCTTAGACTAAAAAAATTTTCTCACCGAATAGCTAGAAGATCATCAAGTCTCTAAAACATTTCAAATTCGGCATAAAATGTACAGGGTGGTCACAATTCAAGCCTCATTGTGAAAGAATTCAACCATTAAAAACTTTCTTATTTTAAATGGAACACCCTGTATATTTTTGATAATTTGATGGCAAATTAGTTGTTCTTTATAAATAGTATTTGCTGTCCTATACCTATATCAAAGCGTTTTCTCAAAAAATCCAATTTTATTCCGAAAATACTATTTGTTCAAGTGTGCTATGAAAACAATTGTACTTAGGGGCTGTATACTGATGTCTATACGGAGGAAAAGTGATTGATGCTTGAAAATACAACGTTCTAAATAAAGCGTTTTCTTAATTGAATTTATAACTAAAATGCAGTTGATTGTTTTAAATTTAATGGTTTAAATATATATTTTTTTAAATAGCAAGGAAACAAGTTTATATACTTTAAATTATTTAATTATTAAAAATATGTTTGAAAATTATACCTAATATCTTTTGATTATATTTTTAAAATATGTTCGAAATGATTGCCATTTACTTCCAAGCATTTATGTATTCTTTTCATCATGCTATTTCTTGTAGCATTCCTAATTTCTTATGCAGTGAGAGATTGAAATGCTGTCCTCACCCTTTCAATTAAGTATCTCTTCAGTATATCAGTATACAGCCCCTAAGTACAATTGTTTTCATAGCACACTTGAACAAATAGTATTTTCGGAATAAAATTGGATTTTTTGAGAAAAAGCTTTGATATAGGTATAGCAGAGTGAATACTATTTATAAAGAAGAACAAATTTGCCATCAAATTAAACAAAAATATACAGGGTGTTCCATTTAAAATAAGAAAGTTTTTAATGGTTTAATTCTTTCACAATGAACCTTAAATTGTGACCACCCTGTACATTTTTTGCCGAATTAGAAATATTTTTGAGACTTGATCTTCTAGCTATTCGGAGAGTAAACATTTTTAGTCCAAGAGCTAAGGTAAAAAAATTATATGGATTATTTCATCGTCATGCATTTGCCAAATAATTACAAAAAGATCAGATATCTCAAAAACTAACAGAATCTGACAACAACATGTTCTATCAAATGTGCTTAGTATTTAACGCTTAATCGAAAAACTTCTCCGATATAACCGGAAATGACAAAAACATGTGAATATTTTAGTTCAAGAGAGCATATCGATAAACCTAAATCCCCAAAATTTCAGAAACATATATTCAGTAGTTCTCCATAAAGTTCTAATGCAAGCTCGTCGTGAATCACCCTGTATAGTACGTGTAACCCTGAAGTTTAGGAGTGTTATTAATTTTTCGGGCGCAGTGTTGTTTGTGTTTATTCTCTACTGCGGTTGTGATCTTTTTAATTATTTTTAGTGTTTTTTCGACTATTTAGAGCCATTTATTAGCTATCTACAATGGTTTTTCAGTGCGTGGTGTGTAAGAAACTCGACTATTCTAACCCCGGATTAATATTTCGACGGTAAGTGAGATTATCACGTGACACAACATAATACCTTCTCAAACAGTAATCAAACAAAATCATGCTTCAAAATGTCAGTCCATTAGATACTATAAGATATTCACTTAAAATCAATAATATTTTATCTAGTCATTTTTACCGTGGCCTAATTAATGGACAATTTGCACACCCGACACGTATCTTTCCGGTAAACGGCCTGTTACACCCAAATTCATTTTCCGGAACTCGTAGACGGAAAATCCAGTAGCGTGCCTATTTAAAAAAGTACTAAATCAAGAAAAAGAACCCGAAAAAATATGCATATCGGTGGTCTTCTGGTGGTAGATGTTGAATTCTTAAATGCGAAGGGTTGTAAAGTCGATTAAATATATAAATACAGGGGCTTTCAAGATATTTGGAAAAATCGTAGATTTTAAGTTTCGATTTTTATTTTTTCCTGACTTTGTTCGAAGACATGTCCAAAAATAAATTTCACTTTCTCATTGCTAAAGCTTATTCTCCACAAGATGGTATTATCAGATCTTTCATGCGACGTTTCGTCTTTCTTCACCATCATCAACTTCATTTCTTTAAAATACGGGCCTGGATGTTTTTGTTTAAATTATGAAAGAGGACCGAAATCTAGGTCTAGTGGTATACAACATTTACTGGTTTTCCAACGTTTTGTTCCTTAAATTGACCATCTTCATTAAAATACCCCTAGTATAGTTGTTGCAGAATTATACCGTTGATTCTTACTGCCATAAATAAACTACCTGATTAAACCCTATTGTATACGCCTGAACCTCTTCAAAGCTCAATAAATGGGATCAGGGCCGGCTTGAAAATGTATACCACACCACATGATTTATTTTTACAATTTAAAATAAATAGATAGGTATTTTTAGTTTTAGGTACCTATAATAAATGTAAAATAATGATAGCAATTAATGATAATGGAAATTAATATAATTTAAAAGTATAACTATTAGGATAACAAGTACAATAAAAATTTATTAAATTCTAAGAAACTATTGATAATTTATTCAAAATTTAACTCTGTACTATCACTATCACTATCTTCATAAGCCTAAACTTATAATTAAGGGTTGAACATTTGTAATCATACAATTGTAAGAATTTTCCACCTTAAGTACATGCTGTACACAGTTTTTCCAGCTGTCTGCAGAAATTTTTCTTACTTCGTTTTTAATTAATTCTACTACAGATGCATTTAATGTAGGTGAAATATTATTTCTCCTAATATTGGATTTTAATTGGTGCCATATTAGCTCAATAGGATTGAATGTACAATAGTACGGAGGAAGACGCGACACTGTATGTCCATTTTCTGCTGCAAGTTTGTCACACTCGTATTCCTTATTTATTTTAAAAGCTTTTAATACTTCTAGCAGTTCTCGTTTTTTGTTCTTCAAAATATAAATCATTTTCAATCATAAAATTTTGAATTTCTGCTTTTGTATTATTAGAATTGGGAATGATTTTTGCTTGCCGACTATGATAACTAGCATTGTCCATTACAATGACGCTATTTTCAGGTATATTTTGAAGGAGTTTATGTTTAGACCAATCTTCAAAAAGTTGTGCGTCGGTATCTTGATGGTAATCTAAAGAATAATCTGCTATGTTTTTAGCTGAAAGCAACAGACAATTTGGAACAAACCCATCCTCTGAACCAGCATGTAATATTGTGATTCTTTTGCCTTTATTTGATGGTGCCTTGGTTTGACATTTTTTGGAAGAATCATCCCAACCTTTTCTTGGAGTGTCATGGGTATCGAACCATGTTTCGCCAAGGTAAATAATTGGACGATTTTCTTCTCTAAATTGTTTAACAGCTGTTAAATATTTAAGTCTCCATTCCCGACGCTTGAAGATGCCCCCATACCAGCACAATTCCAAGGATGCCACATTCTACCACTAATAAGCCTAACTAAAAATTACTCGCCGGAAAACCACGAAAGATTAAAATTATTAAAAATCACATTGTATTTATATATGTATCAGGCATAAATTGAATTTGTATACCTGGTCCGGCTCTGCTCGAAAAGGTTTTAAAATTTGGGATTTCCTTATTTATTTTATGGTCGAATAGATAATGAGGTTATATTGCAGTCAAGAGATCAACGATATAATTCTGCAAAAACTATACCTTCCTGCTTACTTTTGTTTCGAGAAAACCAGAGATTTTACAATTATTATAGCTATTTCTGTCTTTATTGTTATACTACTGTTTTATTTTTAATTTCAAACGAATAGTTGTATCAAATTTCTAGGTAGCGTAAGTGTACAAGTAATTTATTTTATTAATAGAATTAAAATTTAACTTTAAAGCCAGCACAAGACTTTTAAAAAAGGCATTGAGTTTCACATTTTGAGCATTGCATTTTCGAATTATACTGAATTTAAAAGAAAAAGTAAATTCAGTAACGTACCTACTAGGGGTATTATTAATATTTTCAGTTTAAAGAACCAAACGTCTAAAAACCAGTAAGTGTTGTGTATATACTACTGAACGTAGATTTCGGCCATCTTTCGTAATTTAAACAAAAATATCCAGGCCCGTATTTAAAAAAATTAAGTTGACGATGGTGACCCAGACCAAACGTCGCATGAAAAATCTGATGGAGATAAAAAGTAGCAATGAGAAAGTGAAATTTATTTTTGGACATCTGTTCGAACAAAAACAAAAAAATAAAAACCGCGAAATTTTAGATTTCTCCGAGTATTTTGAAAGCCCCTGTATTTATTTCAGATTTTTTTGCGGCACATTAATGGGCCCATAATTACGCAACGTTGTTGTCCCCATTTTAAAGACTTCGCATTTCTCCGATTTTTAATATTACACAGAGTGTCCGGGAAAACGTGGGAAATCTCCAAGATATGACGAAAACAAGTGAAAAGAGTACTACAAGTACTAGGATTAGCTTTTAGCTTAATTTTAGTCAATAGTTAAAGGTATGTAAAAACCGTTGTCCAAAGTTCTTATCATACAGGGCGTTAAAAAAATGGGCCCCATGAGTATCACAGCTAGTCCGTCCCTGCAGCTGTGAGTAACTCAAAACTCTTGGATAGTAATGAAGGGTCTTACCTGGTATACATCATATTAAAAAAAAATTAAATACACCTAGTAGTTCAATAATTACGTGAATAAAACTTGATTCCATTGGAGCTCTTTGGGAGCCCATATCTCCGAAGAGTAGGCCTATACAAAAAAAGTTTATATGAACGTGTACTCTTTTCACTTGTTTTCTTCATATCCGCTAAATTTCCCACATTTTCCCGGACTCTGGAAGCGCGATATTAAGAGTGGAAGTTTTCAAATTGACATTATTAAAAAAAAGTCTGACACATTTTTGGTCAATCAATAGTAATTTTGTTAACGTAGGTAAAGATTGTTTCAAGAAAAATGGATATAACTTAATGACTGTCGTAAAAGTACCTGGGTCATCCCATTATTTATGACCGTTTGTTATTATTATGTGGAAAGGACCGGATTGTAATAATTATAATTAAATATAGGCACATCAGGTAGGTTAGTTGCTTAATTTAAATATCTTTTTGTGGTAAAATTTGTTAGTTTTTGAGAAATGGTTCAAGAATTGTCTTTTACCAATCATTCCTCAGAATAGCGTGATAGTAATGGACAATGCGAGCTATCACAGTCGCCAATTACATAAAGCTCCAAGCTCAAATAATACAAAATTGTAGATTCAGAACTACATGGCGGCGAATGATATATATTTTGAAGAAAATTATAAAAAAAGATCTTTTAGAAGTTTTAAAGACATTTTGTATAAAAAAAAGTATATGTTTGTGACACATTGGCAGAAGAAATTGGACATACAGTGCTACGGCTCCCACCCTATTATTGCATTTTTAACCCCATAGAGCATATGTGGCACCAGTTAAAATCACTGGTTAGGTCTAAAAATATTTCTCCGACTTTAAGTTCTAGTGTTGTAGAATTAATACGAAATTGCTTTAATGACATTCCCCCAGGTAGTTGGAAAAATTCAGTCCGTCACGTAATAACTGTAGAAAATTCGTATATTAGTCTGGATCGCATAATTAATCCAATTATAATTAATTTTGATGAGGATAGCGATAGCGAAACAGAACTATCTATAGAATGACATTATAAATGTAAATAAATATGACTAGTAATATTTAAAAAAAATGTTATTTCATTTGATTACATTAATATAATCAGATCATTACTTGTTTTCCTTAGTCCGTCCCTTTATACTTCACTTGTTTATTACCAAGCTCTTGTCGACACAATGGGACCGACCCAGGAAATCATTAAGTCGTATCCAATTTTCGTGAAACGTACTGTAACTGATGTTTGGACCAAAAGGGCAGTAGCCACAAGCGACTAAGATTGTGTGTGGTAGAAGGTAGAAGGTTATCGATTCGATCTACAGTTTGCCCAAGGAGTCACGAAGAGGGAAAAATTTTCAATTTGTGCGTTTATGAAAAATAGTTGTTCTTCATAAAGGAAACTCTTGCTTATGCTCAAACGATCCAAAGCATATTATTTTCTCAAATAAATATATACACGGTTTAAATAGAAACGTGTATTATAAAGCTTTTATAGAGTAATACCGTTTAAAGCCAACCAGGGCTGTAACTTATTTACAAAAATATAAGTTAATTTAAACGAAATCAAATTTTATTAGGGGTGGAACTTCTTGCCACTCCCTGTACATTTAAGCAATGACTCAAAATTTGGAAATGAAGGGTAGCTTTTCAACCCTAACAACTTTTACTAATTACTTTTTATCGTATCCTTCAAGGATTTTAAATCAAGGAGGATACTGCTTTGGTTCACAGTCAGAATAAACAATTCACATTCTTAGGTAGATTGTTCCCAGAAAAACAATCGGGGTGCTATGAAAATGGGTATAATTTTTCTTTGTCGTTTTCTGTTAAGTATACAATGACATTACGAGGCCTTCGAGCGTTCGGAACGTACTTTTTATAAACCCCTTATTGAAACGGCCGTCTTCCATACCTGCATTCACGTTTGACACCAGCGCGGTGAGACTACTTATGGGGGGGATCGAAACACGTAAGAAGGCCTTGGAACTGATGCTAAGCCTACTCTGCTCCATACGCTCACAAGTAACCTACTTTTATCTATCTGTTTCACTCAATCATTTAAGCGTCAATATCAGACTTACGTAGAGTTAATATGAAATGCCAAAAAGTGATTGTTTATGCAGACGACTTCATCCTGGTTATATTTGTCTCAGTTACTGAATTAGGGAAGGTTGCTGCAGACAGAGACAGGCATAGAATGCGAACTGCACGAATTGTTAAACAAGCTAACTTCCTTCGTCTGGCGGGAATGGAAATCAAGCAACATCTGATGTGATTTAACATGGTGGAGAAGACGCAGCATCTTTAAATTTTAAAATAATTCTTAATTTTCTAATCTTTTCACGAGAAACGTCGTTTCCTTTTTGGTGGAAGTGAGTAATTTGTAATTGAAATATTCATTTAGTCATCTTTACTGAGAGTAAGCATCAATAATAATTTCTTTCCTAAATCATATGGGGCCCAAAAATATGCTTGGACTTGAAGCTTGAAATATTTGCTAGGGCCTAGAGCCCAGTTGAAGATGGTAAAATATTTTATGTAAACTATGATTTACTTCTTATTTTTTAATAAAACTAACTTACAAGCTTATTTCTGGTTTAATTTTTCATTTACTAGTTCAAAAAATGATATAAGAGTGTGTAAGGATTATTTTAAAGTGCTATTTACAGCTTTAAACATGTCAGAATCTAATATTGATTTTCACCACTTAGTAAATCAAATAAAAGGGTTCTGAATGATTTTTGTTGGTTAAATGTCACTTTAAAATATTGACAGTAATAAAAATTTGGACAAAAGTGACATTTGAAAAGCACGTGCGTCAGCTGATGCCAGACGTAATGGATGCCGGGTTTGTTCGTTTGTTCATACTTGCTTCGATTTGTTAACACGGCTGTTTGTCTTCTTCCTGTTTATAAGTATTCGTTGTTTGACACTACCGGATTAACAACTTGTCATATTTGTCGTTACTGTTAAATAAAATTATTTTCTGATTTTCAGCAACGAATACTTATAAACAGGAAGAAGACAAACAGCCGTGTTAACAAATCGAAGCAAGTATGAACAAACGAACAAACCTGGCATCCATTACGTCTGGCATCAGCTGACAAACGCACGTGCTTTTCAAATGTCACTTTTGTCCAAATTTTTATTACTGTCAATATTTTAAAGTGACATTTAACCAACAAAAAACATTCAGAACCCTTTTATTTGATTTACTAAGTGGTGAAAATCAATTTTCTCAATATTCTGACATGTTTTAAGCTGTAAATATCACTTTAAAATAATCCTTACACACTCTTCTATCATTTTTTGAACTAGTAACGTAACTGAAAATGAAAAATTAAACTTCAGAAATAAGCTTGTAAGTAGTTTTATTAAAAAATAGGAAGTAAATCATAATTTACATAAAATATTTTACCATCTTCAAGTGGGCTCTAGGTCCTAGCAAATATTTCAGTCTTCAAGTCCAAGCATATTTTTGGGCCCCATATGATTTAGGAAACAAATTATTATTGATGCTTACTCTCAGTAAAGATGACTAAATGAATATTTCAATTACAAATTACTCACCTGCACCAAAAAGGAAACGACGTTTTTCGCGAAAAGATTAGAAAATTAAAAATTATTTTAAATTTTAAATATCTTCACCATTTTAAATCACATCAGATGTTGCTTGATTTTCATTCCCGCCAGACGAAGGAAGTTAGCTTGTTTAACAATTCGTGCTGTTCGCATTCTATGCCTGTCTCTGTCTGCAGCAACCTTCCCTAATTTAGTAAAGTGAGACAAATATGACCAGGATCAAGTCGCCTGCATAAACAATCACTTTTTGGCATTTCATATTAACTCTACGTAAGTCTGATATTGACGCTTGACGCTGAGTGAAACAGATAGATAAAAGTAGGTTACTTGTGAGCGTATGGAGCAGAGTAGGCTTAGCATCACTTCCAAGGCCTTCTTACGTGTTTCGATCCCCCCCAATAAGCAGTCTCACCGGGCTGATTTTCAGTGTTTGTGCTTTCAATTTAAGCATTATTTGTGGAAAAAATAGTAATTCTTAACTCAATATGGTAAGATTAGGCCAAATTTGCCGTAAAGTAAAATATAGACTTTGAGTCACGTCCGTCGATTGTTTGTCTTTCCTAACCAAAATATATCATACCGATCAGAGGTTACAGTGAATACAGAAAATAAAAAGAGACGGAGATTCTACAGATACAATCCTCATCTCTTTTTTATTGTGTTTATTTTCGTAATAACACGTCACATTGCCGTGTACAAAGCAGATAGAAATACCGGGTCCAGTTTTTTTCATATTGTTCTAAATTCTGAACATTTTTCTAAATTCTGAACACCCGGTATATAAATTTGAGAAAATAACATGCTTTTGGGTCGAACAGGAGTTTTTATGAACAATAAGTTTTTTCATAAATCTGTCAACACTGAATAGTGGACTTTTCTTACTAAGAATTACGGCAAATTTTTCAACTTCAAAGCAACATTTGTGAGTAAACATTTTCCGATGCGAAACAGACGCCCCTCAACTGTTCCGCCCCTGCCGCCTGTTGGTCTCCCTCGGGGCGTTTGCCTTGCCATGCCGCGGAACAAGCGACTGTCAGCCTGCCGCCGCCGCCTCGATCGATGAGTGCGCGCTAGATGGCATGACGGGCGTGGTCCCGGCGAGTCCCGATTCCTGGATATATTTGCATGCCGGTTCCCGTTCGTCCCTCGGGCAACCCCTGGCCCTCCTCTTTCCGTTATTCGATTCTTATTGCCGTTTGGTTTGTTACTGTTGTGATCTATTCTCGATAAATACAGAGTGTAGGTTTTAAAAGTTACCCCTTTATAGATAAGACATTTATCTCCTTATTAATTAAAGAGGCTTAACATTAAGTTCCTTAAAATATTTAGAACTTATAGTCGTCCAGTTCTGTTATCGCTGTTTCATTATTTTTATATGCCTTTTATATGACTCAGTCATCTTAATTTAATTTTTTTGCAGTTATTCGGGTTGTTTTAGATCGATAGCCAAAAACGGGACTTTTTAACATTCTCCTCGAAAGCTGATCGGTGGGGCCCACACAAGGACACGTAGGGGCCTCCTAAACCTTGCGGGAACGGGGGCAATTGCCCCCCTACCCAGATAGTTCTGCTCCCGATAGTTGACACTACGTACAGAAAAGGAAATAAATGTGTCACTAATAGTTCTTATAAACTGATTTTGATGATTAAATTCTATACAGGGTGCACCAAGTAAAGTGGCCTATTAGAAGTATCTCGAGAACTGAATGAGATTTTATTTTGAAAATTTGATTGTAGCTATAAGAGATGGTTTTCTACGTTTCTAAAATATTTTGGATGATGCGGTGTTGCCGGATCATACCGAAAGTGGTAGCAACTTCGGAATTTTAAATGATTTACCCTATATATTATATTTTTTTCGGAATCTAGGTAAAAATTTAGAACAGTTTTCTGTATAATATCATATACCTATCTTTAAGAGGTTATGAATTATAAATAATCTTGTGATTTTTTAACGCCGTATCGGGACCTGAAAAGAAAATCATATCTTTTTAGCGGTTACAGTTAGAAAGCTGAAATCTTGACAATAGTTTCACAAGACCATCAAAATTTTATTATTTTGAACAGTATTTAATTAGTTTTATACAGGGCGTCTCCATAACAATATTTCTGAGCCAGATGAATTATTGCAAAAATCTTCTTTTTTTTAAATGGGACACCCTGTATTTGATATGTTTTGCTAATGGAGGATCGAATTTTCTATCTGATGATATTAAGTGTTCCTATACCTATCTTCAATATTTTCGGACTTATAGCGAAATTTAAAAATCATCTATAAAAATATATTTTTTTGATAGTTGGCTGTGGAATGGATTCAGAAACAAAATAATGAATAATTCATTTGACGTTATGTCTGTGTTGTTGTAAAAAAAATAGTTAACAAATGAGCAATTTATTAATAAATAAATAAATAGACAAAATTAAAATTACGCATCAACACCAATAAAATAACTAATAACTAAATTGTTGGCTCTTAAACATTCATGAATTGTGGTGATAACATGTTCATTTGTCACATTTTTCATTTCTTCCCCTTCTAGAGACCCCAAAGCTGTTCTTAGTCGATTTTCTAAATCTTTCCTTGTTGTGACTGGTGCCTTGTATACTATTTCTTTAATCCAACCCCATAGATAGGGGGGGGGGGGGGATGATCCGGAGACCTTAGGGCCATTTCCAGGGACCTCCTCGGCCAATCAACTTTTTCTGAGTCATAGGAGCTGCATCAGGATGAAGTTCATTAAATTTTCTGCAAGTTCTAGATAAAACTCTACCACACTCCCCATGAATATAAAATAAACTCTAAGCTCGAGTAATGTGAATTAGTTAATTTTTATTACAATAACACAGACATAACGCCAAATGGATTTTTCATTATTTTGTTTCTATGAATCCATTCCACAGCCTACTACCAAAAAATATATTTTTTAAAGATAAGTTTTAAATTTCGCTTTATCACCTTTTTCATTTCTTCCCCTTCTAGATACCCCAAAGCTGCTCTTACTCGATTTTATAAATCTAAGATAATTTTTAAATTTCGCTATAAGTCCGAAAATACTGAAGATAGGTATAGGAGCACTTAATATCATTAGATAGAAAATTCGATCCTCCATTAGCAAAACATATCAAACATAACAAACCCAAAAAAAAGATTTTTGCAATAATTCATCTCCCTCAGAAATATTGTTATGGAAACGCCCTTCTGTATAAAACTAATTAAATACTGTTCAAAATTATAAAATCTCGATGGTCTTGTGAAACTATTGTCAAAATTTCAGCTTCCTACCTGTAACAGCTAAAGAGATACGATTTTCTTTTCAGGTCCCGATACGGCGTTAAAAAATCACAAGAATGTCAATAATGACGTGTCAATATTTCACTTTTGCCATTTCCGTCTAATACACAGAAAATGTACTTCGATTCCAAAGACAAACGTTGCCTGTTTTATTCTAAATCAAAAAGACATTAAAAATAAAAGGTATACTGTCTTACTGTATAGTTATCACGCACATTCATTCTTTCCGGGGTCTAACTGTATATTCATATAATATACGTACATATATGAATTGTCTTAAATGATAAAACTAAATCTATTTTCGTACAATTTTCATGGTTATGCAAACAACACCGATACCTAAGCGGATATATTTAAATATTCAAATAAACACAGATATCCTTAATTAAATATGAAGTGAGAATCCAAGCCGCTCTTTCGGGCGTCTACATAAGAGACGAGATACAAGGGGACTGTTGGAAAACTAGTGCCAACAATCGTGTCTTTTATCCGATTATAAATATATTTAATCTCAAAACTTCCCTGGTACCAATAAATACCTTATTCTTCCTTCATACAAAACAATTACAACTAATCCGCATTGTTCTTTGTAAATACGCATGTGTTTCAACTGTAATCTCCCACTATCAAACCTCTATCACACTTCACTCTCCTCAAACGCCTAAAAAAGCAAGTTAAAGCACATATTTCCACCGTATACCAACGAATCTGTCAGCACGCTCCTGTTTTCAATTCTCACTATTCTAAACATAACCTACAACAGTTTTATGCCCCAAAATCGCGCTTATTCTCTCCACTCGCCGATCATTAACGACAGCTCTCGGACCAGCTGAACAGCCCCCCCCCCCTTTAATTACCGACCGCTGTCGAATCTCTCTTAAGTAGTTAAATTGCTTTCCCGCTTCAAAAAGAGCAGCCCGGTGAGACTGCTTATGGGGGGGATCGAAACACGTAAGAAGGCCTTGGAAGTGATGCTAAGCCTACTCTGCTCCATACAAGTAACCTACTTTTATCTATCTGTTTCACTCTATCATTTAAGCGTCAATATCAGACTTACGTAGAGTTAATATGAAATTCCAAAAAGTAATTGTTTATGCAGGCGACTTGATTATGATCATATTTGTCTCACTTTACTGAATTAGGGAAGGTTGCTGCAGACAGAGACAGCACGAATTGTTAAACAAGCTAACTTCCTTCGTCGGACGGGGTCTGATGTGATTTAAAATGGTGGAGAAAACGCAGCATTTTCAAATTTTAAAATAATTTTTAATTTTCTAATCTTTTCACGAAAAACGTCGTTTCCTTTTTGGTGCAAGTGAGTAATTTGTAAATGAAATATTCATTTAGTCATCTTTACTGAGAGTAAGCGTCAATAATAATTTCTTTTCCTAAATCATATGGGGCCCAAAATATGCTTGGACTTGAAGCTTGAAATATTTGCTAGGACCTAGAGCCCAGTTGAAGATGGTAAAATATTTTATGTAAATTATGATTTACTTCCTATTTTTTAATAAAATTACTTACAAGCTTATTTCTGAAGTTTAATTTTTCATTTGTAGTTACGTTACTAGTTCAAAAAATGATATAAGAGTGTGTAAGGATTATTTAAAAGTGATATTTACAGCTTAAAATATGTCAGAATCCTAATATTGATTTTCACCACTAGTAAATCAAATAAAAGGGTTTTGAATGTTTTTTGTTGGTTAAATGTCACTTTAAAATATTGACAGTAATTAAAAATTTGGACAAAAGTGACATTTGAAAAGTACGTGCGTTTGTCAGCTGATGCCAGACGTAACGGATGCCTGGTTTGTTCGTTTGTTCATACTTGCTTCGATTTGTTAACACGACTGTTTGTCTTCTTCCTGTTTATAAGTACTCGTTGAAAAAGAGTCTCCGTACATCGGTTGTAGAGACAACTTGCGCTCGACAGCTCTCTGACTGTGACGTCATCACTGTCATCCACACGGCTAGAAATATTATGCCGACACACGCTAGATAAAATTTGTGACAGCAACAATTGACCCCGCCATGATTAATTTGTGAATTTTACCCTTTATCACTGTGTTTTGAAGGTAGCCCTTATTGTCAAGACAAAAAAGATATGCCAAAGATTAAATTTGAATTTCAGGTAAAGTGACCTCAGGTGGTACAGTAGAGAAACGTTTTTATAACAGAATTATATATGGTTCATGTGACAAATATCGACTTGATAGTTTAAAAACCACAAGATGTTGACAAGACTGTAACTTGAAAAGTATCGAGACTTTTTGTTATACAGGATGTTATGGAAATGACGTATTATATTTAAACCGGCAATTCCTGAGATGAAAACAAATTGAAGAAAATATCCAAAAATGGTGCTTTAATTTAATATGCCCTGTACATGACCTTATGTCAAACCAAAAATTACCACGTGGTGCCCTTGTTCGGAAGGTAAACACAGCAACATATGGCAGTGAATCTTGAACAGTGTTGTCATATCTTCTGGGTAAACTCTTTAGAAAGTCAATAACCGTTTGACAGATTTCAAGTTGTTTATTTTTCAGGGTACATTATTATAAACTTTTACGTTAAGTTTGCTGGGAAACAATCTCTGATTTATAAACTTGAACTGACTCGAACGAACCGCCGCGGAGTTTATAAGTGGTCAGGTATGTTCTCATTTGTTCAATTCGAACGACACCTGTCAGATCTGGACAACTTAAAAGTTTATAAATGTCACTTACTCTTTAGAAAAAAATGCAATTTTATTTACCTTTTCGGACATATTTAAAACCAATTTAATTTATAAAAAAAACACCAAGTACTCACATCACAACATCACATTAGTTTTCGCGTCACAACACATCTAAGTACCGTTCAATCTGAATTAGTATTTTAAAGTGCTACTGTGTAGACAAAAATACACCCTTATTGTCTGGGAACTAATGTATTAACATCTAAAAATTTAAAAAATAAATAACACGTTGGTTCTCTCGATCGATATCGGCCTGCTTCTTTAAACAGCTGATTGTGGACAATCGGGCTAATATTTAACAATACAGCGTTGCCACTTTCGATGTTTTATAAGCGACTATCATAAATTGCCGAATTTCCTTCTATAATATTACTTTCCTGTATAATTATAGTCTCGGAAATGGCAACCGCGCTGGCTCTAGAGAGCGGAGATTTCTCGGAAAGAAAGTTCGAAGACGGACTAGACCATTATTTCAAAGGGTAGTTCCTGTTAATTGTTAACATAATAATTGTTTCATTTTATCTTTAGTAAAGGGTTAATGGCCCATAGAAATTAGCGTTTTTATTATTTCTATTGAAATGATTAAGTGCTCTTGTTCTATGTGTGTTATTGTATTATGCGTTAGTATTGGGGTTTAGTGATAAGCTTATTATGCACTCCCACACTATCATCAGGACACGTGATGAGCATAAAGTTTTTCCCATAGAAAAAAGAACTGAAAGTGTCTGTGCCCTGGATTCCTTAATCGCGTCCTGGATTTACTTTCTAAGTAAGCTAAATATTTATTCTTATAAGAACCTAAAGTTTTACACTTTTAAACATTTTGGCAACATTGTTCCTGAACATCTGTTTATTACCCAGATGGGCAATGTAATATGTTCATATATGAATGTGCCGAGGAGTTGTGTGTGGGTTTAGGGGTGAATTACCCCACTTTTTAAACGTTCGATTTAAAAAAAAATATGTAGCGTTTCTCTAGGACACCCCAGGAGTCACCCATTTAAATATAATACGTCATTTCCATAACACCCTGTATACGTAGTAGTACTACCTTTATTTTAACATGAAAAATCACCTCCCCAAGTAACCTCGCGCATTACCCGAACACCCTGTATACTTTCAAATTATTTATTAAAAAGTCCTTTTTTAGGACCACCCACTTTTAATCACGTGACCGTCATTAACAATCTCATTTTCAATACGGCCCTAAAAATAACAGCAGGCCAATTTTAGAGCAATAAAACATCCAAAAATAACGCACACTTGACATTAAACTTTACAATCGACATGACATATTCCAGGAACTGGGAATATCATCATGACTAATCCACAGGATAAGCGTGTTTTGACTCATAAATGTGTAGTTAAACGATGAAAGCTTCTAGAAAAGGGACAGTAATTAATTAATCAGAATAATTAGTCGAAGAATATATAAAGATTCTTGCTCTCTAATTCGGCAAGCCCTATAAGAATGCTATTGCTATAGGCAGTGGCGTATATGGCGAACACCCCAAATTACCTCCAGCTACCTGTAACCATTGACAACGCACAATGTTGCCATATTTTTAGATTAAAAGTACTTTAATCAAAAAAATATATTATTTTGCATTTATGTATCAAAATAAATAAAGAAAGAAAGTTTTAATAATATTTAAGCAATAATAGAATATTTGTTTCTTATGTACCTTTCACAATTTATTTTAGGTTTTTCTCGGTAAGAGATTATTAAATTAAAATTTAATATGTGACAACATTGTTAACCGCAAAAAAAATATTTGCCCACATTCTTTCGTAGCTACAGATAAACTTCGTCGCCCTGTATGTATATATGTAAGTCGAAATTCTTCTCCCACCCCTTCCAACTGTCAACGATAAATGTAATATAATATTATTCATTTATTTTTTTATTTATCATAAGGGTTGCCACTAACGGTTCATGGGTGGAAGGTTAAAACTCAAGACTGCTGCTCTAGGAGCTTTGAACGTCCAGTAATAGGATTTACTTTATGGTTCTCAGACTTTTTTAAAAAGCCCCTATTAAAGACCTTGCTCGGCAATAAAGGCCCAACCGAAATCCGGAGTAATACCCTTCTTTTATGAAAAATGATTTTGTTGGGTTTCTAAGGAGTTTTACAAAAAACCTAACTTATTACTTTTGAGGATCCATTAGAAAAACAGCTAGTCCATAGGAAAGGGTTTGTTACATACAGGGTGATTGTTTAATACGGCCATATAGCTGTTTTGTAGTGTAACTTTAACATACACAATATATGATTAGTATAAGCAACACAAAATTATGCTGTTTGCTGTTGTTAAGTATAGGCGCGAGATGACGAAGAACTTCGACAGCCTAGAACATCGAAGACAGGTTGGGGATTTGACTCTCTTTTACAGATATTTTCAGGAAAGTGCTCGGCTGACCTTGCCTTCTTGATTCCGCCCAGAGCGGCGAATAGCAGAAATACACGACGAACCACTGCCGCCCATCCATATGTGGTTAAGCTTAGTACTCCTCGAACTTCATTATTTAAGAATTATTTCATCTGGAGGACTTCATCCTTATGGAACGACCTTCCCGAGGTCGTTTTTCACAACGAACATAACCTCCAACGATTCAAAACCAACGTGAATCGCTTTTTGCGCACACGCACCACTCCCAGAGTGCCCTAAAGGATTTTTCCTATAGTGCTTGTGTTTGTTCATAAAAAAAAAAAAAAAATAGGATGGTTAGGTTAAGTTAAATTGTCTTATAAATGGTATGTTTCTGTAAGATAATTAAAGCTTTTTATTTATTTATTTATTTATACCTGTTTTCACGTTTGACACTACCGGATTAGCAACTCATATTTGTCGCTATCGTTAAATAAATGTTTTTGTTGTTTTTCAGTGCTTCCGTATTAAATTTAAGTATTGTTTGTGGAAAAAAATAGTAATTCTTAACTCAACATGGTAAGACTGTGCCAAGTCTGCCGTAAACTCGATAAAAATATAGACTTTTAAATCACGTCCGTCGATTGTTTGTTTTTCCTAACAAAACATATTAAACCGATCAGCTGTTAGAACGAAGACAGAAACAGACATAAGATAAAAAGAGATAGAATCTCTATCTCTTTTTTGTTGTATTTTTTTTTTCGTAATAACTTGCGTCATATGGACGTGTACAAAGCAGATAGAAATACCGGGTGCATGTTTGTTTCAAGTCACTAGTATTTCCTATGTTCAATTCAACGGTGCATCACCCGGCATAATGTCGATTTGAATTATACTATTACCAGTGGCGGCTCGTGACCTATGATAGAGAGGGTTCACAAGTATGGTGAAATTATTTTTAAAATATTATTTTTGTGTAACGACCAAACAATTACTTTCTAGGTATTTTAAATGTAGAAAGTACACAAGGAAATACATCTTTTGGAAAATAAGAAAGGTTTTCTTAGTGTGTATAGCTGTCGGATCTTAACGTCGTCGCATGCAACCCTCGTAACAATATTTATACAGTCCACTACTAATACTACTAAAGCCATCTACGAGCTATCAAGAAAACCGAATGATGTCCAATACTTCTACCGCCATCTACGCGTTATCAAGAAAACCGAATGATGTCTAATACCACTACGCCATCTACGGCTACGTCATTAGGCGCAACCAAGACGAGAACAATAGTTAACTGTTTTATGACGAGAACGAATCGAGCCACGAGACTGACAAGTTGGCATTCTTCATATTTTCAGTATTTTTTAGTTTAAATCCTTAAATAAAATGGTTTAAAGTCATATCGAGTATCATTTATCGAAATACACAACATTTATAGACCCTACACAATAATGCTTAAACGTTAAGTCCATTCTTCGGTTCTTAATTGTAGAAAATTGATCAATAATAGCCTCATTAAGTTTGAAATACCCTCTATACATTTTTTTTTCATATATTTAATTTCTAAACTTTCTAATAAAGTCCCTAGATATACCCTTTGTGGTCTGCGTTAAATTAATTTCGGGTTTAGGTGTTCCCGCAATCTTCACTTCAATTTTTTGCTTCAAACTCAAAGAGCTAAAGTTTTTTCTTAAATAGTCCACCGACAACTATTCATTTTAACTTAATAAATATATAATATTAAAATATTAAAACATACACGCTCGAATTTCTAACTAGATGCACGAACAGACAACAACAGCACACAAAAGCTGTGCGCCTTTTCCATGTTAAATCGCCATAGCCCCGCTATCCCCCGCTGCCACCCGCCACCTGTTACTACAGAGAAACTGCACTACTTAATCGCACGTGCGAGCAAGTCTCGTCATAATCGTCATTTACCTCGACCGAGGCACGGTTGCCGGATCTATGCAGTTTGGCTTGACGGAATGATAAAATATTAGGGAGGGTCGGACTTTTTTAGTTTGACGGTACGATAAAATATTAGGGAGGGTCGGACTTTATACGATAAATAATATTCAATGAATATAAATTAATATTTTTAATTCGTTGTGTTTTGGGGGTGAACGTGCGCATGTGCTCCTGTGGAAGAACCGCCCCTGACTATTACAAGTACTGAAGCACGTTCTTTCTTTCACCGGCTGAACTGTATATGGTTAAAACTCATAATGCATAATAAGGCTTCAATTTTAATACGCAATACTTAAAGCCAGACACTGGGGGGGGTGCAAACTATAAAGTTAAAGCCCGTGTGAAAAATAACCGCACTTCGGTGTCACATAGGACGCATGAGGTTAAACTTTTAAATTAATTTTAAAGCTGCCCGAACTGCTTTAACTAAGCGAATTTGATTGCATTAAAACATTTTAAACTCTTGTTAGCATATGGCAGGCTTCTAAACAAAACGCCGGCCGGTCTTGATTTATCCCACGTGTAATTAAATTAAAAGGATTAATAGAGGCTTCAATTAAATTTAAAAAACTATCTAGGACGATAATGTTGAATGAATGAATTCGAAAATCGGAAATCAACCGAGTAAATGATGAAAGAAGTAAAATTTGAATTTCTGTTTGAAATAATTTAGGGCATTGTAGAATACAGGATGTTATGGAAATGACGTATTATATTTAAACCGGCAATTCCTGAGATGAAAACAAATTGAAGAAAAATATTCAAAAATTGCGCTTTAATTTAATATGCCCTGTACATGACCTGACGTCAAACCAAAATTAAGCACGTGGTGACACTGGGAGAAAGATAAACAAAACAACATATGGCGGAAAAAATCAATAACCATTTGACAGATTGGAAGTTGTTTATTTTTCAGGGTACATTATTATAAACTTTTACGTTCAGTTCAGTTCGCTGGGAAACAATCTCCGATTTATAAACTTGAACTGACTCGAACCAACCGACGCGGCGTTTATAAATGGTCAGGTATGTTTTCATTTGTTCAATTCGAACGACACCCGTCGGAACTGAACAACTTAAATGCCACTTTACCCTTTAGAAAAAAAAACTGCAATTTTATTTACCTTCTCGGCCTTATTTAAATCCAACTTAATTTATAAAAAACACCAAGTAGGTAATCCAAACAAAAACCGGCACAATAACCTCACAAAACACAAATTCACATTAGTTTTCGCGTAAACTTGTATGCATCTCATGAACACATCTAAGTACCATTCAATCTGAATTAGTATATTTATTGTATAAAGTTTCATCCGGTCGTCTGGGGGAAAATTTTCAAAGTATTCCCAAGGTAACTTATTTACCCTTGTCTATTTCTTCACCTAGTACAAATATATGAAACACGTTATCGGGTCAAAAAAATTTTACAGGCAACTTTCAGTAAATCGGATTTTAAAAATAAACAATCTCAAAAACACCTATTAATTTTTAATAGGTTTCTTATAGTATCTAATTAGATGAATTCTATATGTCCGCGCAAAAGATCATCGTGACAAAGATCTTGGTCTGTAACATCGATTTTTTAATAATTTAACGCCCGTCACATGGCTAATTTTACTCTTCTGAATCATATAACGCCAATATTTGGAACTGAGTTATTTTAATCAGTCACTATATCCATTTTCCTATTATTTATAACCGCCCTATCTTATATTGGCTTAAAGTTTTGGAATGTTCCTTATATAATGTTAAACTACTAAGAAAATTAGTCATATTTTTAATCTACCTAAGCTAAGGTTTAACCGAAACTTGCGCATCAAAATATATTTTCCTTAATGGTTTATAAATGGTTAATAAAATATAATATAATATATTAAAATATATAGCTTCGGATAACAAACCGTCACATCGATGTATCTCCGGTAACATTTTCATGCGTGACCGGCGACACAAAAATGTACAAATTCGTGGATAACAGCTAATACAAGCTATTTCTTAAACTTCGTCAGACTGAAATGAGTATCTGTACTCAAGAGAATGCCTTTGTGTAGTATTTTTCTTAATTAAGACTACTAAGTCCGAGTTAACCTGTGACCGGCGATACAACATAAAAACATACGCCTGGTAAAAAGTAGGCAATGTTCTAGTTTATATCTAAATAAACATAATAAGGAACTTACCTAAACAGGAGCACGCTTTACACAAATTCAAACACATACCGTCATATTTGTAAAACTATTAAGCCGACCTGTACTGCGGGGACGGAACTTCTGGTTAATAATTGCGTTAGAGAAACTAAACTGTTGATCTTTGAACATTATTTTTTCAATACAAATTGTAGTAGGAGTGTAAATTATTTATATTAAAAGTACCTTTAGTAAAATGATGAGAAATATAAAAGGGTAGGTAAAGTAAGAAATTATTGACTGGGGTCACGTGACCGGCGATACATTTTTAAATTCAAATTTGAATACTGCAGCTATAATCTACTAAAAAAATACTTTTAAAATTGCTTTCTAATGCAGGAAGAAACATACGTATATTTCGCAAATTATAATCGTTTCTACAGGCAAGTAGTTTATTTTAGTAAGTTATATACTAAGGACTGAAAGTTGCCTGTAAAAAAATGTTTGACCCTATTGCTAAAAATGGTAAAGGATGTACCTAATTCTGCCGTGTTACTTCAAAGGGGCGTATGTACTGAAAATTTAATTGTGAAATATGTAGGTAGGTATTATTTAGCTTTCAAATTTCAATTACCCCCATATTTTTAGTTCCAAACGTATTAATGGGTTTTCGTAGCATAATACTGCTTTCGAATTTAACAGACATTTTAGATGAGCGCATGCAGGGCACGTTGCTTGAACGGTATAAGTAACGTTTGACGACATTAGCAGATACGCCCCTTTGATTTAACACGACAGAATAGTCCTAATATAACTTTAAAACCGCTTTAAAAAAATAAACGCGTAAACGGTGCAAAAAAAACATAATGCCTACTCCGATAAAGAGCAAACACAAGCGGCTTGATTAGCATCACAACAGAGACATCAAACTTTCATAACAGGCAAACAAAATTGTTTGCTCTATACCTCTACATTATGCCGAGATATGCGCCTATATACCTACTTGTGTGGAGAGTATGTTGGTTTTATAAAATTACTTTGTTTGGAGATCATTTTTTAATAAGGAGATATAATTTCTAAAAGCCGCATTACAGTGGGCAAGTCTTTCTACAATTGCAATAAACTTGAATGAAGGCATGCGCATTAAGTAACCAGTTGATTTCTTCCTGCAATTTGCAAGACTTGTTGCAATTTCTGCTGCAAGTCTGGTGAAGAAAAAGGTGATTTTTACATTACCAACCAGAAATAAAAGTTAGCCATAAAATATGTCGCATTGTGTTTTTTCTTGATCGTGTAGGTATGTGTGTTTATTTATATTCTTATTCACTTTTTAGTTGTGTTGTTGTACTTTTTTTTTGTTGGGTTGGCAGCCCTCGCAGTTCAAACAGCAACTGCAATATAATTGCCGACTGTAAAAGGATTTGCATGAAATAAAATGCCATTTTCATTTAATGGAATTCCATACCTATTATACTTACATGTAGGATATATTTTTTCTGTTAAAACTGCGAATTATAACATAAACAATATACTAGGGAATTTTCGAAAGTAGAAAATAATGTTGACAATACAATTTATAAATAATAACAATGGCAGTAATATGGGAGATCAAGAGGATCTAAACCTAGGTTATTTTTTTCTTAAACAACCGAAGAGTGCATTTTTTAAAGAGAAATGCCAACAGTATTTAAAAAAAATATTTTTTAGTTTTCCAAAATTGGTCTAGAATACTATACAGGGTTGGTTAACAAATATAAAACGAAAATGTAAATCTTTAGATGCATCTTTGGGCCCAATCTTTGTTATGAGGAACATTAGGACAAACAATTATATGAACCACCTACGACTACATAACCAAGATCATGTAAGTGTATCATTTTTGCCAATGATATTAATGTCACAATCAAAGTTGTCTGGTTAGTTAATGTTTAAAATCCTTCATAAATCCAATATAAATAGCTATTTATAATAACTAATAGCTTCACCACTGGGTCTAAATTCTCAAAGTAATAGATCTTGGAATACAGTTAATTGTTAATTTATTTACAAAACAACTAATTTTAAGAAAGTTAAAAGAAAATGTAGATTTGTCCATATAGGTTTCAAATGTGTTTTTATCTCATGTACCAAAACCCACTGCTTGGTTAGATAGAGGCAACAAATTCTAAAGCTATTTCTAAAGATTTCACGGATTGAAGCAGGTTTCCCTAGCTTTTCTGTGTTTGCCTATAATTCCAACTAATCGAGCTTATATCCAAAGCAAAAAGGGAGGCTCGAATGACCAGGAGACACAAATAAAATATAATAATAATATATAGGTATTATATGTATTTCGAAGTGAGTGCAGTATTTTAGTATCTTTCAGGTACATATTTGATTATGACTATTTGTATTTTATGGAAAATGTGACACTACTAAATAAGCTAATTGTTAAACAATCATTTTTCTTTATAAGTCTCATAGTCATATCAGATAATGATTTTAAAACTTAACTGATGTTTCTTTGTTTATTTTTGCAACAATGTTTACAGTTGTAAATAACAGATAAAACGTTTACTGTTTAAAAATCAATTTTTCGGCGACAATAAATGCACACTATCAAGTTACAAAGAAAAAATCAACAAGAAATTTACTGATAGCGCCCCTTACAATCGGTTTTCTCGGTAGGAAGCAAATGAATCATTTTCAATGGGGATTTTCAGTCCATATAAGCCGCAAAATAGAGACAGTCGAAACGAAATTATCAAGATATTTTATTAGCAAAACGTTCTACATTAACTAAAATAATAAAATCCTTATTTTTACCTTAGAAATGAGTAAAAAATCCAAACAATTTGAACAAAAAACCCACATGCACCCACTCGCGACGACAGTCGAACAAAACTAATTTTTTTATCAACCAATTCCTGAAGATGGCGCGACAATGAACGAGAAAGTCAATAATTGTCTTGGTTATGCAACCAACCATTCCCTGAAGTTTCAATTGGTGCGCTGATACATCAAGATATGATCCATAGGACGTTCGTGAGGTGATCGATCAGTCGGTTCTCCTTGTTCACAATAATAAACCAAAACAACCATCAACATTGGCGTAGCCCGAATAGAAAGTTATAAGCTAAGAAACTATGGTAATAATGCATATATTAACCACCGCGATGCTATCTGCAATAGAGATTCGCTAAAAGCCATAGGACAAACATTGAACAGTTGGAATTAAACTTATATGGGCGATTGTTCAGTCGAAATGAGTGCCTAATTCTTTTAACCATAATAATTTAATAAGAAATTTAATTTCAATTAGCACTCCTCGTTTTGCAGTAACGGTTATTCGGAGGAAGTGGGGGAAGTGCCACTTTTCCGCCTTTGGCGTAGATTATATTGACGCGTAACGATATAATCTGTGTATTTTTGCTTGGTTCCTTCTCTATATTTTCGCCTAAGAGCCGCCACTGATCAATGGACTATATGAACATTAAAATTGAACTTAATTCCTAAATGTACTGACATTTTAGTATTATTTACTTAGCTTTATTATGAATTTTCTTCAACTAACGGCTACTTCAATTGTATAATAATTTTCTTTATTTTGTCCAGGTAGCTTCCAATGCGACGCATAAAATGGCGATCAATTATTTTTCAAAATTCTTTCAAATTATGCCCGCCACTGAACTTAGATCCAATTTTTCGTCGAACGCCAATTTCATCAGTGTGACTAGGAGATATTTTTAACCAATCAATTATTAGCATTCTTGAACAGCACACTACACCGATTTGGGACAAAATTCCGAACGTGCTTTGGTTTGTTCGGGTTAAAGTTAAGTTATCACAGACGTACGTATTACCAACATAATAATATCATAGAAAGAGAAAAGATTATTCGTCGACGTGGTGAATGACTTCCACGTGATAAAATCATATTTGATCACCCCATTTTGACAATTGGCTCAATAATGGCTGACAAATATGTCAAATGAGCGTATCTTCGAGAAGGCACGGTAGTGTTTTCGATGATTTCTCGTTTAAGATCGCGAAAATACATGCGTGAAAATGAAATAAAAGGTGTGAAATGTGTGATTTATCTTTCGTAAAATCGAACTCGACAGGAGAATTATTAAACCGCGGCGAGATGACCCTTGAAAACGGTGCCCAGGAGCCTTCGACTCTCAAAAGGACCTTTACACTGCCTAGAAATCCTTTTAATGCGAACAGGATGTCGAAAAGAAGGCCTAAGACGAACGAAAACGAATCCGATATTACTAGAGAAATTAAAATTGTAAATGGGGACAGTGAGAAAAATAATAAGAAAGTTTTTCGGTGAGTAACCTTGTCTTGTCAGGTGCATTGTGAATAACAAGGACATTATATTGATGCTATTAATCTAATTAAAAGTTATTGACAAGTTTAAGGTCTTGAAATTCTAGTACACCAGAGTATTATGTTGCTTTAGAGAAACTATATGTTGAATGCAGAATTTTAAGTACTTAGTAGGGACCTATTTGGACAGCTCTATCCATACTTAATAGTCCATACCAAAGTATTAAAATTAAAAGTAACCTAAAGTCAAGTGCTATCCAAGATTTTATATGGAAGGCAATAAAATTACTTTGTTTCTTATTTTCCACTCCACTACACTAACTTAAAATTTTAGTATCCGAGGTAAAATTGATATTAATCTTCATTGCTCATCTGTTGTTATAAAAGTTAATAGGTATTGAAGGCTGACAAAAATTTTAATTATTTAAATCACGAATGGACTTGGACAAGCAACTAACCCTAACCCAGGAAGAGAGAAATCCTTCATTCATCGAGCTTCAAAAATATTTCTGTACTCAGTACTGTAGTATTCATTAAAAATAATTGCAATTTTGTTGATAATTTTTTAAAAGTTTTGTTTGAGAAAAGCAGAAGTTGTTGAATAGTATTTATTTTCATAGTTATTGTTCTCCATGGAGAATGTTAATTGGCAAATTTAATTAGTTAATATTTTAGATGCGACCTTGGGGACAGTAGTGAATTTAAAATTATACCTAGGTAACTTTTAATATTTGAATTTAATTAAAAATAATATCTCATGGAAAATATTGGGTATCAGACCGTCTACTAGAATTCATTAACCTGTATAAGTTAAATTTATAGGCTAATGTCAATGTTACAATTTAATTATTAGTTGCTATGATACATTTTAGTCCTATGAAGGTCATAAATTTATGGTTAAAAATGTATAAATAATATTGATGAATCCGATATGTTTGCCAGATTACCTGTGAAACGATACCCTTTCTGTATACCCACTTTTAGGAACTATGAAAGTTTAAATTGGCTCCCCTAAAAAGTTTCAAAGTATAGACATTTGGCCTTCTCTCCCTGATATACCCTTATTTATCATTAATTTCCTATAAATAATATGTTGCAGTGTGTCACATGTTTGTGTTATTATCGCATGTATAATTTTTATGTTCTGAACATTGATAAAGTCCAAAAAATGGTATTCTCGATGAGATGGCTTCCTGAGGAGGATGAACCTGTTAGATTTTTGGGTATAAACTTGGAGTTCAGGTTACTGTGAAGTCTTCATACATCCCTCCTGGTCTCCAGACAGAGCTCAAATACATTTTTTTTCATAGGCTTTCAGACAATGTTTCGTGGCATGTCTTGAGGCAGGCCTACTTTGGTCTTCTGCATTCCCACATCACTTCACTGTCAGGATGGTCCTGGCTTCCTTGGAGTGCGTCTCTATAATAAATTGCCGCCTCCTGTTCGGGAAATGTCCCCAATTGTTTTTAGGCGGGTTCTAAAGAATTTTCTCCTCGGTAAGGGATTCTATAGTACTGCTGAATATTTTAATTACGACTTTTCGGATTTGTGAATTGTCAATTTTAACATGTTTGTAAGGCTCTTTTCTATTGTTGATTTTAACTAACTTGTTTTAAATATACTTATGTGTAAACTTGAAGAAATGTTAGTGTGAATTTTCATGTCTTTCTTGTAATATTTTAATTTTAATAATATTTTGACATTTTAAACTAGCTTGACCTGTGTAAATACTGTGGTATATAAACATGAATAAATTATTTGATTGATTGACTTATGCAACCTTGGTTTGGTGCCATTGCACTGGTGCCATGGATGTTTTTTGAGTTCAAAGGCGTGCAGTTAGGATAATTGCTACCCTATCTTATCGAGAGGACTGTAGGCATGCTTTTGTATCTTAAAGGATTGTGACATTACCTTCTCAATTTGTCCTAAATTGCCTAATGTATGTCAAGAACAACCTGCATAAGCTCAGGAGACACGAGGATGTTCCCTCTTATGGAACGCGAAATCGAGGACATATAGTAAACGACTCCGGAGATGTCGGGATGACCCTAGCTTCCTTGGAGTGGGCCTCTTTAATAAATTGCCACCTCTTGTTCAGGAAATGACCTCAATTGTTTTTAGGCTGGGTTTAAAGAATTTTCTACTCAGAAGGAGGTAGTGTAAGGATAGTACTGTTGAATATTTTAATCATGACTTTACTGATCTTTGAATTGTCAATTTTAACATGTTGTGAGCTTCCTTTTTGTTTGATTTTTATTAATTTATTTTAAATGTTCCAGGCAAACCCTTTATGATTTACTTTTTTTGTTACAGCCACCCCTCTATAAGAAAATTCATCAACAAAATAGCCCAACAGATTGGTGGTGTTACGGGGATCAACCAAACCCTCGAGAACAACCGTGTGCCCCCAGTGGGGTTTCAAACGTGGGGTCCCGATGATACCCCTGGGGTAACTGGACTTAAAAATCACGGAAACACATGCTTTATTAACGCAGTGCTCCAGTGTATCTCGCATACGGATGTGTTAGCTGAATATTTTGTACTCGACAAGTATAAGATTGACTTATCGAGAAGGAATAAATTGAATTCGAAGAAATTTGGTACAAAAGGTGAGTGTAAAAATAATAGAAATTGTTTGTGTTATAGGTCGATCATAGTTTGATATATTCTTTTAACAATCTACAGTTCATAGACTGAATAAACCTATTATACATAATATTTTGGGTCAAAGAGGGAGCATGAAGAATATAGAAAATTTTAGAAATGAATGTTATTGTGCTGTACAGTAATGTCCTGAACGTCAAAAATAAATTAAATATGGTATGTTTTAGCTGAAGTTCGTTATATAACCATTAATGAATAAATTTTATTTGTGTTTACCGTCGATAATTTAATTTTTTTTTGGTTTTTTGTGGACTTTTATTGGTATTGAAGAATAATAAAACTAAAAATATAAATTTTCAAAAGTATTAAGATCCATTTAATTTAGCATAGCCTAAGCCTAAATCTATTTTAAAAAATCTGTTATTTTTGTTTGTACATTTTTGCTAGAAAAAGATGCGTTGTTTATAGTCCCTTTAAAGCAGAACAGTCAATTTTTGTCAAATCTGAGATTTTTACAGGACCCTGCGGATTTCATGCAGAATTAACTTAATGTCAATATTCTTATAATCTGGGAAGCTTATTATAAGGATATTGACGTTCTGCATGAAATCCGCAGGGTCCTGTAAAAATCTCAGATTGGACTTCATTCTAAAAAAATTACAATTTCCGACAGATTCTTTCTCCATTTCTAGAATGGTTGGTGAATATTGCTGTCTTTAACATAATCGATTTCACCACCGTTGTTATCTAAATAAAGGTAAAAATAATTGCAGTTTTTTTTCTAAAGGGTAAAGTGGCATTTAAGTTGTTCAGTTCCGACGGGTGTCATTCGAATTGAACAAATGAGAACATACCTGACCATTTATAAACGCCGCGGCGGTTGGTTCGAGTCAGTTCAAGTTTATAAATCAGAGATTGTTTCCTAGCGAACTGAATTGAACGTAAAAGTTTATAATAATGTACCCTGGAAAATAAACAACTTCCAATCTGTCAAACGGTTATTGACTTTCTAAAGAGTGACAATACTGCTCAAAATTCACTGACGTTTTCCGCTATATGTTGTTCTGTTTATCTTTCTCCCAGTGTCACCACGTGCTTAATTTTGCTTCGACGTCAGGTCATGTACAGGGCATATTAAATTAAAGCGCCATTTTTGGATATTTTTCTTCAATTTGTTTTCATCTCAGGAATTTCCTTTTTAAATATAATACGTAATTTCCATAACACCCTGTATTTTCATTAGGTAGTGGTCTTTTAATTTCTTAGTAGTCTGGACTTTTTAGAATATTTTAAATATTAATAATTTACTAATACTAAAAATATAGGTTAAGTTAGAACTCCTGTTGTAATCTGAATTATTTGTAGCTAAATTACATTACCTATAATGTAATAATTATTAGGGCTGGATAAATTTTTGTATAAAGGAAAATCATTCGTTTTAACCGGAAGTTCGTTACAAACGGGTTCGTTATAAGCGGACTTTATTGTATTTGAAAGCATACAGGCAGCTGATACATTTTAATATAAGTGATATATTGGAGTGTACCTACTACACACACATAGTGAGAGTGAATACAAGCACTGGTGTAACAAACCCGCATTTAATTAAATGTACCAGGAAAATTGAAATGTCAAACCAGCAAATAAAATAAATAACCAACCAAATAAATAAATAAAATTATGACAAAATTCAATTTTGCTGTTAATTTAAATGATTTTTAAGCTACTTTTGTGTGAATATTCCATAAATAGCTCTAACTCAAACTTTTAAGTCTTGAATACCTAATAATAATAATAATAACCGAACAAACCGATTGTAAGAATTTTCATTTTTAAAAAGTTAGGGTTGAAAAATATCAAGAAGGATCCTGATTGGTCCAAGGTATCCCTTCTAGTCCAGCAACAGCGCTGACCTGCCATTCTTCTGTTACACAAGTTACTGTGACCTTGTGTTAACTTGTGACCAGTCTACTAATATGATATTTCATAGTATTTTTAAAAATAAAGTATTGAAACTTTCATTTTTTAGCTCGTGGTGTGCCATACTGAAATTACCTAATTAATTTTATTGGTCCATACTAAAAGAACTGTTATTTTAGAATAGCAATAACATACTTCATGAGAATGTATTTTATACCCATGACAAAACATAAATATGTTTTATTAACTACTATAAAGATACAACAATGCTCATAATAGGTGACTATTTGAAAAGAGAAAGTATAGTCTGCTGCGTGAGTCTAGAGCTATGGAAAGGATGCGGGTTTAAGATTCCACCAGCATAATCAAGGGCGGGAATTCTCTTCTCTCTCCAGAAGTTCAAAGTAGGACAGAAAGACGACGGCAGCACATATACAGGTTGTTATGGAAATGACGAATTATATTTAAATGGGTGACTCCTGGGGTGTCCTAGAGAAGCCCTACATATTTTATTTTTAAATCGAACGTTTAAAAAGTGGGGTAATTCACCCCTAAACCCACACACAACTCCTCGGCACATGCATATATGAACATATTACATTGCCGAGCTGGGTAATCAACAGATGTTGAGGCACAATGTTGCCAAACTGTTTAAAAGTGTAAAACTTTAGTTTCTTATAGAACCCAATATTTAGCTTACTAGAAAGTAAATCCAGAACGCGATTAAGGAATCCAGGGCACAGACACCTTCAGTTCTTTTTCTATGGGAAAAACTTTATGCTCATCACGTGTCCTGATGATAGTGTGGGAGTGCATAATAAGCTTATCACTAAACCTCATTCAGCCTCTTATTTCCAATCTCGGAATATATCCGGCATAAAGTCGAAAGAGAAAAACAGTGAAACAAAACAAATTGCACTAAATCACTTAAAAAACACACAGACACCCACGAGTTTCAAATTAGTTTTTTTTTGAAGATATGCACCTATTATCAGATTACACGAAAGTACTAAACACTAACGCATAATTACACTTTAAAATAACACTACCGCACACATAGAAACTTAATCATTTCTATAATTTCTATGGGCCATTAACCCTTTACTAAAGATAAAATGAAACAATTATGTTAACAATTGACAGGAACTACCCTTTGAAATAAATGGTCTAGTCCACCTTGGACATTCTTTCCGAGAACTCTCCGCTACTAGAGCCAGCGCGGTTGCTATTTCCGAGACTATAATTATACAGGAAAGTAATATTATAGAAGGAAATTAGGCAGTTTATTAATATAATCTTATAAAACATCGAAAGTGGCAACGCTGTATTTTTAGATAGACAACAGACACGTGAAGATAGGAACAGGTTCAAAGGTTAGTTTCAACATTTTTAGATGTCGAATATCATTCTATGAAAGAATTATATTATTTCCCAGACTACCAGCTGATAAAATCTTATACAATAAGGGCGTATTTTTGTCAACACGATAGCACTTTAAAATACTAATTCAGATTGAATGGTACTTAGATGCGTTCACGAGATGCGCGATGTGAATTTATGTGACTTTGTTTTGGTGTCTTGTGACGGTTTTTGTTCGGTTACCTGGTGTTTTTTTATAAATTAAGTTGGTTTTAAATAAGGCCTAAAAGGTAAATAAAATTGCATTTTAGTGGCATTTTAGTTGTTCAGATCCGACGGGTGTCGTTCGAATTGAACAAGTGAGACCTGACCATTATAAACTCCGCGGTGGTTTGTTCGAGTCAGTTCAAGTTTATGAATCGGAGATTGTTTCCCAGTGAACTGAACTGAACGTAAAAGTTTATAATAATGTACCCTGAAAAATAAACAACTTGAAATCTGTCAAACGTTTGTTGATTTTCTAAAGAGTTTACCCTGAAGATATGACAACACTGTTCAAGATTCACTCACGTTTTTCGCCACATGTTCTTTTGTTTACCTTCCTGGCAGGGGCACCACGTGGTAATTTTTGGTTTGACATAAGGTCATGTACAGGGCATATTAAATTAAAGCGCCATTTTTGGATATTTTCTTCAATTTGTGTTCATCTCAGGAATTGCCGGTTTAAATATAATACGTCATTTTCATAACACCCTGTATATAAACAGTATATTGCTATTACCATCTGCAATTATGTCCCCGCTATGGGCATCGAAAGGGGCGTTGTGAGTTTGCGCAGAAATTTCCTTGTGAAAGTAAACATTCGACAGGACCGGATTTCAACTTTTTTAATGTAAATTTCATTGATTAGTTAGGAAAAATATTGCAATCAAAATTTCGATTAGTTCGAATTAAGACGGCGTTCCATGCATACGATTTCTGACGATATTATGATCCGACGGTGCCCTGATTAGTGTAAACTTTTGGTGCCAAATTCCGTCCGAATATTTGTAACACGATGAACTTTTTTCTAAACCAAAAATTAAGAATGAATGACTATATTGACTATTTTGGGAATTATTATCAGCTACTAATGCACCAAATTAAAAATACATTAATTTTAAGGTTAGGTAGTGACCACATATTATATTGTATACGAGTGGCACTCTCTTCTTTTTTTCCAAGCTTTTTAGTAAAATTCGGTTCCGAAGATCGGATAATGTGATAAGCAAAATATTTTCGTATATATGTACATACCTGAAATACTTTCTGGTATTGATCCACGACTTTTGCAAAAAAGCACCATGCGCTTGTGTCCTTTCATCTTAAACAAAACAAGCCACTAACCTACCAAACAGCGAATCGAATCACCTCAAATTAAAAACTCCTTTACAAAAATTGTTGTTAGGTAATGAAAGTTTATAAGCACTAATATACCGACAACAATGTGGATGAACCACTTTTTATTCTGTAATTTGAAAAAGCATCCAGAACCAAAGATGGCGACGAATAACAACAAACCAATAATGTCGGTCCGCCTCTGATCGATAAAATTTCCACCCTACTGCGCAAACTCAATAGGCCCGCGCTATCTCCCATAGCGGGGACACTTTTTGTATTTTGGAACGTTCGTATTGGCAATATACTGTTTATATACAGGGTGACAATTTAAAAACTTGAAATGACCATATATTAGAAACGAAAACTGAAGAAAAAATCGCAAAAAACAGTTTCTATGAAACGAAGGGGGAACAAAAACAAGCGTATTAGCCCACCCCTATCTGCAACCCCTTGGACAGGGTGAGATAAACCCTTAAAATCTTAAATAGAAAGGGGGTCGAGTGATACATCATTTTGAAGCTCTTGAAAAATGCTTTCCAATAGTACCATAGAAAGGTACATTTCAGGAAATTCTTCTCTGTTTATTAAGGAAAACAATAAATGAAAAGACAAATTTGAAATTTTTTATTATTAGTTAATTAAATGTTCAAAATGATTGCTACCAATATCCTGGCATATTAAGAGATATCTCTTAAGAATTCTAAACAGTTTAAGCCTCGGTATTTCGTTTTGGTTTATTTGCTATTTTTTTTTGTCGAAAAAAAAAATTTGTTTATAAATATTCACATTTTATTATCACAGAATTTACCTTAAAGGTAACTTCAACTAGTATTATTATTTTAAGAACAGTTAACTTTCGGTTCAGTTTAAACGAAAAGCAGCACTTCTTATCTTTAACAATGGTGTACAGCACAGCTGAATGGGTAGAAATTATTTTCATTTATGGTTCCCAGGATCAATGTTTTTTAAGAACAGCTCAACGTTTTAACGAAAGGCATCCAGGTCAAAATGTAAGCCCGGAGTATGTTCGCCAACTAGTAGCCAAATTTAAAGAAACTGGTTCTGTCGCGAATATAAAGAGAAATCAACCGAGACTAGCCGACGAAGCAGCGCAAATTGAAATTCTGGGGCAGTTTGCAATGAATTCAACTTTATCAACTCGTCAAGCAGCTGTAGCAACTGGATTATCTCGTGAATCAATAAGAAAGGTACTTAAAATTCATAAGTTTTATCCCTATAAACTGCACATACTGCAACAAGAACTTGGTGACGACGACCCTGACCAGAAGAATACAGTTTTGTGAAATAATGACAGATAGAATTACGGCAGAACCTCGACTAGTTAAAAATATTTGCTTCAGTGATGAGTGTACCTTTTTATTTAAATGGGCATATTAATAAGCAAAACGGTCGTTACTGGAATGACGAGAACCCCCACGTATTTAGAGAAGGGCATACCCAGTACCCCCAGAAAATTAATGTTTGGGCTGGTATATTGGGAGATGGTATTATCGGCCCAATATTTATACAAGGAAATTTAAATGGCGACAGGTATGCTGAAATGCTACAGAGGTCTATCGAACCACTAATAGTGCGAGAATTAGAAAATCAGAGGGATATACTCGGAAATTTATCTTTAGAAGAACGCTTACTACATTTCCAACAGGATGGAGCACCTCCGCATTATGTAGTTCCCGTTAGGCAGTGGTTGGATGATAATTATCCCAACCAGTGGATTGGAAGAAGAGATCCTGTTGAATGGCCACCTAGATCCCCGGACCTAACACCTCTTGACTTCTTTTTGTAGGGTCACCTAAAATCTGTGGTTTTTAAAACGCAACCTGAGTCACTAGAGCAACTTCAGCATAGAACAGTTCAGGAATGCCGTTCTATATCCAGAGAAACCTTTGCAAATGTACGTGAAGAATTTGAAAGTAGGCTTTATTATTGTCTTCAAAACAACGGAAATCGTTTTGAACATTTAATTAACTAATAATAAAAAATTTCAAAATTGTCGTTTCAATTATTGTTTTCCTTAATAAACAGAGAAGAATTTCCTGAAATGTACCTTTATATGGTATTATTGGAAAGCATTTTTCAAGAGCTTCAAAATGATGTATCACTCGACCCCCTTTCTATTTAAGATTTTAAGGGTTTATCTCACCCTGTCCAAGGGGTTGCAGATAGGGGTGGGCTAATACGCTTGTTTTTGTTCCCCCTTCGTTTTATAGAAACTGTTTTTTGCGTTTTTTTCTTCAGTTTTTCGTTTCTAATATATGGCCATTTCAAGTTTTTAAATTGTCACCCTGTATAGGTATGTGGACGGCAGACATTGAAGGTACAATTGACGTGGTAATAGAAACAGTAAATACATTTCAATTATGCTGTTTATTAAAACAGTTCTGGGAAAAGGGATGTTATATTTTACAGAAATTAGAAAAAAGTGTATTTACTTACTGCGGGCGTACAAAACCCGAAAATTAAATGAAACCCTTTGTGACTAGCGATACAGAAAACTAAGATTTGTAAGAACCCGAAGGGGTTGTTCGGGTTATGGTATTTATAAATTTTAGAGAATAAGCCATGTCAAGTTGTTGTATTGTTCCCTATGCATAAGTTTGTTGTTACATTTTTTCCCCTTTGACAGATCTTCATATGCAACTCGATGAAAAAATAGCTTGTACATTCCTATCTTATGAATCATTTCGGTAGTTAAATTCTTACCTCTATAAGTGACGTATGAATGTGACAACTAGCCGACGCATCGGTTAAACTTATATAACGTGATGTAAAATAGGTTACATAATCGAACCATTCGTTTTTATTCGCTATCCAAAAGGTATGATTTTGTTATGTATAGCAAGTATGCAAAATGCGATAAGGAAAGGAGATTGTAACATTTTTTTAAATAATTTTGCATTCCCTCTTACATTAGAAATTATGGAAAATTTTAAATTATTGAAACAAACATCACTTTGCAAGTTTAGGGTTGTGGGCAGGGAACTCTGGTTTTAATTTTTTAAATTAATTAAAACTGGCGATATACATACGTATTGTGATCAACTTTGCACCTTAATGTATCGGGTGTTATGGAAATTACTTATATTTATGAAAATAAATTGAAGAAAAATAACCATAACTGGCGCTTTGAATTATTGTACGAACTGGACACTTTATATGAAATTTGAAAATTTACGTGGCCGCTACTGAGAACGTTCGCAATCAATAGTTTATTGAGGCAGTGTTGTCATATATTGCAACACAGAATTGTAAACGCACGTGTTCAGTTTTTGACAACAAGGCGTCTTTGACCCCCAGTTATCACTTTTTTTCAAACTTTTTAGAAAAAAAATACTACAATTTTAAGGTACATACTCTCTTACCTTCGATCTTATAATCCGTTTTATAATTCAAATCCATAAAAAGATAAAACACAAAAGTATGTTTTTTTAATATCACACAAATTTGAAATCACATCACAATATTTCTTACCTAAAGCACGTGGAACCCTCGACAGCGTCATTCCAACCCCGAGTCTCGAAACATACTGAAGCAACGATGGTCGCGCGCGGCAGGTATCCAACAAGGGCGAAACATGCGGTGTGATCTGACAACACTGTTAGTATACTCTAGTGACCCACATTGTTGCTAACTGAATCCAGATGGAACGGCGCGACAATATGTGGGTAAAAAGGGTTTTTATCTTAGTAATTAGATATTCTATTAAAAAAAAAAGTATGTTGACTTTCTCTAGAACACCCTAGGAGTCACCCATTTAAATATAATAAGTCATTTCCATAACACCCTGAAAACTGAAACTAGAGTTCCCGGCGGTGATCCTTAAGGTTTCTAATTTTTCATAACTGGAATCTTAATTTCTTATGGCAATCTCTCAGTTGATTCCAGACGGACGCGTGTTTTCAGGAAAAAAAAAGTCAGATTAAATGAATGGCGGTGAGCTCTTAAATGATACATATCAGTACTAATGGTTTCTTACATAATTGATGTTATTGTAAAACATTACTATACTACAAAGTAGTTACTTTTTAGTTAATACCTCTTACGTTGGCATTTTACGTCGTTATTCAGCATTGTTTTTCACCCTAACGTTCTTTACTTCATCATGTTAAGAATAACATGTATTAACATCTCGCGATTTCCGTGGTAGATCGTGTTGATGGGTACTGTCGTCGGTCTCCTTGTTAACACCAGTTTATTTTTTTTTAAACTAAAGTCTTAGCTGGATTAATGCCTATTTTAAACCTGTAAACGTTGTTTAGAAAGGAATTTTCCTTAAATTACTAATATTTATTTTTTTTTGTTTAAAGGTGAAGTAACAGAACAATTAGCGTTGCTTTTAAAAGCATTATGGGCGTGCCAGTACTGTCCCGAGTTGAGTACGAGCTTCAAGCAGGTTGTGGAAAGACACGGGTCACAGTACAAAGGAAATCAACAGCATGATGCCCTGGAATTCCTGCAATGGCTGCTCGATAAAGTGCATGAAGATCTAAATACTGCTTCTAAGAAGAAATATAAGAGTATCAAGGTAAGTTGTTTGTTGTTCTGGGAAGGGAGGAAAATAAGAATATATTTCATGTGTATATAGTGTGTCGCATTTGGGTCATCCTTCATGTTATTGCTAAATGATAGCAGCAAGGAATCTCATATAGAATGATATCTGATACCTATACAATTTTCCTACTACACTTTAATTTGTATTTAAATTATCTAATTTTAACTTTGTGGTTTTAAGATACATACTCTCTTATCTTCGATCTTATTTTAAAATAATCCGTTTTATAATTAAATTCAAAAAAAAATAAAACACAAAAGTATGTTTTACAACAGATCCAACAGTAGATAATATCACACAAATTTGAAATCACATCGCCACATTTATTATTATCAATTATTTCACAACAGAAAAAAAATCGGGTAATGCTACAAGTAACAAAACGTTTAAAATTCGTATACGTCAAGCACGTGGAACCCTCAACAGCTTAGTTCCACCCCCGAGTCTCGAAACATACTGAAGCAACGATAGGGGCGCGTGGGCGGTATCCAAGCAAGGGCGAGACACGCGGTGTGATCTGACATCACTGTTAGTATACTCTAGTGACCCACATTGTTGCTAAGTGAATCCAGATGGAATGGCGTGACAATATGTGGGTAAAAAGGGTTTTTACCTTAGTATTTAGGTATTCGATTTAAAAAGAAAAGTATGTAGACTCTAGGACACCCAAGGAGTCACCCATTTAAATATAATTAGTCATTTCCATAACATCCTGTATATTTTTTCTTTAGAAATTACCATTCTATTATAAATTTTAATCGGAATTCCAATAAAGTTACCCGTAAAAAATTTTTGCCCATAATATAGAGGGCGTGTAGGGTGTAACTAGCGCCCTCTACAAGTTTTTTGAAAAACAATCATGTTACTTCCATTCAGAAACCCCCAATTTCAAATTTTCATGTCGATATCTCAGTAACAACTTGTTGACCTATGAAAAGAAAATTCATTTTGAAATCAAACTTTAACGACCAACATTTTACTAAGGCGTATCTACTCAAACTTACTGCCAACCTTATATAGATAAATAAACCTAGTTACCACTAGATAACATAAGTGTGGGAACGAACTCGAACAAAGTTAAAATATTACACACATAGTGCACGTTCGTGCCATACAAGCTAGCAAACCTAAAAATTATTTAATTAAAATTAATTCAACGAAAGAAAAATTATTTAATTCGCCTATTGGTTTTAATAAAACTGAAGGTCGCAACATCCTCTTCCTATATTAAGGTGGCCGACTTTTTTACAATTAGGTAACCAATCGGTTGACCTCAAAATTTTTTAAAAAAATTTAGGCGTGAATTAACGCATTTAAATTTTATTTGAATAAGAGAAGAATATTTAAAAAAATAAAAGGTGGAGTATCGTCAAAATCGAATTTTACAGCCCCATCGATCATCGATAAACTTTTTTATTGTTATAATATAATAATATTAATAATAATAATGTCGCCGGATTTTGTACCGGATCCGGCAGGAACTGAATTTAAAAAAAGTATTGTAGAAATTATGAAGAGGAGAACAGCGACACAGTAGTAGTATTAGTAGTAACGAAACTACGATAAAAATAAAACACAACTCTGGAACGAATGACATAAATAATATGTAACACATGGTGCAGAAAAATTAATTTTTATAAAATATCAGTTACCAGAGGGTTCCACGGTAAAAACGACCGTCGTGGGTCAGGGGCTGTTCGGCAAATTATTTAAAAATTATTTTCCCATTTTTTCATGCTCTAGCTTCACTGATGAACTGTGATACAGCGGAACGCGTATGGCGATGAATCTCTGGAAAGAAAATAAACTTATGTATTTGCTTGTACGTCGACGTAAAATTGTGATCATGTTGAAGGTTAGTGTAGTACAGGAGCTTCCGAAGCTGCGTCTCGAGCGCATATATATATCCAATATATTGCCAATACGAACGTTCCAAAATACAAAAAGTGTTCCCGCTATGAGAGACGACGTGGTACTATTGAGTTTGCGCCGTAGGGTGGAAATTTTATCGATCGCGTCAGAGCCGGCCCGACATTATTTGTTTGTTGTTATTCGTCGCCATCTTTGGTTCTGGATCTTTTTTCAAATTACAGAATAAAAAGTTGTTCATCCACATTGTTGTCGGTATATTAGTGCTTATAGACTTTCACTACCTAACAACAATTTTTGTAAAGGAGTTTTTAATTTGTGGTGAAATATTTTGTTTATCATATACACATACACACTACAACAGCTTGTAAAAAAGAAGAGAGTGTCACTCGTATACAATATAGTATATATATATGTGGTCACTACCTAACCTTAAAATTAATGTATTTTTAATTTGGTGCATTAGTAGCTGATAATAATTCCCAAAATAGTCAATATAGTCATCCATTCTTAATTTTTGGTTTAGATAGAAGTGAGGTTTAGAAACATACGACGTCGGATGAAAGTTAAAATAAAGCTGTTCGTGTCGATTGTTACAAATATTCGGACGGAATTTGGCACCAAAAGTTTACACCAATCAGGGCACCGTCTCATCATCATATCATCAGAACTAATCGAACTAATCGAAATTTTGATTGCAATATTTTTCCTAACTAACCAGTGAAATTTACATTAAAAAAGTTGAAATCCGGTCCCGTCGAATGTTTACTTTCACAAGCAAATGTCCGAACTGCGCAAACTTTGCAAAAATTGCAGATGGTATTAGCAATATAGTGTTTATATATATGTGACTTAAATGACCATCAATTTATTTTGTCAAATTTCAATGCATTCTACAAAAATATTTTTCAGAATTTATTTCTTCGCATTCTGCTAAAAATACGAAGAAAGTGATGGTTTTTTTGCTTGTATTTCAATATCTATGATGTTATTACTCCGCCCCCAGATAGAAATGATATGGAACGAAACTTTGTTTTTCAGTGTAGGCAAGTGCAATTTCTAGCAAAATATAATCACAGTCCCGTCCAATTATTTCCGGAAATATTTGAATTATCTTTGTTCCAATAATGACATCAACGAGGAAATATGTGGTTCTTGATTAGCTATTACTTTTTGCATTGTTATTGTTTGCTCATTATAATAATATGAACAGTTAGATTATTCCAGTCATGGACGCGTATTTATTATTAGTTAAGGTCAAGCTTGATTACGACCTTCTCAAAGGCTTTTCTTACAAGAAGAGGAGGTAACATACAGGGTGTTATGGAAATGACTTATTATATTTAAACCGGGAAATCCTGAGATGAAAATAAATTGAAGGAACCATAAATGGCGCTTTGAATTATTAAGCGAAATATACATTTTATATGAAATCTTAAAATTTATGTGGCCGCTCCTGAGGACCTTCGCAATCAATAGTTTATTGAGGCAGTCTCGAGGTTTAAAAGAGGTTAGCGCACGATAGGCGGTGTGTTCAGTTTTTGACAACAAATCGTCTTTAACGCGCTTATCACTTCTTTATCAACCTTTTTAGAAAAATGAAACTACAATTTTAAAGTACATACTCTCTTACCTTCAATCGTATTTTAAAATAATCCATTTTATAATTAAATTCCATCAAAAAAATAAAACACAAAAGTGTTTTTTTTTGCAACAGAATCAACAGTAGATAATATCACACAAATTTGAAATCACATCATGTATTACTATAAATTATTTCACAACAAAAAAAAATCGGGTAATGCTACAACTAATAAAACGTTTAAAATTCGTATACATCAAGTACGTGGAACCCTCGACAGCGTCATTTCATCCCCGAGTCTCGAAACATACTGAAGCAACAATAGTGGCGCGCGGCCGGTACCCATGCAAGGGCGAGACACGCGGTGTGATCACTGTTAGTATACTCTAGTGACCCACATTGTTGCTAACTGAATTCAGATGGAATGGCGCGACAGTATGTGGGCAAAAAGGGTTTTTCCCTTAATATTTAGATATTCGATTTGGAAAAAAAGTAAGTAGACTTTCTCTAGGACACCCAAGAAGTCACCCATTTAAATATAATAAGTCATTTCCATAACACATAATTGTAATAAATCCATTTCGTCGTTTATAGGATTCCTGTTTTGTCGGGAACTAAAAAAAAAACGATTTAAAATTAATTTCAAATTATGACTAGTGATGCCAGTGGATCCATCTTTTGAAAATGCCGGATACGGGAACCAGCGCCGTCATTTGTTACCGCATTCCGGACCGGGGAACCGGATCTTGTATTACAAGAAGCCCTAAAAAGAAATTAAAATACATTTGACTGGAGGAAAAAACACAAAAATTTTTTTTCATATTTATTAAAAAATCCTTTTCGGGGTCTGCATCAAGTGTTTATAGTGAAATACTTTTCGGTGGCCGCCGAAGAAATATGCTCTCTGCAAGTAACGGGGAAAAATTAATTTTTCTGGACCATAATCTGTCCGTTATTAATGACCAATATTAATTGTGTATTGTGTCATTTGTTCCAGAGCTTTGGTTTTGTTGTTATCGCAGTTTCGTTAAATAAAACAACTCTACTGTGTCGCTGCGGTTATGTTCATAATTTCTACAATACATTTTTTTTAAATCCAGTTCCGTATCCGGTACAAAATCCGTCCGAACCTGGTTAAAAAAAGAAGGCCAGATTCGTCGGATACCAGATCCGGTTCCGTCGGACTGACTGATAATAATGACTTCAGTTATGACAGTTTGCATCTCCTTGCTTTGGCAACAGGCCCGATCTGGTGATTTGTCTAGTAACTTTTGTGCAAATTATTTTCTCCGTAAAGCTGCTCACGCACTGCTTAAGGGATAAAGCCAACGCGTTGATACCAAATTTTGGAGATAAGATGAACCTCAGATTATAGAACCTAATCCAAGTTTTTTTTTCGAATGCTAATAGAATGTTAAAAAAATCATAGCTAGCTACTAAAAATAATTGGCAAATAATTAATTGTGTCAAAATTATATTTAGATAGTATATGTATTGTGGTTGCTATGGTGACAGGTTCTTTTTGGTTCAACGACCACATTCATTCAAACGGGCGGAAGAAAACCTGAAATGTTCCGAATTGGCGCGTTGCATCATTGTTTAATTTAATTGGTTAACACGAAAAAGTTGCGGTCATAACATTGTTGTTGGTTTTTGAATTATCTCTTTAGGGCATATTGCGTTTTAGGCGCCGTTAAACCATAATTATATTGCTTCAAACATATTTTAATTATATTTAAGATTTAGGTTAATATAACCAGAACTTAAAGAGTTTACAGCGCAAGAAACGTTTTAACTGCTACATGCCCAATAAAAGACACACATTGGCAATGGCTATTTATACAGGGTGTTCGGGTAATCCATCGGGATACACTGCCAATTAATTATGGAAAATTCAAAAATTCACGTCCTAATTAATAATTGTTATTTCGTTAAAATTAACCAATTTTAATAATTTTTATTTTAACTGAAAAGAGACTGAAAACAGATTCTAGGGTTTGGCGCAGATGAGCTTAAGTCCTGATCAGGGTTGTTAATGTCGCAGAAAAATTGAATTTACTACTAGTGCTGGGACATCGAAACGGAACATCGATGTTGACCATCGATGTTAACATCGAAAGCTAACATCGATGGCGTAGAAACATCGGTTGTAAAACATCGATGTTTTCTAAACATCGATGTTCAAACATCGACATTTAAAAAAGTATATTTGCGATTAGGAATAAATTAGATATACAAAATAAAAATAAACTTGTTATTAGGAAGAATTGAAAAATTATGAAACGTCAAAAAACAAAATAACAAAAATTTTAAAAAATAATATAAACAAAAAAATAAAGCAAATATTAAAACATAATATTTTATAACTGCATGAATTCCAGTCACTAACAACTTGTAAACTATTTTTTTTTGTAAAACTAGATTAATGATGATTTCTTGCAAGCTATTTCGTTTTTAGGGCCATAGTTTCGCCGGCTTTGGAAAAAAAAAGATTTCAACTACCTTTTAAGCACGTATTAATGCGCACTAAACCGTTCTGGATTAGCTGGCCAAATACTTTTCGCATTGCGGGCGCAATGCGAGAATGGAATCCGTATTACAGTCGGCCATTCTAGCCTTCTGGCATTTAAAATTGCACGCATCGCCAGAAATGGGGCACGCGCCACTTTCATTGCCATTGCCGGTGCAAGTCTGGGTAGAGATGGATTATTCTGTTACTTTTAAATGTTTATTAATTGGTCGAAGCACCTATGAACAGCTAATGGCTACTGCCATTTGTAAGTAGCAGAAGCTGCTTTAACTACCAGTCAAAACGAATAGGTTTGCCCATTTCTAATTCTGGGGGTATTTTAGAGATTTCGACACTACCAACTGCTGTTCCGACTGTTAGCAAAGCGCCAGTTGATCGAGAACGGTTTACTGCGCATGAATTCGTGCAATTATAATTGCCATTGGACCGGAAATTTTTATTGTCGACTCTAATAAGGCTTTTAGCAAATGAAATTAAAAGCTTTCGCTCTTATTTTCTTGTGCTGGGAAAATTGAGTTTAAGATTACAATTTAGTTTTTTTGTTTCGTTATAACATCGAACATCGAAAGGTAAACATCGATGTCGACATCGATGTTTGACCTCTAACATCGATGTCGAAAACATCGAACATCGGTAACAGAACATCGATGTTTCAAAAACATCGATGAACATCGCCCAGCACTATTTACTACATTTGCTAAGTCGTAAACGTAGTAAATGTAATTATTGTTTTTATTGGTTGAAAGTGTCAAAAACACAACATAACCTCGACTTTAAAATTTGATGTTAAAAGTTGGAAATTCGAGTGGAAAAGTAGAAAATATAGTGTTGCGTTTTGCTTAAACGTAGTAAATGTAATTATGATTTTGATTGGTTGAAAGTGTCAAAAACACAACTTAACCTCGACTTTAAAATTTGATGTTAAAAGTTGGAAATTCGAGTGGAAAAGTAGAAAATATAGTGTTGCGTTTTGCTTAAACGTAGTAAATGTAATTATGATTTTGATTGGTTGAAAGTGTCAAAAACACAACTTAACCTCGACTTTAAAATTTGATGTTAAAAGTTGGAAATTCGAGTGGAAAAGTAGAAAATATAGTGTTGCGTTTTGCTTAAACGTAGTAAATGTAATTATTGTTTTGATTGGTTGAAAGTGTCGAAAAACACAACATATCCTCAACTTTAAAATTTGATGTTAAAAGTTGGAAATTCGAGTGGAAAAGTAGAAAATATAGTGTTGCGTTATGCTTAAACGTAGTACTAAATGTAATTATTGTTTTGATTGGTTGAAAGTGTCAAAAACACAACATAACCTCAACTTTAAAATTTGATGTTAAAAGTTGGATATTCGAGTGGAAAAGTAGAAAATATAGTGTTGCGTTATGCTTAAACGTAGTACTAAATGTAATTATTGTTTTGATTGGTTGAAAGTGTCAAAATCACAACGTATCCTCAACTTTAAAATTTGATGTTAAAAGTTGGAAATTCGAGTGGAAAAGTAGAAAATATAGTGTTGCGTTATGCTTAAACGTAGTACTAAATGTAATTATTGTTTTGATTGGTTGAAAGTGTCAAAAACACAACATAACCTCAACTTTAAAATTTGATGTTAAAAGTTGGAAATTCGAGTGGAAAAGTAGAAAATATAGTGTTGCGTTTTGCTTAAGCGTAGTAAATGTAATTATTGTTTTGATTGATTGAAAGCGTCAAGAACACAACATAACCTCGACTTTAAAATTTGATGTTAAAAGTTGGAAATTCGAGTGGAAAAGTAGAAAATATAGTGTTGCGTTTTGCTTAAGCGTAGTAAATGTAATTATTGTTTTGATTGGTTGAAAGCGTCAAGAACACAACATAACCTCGACTTTAAAATTTGATGTTAAAAGTTTGACATTTGAGTGGAAAAGTAAAAATATTGTGTTGCGTTTTGCTTAAGCGTAGTAAATGTAATTATTGTTTTGATTGATTGAAAGCGTCAAGAACACAACATAACCTCGACTTTAAAATTTGATGTTAAAAGTTGGAAATTCGAGTGGAAAAGTAGAAAATATAGTGTTGCGTTTTGCTTAAGCGTAGTAAATGTAATTATTGTTTTGATTGGTTGAAAGCGTCAAGAACACAACATAACCTCGACTTTAAAATTTGATGTTAAAAGTTTGACATTTGAGTGGAAAAGTAAAAATATTGTGTTGCTTTTTGCTTATGATTTGATCTAAATAAAAATAAATATTTGGAAAATTATGGCGTGATACGCGACTCTCATTACATTTATTCGGTGCTGCACTACAACCCATTTTGTGTTATTATTCCGCGAAAGGTAAGTGACCTTACAAAAAAAAACTAGTTTATTTGATTGTTAACGTGTAGTGATTGCGTTAAAATTATTAGGAATTTATGGGAAGTAACTCCAGTGTAATTAGATAAGGTTGTATTTCCTATACCAATATTACTATTGTTTCTATTTCTAATCGTATAATAAGCACGTCACGTTTATTTTGAAATATGGAATAATTACATCCCGACACATTGACCCTCGTAATTCACAAAAAGGTTTAAAATTTAGCCTACATTTAAGTTCAATACTTGGTAGTAGGCCACTAGATGTTTATTGAAGATGGCATTTTATGTCATGCGAAATATTTATACACCAGTAGGGAATCTAATCCCGCAAATGCGGGATCCCGCGGTGATTTCGCGGGATTAAACGCGCGGGATTTGCGGGACTCGATGTGGGTGCTGTATGTTAATAAAAAGTTGTTTTATTCAATTAGAAACAGAGTAGAGTAGCAGGAAAATATTTATTGCATATAGGTACAATACAATAGTACGACTAGTTTAACGGTTACATGTTACATTGGTTTTGAAAGTATTTTCGTAGAAAAGATAACATGTTTCATCTTTTAGATTTGATCTTATTTTATTGCACATGTATCCTGCGGCTGAAAAGGCACGTTCAGCTTCGACACTTGTCGGCGGAATAGATTTTCCACAATTTGTGGCCCTCTGATTCGAATAGTTGGCGCATATCGGTATACCATCTTTAGCTACCATTCGAGACACTCTTTCCTCCATCGAAACTTTTTTCTCAGATGAAAAAAAAATCTGTAATTTTCATTTTCTTAGGTAGCACAGAAGAACCACTAACATCTGAGCGCTTAGCAATAGAACTAAACGAACTGCTGGTACTAGCTTTCATTTCCTGTGTTATTTTATCAATATCAACACTACCGCTGCTGCTCTGGACTTTCAAATTAATATTATGCTTTGTTTGTAAGTGGGTGTGAAGACCTTTGGTGGAACGAGCAGAGATTTTGATAATGCTAGGGCGTCACTTACATTTAGCTGTAAGACCATCTTCCGACTTTAAAAAATAATTCCAAACTAAACTTGAACCTTTATTGTCTTTGTAAACTACACTGACACTCATTTTTGTGATTGCTGTTTAAATTCCATGTATTATATTCAACCATTTGATAAATGTCACAAGATACTAGTAGAATAACGCCCTTAATTTCGCACGTACGCGTTCTGTTTAACGTATTTTCAATAGCCCAGCATGGCGGTGAATCCCCGACGCGTCGACCAAAAATACCGCAGTTCATTGTTTGCTATCCCGCAAATCCCGCGGGATCGATGGGATCAATCCCACAGGTTTGCGGGATTACAGTTTGGGTGCGGGATTGGAGTCCCTACTCACGTGCAAGGAAAACGGTTATTTTCATAAAGATTTAGGCTTAATAACTTTTTTATGTTTAGTCCGATATTAATAATTTTTTAGAAAACTGCTGGTACAACTATAAGTTTTAACGTATCTTTTGATGTAGTATACAGGGTGCCCAATATAAGGGGGGCCTTTATGGGGATCTCGTTAATGGTAATATATACAACTTCGATTAAACGAACAATATGCCGTATAAAAGGTTTTGGTAAAATTTTTAAGTTTTCAGTTATTTACGAAAAACTGAAATTTTCAATTTTTAATTTAATTTCATTTCGACGTTAATATTAAACTTATTAAATTAAATATGTTACATTATTTAAAAACAAGCATTTTAACTTAGCCCTCTATGCTAATTACTACCTATACAGGGTGTTACAAATTCGACATTCACCGTTGGGATATCGGAAACTGTAAGAAATACGAAGTCGGTTAAATTGGGGTAAAGTTGCATAATTATGGGCCCGATAATATGCCGTAAAAAAAATAAATACAGGGGCTTTCAAAATATTTGGAAAAATCTAAAATTTTGCGTTCCGGTTTTTATTTGTTCATGACTTTGTTCGAAGAGATGTCCAAAAATAAATTTTACTTTCTCATTGCTACTTTTTATTCTCCGCAAGATGGCATTATCAGATCTTTGATGCGACGTTTCGTCTATGGGTAACCAACATCTATTTGTTTTAAATACGGGCCTAGATTTTATTGTTTAAATTATGAAAGAGGACCGAAATCTACTTTCAGTGGCATACAACACTTACTGTTTTCGGCCGTTTAGTTCAATCATATGGTCTCAACTAAAACTATAAGTTTAAAGACGCCTCTGACGCTGTACAAACAATTGCCAATTACATACATCTAAGTACACAACATTAAAAATACACTTTTAATTTCTATTTAAATCTTGACGTCACTAGCTAAAGATTGTTTTGTTTACAGAGTGAAAATACGTATAAACTAATACATTATAATACATCAAGAAATTAAATATTAATTGTCGACAAACGGCCCCATAAAACGTGCTTCTATAAATACCACCGTACATCTATCAGGCTTTGATGTGGAACAGATTGGAACAGGTACGGGTCGACAGATTGTCCTGTTACGCTGGAGGAGCCTGCCCGCAACAACCTGTAACCGGAACAGGTTATACCTGTTCCAACCATCCCTACTTTTTTGATATCATAGACTTTTTTTATTACATTTGCTTTCGTTTTAGAAATTGATACGGTAAATATTTACCTTTGCATACTGACTTTAAATTTGACAATTATCTGTCAAATATAATATTTGCATCCACGTTATATCAAAAAGCACACAAAGAAAGCCTTATTTATGTAAATACGGTCGTGCCAACCTTAAACGTCCAACATTAATAAGTCATGTAAAACAATAAAAATCGCGATTAAAAATTTGATCATACTTCTGTTCGCGACCTTGCTCCCAAAACATACCGCAATGTTACATTATAAATAAACATCCAACGTTGCCAATTTTAGTTATAAAGGGAATAAATTCGACCAAGGATGAAGGATACCGGGAAAGTAGTAGAAATCATCATCCTGGACCTAAAAATAAATCGCCATACATACTATCCTAAAGCAAGTATAGAGGTATGGAAATTTGTCGTCTGCCCATATCCTAATCACCAGCCTCACGCTTCGCCTGAATTCTAAATTTTAGTGCCATTTACGCTGTCAAAGTAATAATTAAGTATCTCAAAAGAAATAGAAATATGTCGATCACATTGGACCTCACTCATTGCTTATTGTTCTGATGTGCTGCCGAAATCTTTTTGCTAGTTTTTGTTGCGAAAACCGAATTGACGTTTCTATTTTAAGCGAGTTTGAAAAGTTGTATTAGGTTTGTGCCAGTTTGTTTTTTTTTGTAAAAAGATGCTGCCGCCGTCTCACGCTTCGCCTGAATTTTAAATTTTAGTGCCATTTACGCTGTCGAGGTACTTTGTTGAGAACAAAGGTTCATAAAAACTACTTACTCATGGCCTTTTACTCTTCAAACTTATTATTAAGATATGGGGGAACAACAAATTCCCATACCTGTAGAATACTGGACCATGCATACCTGAGGAGCAAATATGCAAAAACCGATACTGACTAGACTGTTTAAAGGGGATGTTGCTTCTTCTGGATTGTCTCTAATAATCCTCAACGTTCGAGGTCATAATATTTTTAGTGCTTTATTAAAATTGATGCTTTTTTTATTTATCGGGATTTTGAATGAAATTTGCAATTTTATCGGGTTTTGTTTGTTTTGGAATTTGAAGTTTAAAAGTGGCTTTATTCGTATCATAACAGCTATTTTATGTTATCCTTTCTTTCTTCCTAGTATGAAGATTGTAAAAAAATAGAAAAAATCGATATTTTTATTACAGTTACAAAAAACAACAACAAGCAAAACAAGATGTTAAAAAAAGTGAACAAAATAAAGAACTAAACAGTTTATTTAAGAAAAAAACTGAATGTGTTCCTCTTCAAGGCACTCCTATACAGGGTGTAACTAAATAAGTGTAAAACATTTAACGGGGTGATTCCTCATCGAAAAAAAGATAGGATCTTTCATATAAAGAAACTTCATTGGAGCATCCCTTGTTAAGATACAGCCCCTTAAAGGGGGTACATAAAATGTGTTTAACAATTTTTTTCACAAGCACTAAAAAAGTTACAATATTGAAATTAACCTGACATTTTCTACTACCAAAAAGACACTTAGCCAGTAATTTATTTGGTTTACCCCATGGTTGTAAGGGGTGGAAAACGCAACCCCTAAAATTTATTTCCAATGTAAGTTTTTGTCTTATTATTTGTTTACCATCCGATAGCCTGTTTCATTCTAAACAAAAAATGTCTCTTGAATTTTTTGCCCAAAATAAACCAGTTCGCAGCAAAAAAATATTTTACGAACAAGATACATATCGCCATAAAACGAAAATACGAAACTAATTTATCCAGTAGGCCGCTATTAGCGATAGTGACAATTAAATTGGTCTGAAGGTAAACATATTGAACATTTACTATGATTTCTAGATGTTGTATGTTTTGTTATTAATAAATTAGTTTTGTTTATTTATAAATTTTATGTACCCCCTTTAAGGGGCTGTATCTTAACAAGGGATGCTCCAATGAAGTTTCTTTATATGAAAGATCCTATCTTTTTTTCGATGAGGAATCACCCTCTTAAATGTTTTACACTTATTTAGTTACACCCTGTATACCTTCGGGTTCATCAACATTCGGATACTCTTCGGAACAGTCTTGGGTCCCGTCCTTTACATAACTATTTAATTGTATTTTGTCAAATATTGACTTTAAAACGAGGGTTGGAAAATATATGTGGTGCAGGTTATGCGTGGTCCTTTCTTTTCGCTTGATCTATAGCTCTAGCTGACCACTCGATGGCAACACTGTGAATACGTTCGTTTTGGAGAAAATATTTCGGCCGTTGCGCAATTAGTGGGTACCATAATAATATGGCATATAGGTAATTTTTTTTAACGCCATTGGCTATATTTTCGCCATTTTTTTAACAGCTTGTTTATGAGACGGAATTTTAAAACATCTAATTATAGAGGTGTTAAAATATACTTTTACAAATTCGGTAAGTGATTGTTGCAGTACGAGCTTAGACATTTCTAAACGGGTACTGTAACATTTATTTAACGGTTATGTAACGTACTTACGTCTTATTTCATATTTGATTTCATACTGCTATGATCATAGACATATGATGAAGTGCACAATACAGCCTTGCCACCTGTCTGTCAGAAACCTCAATGACCTTTACTTTGCGTAGATAAGAAAAAAGTAGTAATAACCTTTCTTGTGCGAAATTTAATGATCTATAACATTTGTAAAAAAATTTTTTCTATATTATTTTTCGTTTAAGAGTTATAGACCAGAAAATTATTTTTAACCCCATTTGGAGGGTTTTTTAAACTTTTGTGCAAGAGATAGTCTTAAAATAGTACTCAAATGTTCTTTCACATTATAAAGTCTACCTTCCTTCAAAAAAGCAGCTTTCTAACTAAAATTCTTTTTTAAGGGCTTCGTTTATTGGACTAAAGGTCTTTAATATAGAGTAAGGTGGGATACAATATGGACCATTGAGGAACACCGCCAATATTCATAAAAACTTTTTAAACAAATTGCTATTCTAATTATTACTACATAAAATTTATGTTTTAAAAAACAAAAAAAACTATATTGACCTCACTGTATACAAAAAATAAATTCCCTTTAAATCTTGAATTATGACGAAACAGGTAATTTTAACGAACATTTCCTAATGGCATTGTTCTTAAAATCGAAAAATTAAGATAGTTCACTAAATTCAATATTTTTTTTATGATTTTGACCTCCCTATATACAAAACCTTTAATTTTCTAATGAGAAACATTAATTTTTTACAAGCATAGTTTTTTTTATAAAGAATTACTTTTTGTCGAGAAATTAAAAATTAGGTCTATTTGTGGTATAGTATAGGTAACCCCATCCAGAAGCACCCTGTATATTTTGGTATTTTTTTTAGTTCGCGTGAATATACGAAAAATTAAGGTTTAGCAGGGACTGTAATTTAGCTTTCCTAGAAAGTTAGTTAAAACTATATTATAACCTAACCAGAATGCGTAAGGCATTTTATTATTTATGAACTTGGGTATGGGTAATCAATAGTATTATTTTATGTTTATTTTCACGCAAAATGTTGCATGTTGATTAACAATATCGATAAAACAGTTTGTTGAATATTATAGTAGCGACCAAATACGTACACGTGGGTTTTAAATTTTGTATAATATGCCATTAAGTACGTCATTTTCGACCATTTTCCCTGAAATATTTTTTTTGTAAATGGTACACACATGGCAAAATATTTCATATTTTGAGTAGTGGGCAAGATTCCGGAAATTTAAATATGCACCACGGCACCAATAAATAATCAGTGTAGATCAGTGGCGGTTCTTCCACAGGAGCACATGCGCACTTGCACCCCCAAGACAAAACGAATAAAAAATATTAATTTATATTCATTGAATATTATTTATCGTATAAAGTCCGACCCTCCCTAATATTTTATCGTACCGTCAAACTAAAAAAGTCCGACCCTCCCTAATATTTTATCATCCCGTCAAACCAAACTATATAGATCCGACAACCGTGCCTCGGTCGAGGTAAATGACGATTATGACGAGACTTGCTCGCACGTGCGATTAAGTAGTGCAGTTTCTCTGTAGTAATAAATTTTTTATTTAACTGGTGGCGGGTGGCAGCGGGGCTATGGCGATTTAACATGGAAAAGGCGCACAGTTTTTGTGTTTGTTCGTGCATCTAGTTAGAAATTCGAGCGTGTATGTTTTAATATTTTATTATTTATTATTTATTAAGTTAAAATGAATAGTTGACGGTGGACTATTTAAGAAATAACTTTAGCTCTTTGAGTTTGGAGCAAAAAATTGAAGTGAAGAATGCGGGAACACCTAAACCCGAAATTAATTTAACGCAAACCACAAAAGGTAAATCTAGGGACTTTATTAAAAAGTTTAAAAATGAAATATATGAAAATTTATAGAGGGTATTCCAAACTTAATGAGGCTGTTTTTGATCAATTTTCTACAATTAAGAATCGAAGAATGGACTTCACGTTTAAGAACTATTGTCTAGGGTCGATAAATGTTGTGTATTTCGATAAAGATACTCGATATGGTTTTAAACTATTTTTTAAGGATTTAAACTAAAAAACACTGAAAATATGAAGAATGCCAAGTTGTCAGTCTCGTGGCTTGATTCGTTCTCGTCATAAAACAGTTAACTATTGTTCTCGTCTTGGTTGCGCCCAATGACGTAGCCGTAGGTGGCGTAGTGGTATTAGACATCATTCGGTTTTCTTGATAACTCGTAGATGGCGGCAGTAGTATTGGACATCATTCGGGTTTCTTGATAGCTCGTAGATGGGTTTAGTAGTATTAGTAGTGGACTGTATAAATATTGTTACGAGAGTTGCATGCGACGACGTTAAGATCCGACAGCTATACACACTAAGAAAACCTTTCTTATTTTCCAAAAGTTGTATTTCCCTGTGTAAAATTAATAAATAAATAAAAATATGTTTTACCTAACGCATTTTCTTATTGCTTTTTTTCCTTCTACATTTAAACCGCATAGAAAGTAATTGTTTGGTCGTTACACAAAAATAAAATTTTAAAAATAATTTCACCATACTTGTGAACCCCCTCTATCATAGGTCACGAGCCGCCGCTGGTGTAGATGTAGAACGTAGTTTTTCTACTTTCAAAATTATAATAAATATAAACAGAAGAAATAATTTTACCACGAATAATTTCGAGAAACATTAGTTATATGTACAGGGTGTCGACACTTTTATATTATATCTCCGTAACTGTTAGTGCTATCAAAAAAGTAATGTAGTGTCATGTGCTCTTTTTGGGTTAAACTTAAAATGATAAAACCAAAATTTGAAAATTTTCGCTCGCTTAAAAGATACAGGGGAAAATCACAAAATACCTACCATAAACTTATAGTCAATTAATCAAAGAACTGGTTATCTGGTTCTTCTCTGGTTTGTTTTTTATGACCAAACACAAGCACTATAGGAAAAATCCTTTAGGGCACTCTGGGAGTGGTGCGTGTGCGCAAAAAGCGATTCACGTTGGTTTTGAATCGTTGGAGGTTATATTGTTGGGAGAAACGACCTCGGGAAGGTCGTTCCATAAGGATGAAGTCCTCTAGATCAAAGAATTCTTAAATAATGAAGTTCGAGGGGGTACTAAGCTTAACCACATATGGATGGGCGGCAGTGGTTCGTCGTGTATTTCTGATATTCGCCGCTCTGGGCGGAATTAAGAGGGCAAGGTCAGCCGAGCACTTTCCATGAAAATATCTGTAAAAGAGAGTCAAATCCCATGTGTGTCTCGCATTCGCGCTAACATTATATACTGTTTTCGTTTTGAATGGTATAATTCCGTCTACTACTATAGTACCGTATGCTGATGTAACCGACTGGAAAGCGAACAAATCTTACAAAAATAGGCATGGGATTTAAACCAGTCGACCGCATAGCCCGCGGCAAATTGCGTGAATATTTCTGAAGTACATTGCTCACAGAAATTCCGTCGGTATGATTAATGTAATATGAATTTACAAATAACCATTAGAGCTTATTATTGCGTAGACTTTATTAGAATATTTTTGTACCACAGCTACTTTAACTTTACCCCATACGTTAATAAGTAACAGTATATTTTGAGAGGAATTACATTTCCGGGACTAACGAGAGCAACATGCGCGTCTCCTCGCACACTCGATGGTCCTGTCGGGATATGGGGACGGGAGGGGCGAAGTCCTTTTGGGGCCCCTATATTTTTAAATACAGATCTTGACATATTGTTCTTTTTATTCCACATTCAGTCAAAAATTAATAAATTTAAAAAGAACTTTTTTATTTTAAAAGCTGCATTTACAGACTTTGTGATTTGATTTTTTGTAGCAATAGAGGTGTCCGCCCATGGGAAATTTGTTATTAGGTAATATGTAAATGCCAAATTATTACATAGTAATAATATATACATAGTAATATGTATGTACAAATAAACATTTATTAAACATAACAAAAATACACTAGTTTTAGTAAGGATGTAGTACTAAAAAAATCTAATAACGTAGTTTCACGTGTTTGCGTTTTAAACTTGCAATCTAGAAAATGTAATTCCAAGTCTGATAACAATTCCATTGCTGTAGAGTCGCCTCTATTCTTTGCCTACTCTTGTAATTCCTTTACCATACTAATGGCTTGTTGATAATCGGTGACATTTGTTTAATTACTGCATTCAACTTCTTCATCAGAGTCGTCAGATATTGATGTGCTTTCAGTTTGGGCTACCTAATCGGTAGGAATGGGGTCAATATCATCTTCTTATAGTACATTGCTATCAATGTTAATGAACTCGCCCAAATCATTGTTATCAAATTAAAAACTTCCAGAACATCAATTTTCTCTTTCAGACTCAAAACGCGACATTTTTCTGCCATTGTTTACGATTTTAACCTTACAACTCACAAATAAACGGCGGACTGCTGTCGGGAAATCACACATACTATCATTCGGCGAAGTCCTTTCGCTCTGCCACTCATACGCGATTGGTTGCCGGTCTGTTTTCAGAGAGTTTTTGCACCGTACTTATTCGTCTCTCAAATACTTTTGAAAATTATTTGTCCATTTAATGAAGGGTTTTCGCACTCTTTGTATAAAAACAGCCTGTCCGCGTCCGCCCAAAGGAGAGTCCGCCCCAGAGAGCTTGATTTTCATGGAATTTCATATACCTAGTTCCGGACTATGAAAAAATGTCCGCTTAATAGAGATGTCCGCTTATCAGAGTTGTCCGTTATGAGAGGTTTCACTATATGTTATTATTTAGACGTGACACAGAAAAGCTGTGTTTGTGAAAAAATATTTTAACAATTTGTTTTTAAATTTTGTAAGAGCAAATATAATTATTATGGACCAGTTATTAGTTTTCAGTTATGTTTAAAAAGCGGAATTCCTTTTCCATCTGCCTATACTCTAATTGGTCTAATGAATGAATGAAATTCATTCAGTATACTTTATAATTTGTATCATATTAAATCATATGAGATTTCAACTAAGCAGAGTAGTAGATAAATAGTATGTATTTCTCACATATATATATAAACAGTATATTGCTAATACCATCTGCAATTATGTCCCCGCTATGGGCATCGAAGGGGGCGTTGTGAGTTTGCGCAGTTCGGAAATTTCCTTGTGAAAGTAAACATTCGATATGATCGGATTTCAACTTTTTTAATGTAAATTTCACTGATTAGTTAGGAAAAATATTGCAATCAAAATTTCGATTAGTTCGATTTAAGATAGCGTTCCATGCATACGATTTCTGACGATATGACGATCCGACGTTGCCCTGATTGGTGTAAACTTTTGGTGCCAAATTCCGTCCGAATATTTGTAACAATCGACACGATGAGCTTTGTTTTAACTTTCATCCGAAATATATTAATTTTAAGGTTAGGTAGTGACCACATATATATTATATTGTATACGAGTGACACACTCTTCTTTTGTACAAGCTTTTTAGTAAAATTCGGTTCCGAAGATCGGATAATGTGATAAACAAAATATTTTCATATATAATATGTACATACCTGAAATACTTTACCTGGTATTGATCCACGACTTTTGCAAAAAAGCACCATGCACTTGGGTCCTTTCATCTTAAAGAAAACAAGCCACTAACCTACCAAACAGCGAATGGAATCACCACAAATTAAAAACTCCTTTATAAAAATTGTTGTTAGGCAATTAAAGTTTATAAGCACTAATATACCGACAACAATGTGGATGAACCACTTTTTATTCTGTAATTTGAAAAAGCATCCAGAACCAAAGATGGCGACGAATAACAATAAACAAATAATGTCGGGCCGGCTCTGACGCGATCGATAAAATTTCCACCCTACTGCGCAAACTCAATAGGCCCGCGCCTTCTCCCATAGCTGGAACACTTTTTGTATTTGGGAACGTTCGTATTGGCAATATACTGTTTATATACAGGGTGGTCCTTAAGTACATCAAGAAAATCTAGGATATGATTTCTGACATCATTTTAAGACGAAAAGTTCAAATAAACATGGGTCCGAAAATGCTAACCCTCTAAGATACAGGGTGTTAAAATATTTTTAAAAAATAATTGTTTTCTTAAAATTTCGGAACTCCTTGAAGATACGGTATTGAAAATTGATGTGGATTGATTTCGTATTAAACTGCACTTTTTGGTTAAAAAAGGGTTTGCCTACTTCCACCAGTGGCGTGCGTGAAGGTACCATCAATATTTTTTTTGTGAAAATATGTGATACGCCACTGATTTTTTAAACTCTGGTGCATTTTTATGCATTACTGATATAAGCGGAACAAAAGTTGTCTCTACTATCTTTTTGAAAAAAATGGTAGTTTTAGAGATAACTCGTAGTATATTATACTAAACAAAATTAATTTATTAATTAAATAATAACTAAACATAATATTATGTAACACCAAACAAACTTGATTTAAATAAATTGTTGAAAGTGGCCACCTTCTGCTAAAATACAAGCATCTAGCCGTCTTATCATTGAATTTCTAACATTTCTAAAAAGTCCTGGGGTGTTCTTAATATTTTCGCAAGCCATTATTATTCGGTTTCTAAGATCTTCCTGGTTTTCCACGGGAGTTTTGTAAACTATCGATTTTAAATGACCCCAGAAATAAAAATCCAATACATTTAAATCTGGGGACCTTGGCGGCCACGGTTGATTAGGTACTGCGACGCCTCTACCGATCCATCGATTTTCGTAATGAACATTTAAATATTCTCTGGCTGTGGCACTAAAATGGGCGGGAGCTCCATCATGCATAAAAAACAACTGGGTTCGTTGAGCTAATGGCAAGTCTTCCAATAATGTTGGCATCTCATTTTCTAGAAAATGGCGATAGGTTTGGCCATCTAACCGCTGGGGAAGAAAGAAAGGACCTATTAGTCTGTCACCAACTATTCCTGCCCATACATTTAACGAGAATTGGTACTGAAAATATCTTTCGCTAATAGCGTGTGGATTTTCTTGACTCCAAACATGATTGTTATGAAAGTTTGTTATGGCATTCTTAGAAAAATTTGCTTCATCGGTAAAAAAAAAATTATTTAAAAATTGTGGATTTCTGGCCAACCTTTCCAAAAACCATTGACAAAAATTTACGCGTTGAGGATAATCACGTGGTAAAAGGGCCTGAACCCGTTGTATATGGTAAGGATACATTTGTTGGTCCTGAAGGATTCTCAATACGGTTTGATGACTAGCGTTTACCTCATTCGCAATTTTTCGAGTACTAGTTTCTGGATCTTCCTCAATTCTATTCAATACTGCTTCTTCTAATTGTGGTGTTCTTACTGTCCTTGGCCTGCCGAGAATATCAGAAACTCTTGCAAAACTTCCTGTTTCGGATAAACGGCGATGGAGACTTACAAAGGTCTGCGTACACGGTGCTACACGATTCGGATATCTTGCCTGGTAAATGCGTTTTGCTTCGTATGAATTTCCATCAGCAAGACCATAAACAAAATGCATATCTGCCAAATGAGCACTGTTTTGTAAATCATTCATAATTCTAAAACTTTTGGATCGACTAATAACTCACAAAAACGACGCACTAAAACTTAAATTATTTTTCGGTCATTTAATTTTTGTTATTTGCACAATATGTGACATAAGCCTACTTTGAAAAAACTAGAATCACAGTCGAGATAGTTTATCTTTTACAATTTTATATATTTCTCCATTTTCATTTAAAACTACCATTTTTTTCAAAAAGATAGTAGAGACAACTTTTGTTCCGCTTATATCAGTAATGCATAAAAATGCACCAGAGTTTAAAAAAATCAGTGGCGTATCACATATTTTCACAAAAAAAATATTGATGGTACCTTCACGCACGCCACTGGTGGAAGTAGGCAAACCCTTTTTTAACCAAAAAGTGCAGTTTAATACGAAATCAATCCACATCAATTTTCAATACCGTATCTTCAAGGAGTTCCGAAATTTTAAGAAAACAATTATTTTTTAAAAATATTTTAACATCCTGTATCTTAGAGGGTTAGCATTTTCGGACCCATGTTTATTTGAACTTTTCGTCTTAAAATGATGTCAGAAATCATATCCTAGATTTTCTTGATGTACTTAAGGACCACCCTGTATATGTGGTATTTCTACATTTTCATAAGAGCTTGTTATAACTGAGCTCGTTCGTTTTGGCTGATTTATTTAGTGATGGCCACTTTTTTGAAACAGCAACAGACAAAAAATACCAATATGAAAAATTATTATTTCCCAGACCACCCGATGATCCTTATACAATAAGGGCGTATTTTTGTCTACACAGTAGCACTTTAAAATACTATTTCAGATTGAATGGTACTACCAAGAAAAGGAAGTACATACCCATCATCAGAGAGGACTTTAACTTAACGCCGTACTATCCTACAAACCTACCCTGTACTGACGAGAACGAGTAATAAGTTCGAAACCGGTCTACAGGTGGTTGCATCCTATCAGTGGAAAGGGCTTCCTTTTCTTGGTAGTACCATTCAATCTGAAATAGTATTTTAAAGTGCTACTGTGTAGACAAAAATACGCCCTTATTGTATAAGGATCATCGGGTGGTCTGGGAAATAATAATTTTCCATATTGGTATTTGATATTAATACCACCTGACAAGCATATGCTTTTCATTTCTTAAATAGATTTTTAAAAATTTTCCGTAAAATTTAGAATCACAAAAAGGTGTTTTATCTATTTGCAATAATTAAAATCCGTCTTAAAATACCTATGGACGCCATTTATAAGGAATATGACCTAATCGAAAATTAGAGGAACCTGTATTCAAGTTTCGCAATAAAGTACTGGGCAGTGCCCGTTTGGCAAGCCGGAACCAACAAGCAGTTGGTTTCTTCTTACATAACGTGCTGTGTCAGTTGTCAGAAAGTTTTTAACAATTGTGTTCAGTTTGTATTCAGTTAAAAAAAGAAAAAAATTAAGGCTAACCTATTTTTTTAATTTTAGACCTGTCAAGAAGGTAGTTTGTTAATTTGGATCCTTTTTGCTAAATGTGTTTTTAATGTTGTTGATTTAGGTATTTAGTCAATTTTGTTTAATTTAGAGTATTAAAAAAAATTACAAACAGAAAAAAGACGTTTTAGATGAACAGATTAACTGGTTACATATAAAAAAAATTAAAATTGTCAAAAATAAACCTTACAGTATTTTTATAAAGATAGGTTACGAGAGCGACATAAACTGGATAAACATTAAAAAAGGAAAGGGTGCCAATTTTAAGCGTAGTGTTTTGTAATAGCTTAGTAGCACTTTAAAATACTAATTTAGATTGAATGGTACTTAGATGTGTTCATGAGATGCATACAAATTTACGCGAAAACTAATGTGAATTTGTGCTTTTGTTTTTGTGTTTTGTGAGGTTATTGTGCCGGTTTTTGTTTGGATTACCTACTTGGTGTTTTTTTATAAATTAAGTTGGTTTTAAATAAGGCCGAAAAGGTAAAGAAAATTGCAGGTTTTTTCTAAAGGGTAAAGTGGCATTTAAGTTGTTTAGTTCCGACGGGTGTCGTTCGAATTGAACAAATGAGAACATACCTGGCCATTTATAAACGCCGCGGCGGTTGGTTCGAGTCAGTTCAAGTTTATAAATCAGAGATTGTTTCCCAGCGAACTGAACTGAACGTAAAAGTTTATAATATAGTACCCTGAAAAATAAACGACTTCCAATCTGTCAAACGGTTATTGACTTTCTAAAGAGCGACAACACTGCTCAAGATTCCTGACGTTTTCCGCCATATGTTGTTTTGTTTATCTTTCTCCCAGTGTCACCACGTGCTTAATTTTGGTTTGACGTCAGGTCATGTAGAGGGCATATTAAACTAAAGCGCCATTTTTCGATATTTTTCTTCAATTTGTTTTCATCTCAAGAATTGCCGGTGTAAATATAATACGTCATTTCCATAACACCCTGTATTATGACAATGCGTCAATTCTTCACCAGCAATGCATTACATAAATAGCAACCAATCAATAAAAATCGTATTACATTTCGGTGTATGTAGTAATTTGGCAATCTGGAGTGTTGCCAAAGTAAGTCAAAATATTTATTTTAGTTAAATAATAAAAAAAAATATAAGGTGGTTATTGGAAAACTATTTCCAATAATCGTGTCACACATCTCTAAACTTCCCTGGTACAATGAAATATCTCAATCTTCCTTCATACATTCATGCACCTTTGTAAATAGGCGTGTATTTCAACTCCCAAACAGGCTGTAATCTTCCACTATCAAACCTCTATCACACTTCATTCTCCTCAAACGCCTAAAAAACAAAGTTGTTAAAACGCATATAATTTCCAGCGTCTACCGAGGAATCTGTCGGCAAGCTCGTGTTTTCAATTCTCAGTATTCTAAAAATAACCTACATACAGTTTTATTCCTCAAAATCGCGCTTATTCTCTCCACTCACCGATCATTGACGATAGCTCTTGGCCCAGTTGAACCGACCCCTTTACTTACCGACCGCGGTCGAATCTCTTTCAAGTAGTCAAGTTGCTTTCCCGCTTCGAAGAGAGTATCCTTAAATTAGTTGTAGAGACAACTTGTGCTCGACAGCTCTCTGACTGTGACGTCATCACTGTTATCCACACGCCTACAAATATTATTCTCTAACATACGCTAGTTAAAATTTGTTACCTCAACAACTGACAGCCGCCACGATTAATTTGTGAATTTTATTATTATTAACTGTGTTTTGACGGAAATCCGTAGCAGGTTAATAACAAACTACACCCTCGAGAGTTTTGTTCAGTTCAAGCCCTATGTATTCAATTACAATAGTAACAAACCAAGACCCCCCGAAGAGTGTTGAAACTATGTATTGCCCGATGGAAGTAAAAATGGGACCACCGCGACGAATACAAAGCCCTGGAAACCTTTCGTCCAAATGTTACTTGACCTGGTGAGCGAAATGTACAGGAGCTTCATCGTGCCGATAATACGGTCACATTCTGATGTTTTAGGGACATCCTCTAGTAGTCCTTGGTATTTGAAAACAAATAAAAATCGAATGAAGACATATGAGTTTGTTCCGGTTTGTCATAATTTGAGCAAGTTGAGAAAAGAAAAAGGAAAAAATCATTAAAAATCAAACAGTGCGATATTGGAGTTTTCCTGGTGTAATGCTGTTTAATTGTGAAATGTTTGTTCCCTTTTTAGGGATACCTCTAATAAGCGGACATCTCTATTAAGCGGACATTTTTTCATAGTCCGGAACTAGGTATATGAAATTCCATGAAAATCAACCTCTCTTGGGCGGACTCTCCTTTAAACGGACAAATAAATTTTAAAAGTATTTGGGAGACGAATGAAAGTACGTGTGATTTCCCGACAGCAGTCCGCCGTTTATTTGTGAGTTGTAAGGTTGAAATCGAACAATGACATAAAAATGTCGCGTTTTGAGTCTGAAAGAGAATATTGATGTTGTGGAAGTTTGTAATTTGATAACAATGATTAACATTGATAGCAATTTGCTATTAGAAGATGATAGTGATCCCATTCCTACCGATTATGTAGTCCAAACTGAAACCACATCACTATCTGACGACTCTGATGAAGAAGTTGAATGCAGTAATCAAACAAATGTCACCAAATATCAACAAGCCATTAATATGGTAAAGGAAGTAGTAGTAGTATGCAAAGAATAGAGGTGACTCCACAGCAATGGAATTGTTATCAGACTTGTAATTACATTTTCTAGATTGCAAGTATAAAACGCAAACACGTCGTCAAACTACGTTATTAGATTTTTTAGTACCACATCCTAACTAAGACTAGTGTATTTTTGTTATGTTATGTTTATTTGTACATACATATACATATAATGTTGCATTTACTTATTACCTAATGAGAAATTTCCCATGGGCGGACGCCTTAATTTATGACAACGCTCAATATTGAAGATTTGTAGCAATAATTTTAATTCCCACTGCTTTGCCTGTAGATCACTGATGAAGATTTAAGAGAAATCGAAACGTTTCATTGAAAACTATGGGAGGGGTTATGTCGGTCGTATTGTTATTTGTAAATCTTATGGTCGAATTTATGAAAACCCAGTGTTTAAATAAATTTTCCTATTGTTTAGGACCGATACTAACCAGACTGAAACGTTTTATTTGCGAGCATAGACCACTAAAAATAAACATAAAGTAATTAAACAGAAATAGATGCATCCAAAGTCAATGCCACCGAATGTTACATTTGCTCGGAAATGTTTCTGGACAGTAATAAATAAAATACATAAATTGTAAGACAAGGGAACATAAAATATCTAAACAGCCTGGTTTATTGTTTTAATTAGTGCACGTGCGTCTAGGTGACATAAATTATTTTATGTCACCAGTGCATTATTATGTTTTTATACCTTAGATACCATCTACATAATGGATTACTTTATGCCCGCAAGGGCATTAAGACGCAAAAACAGTTTTCGATTACATTATTCTTTATTAACAAAATAACAAAAGATAAATTTACTTTTATATATTATTTGGTTGTATTTACATAGAACTGACAATTCTGGACTGTTCCGCTGATAGCTAAATTTCCTGCAGCAAAGGTTAACTCATGATTTATTGTCCGGGTCTCTAGTTTCTGTAAGGAAATGCGAGATCCAGAAGGTTCTCTTCCATCTATCATGGCGCTTCAGCCTAGTCATACTTGCTCCAGCTTCTGCTAAAAGAGTTACCGACGTTCGACGTAAACAATGACCAGTGTACTTTTCGGGGTAAACCCAACTAATAATACAGGGAATTTTCCCCAATGTGTTTTTTCCAACAGGTTATACAGTACAGCGGCCTTGTCTGTAACTTAAAAATATAATTTTTTCTGAGCAGCCATGTGACCGCAAAGACATAATATAATCTCTTATAAGTTTCAAACTATTCATTTCGTCTTCATCAATAATGGTGAAAACTCGTTTTTTGTCAGTTTTGGTTTCTGGCACCGTTACAACAAAGACTGATCTTCTATCTTCTACATGTGTGACTAACATATTTACAAGTTCTTGCCGCTGAAGTCCACCAAATAATAATGCGACCTTGTTCATTAAAAACCTTTCATTTGGTGCCTCATGAATAAATTTTAGGACATTTTCTAGATAACACACTGGATTTTTTTGGTTGGTACCCTTTTGACCTTTGCTTTAAATACTCGCATAATTTGTGAAAATTACATATATTAATATTCTTATTTACCATTAAAGTCTTCTTTATCATTGAATATTTAGCCCACAGAGAGCCGGGGAACATTTTTCAGATAGATCATTAAAGTACCCCAACAGCACAGTTTCGTTAATATTTTCTACAGCATTTTCTGACATCCACTTCAAAAATTGGTCATATTCTTTGTCGTATGAGTCTCTGGATTTTCTCGGTAACAGGTTTTGCGTTGCCTTTTCAGCCTTTTTTTCAATTTCGTCTGGAATTTCAAAACCTTGTTCCATTTTTGACTTTGACACATTAAACATTTGAATACTTATCTCCCTAGCAACAAAAACGCAGGCTATAATAATGTCAAGGTAATGTCGCAGGTAAAAATAAAAATTAGTAATCAAATTAAATTTTACAAAAAAAATTTATTATTTAAAACGAACTCGTATGACATAAAAGTTGGTATGCACCACAGGTACTAATAGATATGTACCCTCGGGCGACTTACGAACCCTCGGGCCAGAGGCCCTCAGCTTTATAAGACTATCGGGGCATAATCATCTACTTAGTGCCCTTGATGCATAAGTAACTATTATTTTTCATCTATCAATTATTTACTTATAATACCTAAGAAATGGTTATAATATCATAGGAAATATTAGCAGGCGATAAAGTTCATAATGCCCGGGTGATTTTCATAATGCCCGGTAATTATTATTCAAGAAAATATTGAACAAAATTTGTATTTATTTTTATAGTTATTTTTACATAATATTATTCTGTTTTTCCTATGTTAAATGTACAATTTTTTAATTTTCCTGAGAAAGAAGCTGCACCAACCATTGCCGAGTTTCTGGATGTGCATGCGGATTCCTGTTTCATTTCAACATTAATTAACATATTTTCTTTTTCGGGAACAGAGCAAGCTATCATTTTTGCTATTCGGTTTTTCGACGTGATGCTTTCCTCTATATAACCCTCCGCTACGCTAGTACTCTTCCACTTTCCGTGTATAGTATTCGCAGAATTATATCGTTGATTGACTGCAATAAAACCTCATTATCCATTCGACCATAAAATAAATAAGGAAATCCCAAATTTTAAAACCTTTTCGAGCAGAGCCGGACCAGGTATACAAATTCAATTTATACCTATTCCTGATGCATATATACATACAAAGTGATTTTTAATAATTTTAATCTTTAGTGGTTTTCCGGCGAATAATTTTTAGTTAGGCTTATTAGTGGTAGAATGTGACGTCCTTGGAATTGTGCTGATAGGGGGGCATCTTCAAGTGTCATTTAAAAAAAAAAGCATTTATCTACCGATGCCAAACTAATAATTAAAAATGTATATCAATCGTTGTTGAGTAGAAATTTTAATTAATTGGATAGATGCTTTAGCAGAGACGTCTACGTTGACAACAACTCCTTTATCTTCGGTAAGCGACATAGTACTTAAACCTGTTAATCCTAGAACAAATCGGAGTGATTCTGGCGCATTTAGAAGCATTGACGAAAATGACATGGATTTATTAAGAAGAAAGATTTACCAAATGTATGAGGCACAAACTGTACCCACTTTGATTTCCCTCAAAGAGCGGCTGATTAATATTGCGTAAAATGGGTTTTAAATACCAAAGCATTGATAAAAGACAAACATTAATGGAATCTCTTAATTAAAGACGAAATAAGAAAAATTTCGACAGCTGGAAAAACTGTGTACAGCATGTACTTAAGGTGGAAAATTCTTACAATTGTATGATTACAAATGTTCAACCCTTAATTATAAGTTTATTCTTAGATGAAGATAGTGATAGTGATACAGAGTTAAATTTTGAATAAATTAGCAATAGTTTCTTAGAATTTAATTAATTTTTATTGTACTTATTATCCTAATAGTTATACTTTTAAATTATATTAGTTTCAATTATCATTAATTGTTATCATTATTTTACATTTATTATAAACTAAAAATACCTATCTATTTATTTTAAATTATAAAAATAAATCATGTGGTGTGGTATACATTTTCAAGCCGACCCTGATCCCATTTATTGAGCTTTGAAGAGGTTGAGGCGTATACAATAGGGTTTAATCAGGTAGTTTATTTATGGCAGTAAGAGTCAACGGTATAATTCTACAACAACTATACTGTCTAACCAATTTTAAGGCATCTGTTTGGCCTCCTCGATTATAGTAGAACTTTTTAACGTAGCAGTTTTAGTTTCTGGTACCTGGACAAGCATAACAGGCCTCTTATCCTCAATATCATCAATGGTAATTTTTACCATCTCGTCCCGTCTTAGACTGCCAAAAACGAGTACCACTTTATGCAGCAGGAAGGTATCATTCGGCGCACCTTCCAAAATTGTTGACTTTTAGGAAGATATCCTTTTGATTTACCTTCTAAAAATGCTATTAATTGACAATATCTTGAAATATTAATGTTTTCCTTTACTATAAGTTCAGACGTCACTTGGAAATATTTTGTCCAAAGGCTATTGGGGTATATCTTTCCGACTAAAATAAAGTAAAAATAATTAAAAATTGTTATTGTGAATGAGCAAAAGGGTTAGGTACCAATTACTGAAAGGAAGTGATCATTACAGTTTCAGTAATCACCGTAATTTGGTTTTTTACTTTCCATTGTAGAAAATTTTCATACTCCTTGTCGTACTTTAGACTTTGCCGGGAATAAGATTTCCTTAGCTTTTCAGCATTTTCTAAAATATTTTGTGGAAGTTCCATATTTTCGTTTATAAAACGTAAAAGACGCTTAAATAAACAACCCTTGGCAAACGTCAAACTTATTCTATGACAACCGATCAAAGCTCACTAAATACTAAAAATTGGCGAAAATAGTTTTAAAACTGCAGGAATTTAACTATTTATATTTTAAATAGATGAAAAATACAGTATTGTATACACCACAGGCGTTACTAGACTATAAGGCCCATCAGGCGAGAACTATCCTAACCCCTATCTTAACGCCCTTGGTGCATAACTAACTATTATTACACTTGAAAATAATTATCATATGTCATTTATGTACCTCGGATACCTTTCTTTACAATATGCGAAATGAATAATGTTACTTTAAATAAATAAAATGGTCTGGTAGATCAATGTTTAGTTTATGAATGTCTGAGTTTGCTTCAATAGAAACTATAAAAGTTACAATTTTATTATGAGAATAATATTTGGAAAATGTTGGATCATTTTCAAAACAGTTGTGACTCGTACATTTCCGAATTTTGTTGGCAAGTACAATGATTTTTTGTGTCTGGCAGTGGCGGCGCCAGGGGTGGACGCGGTTGGGCTTAACCCAAATTGTTCTAGCCCGACTTGCTAATATTATATAAAAATATGCAAAAATGTGTCCTATTACCCGAAATAATGCACATTTTTGCTACCCACCCTTAAAAACTTTCCGCCCAACGGAAAGAAAAAACCGCTGACACCGCCACTGGTGTCAGTTTTAATTGAACATCGGGAAAATGTTATTTTCTTTTAGATCGTTTAAAAAAGTTTTGGCAGCCAAATGAAATATCGTCCTAGATACATACATACCCGAACAAAATCACACACTACTGGTTGTCGATTGGAAAACTTCCTACCCTGAATGTCACACTTCCAGTAACCAATTTTAAAACGTCATTATTCTTGTGAAAGTGGACACTTTTATTGAGTTTAACCCCCTCGGAGGGGCAGATGTTATTGATCTTCTTCTAATAGTTCCTATCCGTTCCGGATGTTGGCGACCATATTAGCTATCACGTTGTTAACTGCGGCTCTGAACAACTGTGTGGTGGTCACCGCCAACCAGGTTCTGAGATTATTCAACCAAGAGATTCTCCTTCTTCCTACACCTCTCTTTCCATCCATTTTGCCCTGTACGATATTTGGGAATAACCGATATCTGATGTTATTGTTAATGATCCCTAATCATTCTATTAAAAGAGGAGTCAACACAATAATGTTTTTTTAAATAATAAAATAAAAACCGTAAATCTCACTGCATGTACCTAACTTCTAATTAAGCCCATTTTTGAAAGACGATTTCTTGGAAACTACTTCTCAAAATTAATAAATTATAGTATTATTGGAAAGAGATTTAAATAATCGTCAAAATGATAATATGCCACTTGACGTCCCTTTCCACTTAAGATTTTAACATCTGGGTAGATGTATCCCCCCTCCCAAAATTACTGGGATCAGCTTCTCGGGCTATACATCCAGCTGGTAGGCTCATCTCAAACATTCCCTAATCAATCAAACCAAGGGTACTTTTTAATGAAGCAACAGATTTGCATGTGTCTATTACCTGATGGTCAATTTTTAAATATAGCAACTTTTTAAGATGCTATTATTGAAACAATATTCGCAACGTTTATAGAGGTTCGTTTTAAAAAGACGGCTTTTTCAAAATACTACTATTGAAACAATGTTCGAACAGTTTAGAAACGTTCGTTTTAAGAGGGTCACTTTTTCAAAATGCTATTATTGAAACAATATTTGCAGGGTTTATAAAGGTTCATTTTAAAAGAGCGACTATTTCACAATGCTATTATTTAAACAATATTTGCAGGGTATATAAAGGTTCGTTTGAAAAGGGCGACTTTTTCACAATGTTATTAATGAAACAATATTCGCAGGATTTATAAAAGTACGTTTTAAAAATGCGACTTTGTCAAAATGCTATTATTGAAACAATATTCGCAGGATTTATAAAGGTTCGTTTTAAAAGGGCGACTTTTTCAAAATGCTATTATTGAAACAATATTCGCAGGATTTATAAAAGTACGTTTTAAAAATGCGACTTTGTCAAAATGATATTATTGAAACAATATTCGCAGGGTTTATAAACGTCCATTTTAACAGGGCGACTTTTTCAAAATGCCATTATTGAAACAATATTCGCAGGGTTTATAAACGTTCGTTTTAACAGGGCGATTTAATAAGCCGTCATCAAAACCTGCCAGTACGTACGCTGTAGGAGGATATTTAGTATCTAATTTCTAATTGAATTTAAGGCTTCACGACGATATTGAATTATAATGGGACTATATTTAGGGACGGAAGACGGAAGGTTTACATTTGTACGCTAATAGCAATATTGAAAGTTGGGAAAAGGCATTATACAAGGTAATCAGACAGTAAACAGTGAAATTAACATCAGCAACATATCGCCGATTTTGTGCTTAACATCTCCCTAAAAAATTTAGAACATAATAATAAATAATATGCCGTATTTACAATATAATATACAAAATTGGTCTCAAAATAAAGCCTTGGGGCACACCATACCTAAAAACAATTTGAATCTTGAAAAGGAAATCCGCTTACGATATGAACTTTGTATCAACTTTTTAGCACCAAACTAGCTAAATTGTTATTATTTAAAAATTGTATATCTTCTCGATACTCTGTATATACCTAGTTAAATAAAAAAAAACCTTTATTGATTGACACATGAAAAAAACTAATTTCATAAATATTTCGATAGAAGTAATGCACTGCTAAGTATTATTAACATTTTCTGAGTAATTGATGAAATTATAATAGTATTTGTTAATAATTATCATAATTTAATGATACATTATTATTTATAAATAAGTTAAAATATCGATAAAAGAAACTATAAATATACATTGTTTGTTATACAAAGTTTGGAACAAACGTGCTGGGATATAATTATAGATAATGATTCCAAATCCTAGTTTTGTTTTTCATTTATAAAGGGCATTTTACACGCTGCAATACGTAAGAGATCTTGCTCAGAAGCATGCGCAATTGCGACTGCTGCTTGTATATTCTCGCAACTCGTATATAGTATGGTTAAAGCCGTATTACAATCGGCAATTTTTTCTCTTGCGCCTGCAATGGCAATTAAAATTACGCGTATTCATGCGCAGTAAACTGTTCTCAGCTGGCACAATACTTCTTGCATTGCGAGCGCAATGCGAGAATGGAATCCGTATTACAGTAGGCAATTCTACTCTTTAGGCCATTAAAATTGCACGGAATCATGCGCAGTACACCGTTCTCGATCAACTTGCGCAATTAGTATTGCATTGCCAGAAATGGGTCGTGCGCCATTTTAATTGCCATTGCCGCTGCAAGTCTGGGTAGAGATGGATTATTCTGTTATTTTTATCTGTTTATTATTTGGTCGAAGCAGCTATGAACAGCTAATGGCTATTTAAACTAACTGGTACTTAAATTAGCAGTTCACATTCTTTATTAAACATATGTACTGCTAATTCGTCGCAACTTTTTTAAGCTCCTAGGTGTAAGTAGCAGTAGTTGCTTTAACTGGTAATCAAAACGAACAGGTTTTCCCATGTCTAATTCTGGGGGTATTTTAGGGATTTCGACAGTACCAACTGCTGTTCTGACTGTTGGCAATGCGCCAGCTGATCGAGAACGGTTTACTGTGCTAGAATATGTGCAATTATAATTGCCATTGCAGGCGCAAGAGAAAAATTTCCGACTCTAATACGGCTTTTAAAAAAGTTGGAACATATTTTTATTATATAACCACAAAATAACAAAACTATTCTTTTTTCCAGACCTCCGGTCGGCCTGATGAAGTTATAGCAGCCGAAACGCTTGAGAACTACAGGCGATGTAACAACTCGTTCATCCACTGCGTGTTTCAAGCCCAGTACCGATCATCGTTGAGCTGTTCAAGATGTCGGACCCAATCGAATACGTTCGATCCGTTCCAGTGTATTTCGGTGCAGTTGCCGCAATTTCACAAGCAGAGCATATATGTCACGGTAAGTTTTAGGCCAAGGGGTCGATTCAGCGACATCTACATGATTTGAGACTGATCGCGACCTAAAGTTTTTTGAGTTTTTTGGTGATTTAATAAGGACTTGAGAAGGAAATTAACAAGAACGGACATTGGCAACGTTGCGATATCATTGAGAATCATCTTTACATATGTAAAAAAAAGTTGTCGTAATAGTTATCGCGCCTCGTCCGTTCTTTTTATTTTTTTTTACTCAGAGGGATGTTTTTGAGCAGATGAAAATAGTAACTGACATTTTCCGTGCGGTGAATAGTTTTCATTTGAGAAAAATTGAAATTTGTTTACAGCGGAGAATTCAACTTATCACGCCTCGTCCGTTTTACTGGTCGGATGTTATTTTTCGTTATTCGTGACCGGAAAAAAATAAGAACGGACATTTTCATCGACGCGCAACCGCAGTGTTGGATCTTAGGTATGTAATTTTTTAACGCTGTTCAAGTTATCGCGCCTCGTCCGTTTTCAAGCAGAAATCGTGTATTGTGGCTCGGAAAATGGGGGAAAAATATGAATTGACATTTTTACACACGCATTACCGCACCGTTTTCCGTCAACACAGCACGTTTATCAATAATAATGCAATATGGGGACATATCTGATGCTGAGTTGTTATAGACAACCAAGCCACACAGCAAGCCGTCCCATGCGCGCGCCGTGTACGGCCATCATGAATGATACAGATACGAGATCCGACTCCGCTGCCCTCCCTGCAGCTGCGCAACACGGAAAATGTTCGTTCGGCTCGATTTACTATTTTTTAGAGTGTTATCAACAATTTAAAAAAAGATTGACCCAGGCGCTGTAACTTTTTGATACCCCTTTTCTTTACATCTTTAATTTAAACTATGGAATTTTTGCAACACTCAAAACGTCCGTTGTTGATGAATTCGCATTTTGTTTATATTTTTAATATGATTTCATCAAGAACGGACAAGGTGTAACAAAAAGACTCTGCTTTCTTACGGACTGAAATCACTCTGACGGGTAGGCCGAACTTTTTCGCTCGAGTAAAACTTTCTTATTTTTTTATTAATCTAGCGATTAATCATTAACTAGATGAAGGCGTGATAACAGGACATTTTGGTAACGGGCTGCCGTACTATATGAATGTGAGTTAATTATTCTTCAAAGACTGAACCAACGCCGTATCGTCCTTGATTTAAAATTATAAATAAAATAAAAATAGAAACGCAAATTTTTAGATTTTTCCAAATATTTTGAGAGCCCCTTTATTTATTTTTTTGCGGCGTATACTGAGCCCCTAATTACGCAACTTTGCTCCAATTTAACCGACTTCGTATCTCTTACACATATATATAAACAGTATATTGCTAATACCATCTGCAATTATGTCCCCGCTATGGGCATCGAAAGGGGCGTTGTGAGTTTGCGCAATTCGGAAATTTCCTTGTGAAAGTAAACATTCGACAGGACCGGATTTCGTTTAGTTCGATTTAAGACAGCGTTCCATGCATACGATTTCTGACGATATGATGATGCGACGGTGCCCTGATTGGTGTAAACTTTTGGTGCCAAATTCCGTCCGAATATTTGTAACAATCGACACGATGAGCTTTATTTAAGCTTTCATCCGACGTCGTATGTTTCTTAACCTCACTTTTTCTAAACCAAAAATTAAGAATGAATGACTATATTGACTATATTGAAATACTACTAATGCACCAAATTAAAAATACATTAATTTTAAGGTTAGGTAGTGACCACATATATATTATATTGTATACAAATGACACTCTCTTATTTTTTTACAAGCTTTTTAGTGAAATTCGGTTCTGAAGATCGGATACTGTGATAAGCAAAATATTTTTTGTGTACATACCTGCTGAAATACTTTATACCTGGAATTGATCCACGACTTTTGCAAAAAAGCACCATGCACTCAAAACAAGCCACTAACCTACCAAAGAATCACCACAAATTAAAAACTCATTTACAAAAATTGTTGTTAGGTAATAAAAGTTTATAAGCACTAATATACCGACAACAATGTGGATGAACCACTTTTTATTCTGTAATTTGAAAAAGCATCCAGAACCAAAGATGGCGACGAATAACAACAAACAAATAATGTCGGGCCGGCTCTGACGCGATCGATAAAATTTCCACGCTACTGCGCAAACTCAATAGGCCCGCGCCATCTCCCATAGCGGGCACACTTTTTGTCTTTTGGAACGTGCGTATTGGCAATATACTGTTTATATATATGTGATCTCTTACCGTTCCCGAAATCCCAATGGTGAAGGGTGAATTTGTAATACCCTGTATAAACTCTTTTTAAAAAATTCTCTAAATTTCTAGGTTGTTTACACCTCCCAGCAACCCCGTCAAGTCCAAATAGGCCTCAGTTTACCATCGGGCGCATCGTTAGGCGAACTCCGAGCGATCCTCGAATCGGACACTTCCATAGAAAAGGAAAACATGCTTTTAACGGAGATCGGCGAGTCGGGGTTCATGAGGACCTTTACCGATTCCCAATCGATCAATATGATTTCGGAGATCGATCCGATTTACTGTATAGAGACTGCGCAGTTGAAAGAGAGAGATGAAGAGGTAACGAGTGCGTATGTGCTGATTTGTTGGATCAACGTGGCAGCTACCGGTGGCGATTATCAGAAGTTCGGTGAGTTGATGATCTATTGGTTGTGATTGGAAGGTCAGTTACAAATAGTAGTCTGACAAAGTTAGCATAAGCTACGTCTAGTTTAAAGTTGTCACGTCATGATACAGTAACTAAAGGTAAAATATCTAACCGTGCCAATTTCATCTGCCGCGCGCAGTGGCGTCACAGGGAGAGTGATTTGTAAATTTCTTATGGACATTTATACGGTGTTTTTAATTATATTTTTCTATTTGGGTTTCATATCTGGCTACATTATTTATATTAGTTTTCTAGGCATTATGGATTCGATAGAAATTTTTTACTTTAAAATACTAACCTTTAACCTTGCAAATAGATAATTTTCACTAGATATTTATCCGAAATACCTATACTCGGAAATATATAACATACTGATGGTGTCCGTCAACTAATTTCTAGTCACAACTATAAAACTATTATCTTGTTTCCGGGGCATACCTATACAGGGTCGTTCACTGTGAGTGGCCTATTAATAGATCACAGGAACTACAAAATATAATTGTTCGAAATAATGGTACTCGCTATAAAAGACACAAATCGTTTTAATGAAGATATTTTGATGTATCTATCACTTGCAGTTATACTGGAAGTAAGGCTTAACATTGTTATTTTCAATAGAATGTCCTGTATATTTTGGTATTTTTCAATTCTAAGTAAAATTTCAAGAAACTTTTGTTAACAATTTCATATACCCACCTCCAACCATTTCTGAGAGAAAATTCATAAAAGATTTTTTTTATAAAAAAACCTTTGTAACTAATACAATTGAGAAAATACTAGACATTTTAGTGTTAATAACTTGAAAACTATTTAAGATAGAAACATGTAGTATGCGCTGTGCAATTAGATAAGGAATGTAATTCTACGCGTAATGGTAAAGTAAAATACGGGGTGTTCCCTTTAAAAAAAATGACTTTTGAGTATTTATTACATTATACCGGAAAGGTATCATTTTAAAAATACTCTGTTTAAAAAATTACTATTGTTTTTATGAAATAAAAAGACCCATATCTTTTCTAAACTTTCTGAAATTTTTAAATCATTAACTGCATTAGTTACAAGGTAAGGTCAAATTAGTGTCGACGTGTTTTTGTATAAAAAATTCCTTTATGAATTTTATCACGGTTAGAGATGGGTATAGGAAATTGTTATCAAAAGTTACCTGGATTTTTATAGAATCGAAAATTCTATTTAAAATAACAATATTAATCCTAACTTCCGGTATAGCCGGAAGTGATAGATACGTCAAAATATTTTCATTAAAGAGATCGACATTTTATACCGAGTAATAATAATAATAATAATAATAATAATAATACTAAACATTCTTTATTTCGGAATTACATTACTTCACATAAAATGAAATAGTGTCAAAAATACAGCAGATTATTGCGAATCATAGATTTGACGTGTTTGTTAAATGTTGTAGAGTTCAATGTCTTTAAGTAGCTTAAATACTCTTTTTTTAACTTTTTTAATGTTGTGACAGTTTTTAATATGATGTGGAAGTCTATTATATAGTTGTAATACGCGCCACTTTCGTACAATGTTAGTCTGTGTTTGGGAAACGTATAATTCAAAGTTCTTGTAGAATATACATTTTGTGATTCACTGCTTCTAAACAAATCTCTATTTTTGAAAAAGAATAATATGCTTTCTTGTATGTAAAATCCAGGGACAGTAAGAAGCCCATTCGCTTTAAACTTACCTCTACAACTTTCTCTAAAATTGTAACCAAATATGGTTCTCACTACTCGTTTTTGACATACAAACAACTGTTCTGCATCCCTACATTTTCCATACAGAATAATTCCATATCTAATACGTGATTCGAAATTTGCGTAGTACACCATTCTACACGTTTGTCTATCCAAGTATTTAGATAAAATGCGCAAGGTGTAGCACACCTTATTTAATTTACCAATCACATACTGTACATGGTGATCCCATGACAGAGTATTGTCCAAGACCATTCCCAAAAATGTAGTTGTTTGTGATATTTTTAGTTGCTCGGCATTAAGAGAGATATATTCCAATTCTTCTAATGTGGATCTTGTTGTTTTAAATATTATAGCATTCGTTTTTGAGGTGTTTTGTATGAGCTTATTTTTGACAAACCACTCATCTGTTTACATCATGACTTTTTTGGTCCTTATGCCAAGAGTAAACTGACTTGGAGCCGTAATAAGAAAATTGGTATCATCTGCATAATTTGTTACTGTATTTTCGGTAGAAAGCAGCTTGGTAGTATCATTCACATAGATAACAAATACTAGTGGTCTCAATACACTTCCCTGTGGTATTCCCAGTTTTATGTCCGCTCTACTAGATGTTACTCGGTCCTTTCCCTTACCCATTACTACTTTTTGACATCTTTCCGTTAGATACGATCTGATCCATTCCAAAGCAGGTCCTCGAACTCCGTACAGTTCTAATTTATCAAGTAAGATTCTATAATTTATTGTGTCATACGCCTTCGAGAGATCGAGAAATACCCTCAAAGGGATCAGTCCGTTATCCAAAGTCACCAACATCTGCTCTGTAAACTGCCTTCTACCCTTCAAATCACTAAACAGGTCATGTATAAACATGAACTCCATAATCCGGTTAACCATCGCTCGTTCAAAAATCTTAGAAAATGATGGAAGCACACTAATGGGATGATAGTCTTCAGCTTTTGTGTCATCATCTTTTTTAAATACCGGGACTATCAAGGCTAATTTTAATTGTTCCGGTAATATTCCATACTTTAGAGAATTATTTATTATTATGTGAACTATGGGTTCTAAAATTGGTATAATGCTATATTTGATTAAAGCAGTGGATATTTCGTCGTGTATGCTACTAAGATTACTAATTATATCCAAAATTTCCTGTTGGTTTGACAACTTTATGGGAATCGTCTCGGAACAGCACTCTCTCTTGGTAGAAAATGGCTTATTTTCTAGTTGATCTAAAAGATTAACTTACTAAGATTATGTGCTATTTGTAACAAGTCTCCCTCCACTTTTATATCGCGTTTCTTACTTTTCCCCTGTATTTCATTAACTACGTCAAACTCACTTTTTGATTTATTATCAGATTATTATTTACAAAGTATCTTTTTTTTTGATTCTTTTAATAAATTATCATATTTCTTCTTATAAATAGAATATAAAGATTCTTATATGCCCTGTTATGATGATTTTGTAGTATGTAACGGGTGGGCCATATATATGTTGAATTATAAATTAGCAATGAGAATAAGAAAAATTAAATTTGTTATTATTATTTTTATTTTATGTGATACAATGTTTATTCCGATTAAGTATGGAAAATGATTTCATTCAAGTGGCCACCTCGGCTAGCTCGGCAGTAGCCCATCCTGGAACACCAATTTTCGAGCACATTATTAATAGTTTGCAGCTCTATTTGAGCGATTTGAGCTTGAATATTTTGTTTTAAGCGGTCAATTGTTTGAGGATTGTCCGCATAAACTTTAGCCTTCAATGCGCCCCAAAGAAAGTAGTCGAGTGGTGTTATATCGCAGCTCCGAGGTGGCCAATTGACATCTCCAAAACGACTGATTACACGATTGTTAAATTTTGTGCGCAAAAGGTTGATTGTGAGCGCGGCGGTGTGGCAAGTTGCCCCGTCCTGTTGAAACCAGACTTCATCGAGATTGATATCTTCCAATTCGTGCCACAAAAAGTCATTTATCATATCTTGATAGCGGTCGCCATTAACCGTAACGGCGCGACCAGCCTCATTTTGAAAAAAAAAGGGTCCAATCACGCCACCACTCCAAATTCCACACCACACAGTGACTCGATCTGGATGCATGGACGGCGTGTGGATTTTCCGTGCCCCAAATCCTACAGTTTTGCTTGTTGACGTACCCGCCAAGGTGAAAATGCGCCTCATCCGAAAAGATTATTTTTCTAACAAAATCAGGATCATCGTTCAACTTGTTTAAAGCCCATTCAGCGAAGCGAAAACGTTGTTGATGGTCAACTTGCTTCAACTCCTGAACAAGCTGGACTTTGTACGCATACATGCCAAGATCTTTGTGCAGAATCCTCCTCAAAGTGGTTCGGCGAATGTTGAGTTGTTGACTTCTGCGCCGAGTTGACGTTAAGACGCACACTCTCGGCCACAGCAGCGATTGCTTCAGGTGTACGCCTAGGATGAGCATGCGAAACATGTTTCACGTCCACCAGCATTCCAGTTCTGAACACTTTATCGATAAAATTCTTAATTCCTTGGTTTGACGGCGCCTCATTTCTTCCAAACTTTCTACGCAAATTTCGTGCTGTCTCGGCAACCACAGCCACACTCAAAGTAAGTTTTCAGTATTTCTAAACGTTGATCCAAATTAAAGCGATACATATTCTGTCAACGGAAATTTCAAACTAAACAACTGTCTACAATTCATGGCACTCTAGTCGACAGCGTAATAGCACGTAGTTTAAAATTCAACATATAGATGGCATACCCTTTACAAGAAGTCTAACTGATTTTTACATTCTCGAAACTCTGGATCATTCTGTCTATGTTTACTTTTCTTAAAATTTCTATACGGTGTTTTTTGTATCGGAAAGCAACTATTAAATTGACTTAAAATTAGTCTTAAACATTCATTCCACTGTTCATTTACTAACGACGCTTTAAACGCATAAATTGTGACCCACTTTTGGCCTTCTACCACCAAGATGTACCAGGATTTCAAACAAATATCTTTTTTAGTTCCCGAGATCTCTTCAGAGGCCACTCACCGTGAATAACCCTGTATATCAGTGTCGCACATAAGAAAATGACGGAGTTAAAATTGTTATAACTCGCCATATTATCACATAATTGAGTATATCGCGAACCGTTAGGGATATTAAAAACTTTACCGCCCTTCCAGTACTAGAATAAGCCAATCCTGCATTTTCACCATCACACAAAGACACCCTGTATATTCGTTATATCGATTCTTCCATAAAAGTATTTTTTTTTAATTTTAGGAAGTCCTTACACTATGCAAGTATCACGAGAAACCAACTATGATGACTTGCAGAAGTTAATTTTAAAGGAAATGGCGCCTATTCTACACGATGACATTTTGACATCGTCCCAATCTCGTGGGGTAAGTTCAATTAGATATTAATGAGTTATTGATGTTTTGTGTTATTTTATTTAATATACATTTCCCTCTGAATTGGTAAGTCAAGTAGATAGTTTCATGTTTTCGTTATATTTTCAAACACTATATTATACAGGGTGTGTCGATGGGTGTTTGAGAAAACAATAGTGTTGTGATCACTCGAGCGAAATACCGCTTGATCACTCGATTATTGAAATAACCGACATCGCTCGATTATTAAAAAAAACCGCTCGAATTATCTATGCAGGCGAAAACCGTCGCCCGTAAGTTATTATCTTTCACTCGATACCCGCGCTTCGCTTGTCGCCGACGGAATTTACCGCTGTAGCGTGATCGAATTAAAAAACTGCTCGTATATTCAAATAGTTTTTCGCTCGATAGGAAATACTCTAGTTAAAAATCAGGCGAAAAACCGAAAAATATCGCCGGTCTAAGCGCCGCGCGATCCGATTGGCGACGTTCGAGATTGACGCTGAGCAAGTACACGACATACGTCTTTCTTAAAGGCACATAAACGAGAAGGTGCATATAAAAAAGTATGCTGAATCCCTTAGCGGAGTCATCGCGACATGATTTGTTTTAACTGGGTAGCCAGTGGAGTAGTTTAGGTCTCCGATTGTAAATATTAAAAAATTAAAGGATATAATTTTAAAATTTTTAATTACTATAAAGACGAGAAAACTTCTCAAAAATAACATAATAATAGAAATTGTTAATGAAAAATAACAAAACGAACAAAATGGTTAACAAAACATATAGAAAATTCGTTGGTAATCTTTAGTAGACATTTTTAAATCTAAACAGGAACTTTTTATTATTCAACTCAAGAAGACTTCTCAAAAATAACATACATTATAGAAAATGTTAATGGAAAATAAGAAAACGAGCAAAATAGTTAACAAAACATAGGTATCCAGAAATTTTTTGGTAATTAAAAGTAAGCATTCTTAAATTTAAACAGGAACTTTTAGGTAACATACATAGCAATACATGAGTACATGAATTTAAAAAAATAATAACCAATTTTCTTATTTTGCCAGTCGCGTAACTAAGCCTAAATTTTTGAAGTGCACACAGTGGGCACCTGATAATTTAAAGTGGAAGAATTTGACAAGCTATTTTAAATATCTACTTATTTTATGCTCGTAGATTGAGAAAGATGTGAAGAAAAATAACTCTTGGTAATACATTTTGTTCGGGTTAAAAACGCACAATAATAAACCCGAACAATAAATACATATTTGTGTGATTTTTTGCAGTTTTTTGTTTGGTATCGAGACGCGGTAAAAATTCATTATTCACAAATAAATAAATTTCTGGAATTTTTTTGGTGGCACTATAATTTTTTAGCTAAACCTGTGCCCACCCGTAGTTACGTGCCTGCTAAATACCCGACCTAATCACATGTAAAGGGCTAGGCAGCCCGTTAAGCAGTCGGTGACGTCATCGCTTGGTAAATTGGAATTTCAGGCGATTCACTCGAGCGATTAACTCGATTATTAAAATCGCTCGAGTATCAAGGACTCGATTATTAAAATCATCGGTTTTTCCCAACACTAGAAAACAACATAACGATGAATTTCTCGTTTTGTTGCTTACCAAAAACTGCACTTTATAAGAAATTTTGGTCATCCTGTAATTATTCAAGAAGTATACAAAGTCGTATTTAAGTTATATTTTCGACCAATTTTATGTTCAAAAACAATTGTAAAATTGTCAAATGTCAAATACCCATCGATGTTATAAGTAAGAGAAGAGGATTGCAAGCTAGAAATCCCTAGAACCTTGATATACAACGCAAAGATTAGAAAAAGCTTATAAGATTAGTATTCGAATGGTCTATCTATAACATAGTTATTACGAATGGCAAAGTCTAAGATATATGATATTGTTCTAGATATTTAAAATAAGAATATCAGATCCCGCCTGGAATGATAATGAGCCTCCGTGTTACCTCGAGCCTGGCTTAGAGCACCCGCTTTTCATGGAAGCCATCGACCAGGCTCTGGCTTTGTGCAGTGAAGACGGGGGAGCGCCGCATGTCAAGTTGGTGCTAGAATGGACGGAAAGTGCCAAAAAAACTATTATAGCAGATGACGGAGATTTGATAGAAGAGCACTCGAGCGTGAAGATACTGAGGGCGCAAGCTTTACAAGGTAGGCAGTGTTGAATAACCTATATATATATCTATTGGGATTTTTCAAAAAATCCAAGTAACTTTCGTTAACATTTTCCTATATCCAGCTCGAATCGTTCTGAGATAAAATTCAATAAAGGATTTTTTTTTAGTAAAAACATGCCAAGGTAATTTCACCTTATTTTGTAACTAATGCAGTTAAAAATTCAAAAATTCGAGAAAATTTAGAAAATACAGGGTGTTATGGAAATGACGTATTATATTTAAACCGGCAATTCCTGAGATAAAGACAAATTGAAGAATAATAGCCATAAATGGCGCTTTCAATTCATTCAGCGTTAAAAGTGACCTGACAAACCAGAAAAACACTTGTGTGACACTGCGATACATGTAAGCAATCAAGGAATTCTGGTCGGTGTTGTCATCTAAACTCTTTAGACAAAATAAAATGATTTAAACACTTTTCCATTCTGTAATACCTTTTTGTACAATTAATTGAAGAACATTTACGACGGACTATGTTTTAAACAACCCGAAAAAACATATGGAATAGTAATAGCCACGTACGTCACTAAGTCAAATGCCAATGACCTCTTGACGCCTTACATCGGCTGATCGAAGTAGTTTCATATAGCGCCGCACGCTTGCGTCTGTTAGTTGAAGACCAACCAGCGGCCGGATATGTTGTGTCTCGTCGATCACCAACACACTCTCAGCAATCGCTCTGTTTTTTCGGTTTACGCGTGTATCTTGCCCGTCCATAAATACTCTTTGAATATTGGTTTTATTTTGGCGCGTTTCTTCTGGACGTCCAATTTCGTCGCGTGTAATAAAATCTGTATAATCTGTATTATTGTATTTTCAAAAGCTAACTATCGGTTCTGTTTCACTATTACTGTGTGTACATAAAGTGTTTCCACGAGTGTCCCCATGAAAAAGAAAAAAAACTGATGGTGTTTGTGCCTGGATTTCCTCGCTCTTTAGGTATAAGGATAAATACAAGTAGGTAGAAAATAATTTATTTTTATAATTTTATATGGAATTTCAGTTTTACATTAAGTTTGGCAACATTAGAGAGCCATTGGCTCTGGGTGAAATGTTGTACAGTAGCGCGGACTGACCTGTGAGTAAGAGTGTTTATTGAAACGGTCGATTTAAAAAAAATAAAATATAGCGCTTCTCTAGGACACCCAAGGAGTAACCCATTCAAATATAATACGTCATTTCCATAACACCCTGTATATGGGTGTTTTATTTTATACTATAACTTTTTTATACCGAGTATTTTAAACATTATACCTTTCTAGTATAGTATACTTAATACTCAAAAGTCAATTTTTTAACATGGAACAACTTGTATTTTAATTAAATATTACGTGTTGAATGACATTCTTTATCTAATTGCTCAATAAATACAACTTTCTATCTCAAGTAGTTTTTAAGTTAAAAAATTGACCTATGAGTATTTATTTTATTATACCAGAAAGCAGGGTAGCGCTGATTAATATCAAGTGATTTAAATCATGATTTAAATCATGATTTAAATCACTTCATTTTTTTTTTTCATGATTTAAATCACTTCATTTTTTTTAATGGAACTCTATTATTTTATTTTTTTTTATTCAGAGCAACATAATATAATATAAAAATATTCTCAAAAATGAAAAGTAGAACGCGACACTTTTAAAAAATAAGAAGAAAGTACAAAATATAAACTTTATGCTTCTGCATTTTCGTTATTTATGTAAAATACTAGTTTTCCTCCTCTTTCTATACCCCTTATGTTCCTAATATGTGAGTGTACAAAGCCAGAAGTGCTGAATATTCGTTCTACTGATGCTCAGGAAGCAGTTGCGCACAGGAACTGTTTTATTATTGGCAGCTGCTTTGCTAGTTTCGGCTCATACCTTTGTGATAACCACCACTGTATTGCATTTACGCTTTTTAATACTTCTTCCGAAAACATAATATGTTTAAATGGACTACCACGGGCATTAAACTTTATTGCTAACGGTAGCATTAATTGTTTCTAAAGCCAGATAATTTTCTTTAGGTGTTAACTCGTATTTTTGCTTTTGTGGGTTGAACATACGGCGTGAGTGCTTGCTTATATTCTTATTAAAACCAAGGAAATCATGATTTAAGCAAAGAATCAATGATTTTGGATTTTTTTCTTAAATCAATAAATAAGAATCAAATTTTGCACAACCCTGCCAGAAAGTTCAAATTTTTAAAATACCCTTATTAAAAATGTCTAGTGTTTTGTCAAATTTCTATATCTTTACTTCATTAGTTACAAAATAAGGTAAAATTATGTTATCTTTTATAGTGAGTTCCAAGATTTCAAACAAATATCCTATATAGATCCCAATATCTCTTAATGGGCCACTCACCGTGAATGAGTCTTTACCCTTTATAAAGTTATCGTCAAAGAAACATCCTTAATTATTGAGTCCCTAAGGCTGAAGAACCTTGGTCGATGGCCTTTTAAGTTCATACTATGTGTAGTCGTAATAAATAACAATAATGAATCTCCTTTACTCTTTTTGGGCTAGAAAATGCAAAGTACATTTGTATCACTCAATTTGAGATGTTCCTATTCCCTATTAGAATATGTCGCGTGTCGTTTAACTTAAATAAACTTTCTAATCGACATATTTCCATTTTAGGCGGGGCCCCTCTAACATTAGAAGAATGTCTCAGAGATTACACGGAAGCGGAAACGTTAACGGACGCCTGGAGATGTCCACACTGTCAACAGTATCAGCCGGTTGTCAAAACTTTGGACGTGTGGTCGCTTCCCGACATTCTGATAGTCCATTTTAAGCGATTTAGACAGTAAGTACCATTTAATCAAAATCAGATTGTTACTAATTAAACGGCGCCCCTTTAGATCTACACTCGCCGACAATAAATTACGGACAAAAATAATGTTAGTCGGGTTTAAAGTCCTATAACCTCTTAAATTGTTTTCCGATCTTGGTGGATTGTTTAACCTGAATTTTAGTTTTCAAATAACACTGATGTGTTGATCTTAATACGGGCAGAAGCAAAAGCTACAAAAGTTGTTTACCCTTAATTTCTTAATGCACTGTAGAAAAATTGAGGAGTAGAATTTAGCTTCGTTATGTTTTGTTTTGAAGTGCCATCATTTCCTAACGCAATGGTTTTTGGTTCACGCCATTACCTGCTTTTTTAGAGAAGATACAATTTTTTAAAGAAAGTATTGCAGTTTTTCAATTTTATTCACAATTCAGAACATTACGTTATTTTATTGAGAAGCATAAGCAAATATTCAAAAATTAATCACCCGTATTGCATGGAAAGCATGCCAGATCACATGGAAGAAGGAACAAGAACACGAGAGGGATTTGGACATTTGTAATTACATAACGTAATATTCTGAATAGAATTGAAAAACTGCAATACTTTCTTTAAAAATTTGTATCTTCTCTTAAATAGCAGATAATGACGTGTACCGAAAAACATTGTGTTAAGAAGGGTCATGCTTCAAAACAAAACATAATGAAGCTGAATTCTACCGCTCAAATTTTCTACATGGCGCACACAGGCGAATTTCGACAGAATCTTGGCCAAAAAGATTATCTTGGTAACATCAGACAAAAAATGTTTTTAATTTTAAGAAACCGTTATAAATATGGTAACATTGCATTTTGTTTTTAATTACGTTTTTGCCTCTTTTTATATTTATTTTAATTTTTTTTTAATCTCCCCCAGCACCCTCGAGCCCCTTCCTCCCCTCAAAATGAACCAAACAATTTTTTTTTTAAATTCAATTTTCGGCAAGGTCGCAAATTGTCGCAGCAACTCTCAGTTGGACCTTATCCAGGACCCTTCAAAGAATAGTAAACAAATAGTTTGGTGGCGTTCCAACGCGCCCTTTTTTTACATTTTACCTGATACAAAATTTAAAAAAAAAATTGTTTAATGTATTTTAGCTTACGTTAACAAAATGTATGAAATCAAAAGTACTAGTGTAAATATGTTTAATTTGAAAAATTTATAGGAATGTACTTACCACCAGCAATAGGCTAGGCTCCATGATGGTTTTTCAAAATTTTTACAAAAACTTAGCCGAATAACAGAACTAAATACACTGATTTTTTTCAACCACTTTAATTTAATTGACACACCACACTAGAAAGACAAACTTTGAACTGAAATACTTTTAAGTTTGGCCATAATATAAATATAACAGGGGTGATTTATGACACCCTGGATATTTCCTAATTTAGTGCTAATGATTTTACGACATAATTATAACTTTAGGTTTATCTATTTTGACCAGCTTTTATATATAGTTGTTGCAGAATTATACAGTTGATTCTTACTGCCATAGTAAACTACCCGATTAAACCCTATTGTATACGCCTCAACCTCTTCATAGCTCAATAAATGGGATCAGGGCCGGCTTGAAAATGTATACCACACCACATGATTTATTTTTATAATTTAAAATAAATAGATAGATATTTTTAGTTTTAGCTACCTATAATAAATGTAAAATAATGATAACAATTAATGATAATTGAAAATAATATAATTTAAAAGTATAACTATTAGGATAACAAGTACAATAAAAATTAATTCAATTCTAAGAAACTATTGATAATTTATTCAAAATTTAACTCTGTATCACTATCACTATCTTCATCTAAGCCTAAACTTATAATTAAGGGTTGAACATTTGTAATCATACAATTGTAAGAATTTTCCACCTTAAGTACATGCTGTTCACAGTTTTTCCAGCTGTCTGCAGACATTTTTCTTACTTCGTTTTTAATTAATTCTACTATAGATCCATTTAATGTAGGAGAAATATTATTTCTCCTAATATTGGATTTTAATTGGTGCCATATTACCTCAATAGGATTGAATATACAATAGTACGGAGGAAGACGCAACACTGTATGTCCATTTTCTGCTGCAAGTTTGTCACACTCGTATTCCTTATTTATTTTAAAAGCTTTTAATACTTCTAACAGTTCTCGTTTTTTGTAAGTTTCTTCAAAATATAAATCATTTTCAATCATAAAATTTTGAATTTCTGCTTTTGTATTATTCGAATTGGGAATGATTTTTGCTTGCCGACTATGATAACTAGCATTGTCCATTACAATGACGCTATTTTCAGGTATGTTTTTAAGGAGTTTATGTTTAAACCAATCTTCAAAAAGTTGTGCGTCGGTATCTTGATGGTAATCTAAAGAAGAATCTGCTATGTTTTTAGCTGAAAGCAACAGACAGGCATAGGTATAAATTGAATTTGTATACCTGGCCCGGCTCTGCTCGAAAAAGGGAATTTGGGATTTCCTTATTTATTTTATGGTCGAAGGGATAATGATGTTTTATTGCAGTCAAAAAATCAACGGTATAATTCTGCAAATACTATACCTGGAATTCGCTTGTGTATGGCGTTAAGAAATTATGGGTAAAAAAGTAACTTTTGTTTCTGGCTGTATAATAATCAAGACATCAGTTGCTTTGCTAAAAATTTCACCAAGTTCAGAGAATAATTTAAAGAGTTACAAGACTATAAATCTGACTAACAGTATCTCTCTCCGGAATTTATTGTCGAGACGCGTATCATGCTTACTATTTTTATTTCTAGGCATACACTTCGTGGTGGAAACTCAACCAAACTAACCACCATGGTCGACTTTCCGGTGTACGGTTTCGACATGTCGCCCCATCTAGCCAACAAACGGAACACCAACAACATGCCTCCTAACAACATGACCGATAATGACAATATAATTAATATTACCAATGGTTGGTCGCCATGGAAACGCGCTAGGAAACCGTCTCACTCCAACGACAACACTTACGATCTGTACGCCGTGTGTTACCATCACGGTACCGATTTGGAAACGGGCCATTACACGGCCGCTTGTAAGAATCCCTACGATCAAAATTGGTACCTATACGACGACGCTAAGGTCGTCAATTTGAGTAAGGACGCGAACGATATATGTCCCTTGCTGGTAAATAACAGTGCCTATATCCTTTTTTATCAGCGACGTACCGGAATGTACGTGGGAAATAACAGTTCGAACAATAGTTCTGCCGCAAGTACCAGTTCGGTCGGGTCCGGTACGGATCATTGGGTTAGTAAAATGCCGAAGTTCGTACCGCCCAAGTTCGTGAAGCCGCCCGAGAAGACTGTGTCTATTAAAGAGGAGCCTAAGACCATCGACAGAGACTGTGAGGCGAAGAGGGATAGTGAGGTGGTTGCGTTAAGAAATAGTCAGAATACGTTGTATAGTAGTCGGAAGTCGTTGGAGATTAAGGTGTCGGAGAATTTGCGGAATTCGCCGACGCTGAGTCTAAATCTGAATAGGTAAGTGTCTGGTAGGGCATGGACGGTATACCTATACGGAAGAGCGTCTATATCTGTACCCATTCGTTTCGTAATTGCACAATTCCAGGTTTGGCCGTTCGGAGACGACCAAAACCCGAAATTAAATTAAGCTTCAAACGTTGGTCGTTTAAAACGTCCAAACCCGGTATTGAGCAAAAAAATCGTCTGTTGGCAGTTTTCGAGCTTTGCGTCTAACATATACTGATCTTGTTTTCATTTTTTTAAATTGTTTGAAACGATTATTGCTTAGGCCGGTATTAGACTATCAAATATATTTGACAAAGATATTCTATAAAAGAAATTTTATAAAATATTTGAAGTGTAATATCAGTTCTTTTATAAAATATTTATTTTATAAAAGATATTTTATAAAAGATAACAACAGACGATTATCTTTGATAAAAGATTTTATAGTTGATTGGTAACGGTAGTAACCTCATTTTCTGACAATAAGGCATACATTTGACATTGACTGCAACTGGTATTGGTATATAATACTATGGCGGAAAATAAGTTTGTCTGGTGCATTTCAGCAACAAAATTGCTAATTTCGGAGTATGAAAGGTTCGAAATATTGTACAACCATCGACACCCGGATTACAAAAACCGAAATAAAAGACTGGATATATTTATTTATTTATTTTCATTTTTTGACTTGCAAGTTTCTGGGATTATGCCTGAAAGGGTACATTGAGGTATGCGACTGCTGTACTGTAAACTAGCATAACTCTCTCCTGTTGCCATAAACCGAAGGGTAACCATAAGGCGCGCCTCAACGCTGATACAATTCCTTAAATGTGTATTCTGTCGGGATATCAATAGTGATATCTTTATAACAATAAAGTTAAATGTGTCTTCGTCCATTCTTAAATAGTTTTTATAACTCCTAATACCTGCAACTCGTAATTTCCGAAGGATATTGTGGTGGACACCCCTTAAATTACGTCTTGCCACCCAGGGCCTTACCCACAGGCGCCTGGCTCTTTTTTTTTTGTTTTTTAATACTAAACACATTGTAATCACGGCAGCACTTAACGCTAGACAAGCTAATGCACGTCTATCGTTCATTTTTAATTGTAAGAACGTGACAAATTCCTGCAAAAATTGTCAAAGTTCTTTGACAGTGTAATACTAGTATAAACTTTTATAAAAGAAATATTATCAAAGAAATGCTACAAAATATTTTATAAAAGTTCTTTGTCAAATATATTTGATAGTCTAATACCGGCCTTAATAACGATTTCTTTCTCTTTCTTTCTTAACTTTTTGAGTTAAAAATGGTTTAAAAATATTCACTTCATATTTTTTGTTCCAATAAATGTAAATATGAAAGAGAAATGGGCCCAAAGTAGATCCTTGTGGAACTCAACACCTGGTATATTTTCTGTACAATATACGCATGGAAAAGTTACAAGTAGACTTTTTTACAGTGTTATGAGAAATAGCTAATTCTTTATAAAAAGTTCTGCTCATTGGAAAAATAACATTAGCAGTTTAGCTTACGAACTCTGCATAAATTGTTTTCCCCTAGGGGCCTGACTACGTTGTAAGCAACGCATTGATCTGCGAACAACTAATTACTAATGTTCATTTTTCAGATCCTCGTCAGAAATATCAGCTAAGAAACCAATCTACACCACAAGCATCTACATAAACTCATCCGGTAATGTAGACGTCCAAGCTACCTCTCCCAAAAAATCTCCCGTCTTGAGCACTTTGAGGACGGAAGGGGTGCAACAGGACGGTATCGACGTAACCCTACGGGACGCCACAAACGAAAGGAATCCCGTAAAAGAAAGCGGGGGAAGTATGGAGAAGAGTGAAAAGACCGACATCTATACCACCACTGCATCTGTTCATCGGCATTCGGACATTGGCAAAAGTGTGTCGCGGACGCAGTTAAATTGGGTATGTTAAAAAATTACAATATGCACTGTTTTAATTGTAAAAATAGTAAAATAACAGAACATGTCATACCAATTAATGTAAATGAGCTATTATTAGAGGAGCTCTTATAAGTACCAGTTATACACGGTGGGCTGAAAAAAAGTTACCACATTATTATTTCTCCTGAAGTTTTCGGTCCTTAAATGCAAAATAATATATTTTTTCGATTAAAGTACTTTTAAACTAAAAATATGGCAACATAGTCCGTTGTCAACGCTAGCGCTAATTTGATTGGTTATATCCCAGACAGTTGATAGCGCATGCGTCTCGCGAGACACCCGATGGGCCGTCGGGCTTGTTCGGCGATGTCCGATATTTGATGGATGTTCCCACCGAGTTGCGTTGTGATAGAAAGAGCAATAGATGTATATTATTGTCGTTCCTTCATCATACAGGGTGTAAAAAAACATATTTGTGTTACGTCTAATGTGTTTAGAAAGGAGAATTTTAAGGAGACTCATCTAGTAACCATTATACTAAAAAATTATTAAATTACATCTCTTAAAAAATTATTTAGAAAACAAGGATTTCCAGGGACGTCCGTTATTTGCCCGTATCTCCGTAGGGGAGGCCGTAAAAAAAAATTTATAAGTACTTCTCCTGTTATTTTTAAGTGTTCTATCTGAATCCGGGAGATTGCCCACATATTCTGGGACACCCTGTATAGATCGAGGCGGTTCCCGGTGGGAGACCCCGGGTTTGTTCGAATTTGGCACTATTTGATTTGTTATTAGGGAATTTTAAAAATCAATTGAAATATGATATACAGGGTCCGCAAACGAAGCGTGGACGGAAGATTAAATCGTCATCGAAGAACTTATCAACAATACTGAAACAGCTTGAGATATTGGATTAAAAGCGGCATGTTTTAAAAATATTTTACATTATACAGGGTGGCCCAAAAAAGTGTGACAGCATAAAGTTATATTTTTTTAAATGGGACACCCAGTATTTTATTGCATATTTACGTTCGTATCACTATCGTTTATAAGTGCCTCAAATTTTATTTAATTTGGTTTTGTAGTTTCGGAGAAATAAATTAAAAACTAAAAAAAAAAGTTTTGCAGTCCTGAATAAAAAAATTAAAAAAAACAATCCAGAACTTTTTTTTTTAACCTGGCATTGAGTGAAATTTATGACAAGAGGTCTAGAGATACTATGAATGTAATTGCGTTTATTTATTTTATACAGGGTGTTCATAATAAGCTTTCAAAAACCCCATATTTTAAAATAATTTTTCTCAAGTTTTTCAAATGGAACACCCTGTATATTATTTAGCTATTTGACGTAGAATTCGTAGACAAGTTTTTTTTGTAATACAAGCATATAAGTTATATCCAGCCGTTTTCGAAATAATTGTAAATATCATAAATTATGTTGTTTAAATAGAGTTTTTATTGCGAAATTTTGTTATAGGCGACTAGACTAATAATTGTAAACTAAAGTAAATGTTCAAAATAGCATCCTTTTACTTAATTTAATGATTTTCTTCTACTGCCAACAGAACTCTTAATTCATTTTCTTCATTAATAACGGGTTTATTGATTATTATCCTTTTTGTGTACGCAGTGCTTCCTGTTGCTACAAATTTTTGCAACAACTTCTCGAAGGTTTTTGCTATCGGCTTTCTCTCAATATCTAGATATCTTTCAGCATACACTCGGCTCGCGAGAAGGCAATTTCTTGCACATTCATCCAGTATACAAATCATATTTACCATTTCTAAAATTCGACATTTTGTGTAAGTTAGTACTTAATTTCGACGACTGAACAAATGTAAATAATTTTATTTAACTGTCATAGTGACAATCTAAACAAAAAGAAATTATGGCAACTCGATTAAGAATATAAAATAAAATTAAATAATAAAAGTAGCAAAAATGTATGCTTTTAGAATTTATATCGAAATAACTAAAATACGGTAAACTCTAAGAGTAAAAGGAAGCTATTTTGAACTTTTACTTTAGTTTAAAATTATTAGTCTAGTCGCCTATAACAAAATTTCCCAATAAAAACTCTATTTAAACAACATAATTTATGATATTTATAATTATTTCGAAAACGGCTGGATATAACTTATATGCTTGTATTACAAAAAAAAATTGTCTATGAATTCTACGTCAAATAGCCAAATAATATACAGGGTGTTCCATTTGAAAAACTTGAGAAAAATTATTTTAAAATGTGGTGTTTTTGAAAGCTTATTATGAACACCCTGTATAAAATAAATAAACGCAATTACATTCATGTATTTCTAGACCTCTTGTCATAAATTTCATTCAATGCCGAGGTTAAAAAAATAGTTCTGGATTGTTTTTTTTGATTTTTTTATTCAGGACTGCAAAACTTTTTTTTTTTTAGTTTTTAATTTATTTCTCCGAAACTACAAAACCAAATTAAATAAAATTTGAGGCACTTATAAACGATAGTAATACGAACCTAAATATGCAATCAAATACTGGGTGTCCCATTTAAAAAAATATAATTTAATGCTGTCACACATTTTTGGGCCACCCTGTATAATGTAAAATATTTTTAAAACATGCCGCTTTTAATCCAATATCTCAAGCTGTTTCAGTATTGTTGATAAGTTCTTCGATAACGATTTAATCCTATAGGAATAATTTTTTTTCTGTTGGTGCATGAGCATTGAAGTTACTGGCGATTATATTCAAAGTGTTATCCACTCGTATAAAAAATAAAACTAATAATGCCCTTTTTTCAGATGTCTCCTCAACTTGTCAAAAAGCCGCAGCCCGTTCAAGAAAATTCTGTGCTCTTTTCCGTATGAAACCAGAACAGTTTTCGGTGTGTATTTTTCTGTAAATAGTATACGATAGTGATATTTTTGATGCAAGATGCTTGGATTACTAAACCGATGGTAAAAATAATCGGTACCTACCATTTTGTTTTGGGGTCATTTCACGTCTGAGGTATACTCGGAACTTTTTTGGTTTTATTGTAGCGTATTTGTGAGAGTGTCGGTCCATTAGAAATAATTGCAGTTTAGTGTTATCGACAAGAATTTCAAGAATATCCACTGGAAGTAGGATAATTTCAATTTAATATACAGTGTGTCCATAAAGTCTTGCGCAAATTGATTAAGGGCCGTCGCAGTCTACAGACTTTTGATTGGCAGATAGTTTAGTCGGTTGCTTAATTCGTATGAAGATTAATGGGAGAACGCACACCTAACGTTTCGAAATCGGCCGATCAAAATGTTTGATATGCCGCGCGATTCCCTTTCAATTAAAAAGTCGGCCACCTTTCAATTAAAAAGTCGGCCAACTCTCGGCCGGGTTTATTTTATGTGAAGGTTTAGCCCCAAATATGCTTAATTTTTTTCTAATCTAAAACTGGATTCGTAAAGTTAAAGGATTGAAAAACGGTATGAGGAAATTGCGTTAAAAAATATAATGTAATAAGAATAATAATAACAATTTGAAATATGAGCAATTTTCAAAATTTTGTCACAGATATCCCCAAAACTTGCTTTATACCCCAATCAACGTGTCAGACAATCTAAATATAAATAAATTGACTAAAAGACTTTATTATTAATGGTTAAAACTTCACGAAAAGTCTCGTCTCCTAATCTGCCAAGAAGCGGCATATTTTTTCAATTTCATTTCATTTAACTGATTAGCAAAATATTCCGATTGTTGCGAATGGAAAAATGTAATCGGTCAACCAAAATGGCTAGTTGGTCAGCAACTTATGGACAGCAAACATTTCTGAATCGGTCAGTAATTAATGTCATACTAGAGTGCTCTAAATTATTTTGGTACGCAAATTAAATATATAAGCTTCTATGAGCGATTGGTAAGCAAGCAGCGGGTAAGCAAAATATTTAATGTTAGTCACCAAAAAAAAAAGCAATAAAACGTGAAATAGTGACAGTGCCCTGGAAAAACAAGGGAAAACCCGGCCCCGCTACACCTTTTGTAGCCGATTTCCTTCTGTATTCGGAAAAAGAAAACACAAGAAAGTTATATAAATTGACAGTGCTCTGGGAAAACAAGTGAAAACCCGCCCCCGGTTCACCTTTTGTAGCCGATTTCCTTCTGTATTCGGAAAAAGAAAACACAAGAAAGTTACATAAATTGACAGTGCCCTGGGACCTCTGAAGTAAACTGCTTGTAGACATGTTTCTACTGACCAATTGTAAACTCTTGCTGACCAAGTAATCATTTCGCAGCTCGACTGTTAATAACGGCAAACCATTTAATTATACTTCTCTTTTTTAACTGAATTGCTGCAGCATAGTTGCAATAAATTAATTGTTGCTATACCTTCAAATTGAATTATCACACGTCAATATTTCGAAATTTATATAATATACTGAGTGTTCCATTTAAAGAAATCCTAGGTGGAAGTCGCCCGCCCACCTGGGACACGCTATATACTAACGTTTTACCTTAACATATGCGCAACTAAAAATACTAATGGACATGTCCAAGCGTTAAGAAGAAAAGAAATCCCTTAATTTTAAATCAATTTGTGCAAGACTTTACGTATACACTGTACTAAACATTTTTTAGTACAACAATAAGTAATCCCACTAAATCCACGAGACCGTACTATCGTACGGTCGTAGTACGACACTAAGCGGCAATAATAATTGAGGGGATCAGAAGCCAAAGGGTACAAGTTTGCGACTAGAGTTAAATGTTGAAATTAAAATTAGATATTCGAACAAACCAGATGTTGATCTACTTTATTTTGCCTGCCTAACGGGCATAAAGGCGAACACCATAAATTCAATAAAGAGGAAACAAATTTCCTTGTTGTTTCCTCGTCGTATGTCGTAATTCGCTTGCTGTCCCCTTCTGCCACGGTAGGGGGGGTTTCCCTCCTCTAGCAGAAATTAGTGATTAGTGATGATTTTTTACAATTTATTTTCTCTTAATTTTTTTTCCACATCCAAAATGATATTATTATTTTATCTATTGGTTTACCATTTAATTTCCTTAAATACCTTTGTGTTGCTAATGCTGACTGCACCACACTTAATAAAAACACTTTAAGGAAGGTTTTATGGTAAGTAGGGAATAAATTGCCTTTTTGCATTGCACGTAAACACTATGTAAGCGTCTCATACGTTAAGTAGCTAAATTTCTGTACTTAAAATTTTAAGTAATGATTTATATCCGAAATTTTTAATTAAATTAAATATGAAGTTTTCAGTTTTTGTGTCAAATAATTTCTTTCTCGTGGAGTTTTTCAATGATGGCCTGAACGAGAACGAAAGTATTTTCCTGATATTTTTTTTACATTACAAAAGTCACAACCATATTATTTTACCAAATATCAAACATTTCGCAGGAAAATGCTGGTGGTGCAATGCTGCCACTGTTATTCGCTACTCTGTTAAGTTCTCAAAATTTGCAGCTTGTACAAGCAAATTCATTGTAAGGTAAACTTAAATTTTACGCTTTCCTTAGTAATTCCATACTTAAGTGGTGAGTTGGGAAATTAGTCACGTAACTAGCAACTGACCTAAATTAGGTACTTATAAATAATATTTTTCGAATTTTTATAATTTTTTTCTTATTAATCAATATTATTTAATACGATTATTATTAACTAGCCCTTTAGTTTTAAATCTAGTGACATTTTAGTGAATTATTGGAGCATTATCATGCGCTAGTGATTTTTTTCTAACCTGACAACATTGCGTCAATAAGCATGAAGCCGCTTGCAGGAATTTCCTTTCTCCGCGCGTACCACGTGACTGCGTCGCGCCATATTGGTTGCTGGTGGTAGGAGAAATCAATATACTTTAAGATACGACGGAGCTAATATTTACGTTCTCTTTCCTATCCGTTAGGCGCCTGTATAGTGTAGTACATATTAGATTCTCTAAGTTTTGATGATGGTTTAAATCAAATAAACTGAGACGTTAACCGAGTGAAAGTCTGCATTAATTAAGGTCGATACCGAAAAAACGAGACTTGGGATTATTGAATTCTATGGTCAGGAGACATGGAACAAAATTATTCAATAATTTTGACATGGATCCGCCTCCAACATAACTTAATAGGCGGTTCGTAAGTGGAAAAGAATTTGCTTAGATACGGACACCATCGACAGACAACCACGAAGAAAATTAATGGAAAAATCAAGTGAAATTTATAAAATCGAAAAAAGCATTTCATCTTTTACAAATTACCAATATCTTATTACTTTATATAGAGGTTATGCGTTTCTACTTGCCCCCCTTCGGCTTTGGGTCCCCTTAAGTGAGTTTGCAGGAAAGCTTTTAGCAAAATAGAAAACGAATCGTAATCGAAGTTTGGACGTGGATGACCTCTTAGTTTTTTTTCTATATTTTTTTGGGTATAAGGAAAAAAACGTTAATTTATAATAAATTGTGTATACAACTAATAGTTTTGTTTATAATATTTTACGAAAACGTTTGCCTTTTTGTTAAAATCACATTTTAAGTTATTTTTATTTTTAGAGATTTTATTTTTTCAGTTTAAAACCGATCATAGGGAAATTCTATGTTTGCCGCCGACAAATCGGTTCAATTTTTATTTTCAAATCCCGGTTGCGGCTATCAATATACCATACTTACGACAGTATTTGCCGAAATAATTTTAAAAATACCGGGTTTGTTCGGGTTTGTTTGTCATTTGGGAATTAATGGTAAAGTTATATTTGGTTTACTGTTTTTATGTGATCCTTAACCAATCCATATACAAGGATAACGATAATTTATCATATTAAAAAATATTTACGATTAAAATTGAACGGATTAACTTGGTTGGCAAACTCTATAATATTTTATTTTTAGAACTTGAAAAGAATACATTTTAAGAAAGTGATATTATTGTAATATATTGTAGTAATTATAGTTTTGTTAGATTTTGACCATACTAAATACTTATAATTTTGTTTTATATGTTACAGTAAGTTATACAGGGTATTATGTAATGTACATTTAATATGAGTATGTGTGAAGACTCTCTTGTAACCCACAAATCACTCTTTTAACGTGAATTAATAATAATTTAAGAGTAAAAATTTCTTCGCCAAACTTTGTACATTATTTTAATCCTTATTTGTAAAGGATGTTTTTTTTTACAAGCAAACGACCTGTTCAGTTACCCTCATTATTTTTTATCCCCTGATACAAAATAATAAATTTGTAGAGTTTACCCGGCCAAAGATGATTATTTAAGACCAGCTTCTTTGTAGCATTTTTCAAGCACTCCGTTATATTTCCGGTCCACTTTTTTTGGCCATATATTTTTTTATGTCATTTTAGCTTTAGAGATTAACTCGCGCTGTCTTAATTTAATATTTTTTCAGTTAATTCGTTTTTCCGATGAATATTGTTTACCGGGATGTTTTTGTTCTTTGACCAGAGTGTCCAGAAACTAGTGGTATACGGAGTAATTGATGGTGGACGGCCTATTAGATGTTTATGAAGAAATACCTCCTGGTATTACCGGACTCCCAACCAAAGAATCCCGCACGGCACATATGGAAATCTGCCCTCGGTTAAAAACTTTGATACTCGGGGATATTATCCAGAAATCGATGCTGATCAAAAGTCTCCATGGACCCGAGGTCCGAAAATGCGATCCCGGTGAGCTACCTTCATCGCAATCAAAATAGTAAAAATGAGCAAATGCACTGGCAATAGTGTGTCAGGCTTCCATAGCTCCTATGCTAATTAACTTAGGAATTTCATTCATATGCCGATTTATACTGTATTATATGGTGCATTTCAGGAAAATATTTTCCAATATACAGGGTGGCCGAAAAAAGTGTGGTAACATAATGCTGTCTTTTTTTAAATGGGACACCCAGTATTTTATTGCAGATTTGGGTTCGTATTAGTGTCCTTTATAATTGGGTAAAGTTTTATTTCATTTAGTTATGTAGTTTAAGAGTAACAAATAAAAAAAAAAGTTTTAGAGTCTTAGAAAAGAATCCAAAAAAACTACCTAAAATAACTTTTTTGGCCAAGGCATTGAGTAGAATTTAAGACAAGAGGTCTAGAGGTCTGTGAATATAATAACGTTTATTTATACAGGGTGTTCATAATTAGGTTTCAAACACGACACGTTTCCAAATAATTTTTCTCCAGATTTTCAAATGGAACACCCTGTATATTGTTTGGCTGTTGGATGTGGAATTCATAAGCATTATTTTTTTTGTAATGGAAGCATATAAGTTGTTTCTAGTCGTTCTCGAAATAATTTCTTTCATAAATTATGTTGTTTAAATATATTAAACTAAAGAACTGTCAAACTATAATAAACAAATGAATTCTTATTTTATTTCAAAGCCTACCATGGTTTTTAGGCATAACCATCACTAATGAGCCGTCTTGCTAGTATTTCATCTGTAATGTTGAGGAATGTAAATAGATCATTTGAAGAGCGCATTAACTTGTGCTCAGGTCAACATGGTTAATTTTCATAATAAAAACTGCATTTAAACAACATAATTTATGGAAGCAATTATTTCGAGAACGACTAGAAATGACTTATATGCTTCAATTACAAAAAATATGCTTATGAATTCTACATTCAATAGCCAAATAATATACAGAGTGTTCCATTTGAAAATCTGGAGAAAAATTATTTTGAAACGTGTCGTGTTTGAAACCTAATTATGAACACCCTGTATAAATAAGTTATTATATTCACAGTATCTCTAGACCTCTTGTCTTATATTCTACTCAATGCCTTGGTTAAAAAAGTTATTTTAGGTAGTTTTTTTGAATTTTTTTCTAAAACTCTAAAACTTTTTTTTTATTTATAATTTGTTACTCTTAAACTACATAACCAAATGAAATAAAACTTTAGGCAATTATAAAGGATACTAATACGAACCTAAATATGCAAGAAAATACTGGGTGTCCCATTTAAAAAAAGAGACAGCATTATGTTACCACACTTTTTTGGACCACCCTGTATATTGGAAAATATTTTCCTGAAATGCACCATATAATACAGTATAAATCGGCATATGAATGAAATTCCTAAGTTAGTTAGTATAGGAGCTATGGAATCCTGACACACTATTGCCAGTGCATTTGCTCATTTTTACTATTTTGATTGCGATGATGGTAGCTCCCTGGGATCGCATTTTCGGACCTCAGGCCCATGGAGACTTTTGGTCAGCATCGATTTTTGGATAATATCCCCGAGTATCAAAGTTTTTAACCCAGGGCCGATGCCCATATGTTCCATGCGGGGTCCTTTCTGAGTTCAAAAATATCAGACCTTTTTCAAGGATATTTTGCAAAAAAAAAAGTTTAATTAATTATTATCGAGAACAATAACAGATAAAGAAATTTATTAAGAAATAATAATAAACATTCTTTATTTCAGAATTACATTACTTAACATAAAATGAAATAGTGCCAAAAATACAGCAGATTATTGCGAATCATAGATTGGACGTGTTTGTTAAATATTCTTCAATGTTGTAGGGTTCAACGTCTTTAAGTAGCTTCAATACACTTTTTTAACGTTGTCACAATTTTTAATATGATGTGGAAGTCTATGGTATAGTTTTATACAGTTGTAATACGCACTACTTTCGTACAATGTTAGTCTGCGTTTGGGAACCGTATAATTCAAAATGAATAGGGATTCTAAAGAAATAAAACCATTTAAATTATCAAAGTTGCTAATACTTCCTAGTGGAAGTGGCAGCACTGCACGGCTGAAAATATCAGAGAGCATGTCCTCTTATATTACAGACCAAATTTTCAAAGCGATCCGTTGACTTGATCTTCATGAACGTCTAATAGGCCGTCCACTATCAATCGCCCTGTATATGGGAAGTCGAAATAATCTCAAGTACAGTGATAAATCCACTCGTGTAATAAAATTTCTATTTAAATATGTAATTTTTGTCATTTTACATCGATACAAAAGGTGCATGCTTTTTACAGCGATAAAAACCTCTATAGGTAATAATTTGGTGGTAAGAAATTCTCCAGGTCAAAATCGAGCAACCTTTATTTTGATACAATCAAATTTGATGGTGTCAAACGACTAAAAATCTTTTTTTTAACATCGGATATACTTTTATTTTGTAAACTCAAACTAGATCGCTATGTGCTGTTGCTGTTAATAGAACTAAAAGTATTTACCAAACGGTTTCCCGGTAGAAATTTCATTGGTCACCCCGTTGCGTACTTTCTGTCCATCACAGAATGCGTTTTCTTGTATTTCTACTTCAAAGTTTGCGAAAGAATTTCCTGCGTTTTCTAATTGACATTTTTTAAGATACACCAGTAAACTTGATCACTAATTGAAGTGACCGTGAAACTATACATACAGGTTGACCTTTACTGCCATAAATGAACTACCTGATTGAACCCAATTGTGTATGTCCCAACATCTTCTAACCGCAATAAATGGGTGCTGGCTCGGCTTGAAAATATAGCTATTTACATATTTATTATTTTATTTTTTGAATTAGAGAGGCACCTACCTAAAATGGTATAACAATTAGGGATGCAGATAAATAAATGTGTTATTGCGGCTCAGTCTTAAAAAATGTAAATTTGGGCACATTTTATGGTCAGAGGGATAATTACGTTTTATGGTAGTCGAGAATCAACGGTAGGTATAATGTAAACACTTTACTATACCTAACGACTCTGCCATATTAGGATAAGAAAATATCGCACCTGTGTAAGATTTTGAGGAAGTTAAGAATATGACCATAATATACAGGTTGAAACGAGAACGGGGTTTTGACTCAAACTTTAAAACACTCTGTAGAGTGAATGGAGATGTCAAACTTTTTATTTTTTATTATCACATCTATTCTTAACATTTTCGTTTTTAAGAATATATGTCACTTGATAATTGGATAACAAAACAAAAGTGTGACATCTCCAGCACTCTACAGAGTGTTTTAAAGTTTGAGTCAAAAACCTTTCTTGTTTTAACCTGTATATTATTGACATATTCTTAACTTCCTCAAAATCTCACACCGGTGCGATATTTTCGATAAATTTACCTATAATATAAAAAAAGTATAATAAAAATCATATTTATAATAAGACAGTTATTCACGTTCAAAACCCGTCTAATTGGATCGTGGATCGATTATTTTGACTATGAGTGTATTTAAAAATAACGTGTTAATACCAAAGGTATTGTAAACGACAGATCCCCTAATCCATTCATAAAACTCTTGGATGGTAAAGCTGTGATTGTGTGAAATGTTATTGAAAATCAGTAATAGGTGGAAGAGAGAACTACATGTTTGTTGGCTGAATGGCAACAATGTAACAATGTTAGTCTGGTTATATCAGATGGTTAAATATTAAAACATAACCATACTTACCGATGAAAAGATAAATCCTTCTTTAAATGGTCCACTATTTTACGAACTACACCATGATTGTTTATAATAAAGACAAAGGACGATTTTTCACCAATAATCGCAAAAAACACAAATCAACCAAAATATATAATCAATCCGTTAGATCAAAGCGCCAACGTCATAATGTTTACGAGATTAGTAATCTTTTGGGTCCGAATCGTAGCGCAGTTGTAAAATAAAAATAGATGTTGCCAGAGTGCAGTATAATAATATTTTTTTTAAAGAATTTCGCATTTCACAGTTCATAGTAAAATTATTGGGAAAATAACTTTATTTTAAGAGCAATTGCGGATTAATCTTAAACCAGATGTATTTGCCAAATTAACAAATTTTTAATTGGGATTTTGCAAGATACCTTTGCGATAAATATGTCAATCTGACTATGCTGCAATAATTACCGAAAGACGTGGGAAAGACTGTTTGCATTCGTTGCGTAGGCTGGAAATGTACATTTTTCTATCTGTAGTTTGTAATATCTTTGCTTAAGTTCCGGAGTACCTCTCTAACGAGTTTTCTTCACAAGCGTTTATTTCTGTTTTAGGAAGAAAATGCCTAAGGAAAAAAAACTTTGTAATGCAACTAAAATTGGAGAAAAGTCTATATTTTTTTGTTTCGGAAGATTTTTAGATTTACTTTTATTTACTGTTCCGTGTACAAAGAAGTTATGAACTTTCCTCCCATTATTAATAAAATCTTTTGTTCGCCATTTTAAAAAAGAAATGCAGCGTTTTCATAAAAAGAGAAAACTCCGTTTTTCAATGCAAGAAATTAAAGTCTAGACGTATTGTTCTAATGGCGAGATGGCTTCATCTGTCCTACTGTTCATCTGACCTACAACTCGAATGTATTCGGGTGATGTTCGGTTAAGCTCGTATGACCTAATCCGTTGGGAACGCCTTTTCCCCCTGTTTACATGCATTTTTACTGACATGCTGTGAATTATTATTGGATAGAGACTTAAAATATTGCTCTTAGCGTCGAACGATTGAATGGTTATGTCATATTTATTTACATATTAGAACTGTAATATTTTTGGGATTTCCTGCACCCTACCTGACTACGCCATTAGTAGTAGTTATTTTATTATCGAAATTTTATTCTTACATAAGAAGAAAAATAATGTGTAATAATATTTATAGATGCTCTGGGGAAACAAGTGCAAACCCGCCCCGATACACCCTTTGGAGACGATTTCCTATTTTTTTTTAATTTGAAAAACTAAATTCGAACGCAAAGCGGCCGACAGCTACTCTACATATGAATAAGTTAGAGAACTATAACAAGCATTTATTATTTCTATCCTAATGTTCATCTGTCCTACACGTCTCATTGGCCCACATGTCTATTCCAAAGAACAAAGTTCGAATCATGCTCGAACCCGAAACTTACACACTATACCAAATAATTTTTCCATAACGAAACACACACGAACCAACAAAGAAAGTATGCATATGCCATCCTTGTTTGTCGACTTCCGCGTCGCAAGGGTGGGTAGGGCAATTGCAGAAACGGGGATTCCCGGTTCAACACGAAGTGACGTCCGAGTGGTAGGGCAGATGCACTTTAGGACAGATGTGGTTTCCCCTCTAATGGCAAGGGAAGGCCCAATTCTCCTCGTTCCTAGAAAGCGCGAAATGAACAGGGGTCAAGTCGGAGATTTCGACCGACTCCGGCATCCTCTTAATACGCTTTTTATTTTTATGTTTGTTCATATGTATCATCATACTCAAAATTTCTAAATACCCTGTGTAATATAATATCTAGCTAGTTATATAAGAACATTTAGTGCCTGCCAAGAACTCGCTGGACGGAAAAAGATCTTACCTCCTTTTCTATTCAAGCGTTTTAAACAAAGATAACTCTATTTTGAGATATAAATTTAGGATCTTTTCCCGACTGGCCTTTAGCTTTTTTTTATATAACCGTTATTAATTAAAAGTGTCAAGAGCTAAAATAATTGTAAAATGTATTTTGTACGCATTTGTACTTCTTAGTAATATTGTAACATGTAAAACTTGGTGCCTTAAATTTAATATTTATTATTAATTGTTCTGTTACATCACGAAATAAAGATATGTGTAAAATATAAGTATCTTGTTTTGGGGAATTACTGCAGAAAATTGTTCGAAAACGCGACACGTTGGTCACATAAGAATTTTTTCATTTTAAATTGTTCGCGGTTCGAACAAAATTTGGGATATTTGGGACTGTTTGAGCAATTGGAACGACCTTCCCGAGGTCGTTTTTTCCCAACGAATATAACCTCCAACGATTCAAAACCAACGTGAATCGCTTTTTGAGCACACGCACCACTCCCAGAGTGCCCTAAAGGATTTTTCCTATAGTGCTTGTGTTTGATCATAAAAAAAAAATTCCTGTGTAATACTAAAAATTATCAAAATTTGTAAAAGTGAAAAATAAAATCGACGGGTCCGAAGGTTTTTCGAAAAAAGACGTTGTTATGAGAATATTGTTGGTGTTCCATTATTTTTGCCAACCGCAAGAATTGCCATATACAGGCAAATCTACATAAGTAGGAAAAATTAGAAATAAAAATACACTAAACTATTTTTAACAGACCTGGAGTAGGTCCAAACATTTGCTTGGAAAACCTGGAAAAGTCATAAAAAAAATTCTGGGAGGACGGGAGGGGATGGTACTGGTATCCCATTTCGTGGCAAATTTCTGGGGTGGGGGGTACTGTCCCCCGCCGGTGAATTTGAATATGAGCTATGGAAGTCTGACGCACCAATGCAGTATCCTGTATCAATGCTGCGAGATTGACTCGCACTTGGCCACTTTTTGATCACCTAAATTCAATATTCAATTGTTTCTCTCTAATATCTAAACCAAAAATTACAACAACTTTGTGTCGAGCATTTTTAGATATCTACAAAAATTATGGAGCCTGATGGTACACTTTTATGTAAATCACCCTGTACATAATTTTATTTCACAAAAATATCAGGACTGGTATTGTATAACAGACAGAGAGAAAAATATTCATTTTTTGTTCGTTTTTATACACGTCTTGATTTCGACCTTTTTTGTTCATTTTTACTCATACAGAAATAACACGTTTACTTGACTGCCAGCGTTCGTAAAGAGTGGAGCTTCGCGCGGGTTTCTAGCCTGGGAACTATCACGGGGTGGTTTTTCCGTTCGCCAGGGTTTATTAGCTCACAATCGGTGTCAAGTTAAGTGTTCGGTACTGTTTCGCGTTTTGTGGCATCCTAAAAAGAAGTTTTGCTCTGTTCCCTATTGAGGTGAGTAATATTTTTGTTTAAAGGGCGATCCTTTCACCGTCTTTCTGCATGACCACTACAACATGACGCCTCTTGATGGCATGGCCTACTTTATTCCCATGCACTAGGCATGGGGCCCCACTTTCAGAGGGGCCCCGCGCAGGCATACTTTTTTATTACAAAAAATATTAACCTTTAACTGGTATGGCTGAAAATTGTCACGTCCATGGTATGGCAGGGTCAATTTGGACCCTGTGTTTTTTTTGGCGCCAAAAAAACAAGGATCAGTGTGCAGTTCTCAGAATTAGTTGGGCTAACATATTTTTGATATTTTAAATTTAAAAAATACAAAATATAGCTGGTTTTATAAATTTTATTAAGAAAAATTAAAATACTATCCAAAAAAAACGTTATAATGTAAATAGCAAATTAAAAAAAAAACTACTTAACTCAATGTCTTTTCGGTACTAGAAATGTAGTACCAGAAGGTAACAAAACAATATTATATAATGGGTAACAAAAATTTATGCTGCACAAAAAAACTGACAGCTGTCTCTTTTTTATAAATTTTTAACACTTATTTTTGTAAGCAGTTGTCGCACAAAACCTCTTTATGTCTGTGATTTTTGCAAATATAGTGATGACAGAAATTGCACATTATTGATTCTTTTTTCTGTGAATACGGGCATAGATGACATCTTCCCCTTTTTCGTCCTTGAACAGGTTGCTCAGCTGCCATTGGTTCTGTTTCGGGAATATTCCCTATTTTGTATATGAGAGAGCGCAGTTCCCTTGGTAGACTTTTCTCTTGGACACGGCGTTCTAAGTGTTCCTGAATTAATTGCCTTCCTAACATTGTTAAAAACTTTCTTCTATCCATCGTTTGGTTTCCTGCGACACAGTTAAAAATAACATTTGAATTTACACCAGCAACATCCATTAGTCTAAACCATATTGCTTGCGGCCATCTTCTTGTTCTTCTCCCCGTGTGCGACTAGGACCTGGAGCATTTTTTGACCATTTCTGTCGGTTCTTTCCATAAAAATAATTTGACTCCCTTTCACCATTAGTTTCGTCACTAGACTCACTCACATCACTTGGTATCGCCAAATTTTCCAGTTCATTATCACTACCTTCTTGCTCAGACTCACTCTCATGATCACTATGCTCGCTTTCAGCATCAGAAATGTCATTATCAGTCTCTATTCCCTGTTCCATAATATCATTAGCTATTTGCTGTAATTCATTAGCTGACAGCGGTTTTTTTTCTTTGCTAGTTGATGCCATCTTATCGAACACTTAAATTTGAAACTAATTACACTACTGGTATGGCAGGGTCAAATTGGACCCTAAGAGCGCAGTACATCCAAACGCTTGGACCTAGACTAACTCCCGACTGACCACACATACCTTGCGACAACCTTGAAGATTACATAGAGCGGCAGCCAGCTCCGCCCATCGGCCGGTTGAAAAATCACACATCAATATGCGTCGGGGTCCAAATTGACCCCGCCATACCAGTTAAAGGTTAACTAATTTATTTTCTTTATGATATTATTAAATCATAAGAAGTTACGTGAAAAAACACTTTTTGAAGTGGTGCGGGGCATCTGATTGCATAACGGGCCTAGGGCCTCCTATTACCAAAAGTAGGCACTGCTTGATGGGGCGAACTGGATGATTTTTTTGACACATATTTAAAAAAGAAGGGTATTTTATTTTTTTGTTTTTGGTATTCTAAAATATTCCCCATTTCTGCACTCATGATTTCGTTTTTGACGTATGCATTTTATCTATCTCACAGTCTAAGCGATATTACAGTAAAGGCGTTTAGACTGAGTCGGTGAAACTTTTTTGGCCATGCCAAATGTATTGTTAAATTTTAAACGAAATTTACAATTCCCAGAACTCGTGTGCATAAAAAAGTGTGAGGAGTAATCCCTCGTTGTAATACTAGCAACAAAGAAATATCCTATAGATTCGTCATCATATCATTGCAATACATAAGTTTGTGTTCAGCGTTGCCAGATCAATATTTCACGAACACGAAGGGGGGTTATACCAAGCATGGAACACGAAATGACAAATATATATAATATAAATACCCCCAAAAGTTTCCCTCCACTCCTCAAAAAAACTCCATGCCAAACCGTCCTAACATAAAAGTTACTATATGTTATCAAAAAAACGCATAAAAATAGCTACAAAAATAACATAATTATTGAATTTACGCGATTTCCTGTAAAATCAACTATTATCGACTTGGCAAAAATTTTATATTTTAAAATTTATAAAAAAAAAATAATTTCTAAATTTAGTTCCGTCCACAGAATAAAGCAGCTAAATTTATTTAATTCACAAAAAATATGCAGATAAATTATAATCACAGTATCCAGACGTTAAAGATAGTTTAGTTTATTTGCAATTTTGGGGGTCGTGCCCTCATGACACCACCCCCACCCCACCCCCCGGATACTCGCTTGTGCCAAGTGTTGTATATCAGCACTGAGAACATATTGTACAGCGGAACAATACCAAATGTATTTATTTGCTTAGGAACCAAGAATTGCTTAGAATGAGATTTTATATGATGTTGAAATTTTCTGATTTTGATATTTTTGACACTTTTGTAAATACAGCGTTGCCACGTGTCCGTTTGTGTCACTTAGTCTCCGTGGTAGAGACGTGGCAGCGCCATACTCTACCAAACAAGACAAGCAGAGTTTTCAAGTTTCTATCTTCGGTGTTAAGAACTTTTCGAATATGTGTATTATTTTAATTTTTCTGCTTCGAACAAACCCCTTATTCGACACTTTTCAACATAACCTTAATTTTTTAGACCTTTTGACATCATCATCATCATCATCAACATCATCAACCAACCCCTTCCTGTATCCACTGCTGGATGTAGGTCTCCCTTAATTCTCTCCATGTGTTCCGATCTTGAGCCGCCTACATCCAGTTTCCCTGACAACGCTTCAAGTCATCGGTCCATCTTGTCGGAGGGCGGCCCCTATTTCGATAGGCTTCCTGTCTCGGCCTCCACTCCAATATTCGCCTGGTCCATCTGTTGTCCGTTAATCTGGCGACATGTCCTGCCCAGTTCCATTTAAGAGTTATTATTCTCTCTATCGCATCTACTACTTTTGTCCGTTGTCGTATTTCACGGTTTGGGACTCTATCTCTGAGAGAAATGCCCAACATTGCGCGTTCCATTGCCCTCTGTGCCACGCGGATTTTGTGTATTGTTTTTCTCGTCAGCGTTAATGTCTCTGCTCCGTAGGTCAACACGGGCAATATGCATTGATTACAAGTTTTTCTTTTAAGGCATATTGGAAGGTCTGATTTGAACACATGCTTCAATTTTCCGAAGGCTACCCAGGTTAGTCTTATGCGGCGATTAAGTTCTGTAGTTTGGTTGTCTTTTCCTATGCAAATCTCGATTTCTTTATGGTAATATCCAAAGTAATATCGCTATTGGACTTTCTTTTAAGCCGTACTATTTAATTTATTTTTGGTGGATTTTGATTGTCGCCAACAAAATTATTTCATTTAATTAAATTAGCGATTTATGGCTTCTACAGGGTGTCCCATTTTCGACACTTATCTCCGTATATTGTTAGTGCTATCAAAAAAGTAATGTAGGTGTCTAGTGCTCTTTTTGGGTCACACTTAAAATGGTAAAACACAAATTCGAAAATTTTCGCTTGCTTAAGAGATACGGGGGAAAATCAAAAAATTGACAATTTCAAAATTACCCTATATTTTCTTAAAAGAGATACAGAAAAATATTTTGTGCAGAAGTTTCTTTATAATGATTGTTAAATAACCTGCCGTTTTGATAATAAGTATACGGGGTCAGTTAAAAAATTATCCCACCTAACCTTATTTTTTCAAATGGAACACCTTATATATTTTAATCTAAAAATATAGCATTTTAAATTCTCTTCTCAAATATATAACATACCATGGATGATATTGGTTTCCTACCCGATGTATTTAAACTTTATTACTTTAAACCACAGTAGACCATGAAATAAAAGCTAATACCATAAAGCAACTATATTGACTTTCTAGTTGTTATTGACATTTAACGTCAATTTCATTTTTTACATATTCATTTGTGGAAATTACTTGTCAACATTTTGAATAATTTGATATATCAGTTTATATTGAAAGTGAAAAAACGAAGAAATGGCGCAAAATTTATATTTTGTTCGCTATCCGGAAAGACGGCAACCATTTAAGGACATATACCGAACATTTGCGATGATTCCCGTTATTTTTTACCTTAATCTGAATATGTTATTTCGTTTCAAAGTAATAATGTTTAAATAAATCGCCTAGGAAACCAATATTATCCATGGTGTTATATATTTGAAAAGAGAATTTAAAATGCTATCTTTTTAGATTAAAATATACAGGGTGTTCTATTTTATAAAATGGGGTTAGATCCGATAACTTTTTTACCTGACCCCGTATACTTATTCTGAAAACGGCCGATTATTCAACAAGCATTTAAAAGAAACTTCTGTATAAAACATTTATCTGTATCTATTTTAACTAAGAAAATATAGAGTAGGGTAATTTTGAAATTGTCAATTTTTTTATTTCCCCCCTTATCTCTGAGGAAATCGAAAATTTTCAAATTTTGATGTTACCATTTTAAGTTTGACGGAAAAAAGTATGACACCTACATTACTTTTTTGATAGCACTAACAATTACAGAGATACCCTATAAAAGTGTCGAAAATGTGACACCCTGTACATATGTGAACCTTTTTTATTATTAATTTTATGAAAAAAACTTACTCTTTATAAAAAGTTCTGCTTCCTAATTAAAAACTATTCAAACTTTGTACAGGATAGTAAAAAATTTGAAATCAAATTGACCTAAGAGAGAAATACGCTTAAATTTAATTTTAGCATTTTTAGATGTTTGGAAGATTGGGTCTTGCCAATCTTCAATGTGTCGGGTATATCACATAAATTATGTTCAGAATTTGACGTAGAATTGGAAAATCAGTTAATATGCAGGAAGTCACATTAAAAAAACCTCTTGATCTCCCTTATAAATTGACATATAAAATTATATTTGATCCCTTTGCTAATATTACGTTAAGAACCTTGTATATTCATTTTTTAATTTTTCTCAAGTGGCATATAAAGGTCATTTAAATTTCTTTCTCATGATTTATTATATTTTGAGTAATTTCCAAGAAATCACATTCAAAATTAAGTAATTAAAACTTTTTTTATGAGGTGACTTTGTCCCTGTTAAAGAATTGGACAGGGTCTCACCCGCAGTGACTGCATACTCACCCCTAATCATTAGTTCTAATTACGTCGATTTCCGGTGCCCATGCCCCTGTTATTAATCGATTCGAAACTTTTATCAGTGTCAACTATTCACAATATTTATATATATACAGGGTGTCCCAGAATATGTGGATAATCTCCCAGGTGCAGATAGAACACTTAAAAATAACAGAATAAGTTCCTATAAATTTTTCTTCCTACGGGCTCCCCTACGGAATAAATTTTTTTTTCGAAAACAGTTCATTTTATCGACATTGATCAAGAGTACCTTTTTTTCAGCTTAAGGTTTAGAATATCCAAAAATATTATTATCGTTCCTTCATAATACAAGTTGTACAAAAAAAGAGTATTTTTGTGTTACGTCTAGTCCGTCCCTGGCAAACTAAATAAGTCAAATGTGTTTAAAAGGGCGAGTTTTAAGGAGAGTCATCGAGTAACCATTATACTAAAAAATTATTAAATTACACCTAGTACTTAAAAAATTATTTAAAAAACAACAATTTCCAGGGACGTCCGTTATGGGCCCGTATATCCGTAGGGGAGACCGTAGGAAGAAACATTTATAAGAACTTCTCCTGTTATTTTTAAGTGTTCTATCTGATCGGGAGATTGCCCACATATTCTGGGACACCCTGTATATATATTGTACAAGGTGTCCCAAAATTAATAGTACACAGTAATACTGCAGATTCTTGGGGTAGAAATATTGCGATTTAGCCAAACTTTACTTAGTTCAAAAGTTGAATAACCGAGATAGAGAGTGTCCAAGTGAAAATTTTATTTTCTAATTTCCTAATTAACTTACTTTTTACCTAACATTTTAGCAAAAACTTTTTGGTTTGGAGGTTTTAAGGGGCGACAAATTTGAATTTGTTGATTATTTTATTTTTATATAGATTGTAGAGGGAGGGCGCTCGCTGCAGCACTCTAGGTACATAACAACAAGTGCAACTCTTTCGTTCGGAGTGACATGAGCTACAAATACTATTTTTGGGTAAAAGTGATATTTTTAATAGGAACATAAATACACTAAAGCGCAAGAAAGTTGCACTTTACAATTTACAATTTACATAAAAATAAAATAATTAACAAATTTAAAGAGACCTCCGATCACATAGTTGTATGCAAAAACGTTGGTAAAAAAATCAGAAAATGCGTTAGGTAAAACATATTTTTATTAATTTTTTAAATTTTACACAAGGAAATACAATTTTTGGAAAATAAGAAAGGTTTTTTTAGGGTATCATTAAAAACTTAAATACACTAAGGCACAAAAAAGTTATGACCTAATAAATGTGCGAAAAATGCCAGCGCCCCCTACATTGTACATTAAATTGAAACAAAATGTTTAACTGTAACACCCTGTATCTCAGTTAATATCAACTTTCGGATATAGGTAAGTATAATTAAATCCTAATATTTTTACGTAAGGAGTCTGTGGTTTTTCCATGTACCATTAATTAGCGGACACCCTGTATATATACAGGGTGATTCAGGACTAGCTTGCATTATAGAACTTTATGGAGAACTACTGAACATATGTGTCTTTAACTAAAATATTCTCATGTTCCTCTCATTTCTGGTTATACCGGAAGTTGCTCTCAACTTCCGTTTCTTAAATACAATATGGTAATTTTTATTATATTTTTCGACTAACCATTAAATTCTAAGGAAATTTTATAGAACATCTTTTTGTATGACTTTGCCAGTTTTTGAGATATCTGGACTTTTTGTAATTATTTGGCAAATGCATGGTGATGAAATAATCCACAATTTTTTTACCTTAGGTCTTGGGCTAAAAAAAATGTTTATCTTACCGAATAAATAGAAGATCATCAAGTCTCAACAATATTTTAGGCTAGACAGAAAAAGTAAAAGGTGCTCGCAATTCAAGGTTCCTTGTGAAAGAATTCAACTATTAAGAATTATCTTATTTTAAATGGAACACACTGTATATTTTTATTTAATTTGATGATAAATTAGTTATTCTTTATAAATAGTTTTCTACTGTTCTATGCCTATATCAAAGCTTGTCCTCGAAACAAAATTTATACAGGTACTGTATACGAAGGAAAATTAATTGATTGCTTGAAAAAAATAACATTTTAAATCGTTTCTTCATTGAATTTATAAATAAAATGCAGTTGATTATCAAATTTTATAATTTTAATACTATAATTTTCAAACACATTTTTAATTTTTAAAGTTTATAGACTTATTATTTTAAAAAAAATAATATTAAACCATTAAATTCATAAAAAAATTAAAATAATCAACTGCATTTTATTTATACATTCAATGAAGAAACCCTTTAGAAAATTGTTTTTTATTCAATCAATTAATTCTCGTCCGTATAGACATCAGTTTACAGTACAATTGTTTTCATAGCACACTTGAAGAAAGAATTTTCGGAATTAATTTGTTTTTTTGAGGAAATGCTATGATGATATAGGTATTAACATTTAACATTTTATTTAACAGTAAATACTATTTATAAGGAACAACTAATTTGTCTCAAATTAAATAAAATTATACAGGGTGTTCCATTTAAAATACGAAAGTTTTTAATGGTTGAATTATTTCGCAATGAACCTATATTTTTGAGCCTTGATGATCTAGCTATTCGGTAAGAAAATCTGTAGTCCAAGAGCTAAGGTAAAATAATTATGTGGATTATTTAATCACCATGCATTTACAAATAATTACAAAATGTCCAGATATCACAAATACTGGCAGAGTCAGACTAAAAGATGTTGTATAAAATTTGCTCAGAATTTAATGGTTAATTTCTCTCAGACACCTTCACCATCAATGCCGGTGTTCCTCAAGGGTCCATATTGTCTCCCACTCTCTTCTTACTCTACATTAACGACCTTCTAGTGAAAGCTAAAAATCCGATATTTAGTTTTGCTGACGATAGCACACTTATCTCATATTTCTCTTTGAATGCGCAAACATCGGCTGCCGACGCACATCTTCCCAGACAGCATGAAGTATCATGCCTCAACAAAGACCTGGAAGAAATTTTGGCTTGGGGTGACAGTAACCAAGTCGAATTTAACGCTAAAAGAACCCAGGCAGCAGTTTTCTCTAAAAAGGTTAACATTACAGCACGGGAAATACTCATGGCCGGACACGCAATCCCACTGGCTTCGTCTATTAATTTGCTGGGCGTCAATTTGGGAGGAAATATGTCTTGGCATAACCACGTTGTGGCAATCGCCAAGATAGCTTCTCAGAAGCTTGGGGTACTCTTCCGAACCAGAAAGTTGTACACACCTCAACAACTTTTGACACTATACAAAGCCCAGATTCGACCATCACTGGAGTACTGCTCTCATGTCTGGAGCTCTGCACCCAGGCATACTCTTCGGCTGCTGGTGTACTGGACCACAGATTTTAAGATCTTAATTACCTAAATGATAATTAAAATCGCACAAGATGTTGGTTGGCATTCGAAAGGGAGTCTATTTTAAACCTGCGGTAATTGACGTGGGTTCTTTTAGGGTTTAAGTTTGCTTATGGATATTTAAGGTAGTTTGATTAATTAAAAGTCATAATTAATCTTAAAACTATTTAATAATAAGAAAGTAAGTTTAGATAAATTAACATAATTAAAAATGTCTTCCATAATCTTCAAAACTCACTGTTCATAGTTTCACATGCAAAAATCATAGTTCATTAACATGATGCAAATTATTATAAATGTCTACAACTTTGTACTGCGTACATTCTTTCATTGTTCTTTTAGCACTGGATAAAATAGTCAATGTTTATAAGGTATCTTAACTTACATACAAACATCTTACAGCTGGTAGTATTTCGTTCCCGAACACACACTTAAGAATAGGTCGTTGCACTAATTCACTGTTGTAAACAACCAAGGGTCGATAAGTAAGCCCTCCCGGTTTCTTATAATATACATTGTTACTGAGATATTAATAGTGAACTTTTAGATATTTATTTGAACAAAATATCTTTAAACTTTATTCTTAGTTACTGACTAGCCCATGATGGCTAAATAGAATATCTTATTATTTTATTCTGGACTGATCTTAATAGAAACTGGAGTAAGTACGGAATCTCGAATCTTGAATAATTATTTTCTTTGCTGTGTTTCGTGGTTTTGTTATATTGCCCCCCTTTTCCAAATGGGCAAGGAACTAAAATTAGAGGTATGTCCAAAAAGTTTAGGTCTCGCCTGATTCGTTGGTTCATTTGGGTCAAGTCAAACGGGAGAAACAATTAAGGAAGCAGTTAATTTTTATTACCTAGGAGGTATCCCATTAAGGTGTAAAAAACCATTAAGTTAATCGTTTATTTCGGTGATTAGAACACCTGCAGGCTATTAAGGAAGTAATAACCATTAAATTTAATTGCTTGTTTAGGTAATTAAAATTCGTTGATATTTTAGAATATTATTTTTAGTTTATATCATAGCTATTCTGGGAATCTGTGGATCCTTCCCATAATTGTTTTGATCCAATAAAATTGATTTGGGCGTATTTAAAAATATGTGCGTGGGTCAAAAATACCTTACAATCTATCTCTTTTCTATTTCCTATGACTTTCTTATTTTAGGATATTTTATCCAGATATATATAATATTATAATATTTTGGCGATCTTTATAAAATGGCATAAATATTTGGGCTTTTAATGCAATTTTAGAATTAATTCTTATTTCGTACATTGAATAGAGTTAATTAAATATAAATAAAGCCAGGGGCGTAACATTCCTCCCTCCTATATAAAAAAAAGAAATAACATAATAATTTCTTTTTTCCTTCTTTGATTTTTTAATATTACTTACTGCTCTACTAACTTACTTTAACTAATAATTTCATTGCATTTACATATCTTGCCATAATATGAATTACTCCCAAAACATAACTACCTAGCAATTATTAATATAAAGCATTATATATCTTAACACGTTAAGTTTAATAACTCCATACCGTGATTATTGTTTTAAACACTTGCTCTGCTTTTATAATTTCACTCACTTCGCGAGTTTCAAATGCATAGTTCTATTCATTGTTTATGCTTTAGTCAATTTCACTTCATTGAGTCCAATTTTTACAATATATACGTTAATACATATAAACCTAATTTATATCTTTACATTCTCTTAATGCCAAAATATCGCTTCAATATCTATATTTTATAACATTTCGAACATATCCTAGGCAAATCTTTTACTTTTATGGGCAATAATCTTTTAAGTAACTTGGTTTACGACTAGTACGTCCACTTCTAGTAGTAGAAGATTCTGCTTCTTCTGTTAGATTATTTTCAGTTTTTTGTTCGCTTTCAATTACGGCGTCATTTACTTCTTCTTCACTACTTTCATATTCAGAAACTTCTGTCTCTAGATGGTCTATAGATCTTTCTATATCAGCATCGAAATCGTCTTCTTGTATTTCCCATTCTGATCCTCCAACTTCCGGTTCTTCAACTTCCGGTTCTTCATTTTGATTTGACTCTGGTACATGTGGTATATAATACATAAATGATGCTTCTTGAGTTTCACTTCTATCATTTTCATATGATCTACTGTCTTTAGGAATTTCTTCTTTGTTATCTTCTCTATGACCAGCCGGACATTTACAATGCTTTAATCGGTTAACATGTACTGTTTGTATTTTTCGGCCATTTATTTCTTGAATTCTATATGTAACAGGCCCTAAGACTTTAATTACTCGATACGGTCCTGTCCAGTTAGGTTTAAACTTTCGTGGGAGATTATTTGTTCCTTTTATATTAGGGGTATATAGGTATACTCGGTCTCCTATCTGAAATTGTTTATTTCTAGCTTTTCTATTGTACTGGAAACATTGTTTATCTGCTGTGCCTTCTAGCTGTTTTATAGCTTCTTGGTGAGCGTACTGCATTCTATGTTGCATTTCCGTAGCATAATTTTCATCTAAATCATATCTTGGTTCAATTGGATTAGTGATAATGTGTTGTGGTAGCTGCATATCTCGACCATACATTAAAAAAAATGGACTTTCCTTAGTTGATTCATGTATATTGTTGCGATAAGCCATTAGTGCAAATGGTAACCAGACATCCCAGTCGGCATTGTCGTTGGTAATATAATGTTTAATCATACCTTTTAGGCTTTTATGGAAACGTTCAATCATACCATTACATTCTGCATGATAAGGTGTTGTTTGCAATTTTTCTATACCTAAAATTTGGCATACTTTTTTAAATAATTGCGATAGAAAGTTTGTTCCGCAATCTGTTAAAAGTTGTCTTGGTACTCCATATCGTATAATGATATTCTCTACAAATGCTCTTGCTACAGTATCGGCTGTAGTATCAGGCAATGGAATAGCTTCTGCAAAACGCGTTAAATAGTCCATACATGTTAAAATGTATTTATTTCCATTTCTTGTTCTATTTAAAGGTCCAACAATATCAATACTTATTCTTCCAAAAACGCTATGCGGTACAGGTAGTTTTTGAAGGTACGCAGGAGGTTGATAATTTGTCTTTGTGATATTACATGAGTGACATTGTTCACAATATCTTTTAACGTCTTTGGTCATTCCAGGCCAATAAAAATCTCTTCTAACCAAATCTAAAGTTTTCTGTTGACCACCATGACAAACCATTGGTGAATTATGATATAATTTTAGTACATCTGGCACTAAGCTACTTGGTGCTACTACTTTGTCATGTCTTTCAAAATCTCTTCTTTTAGCATACAGCATTCCATCTTCCATGGTATAATAAAATCCTGAAGGATCTGGTAAATTATTTATAATATTTCGCAATTTATAGTCGTCTTGCTGTTTTTGTTTTATTTCTTCTCGGCTCCATATTACGTTAAGTATTGGGCTTCCTTCATTAACTTCTCTAATAAAACGTATCTCGTTAGTTTTCTGCTCATCAGGAGGTTGTGTGCTTCTTAATCTTGTTAAAGCGTCCGCATTTTTATTCTGTCCTGCTGCACGATAGTCAATTGTAAAACTATATTCCATTAAAAACATTGCCCATTTGGCAAGGCGTGAACTACCATCTTTGATATTTAAAATATATTTTAGTGGTTTGTGATCACTGTAAATGTAAAAATGTGTGCCTGTTAAATAATATTTAAACTTCTTCACCCCCTCGACTATTGCTAGCGCTTCTCGTTCAATGGTAGAGTATCTGGTCTCTGCAGGTAATAATGTTCTGCTATGAAAATATATAGGATGTTCCATATCTCCGTATTTTTGACTAAGAATAGCTGATATACTCGTCTTGCTCGCGTCAGTAGCAAGAATAAATGATCTTTTATAATCAGGGTACTTTAAGACAGGTGGAGTTACTAGAGCTCTCTTTAATGTGTTAAATGCTTCTTGTTGCTTTTCTGTCCAAATAAATGGAACATTTTTCTTAGTAAGTAGTGTCAGAGGCTGTGAAATCTCTGAAAATCGTGGTACAAATCTGCGATAAAATCCACACAATCCTAAAAATGCTCTTATTTCTTTTACTGTCCTCGGTACTGGATAAGTGTCTACTACTTTTGTTTTCATTGGATCAGTAGCGCATCCTTTACTTGAATATGTCCTAAATAATTAGCTTCTTTTTGTATAAAATGGCATTTAGTTGGCTTAAACTTTAAATTACTTTTCCGCATAATTTCAAATACATTTCTTAATTCTTTTAAATGCTGATCTAATGTAGAGGTGTATACAATTACATCGTCCATGTATACTAAGACTGATTTTCCAATTAATCCAGAAAAAATGCTGTTCATAAATCGCATGTATGTGCTTGGAGCATTCTTTAATCCCATGGCCATTCGTTTATATCGGTAGGTTCCATTTGGTATAATTATAGCTGCTTTATCTCGATCTCTTTCATCAAGTTCTATCTGAAAATATCCACTTGCTAAGTCCATGGTAGAAAATAGACTTGAACCTGTCAAGCTGTCAATGGTTTCTTGAATATTTGGCAAGGGAAATATGTCTGACCTGGTATATTTATTTAATTCCCTAAAATCTGAAACTAGGCGAAATTGTGGCTCCTCGCCTGGGTGTAGTCTCTTTTCTATTAATATAACAGGAAAACTCCATGGGGACTGGCATTCTTCTATAATTCCATCATCTAACATTTTCTTTATTTCTTTCTGTAATATCTCTCTCCTATGATATGGTACACGATACGGTTTCTTACAAATCGGAGGTATATCTTCAGTAATAATACGATGTTTAATGTCACTAGTACATGACAATTGCTGATTTGGCGATTTAAAAATGTCTATATATTCTTCAACTAATTTTCTCAACTTCTGTTCTGCTTCCGTATTTACATTTAATAAGTTCAATTTTTCCAAAATTTCTTTTTTATCCTGTAGTGTGACATTTCTTATAACTTTCCCTTTATTTCCATTATATTTATTATAATCAACAGTTTCTGTTTCATAAGCGTGCGCCACCACTGTTTTACTTGGCAATATTATTTCATGCTGAGCTACATTCATTATTTTTATTGGTACTTCTTCCCTTTTCGTACATAAACTTCGGCCTACTAATAAACCCATTGGATTCCTTTCATAATCTTCTATAACAACATCTGGCGTTTGTATATCTTTATACTTCTGTATTTTCACCATTAATACTATTTCACTTCTTGCAGGGATCTTAAGTGTCTCTTTAATACACACATTAAAATATTTCGAAAATTCAGTGTCGTCAATTTTCTGAGTATACTTTATTCCTTGTGAATTGTCCTCCTTTCCATAAATTTTCTGTATATTCTCTTCACTATTTTCCTTGATTCCAGCACTACCTTGTGCACTGCTTCTATTTTCTTGCTTAGGTATAACTTCTTGATTTCCTTTCCTTAAATTTGTCAAAATACTCGTTTTACTTTTCTTCACGTCTTTTTCTTCTATATCTGTAATCTTCTTTTCTTCTTTCTTGGCAACTTCACTTTTTACTTTTGATTTCTTACCTTTCTTGGATGCTACTTCATTTACTCTTATTTCAGAATTTTCCGGTTCTCGGACGTCCTCAACTTTCATTGGAAAATTTCTCAGGTTTGCACATTGCGGATAATAAAGATGGGAGTCAGCCATCTTAATATCGGAATTCATCGTCACTGACTCTAACGACGAACTCACCTTAGATTTATCTTCCAAGGAAGTAATTTTTCTCAAATTTTCTTTAAAATCATCTGCCATATTTTTCATTTCCTTCCGAAGACTTTTTACTTCATTCTCTATTTTATAAAATCTCTGATTCTCTGACGAAGTCACTTGTGCTATACACTGTTTTTCCTTTTCTAACGGGATACACTCTTCTAGTATATATAATTGTCCTTCCGCAAAATCAATTTTTACTCCATATTTCGTAAGAAAATCTATTCCTAATATAATATCCGAGCTAAAGCTTCCTTTCTCTATTACTACAAACTCGTGTGTAACAGACTTGAAAGGTCCTATATTAATAGGTAAGCATACACTTCCATACTGCGGAATAAGTCTTCCTTGTACATCCCTTAAACATATTTCAATATCCCTTAATTGAAATCCTTTAGCAAAATCTGCGTTTATTAAAGAAACGGTTGCTCCCGAATCTACTACTCCCGAACATTGCGTTCCATTTATTTCTAAAGTAATCACATTACGTGTATCTTCATCTGTAATACAGTCTAAAATCGAAAACTTTCGTTCACTCTTCGCTTTGTTATTTTCATAATCTCTATCCTGCTTTAAAAACGATTTATTATTAAACTCGTTAATATTCCTATAATAATTACTTTTACTATAATAATTATTCCTGTAATTATTCTTATCAAAATTATTTCGGTTATAATTATTTGATTCATATCTAACGCTTCCTTTGGAATAAACTGTACCATTTTCTAAAAGTTCATTGTTTATATTGTTTCTGTCGGCTCCTAATATTTCTCTACCTGCTCTTCTCGGGACACTTTTATTTTTAATTTCAGAGTCATATCTTTCATTTTCAAAATATTTTCTTTTATTTTGACAAGTTCTCCACATGTGTCCTAATTCATCACAATTATAACATTTGATAGTCAAAATTCTAGCATTTTCATTCCGCTTTTCTTTACTTTCAAATTCCTTTAAATTTAAAATCATTTCCTCGGTTTCTGCATACTCTAAAGCATCCGATAAACTTTTTGGCTGTTTGGATAAAACATTTTGTCTGATAGGTGTAATTAAACCTAATGTAAATTGTCGCAAAATATTGGTTTCCAAATTTTCTTCCAAAATTTTTATAATAGCAGTAGTGATAGTTAGTGCGTTCAACGCCAATCTCCACACACCCTACTGCGCATGCCTGTCATCTGTCATGTCATCTGTCATCTGTCATGTCATCTGTCATCTGTCATCTGTCAAGTCATCTGTCATGTCATGTGTCATCTGTCATGGCCCTAACTACCAGTGGCCCTAACTACCAGTGGCTCTAACTACCAGGGGCCCTAACTACCAGGGGGCCCTAACTACCATGGATACTAGTGGCCGTGTATGTTCTCTGTGGCAGCCGTGTATGTTCTTTGTGGCAGGAACCCAAAGCCGCGTCTGTGACGTCATAGCTCTCCAAATGATGACGTTGATGGCCCGCGCGTTTAAACCTGAAAAAAAGTTCCGGCTGCAAGGCTCGAACCGCCGACCTCTAGATTGATAGCCGGGAGTCATACCATTGAGCCGTCGCGGCAATTGATATAATTTAGCAAATAGACATACGGATAATACCGCTGCACGCGCTTAATTAACCAAATTGTCAAGAAGATAATATGTAATGGTGGTCGTTATATCAATATAAATGCTGTTAGAATATATACACGTTCACTATATTTACGTTCAAGACCCCTTAACAGATGCGTTCAAGACCCTTTAACAGTATATATTGTGCTAATACGAAGAAACATAGAAGGTGTTATTATTGAATAAAGTAACTATTGGATTCAAGATAATACTACAAAGTGTAGAAGGTAATGCTAACAATTGGTTTATTCAATGCTAAACACTAGCGCGTAAATCTATACTGTCATGTATAAAACGATCAAAAACATTAAAATGCTAGGAAAACAGTCATTAAAAAGATAGGTCCTATATCTCGGGTCTGGGATGATTTTTGTCAAAAATAACAGTAGCGGCAATGTAAGCACCCCCCACAAACCCCAAATCCGTTAAAAAAAAGTACGGCCCATTTGACATCATGCGCAATAGCCTAAAATTGAGGTTTCTCGGACACTATAGGAGAAAAATCTGCGCAAATAGCGGAAATAGTGCCTTCGGCAGTCCGCCCACCCCGGGTCTTTCAAAAACGGGACTTGTATGAAAAGGCCTCTTTGGCAACTTATGTGATAATGGTCCTATACAAAACCGACAAAAACCCCCAAAATGATGGGGAAAATATATCATTTTAAACAACATAGTCTACCCGGCGCCAGGGGATAGGCACTCATTAATATTCAATGTCAAGCAAGCCAGCAACAAATTCCTAGAAAGATGATGCAACAAGAGCAGTAGCCAAGCCTAGTCGATGGTAAAAGCTGATGCAATATGTTCCGAGAATTGCAATACATAGACAATTCTAGAAGCATAACGACGCGTTACGGGCCCCGCCTATAAATACGGTAAGCGCTGGACCAGAGGCACAGTTGAATCCAGCAGACAGAAGCAAGTAGTAGTGCAGTATAAGTGACTGTGAATAAAATAATTATCAGGTATGTAGATTTATAGGTTATAATTTGAATAAAATGCATCTTATGGTATATTGTGATGAGATTATATGATTAAAAATAATATCTAGGTATACAGGGGATAATTTATAGGTTATACGTTCTGATGTAGCGTTAGCCAAAGCGACAATACAAATACCGGGTGGCCATATGGGGATGCATGTAACATTATTGTAGGAAACGTGTTCATACAAGCTAGAAATTATAAATATTGATTAAAAAAAATAGCCTGGTGTTAATAAGTAGAACTTGTGTGTGATTTTAGGAACAATGTACAACTGTGAACACTGTGGTCGTTCCTTCGCTAGGAAAGACGCCCTCAAGCGCCATGGGGATTGCAGGGAGACTACACAAGCATGTCCAGCCTGCGGGGTCAGCTTCCCTTCGAGAAGAGCGCTCCAGGCGCACCAGAGGGAGATGCATAGAGCCCCTAAACGACAAGCAACCCCCTCCCAAGTAGCCATTGCCAAACGGGCAAGACTCGCTCCGTTAGATGGTGAGTTTTTTTAAAAAATAGTTTAGAAAACTAGTTAGCAGGAATACAGGAGGGTTCCGAGATAAAATTTTTAATATCATTTTAGATGAATCCATGCAGCATTGTAGTGAATGTAATATGGACGTTCCAAGCTCCCGATGGGTTGCTCACGTAAGGACCCTACGTCATCGGGAGAACTGCTGCATGGTGCAGGAGGATGGTGTTGAACTGATCAAAACATCGTTCCGAAGCCGGATTGCTACCTACCGACTGACTTCGAGCCAAGACCTCACCAACGTACCTCAGTTCCTAGAACATCTTAGGGAAAAATTCATCAGGTTGGTGGGGAATATAGTTGCAAAATATGAACAGCTCAAGGTCGGTGTGGAGCTCTTCGGCCGCTTCCTCCTGCAGACGAGCGAGGCGATAGAGGTGAAATCCTTCAACACCAGGCACACCATGGTCAATGGCTCAACGGATCTGGAGGAGTTGTTTGGGCAGTTCAGCGCTATCCTGGACCGCAAATATTCCGAGTTCTCGGAAAAGGGTAGTGGTGAGTATTAGTTAAATAATTGTGTGCTTTTTAGTTAAATAATTGTGTGTCTGGTAATGTAAAACAATATTTCTATTGTTACAGGGTGGGCTCTTCAACAACTTCTCCACTTAGAAATAGGAATTAGCAAAATCAAGCCTCTAACGCCATCATCTTACCTTCCGATGCCTAAAGAAATTGAAGCAAGGAAAGCCGTATTAAACATTCAAAACACAGACCAAAAATGTTTTATGTGGTCAGTCTTGGCTGCCTTACATCCAGTACATTGGGCTCAACATGCAAATAGAGTCGTGAACTATCTGCCTTTTGAGAACGAGCTGGACTTTACAGGTATGGAATTTCCAATACAAATGAAAGATATTTCAAAGTTTGAACGGCAGAATAATATTTCTATCAATGTCTATGGTTTAGAGCGAAACTACGACAATGGTAAAAATAGTATTGATGTCGTGGGTCCCTTATATTTTACTAAATCTCGCAATGAAAGACATGTAAATTTGTTAGTAATCAGTGATGATAATGAAAATACTCATTACTGTTTAATAAGAAGTTTATCTCGTCTGATCTCAAGGCAATTATCTAAACATAAGGCTACAAAGTATTTATGTGATGGCTGTTTATCGTATTTCTATTCCGAGTTGAAGTTAAAAGGTCATCAAGAACACGATTGCGGCCACGTTATGGCCAAAGTACCGACTACCGATTTGAAAAAGAATAAATACGGGGAAGAAATACCTGAGAATATTTTTAAATTTACAAACTTTGAAAAGAAATTAAAAGTACCTTTTGTTGTTTACGCGGATTTCGAAACAGTTTTAGAACCATTGCCTATAGAACAAAGTGAGAGAGACCCTGATACGTCATATACAGTACGCACCCATAAACACGTTCCATACTCGTTTGCCTACTATATTAAATGTGACTTTGATGATGCGCATTCAAATTATCAATGTTATAGAGGTCCTGACGCACATAAAGAATTTGTAAAACGATTAGATGCTGATTGTAAATCAATATATAATCGCTTTTTGAAGAAAATAGTGCCCATGATCCCTATAACTGCTGATCAAGAACATGCGCATCAGACCGCAACACATTGCCATATTTGCGAAAAGCCATTTAATATAGAAGACATGCGTGTTCATGATCACGATCATCTTACAGGGCTGTATCGGGGTCCATCTCATTCTGTATGTAATCTAAATTTCAAAATTCCGACATTCATACCCATATTTTTCCATAATATGTCCGGGTTCGATTCCCACCTCTTTGTTAAGGAATTGGCGTCGAATGAAGAAAAGATTGATGTTATCCCCCAAAATAAGGAAAAATATATTTCCTTTAGTAAACATATATTGGTGGATAGCATCGAAGAGGATGGGAAACAACGGCAGGTATTTTTAAAATTACGGTTTTTAGATAGTTTTCGATTTATGGCCACAGGCTTGGATAAATTAAGTCAAAATTTAAAGCCCGAACAATGCAGGACCGTACGTAAATATTTCCCTGACGAGGAAAAATTTAAACTTATTCGGCAGAAGGGTGTCTTCCCGTATAACTACGTGGATCATATTTCAAAATTAGACGATACAGTGCTGCCATCACATGAAGGCTTTTTTAATAAACTTAAAAACGAGCATATTACTGAAGATGATTACAAGCGTGCGTTGAAGGTATGGGATCTATTTAAATGCAAAACTTTAGGCGAATATTCAGACATTTATTTAAAATCCGACGTATTAATTTTGACAGATGTGTTTGAAAGCTTTAGAAATGTGTGCATATCTACATACGGCCTTGACCCAAGCCAATTTTTCACGTGTCCAGGATTGTCGATGGAATCCGCACTTAAATATACATCCATAAATCTTGAGCTACTGACCGATCTAGATATGGTACACTTTTTTAAACACGGGATTCGTGGCGGAGTCAGTCAGTGTAGTGTAAGAAAAGCTATTGCGAATAATAAATTTATACCCACATACGACGCTTCAAAACCTACCTCCTACATTTTATATTTGGATGCAACAAATTTATACGGTGCAGCCATGTCTCAATATTTACCCACAGGGAACTTTAAATGGTTAGACGAAATCGAAATTCAAAATTTAGATTATATGAACATCGCACCTGATTCACAAACAGGTTACGTCTTAGAAGTCGATTTAACATACCCGGAAGATTTGCATTATTCGCATAATGAGCTACCCTTTTGTCCAGAATCCATTGCGCCACCAGAATCCAAATTTCCGAAAATAACAAAATTAATCCCAAACTTTTTTAAGAAAACTAAATATATTATTCATTATCAAAATTTGCAGCAAGCTTTAAATTATGGCCTTAAGCTAACCAAAATTCACCGCGTTATATCTTTCGACCAATCACCGTGGCTTAAACCGTACATCGACCTAAACACAGGGTTGCGCAATCAAGCCAAAAATAAGTTTGAAAAGGACTTTTTCAAGCTGATGAACAATTCTGTGTTTGGAAAGACAATGGAAAACGTGGAGAAACGGGTAGACGTAAAATTAGTGTCCCATTGGGAAAATATTGGCAGGAGGCTCGGTGCTGGGGCGTTGATCGCGAAACCACACTTTAAAGATCGTACTATTTACAGCGAGAACCTGATATCTATTCAGATGCACAAACAAAAAGTGGTATATAATAAACCCATATACGCAGGGTTTGGAATCTTGGAATTATCCAAGATTATTATGTACGACTTTTTGTACGGTTATATTAAGCCTAAATATGGCAACAACGCGACCTTACTCTATACGGACACTGACTCCCTAATTTTAAATATAGAAACCAAAAATTTTTATGATGATATGACAGAAAATTTAGATAGATTTGACACCTCCAACTATTCTCCAGATAACTCACATAATGTTCCTGTAAACAAATCGATATTGGGAAAAATGAAAGATGAGTACGCAGGAAAAATTATATGGGATTTCTACGGGACCGGGGCCAAGGCATATTGTGTGAATGTAGAGGGGAAATGTACAAAAAAAGCAAAGGGGGTCCCCGACTACGTTACAAAATCCCAACTATCAGTTGAAGACTATAAAAAAGCAGTTAACGTAGTAGGGACCAAAATATTTCGCGAGATGAATACTTTCCGCTCACATTCACATGATATGCATGTGGAACTTAAAAATAAGGTAGCGTTATCATACGCGGACGATAAGCGCTACCTTATACCCGGAGACCTTGAGAACACGCTTGCTTGGGGTCACCAGGATATAGAATTATATAAGGAGACCTTGGAAATTCCAAACCAAGACTGATTTGCTTCAATTTCTTTAGGTGGTGTTAGAGGCTGTGATATTAGGTTATTTATTATAGTTTAAGTATTTATTATAAAGTATAGCGCCCTTTACACGTATAGTTATATATTATATTTCAAGTATTGTATTAATATTGTATATCACCCTCTATAAGACTGATTATTTTATATAAATGTGTGTTAAATAAATGTTTTACCCCATATTCCCAAATTGTGTTTGATTATTTCTAAATATTTTTATATAAATGTGTGTTAAATAAATGTTTTACCCCACATTACTAAATTGTTTTATTTACCCGCCTATACCCTATAAATAAAACAACAGTTCAATATTTTATGGAATAATATTCAGTATTTAGTTTATACAATTGATACATATGTTGTGCAAATAAACTAATTAATTTATCGGTCCATCGAAACAGGTACTTGTCTGTACCCGCCTCTTCGAATTTTAGGCTTCGTTTTTCTGCATTACGATGAAACACCAAGGTATACTTTCCAATAATCATAAATATGTCAACCCAGTGAGTGTTGAAACAATTAAAATTGCTTAAGAATTCTTCAAATTCCACACTAGTGAAATAAATCTTTCCATATCCAATAGTATCCACTACTACTTCAGTGTTTTCAAATATGACGGTTATATAGCCATCAATTTCATATACTCTGTTTGGCCTACAAAGGGGCGGGGCTTCCACAGTCCTAGGACACACCTTGTCAGAAGTCATGGAGAGGTTTAAAAAACCACGTGATATAAACCGATAATCTTCGTAGCACTTTATATCTTTTTTGAGGTTATGTATATTACGTAGGTGCTCTTGCAACTTGACTGATGTCATCACAAGCTCGAGGGCAAATGATTAAATATTATTAGAACGCTATATTAAAACACACGTGACATTTTCAATTATTTATTTTGGTAAAAAATCATAAATATAATCATACAGTATATAAGCATTCCTAATACTACAATTACAAACTTCTAGATCATGGTTAGAACATGTGGTTGCATCTTTAGAGAGTTTTGGAACATTGATACTTGATTCTAAATTAACAACATGTGGCTTATTACTACTTTGAGAATAAATTTCGTCTAAAAAGCTCTTCTTTATGTGACCCTTGACATATATCTGGTCCACGTCTCGCAAATCGTTGCTGATGATTGTGTAGAGGTCGCTGTAATCGGTCACGCCATAATTATAAAAGAGGCCGTGATGGTTTCTATGTAGGAATAATACCTGCTTCTTGCAATCATCACTCAAGGTATGAAATGGGGTAGTAGGTTTAAACAGGTAACTTTTCATGTGTTTTCCATCATAAATGGCCAGTTCTTTAGCTTGAAATTCTGGTACCTGGAATCCCTGGACGTCGACTACAGCAAACTTCATCTTGCAAGGGTCGGAACTACACTAGTTCTCTCACCTGGCCGGTTAAAGCCTGGTACTCAAGGACACGATCGTGAATAATAATACAAAACGCTCGTGAATCGTTGGAAAAATTAGAAGAACTCTGAAACTCCAATTTGACATCAATAGCGGTGCTCTTTAGGGATTCATTTTGCTTGGTACAATCAATAACAAATAGGGCCCTACTAGCAAAAGTCGTAAAGTCTAAAATAGGCTCGCTTAGCGGCTTGCCTAAATAAGATTTTTGAAAGTCTGTATACATCTTATAGACTTCTGAATATTGGCGATTGGCAAAATCTAAATTTAGGGACTCATAGGGATATATCTCAGAGTTTAGATGTAACTTGACATCGGTAATATTTAAGTTATCAAAATAACAGCAATCTGACTTGTAGTTATCTTTACGATTTTTCATAAAAAATACAATAACATATCTTGCCCTCTCTGTCATCGTCTTTACAGTCCAAATATCTCTCTTTGTCGTTCTCAAAGCAGGAAGCTCGTGAATCTCCCAAGTTCTAAACGGTATAAATATAGGCTTATTTTTTGCAATGTCATCCAAAAGTCTAAGTTTAACTGCGTCACTAGGATAAATGTGCTTAACCTTCAATTCAACAGTCTTTAGCGTAATCGCCGCCTTTTTGTCACCAGTTGACTTGTAGCAATTTTCATCGTGACGAGCTCGAACCAGTTTAAGCTTCTGTTTACCCATCAGAACATTCTTGTAATCGGCAAACACCCCAAACAGCATGTGTAGCGGAATGCGAAAGTTGAATTCTTTACTAGTTTCATCCAATGTTTTTATAGTACCGCTAGGCCAATTCCAGCCGGCAATATCTAAAGCGCGGCTTTCTGCATCGTTTAAGCATAGCAGGTTTTTAACGGCGCTAACTATGCCAGGATCGCGAACTTTTTCAATCTCTTTACCATTCACTTCATACGACATGCTGTCAAAAATAAAGGCTGCAGCATTATTGGTTAATGTACAGTCACCCGTCTTGCCAGCTGTATCCTCTGCTTTAAACGACCCTTCGATATAAAGCTGAGCTTCGCTCATGTCTAAAAATACATCTTGTTGATTGATGACAATCTCGATTTCGTCGTTGTTATTAAAAGACTTGGTGAAAGGATGATAAGTATGCCATTCTTCGCGCATGATTGACTCATCGCTTTTAATGGGGTTAAATAGCTGAAGTTTTTCTGACATGATAGTTATATAGACTGCTAGCGGACTGTAAAAAAATAATATTGACAAGCGCGAGTGTTCTCTTTGGCTTCTGATTACAGAATGAGTCTGGAGAAGGAGTAGATGTATTTAAATAACTATTAAATACTAAGCCCATTTCGTCTGAGTTCTAATCGGATTACAACTTCTTCGTCTCTGAAATTAACCGGCCTTGAATCTTGATCCAATAGCGTTAGAGTAATATTATATATATTTTTGTCGTTGACAGGTAGATAAATAAGATTTCGGGGTTCTATATTAATACTATACCCGGGGTCAACAGTTGGAGAAAATTCGTATAAAGTATGCGCCGGATTATTTGTATAGTAAGAACCAGAAATAATGTTGCACTCAACCCTGATAGTAACCACTTGTATAATTTCAACTGGCAGGTCAGATTCATGTAATTGGCCAGCCGTCAACACTTGTGGAGAGAATCCTAATAACTGAGCAATGCTATCCTTTGGCTTGAAATTTATATTGTAGATACTATGCAGCTCGCACTTTAAAGTATTGTTATTAGCTCTAAGTGATAGGATTTCTTTACGTTCAGCATCCGATAATTCCGCACCAGCAAGCTGACCTTGTAAATAGTACTCTATATCCTCCAACTCGTAAGAACCGGTTGGTATTTTTAAAACTTGCTCCTTGCCGTTGATTGTATAATAAACCTTATTACGACCAGGTTCTATATTTGGTATGGTATTCCACGTATTTAGAGATATTAATGCCAGAGAGTAATCAAATCTCGAATCTAGTTCTATAGGCGGCACAAAGTATGCTTCAAGCCGGTGAGAACGACCCTTTAAAGTGAATGTTTGAGACATGACTGATGATGGCTAATGACGTCATTGCAATTTATAATGAATTAACGAGAAACGTCAACGCCAGATGACCGCAATTTATCGTACCATAATCCTGATATTGATCATAGTTGAAATAAATTTTATAATTTTTCATATACTCTACAAATTCTTTTGGCGGCTTCAAGTTGCCAAAACTATCAAAATAAACAACTCTATCTCCTTTCTTCTTGTAAGCTACCCAGTGTGTACCATCTCCTTTGTATCCATCTAAATTTAAAACGCCACTCTCTGTATGTTTCGGTGATTTTGGTAAAGTATCTCGCATAAATACACCTCTGAAATTAGGGATCTTTAGACGTTTTACATATGATTTAATATCTTGATCGGATAAAGGACGTTTGGGCAGCTTTATTGACAGTTTTTTGGCATTTTACGTAAAAACAACCCATATCCGGTCTTGTGTTTTTTCAAATACAGCCCATCCCCCTTCTTGCCCAAGGCGATGGCTTCCATTGTTTCATTATGACGCTGTGATTCTTTCAACTTGGCTTTAGCATTCTGTACATCATTAACCGCCTTTGAAATTCCTGCAGCCCCGCTGCTTAATGCCCCGAGGGCGCTAAGCCCAGCGAATATCGGGATCAAAGGCAAGATGCCGCCTTGTTTTGGCAGGGGTATGATTCTAGGTATTTTGATTTTTCTTTTTCCGCCTAGCTTCTTAACTTTGATGCGTGCAGCTTTGAGCATGCCACTCAACGCCTTTTTATCACTACCAGAACCATGTTTCTTTAGCGGTCTAATAAGCTTACATAATTCATGCTTCTTGCATCCTGCACCCAACTTACGCTTGACCTTCATGATGTTTGTTACTAACCACGCAGAGGTTCGCTCACCAAGACTCGAATCGCTGGCTTTGACTCGTTTCCAAGCTTTGTTTTCCAACACCTGATCGGCTTGATGCCGATGGTTCAAGGCTTTGGACTTTGCGTATTCAATGTCGTGATCTTTGCAATAACTATCCAATTTATTCTTGGGTTTATCTCCGCGGGCTAAACGTTCTTGAAGCTTTGTACCAGGGCCGCAATAAGAATATCCGGGCAGATGAAGTTCGACTGGTAATTTATTGATGATACTATTTAACACACCTGCACCCTGTGACGTCTGCATTACTAATGTAGTTGCGAATGAATGCAGAGTGGTACTTATAGAAAGATGCGTCAAGAAAAGCAGAAACGTTCAATTCAAATACATGATTTCAATATAGGGCCCCAGCAAAATCCGAATAAACATAGTGCTGTTTTACCCTCAACCATTAGGGCAATAATATGCGGACCCAGTTCGTGTGGTAAAACTGCTGTTATGATAAGTTTATTGGCTGATGAAAATGGCTTGAAATTTGAGAATGTATACGTATATTCAAAATCTCTACAGCAGGACAAATATGTATTTCTGCAGAAAACATTAAAACAGGCCCGTCTTGGATATTTCGGGTACAGCGATAATGACGATGTTCTAGATCCTTCTAGCGCTAAACCTCATTCTATTATTATATTTGACGATGTTGCCTGTGAGAAACAGGATAAAATACGCAATTATTTCTGTATGGGCAGACACCATGATATCGATTCGTTTTATTTAACGCAAACATATTCAAAAATTCCCAAACAGCTGGTTCGCGACAATGCCAACGTATTAATTCTATTTAAACAGGATGATTTGAATTTGAAGCATGTATATACCGATCATGTAAATACCGACATGTCCTTTGAAGCTTTTAAACGGCTATGTTCCACATGTTGGAAAGACAAGCATGGGTTTTTAGTTCTGGTCAAAGACAGTGATATTGATAAAGGTCGATATAGGAACAAGTTTGATATATATTTAATCCCCTAATTATAATACATTAGTCTATCACTTGTCGTCATAGAGGGCGGACGTATTTAATCATACATATCCTGTTTCTATGTGGATCAGGGATCATTGTAACCACGGATCATTGTAACCACGGATCATTGTAACCACGAAACAGTGGATGAACAACCACCGGATCAGTGGATCAGTGGATCATTACAACCACCGGATCAGTGGATCAGTGGATCAGTGGATCATTACAACCACCGGATCAGTGGATCAGTGGATCAGTGGATCATTACAACCACCGGATCAGTGGATCAGTGGATCAGTGGATCATTACAACCACCGGATCAGTGGATCAGTGGATCAGTGGATCATTACAACCACCGGATCAGTGGATCTGTGGATCATTACAACCACCGGATCAGTGGATCATTACAACCACCGGATCAGTGGATCAGTGGATCAGTGGATTGTTATAGCGGTTCGGTCGGGTTATTGGTTGTTATAGTGGTATAGTTGTATATCATGGCTTCTAATTTGAGTGGCCTCGATAAGGATGTTAAGCAACGCATTATTAATACCGCAAATGTTATACGGAAAAAATACTTGGCATTAAAGTTGGAGCGTGGTGAAGAAGACGATGCACTAAATAAATTTCTAACACCTATTACCGATCCGTTAAATAAACTTGTGGAAGCTTCTGTTGAAAAACAGACTCGTAAACGCAAGATTAAAACAGAGGATGTGCCTCTCATAAAGATTGAGCCACAAAAGATAGAACCCCGAGAAGTAAAGCAACCTAGCTTTCTAGCAGATGAGACGCACTATGGCGATGCCGAGGATGACGTGTTTACTGATGAGTCATCGTATCCTTCATTCCGCGAAGTACAAGAGGATTTCACTGCATTACTTAACAAGCCCGAGGTTGTAAATGAGTTTATCGCACAATATCCCCCGATTGCTCAGAGTTATTTAAAAAAATATTGGGATAACTCTTCATCGATAGATGCTAAAGGAGTATCATATAATTCAGATAATGATGCTTGGCAATTGGGATCCGAGCGAATAGACTTTTTGCCGAGTGGTGATATACAAGTAGGAGATGTTACGTATAAGGGTACTCGTGGCTTGTATGATTTGTTATTTTTAAAGGTACCTCAATATCATACTAGAGCCGATACAGTACAATATGGGGATATTCTGAAACGTACAAGTCTATATCGGAAGGATAGTGGCGCAATAAAGGGGGATAAATCGCATAAATATACGACAATTGTTAAACCACTTCTAAGCACCGCATCTAAATTACCATCACCGTCTTCATCAACTCCTAGAGCCTCTAAATCCACGTCATCAGTGCCTAGCAGAACGACTAGATTAAACTCTGGGAGAACAGGGCAGGCTTTGCTACAATACGACGAGGCCCCGAAAGAGTTTGTGTATTACGATGATATTAACGAGTTGGTAGATCGTTTTAGAAAGCTACATGCATCTCGCCAGGCTGGCAACACCAACAACCTAAATGAAATTATGAATATTTTGCATGAGCTGGAGCGGTTGGGGATAATTGAGTTTTATAAATAGTTATATACCACCTCTCGTCTTAGTATCAGCTTAGCCATGAACAAGTTTGGACGTGCTCTACCGACGCGTCAAAAAGGTATAAGGAAAGCTCCTAATCAAATACCCGTTAATAAAGATGGTGACTATAATATTCGCGATCATAAACTTGTAAACGTAAAGCTGCCTACAGATGGCTCTGATGCTGCGAATAAAAAATTTATAGATGATTCAATAAGTTCTCTTTCGGCTAGTCTTAATCATTTGGTTGCGGTTAGAATGCAGGACGCCTACAACTCTATTGATAAAGTTAAGAAAGAATTGACGAATTCTAGTAAGGCTGATACGGAATTAATATCTGCGCAAATGCGTGAGCATATGACTATTTTAAATAAGGAAATGTCGGATTATAAAAATTCGCTTAAACTTGCTGATGATAAGTTGAAGAGCGAGATTTTGAAATTAGATATGCAATTAACAACACAACTTCAAGAAATTCGTACTAAACATCAAGCATCTATAGTGCAGGTATCTAAGCAATTTGATAACCTTGAAAATATTTTAAAGGGGTATATAACTACTACTGTTAAACAATCTATTAAGCCTATTACTGATGATGTTAAAAAAATAAATACAAATGTTAATAAATTGAAACAGAGGGTTGATAGAAGTATGATATAAAAGCATCTGCATAGTAATTAGTTTTTATTACATGTTTGAAAATGGCTGCGAGTATTACTAAAGCGAGAGAACAAGTTGTTAATGAGCTGCATAAGCCCGCCAGAACAAAATTTAAACGACGCAGATTTATTCAATATGGTTTAGATGATACTTTTGCCTCTGATCTTGCGCAGCTTGATCAGTATTCTCGCGAAAATAGGGGGTTTAAGTATATATTGGTTGTTATTGATTGTTTTTCGAAATATTTATGGGCTCGCCCTATAAAGTCTAAAAATGCCCAAGATGTGACTAATGCTATGGCGCAGATACTCGCGCAGTCTAAGAGAATTCCGAAAAAATTAGTTACAGATAATGGGAAGGAATATTACAACTCTAATTTTCAAGCTCTCATGAAGAAACATGGCATCCATCATTACAGCACATTTAGTATTTTAAAAGCATCTATTGCCGAGCGTGTAATTCGAACAATCAAGGAAAAGCTGTTTAAGTTGTTTACCTTGAACGGCAATCATAAATGGATAGACTTGTTGGAACATGTTGTAAATACATATAATAATACGACACATTCCACAACCAAAATGAAGCCAAAGAATGTTTCTAAGAATAATGAACAAAAATTATTAAAATCAGCTTACACCAATCTCAAGGTTGTTGGCAGGCAGAAATTTAAAGTGGGGGATATCGTTCGGATAAGTAAAGCTAAACACGTGTTTGAAAAAGGATATGTGCCTAATTGGACGGCTGAATTATTTAAAATTTTAAAAGTAAAAATTACTGCTCCTACAACATATTTATTAGAAGATATGCATGGCCATCCAATCAGTGGCGGTTTCTATGAAGAAGAACTGCAAAAAACTAAGCAGCCAGATGTATTTCTTATCGAGCAGATTTTGCGTAAGAAGGGTAGAAAGATGTATGTCAAATGGGTGGGGTTTGATGCGTCACATAACAGCTGGATAGACGTATCAAAAGACGTTGTTTAAATATATCTAATTTCGGTAATTTTAATCAGTCATCATGACGCATTGCACTGAGTGTGACTGCGAGGTTAAATCGCTTAGTCATCATAGGCGTACCACTAAACATAAGCAGAATTGTAGTGTGGATTTTGATTCTGGCGTGAAACTTGTTCAAGCGGCTTTTAAGAACCGGTTTGTTACGTATCACATATCGAGTCATCACGTGTCTGATGTTAAGCTATATTTAGAAGGAGTGAGGGATAAAGTAATTGACTTGTTGGAGAATGCCTTGACTATTCATAGCCAGATTAGTGTTAATATGGAATTATATGGGCTCTATTTATTAGGCACGTCTATGGATTCAGATATCAAATCGTTCAACTCCAAATATGGCCACATTGTACAGAATAGTAATTTACAAGATTTTTATACTGAATATATGCATGTTTTACTCAAAAAAGCGTCGGAATTTAGCGAGATGGGGAGCGGGTGGGCTTTATCTAAGCTCCTGTTCTTGGAACTTAACATTAATAAAATTAACTGAGGGGTGGGGGTATAGTTGATATATATCCCATCTGCCGTCAGTTTCGTTCCAATCATGTCTGAACCTGCCTTCTCCGACGAGCTTAGTGAGTCTTCATCACCATTCGAGAACTATCTCAATAGTATGTTGCTGAGAAGTAAGAACGATATTAGAAATGAACGACGGTTTTTAAATGAAGTATGTTATCCTGCCGGTAATTTCAAGGTAGCTGTAGGGGTGAGCGTTGCTCGGGGGCTGGTTCCAAGCGTTCGGCTGACATATACGCTGTTGAATTTACCCGAAGATCAAGTGTCCTCCTCATTTACTACTACTAGCTGGCAGGAATTTTTGGAAATGGCTGAAAATATATCGACTGGTTCTGGTGGTGCTGACATGGTGTCTACAGACGAGCATTTCACTATGTCTTCTGTGCTTCTTTTAGGTGAAAAAATTATAAAACTCAAGTGTGATGATATTACTTTATGTTTTTGTTGTACTGATCTCGATTCTGTATTTAACATTCGAGATTTGATTAGTTATAAGTTAAGATTGCTGGGGGAACTGGATATTAAAGCTAATTATGAAAGGATTTTATCTTATGTAAGTGATATGGATGATGGTTTTATTGATAACCTAAAAAACTGTATTCGTACTTACTATACGAATACCAGGTCTTATATCTTGGAGCTAGTATATTATTACCCGCAGAAAGTTCTAGATGATTTTGATAAATTGTATATGAATTCTGATGTTTAATAAATGTATAAATAATGAATTTTGTGTTTTATTACTTAGTATAGTTGAAGCGGCTTTGGCGACATCATGTATAGCGCGGATTGTTTAGATTGTGCTGATGATGGGCTTGGCACCATGTATAATTTTGAAGATAGATTAATTACATATACAGGGTGGCGTAAGAAAGTCTGCCCTGAAGATTTGGCGCGTGCTGGATTTTATTACACCCAACATTCCAACATTGTAAGATGCGCTTTTTGCCATTGCGAATTTAGCGGATGGAAAAAAGGAGACGATCCCCTTGCGGACCACTACAAGTATTCCAGGGATTGCGATTTTGCAAAAATATTATGGAAATGCAGACAGTTTAAAGCAAATGAGATAAAACCAGATCGTTATAGCCCCGGTTATTTCTATCTAATTGTTTTACTGCTAATATTTATATCTGTTCTTTATAATAGCTATGATGCTATAAGAGCTGCAAAGAAATTATTATAGTTCAGTTATTCTCCAGCAATGGCCGTGTTAAGTTCATCTTATATCATCCTGGTGGCGCTCGTTCAAAATGTATTTTATGTTTACATGCCCCCAAATGTCATGGACGCATCGGTAATGGTCGAGTCCCCGAATAATACATGGGTGAAGATGCGTTATGAGATGCTGTTTAATAGACAGATTCCTGTTTTTGCTGCAAACGTATCCTCTGATGCTTTTCTTCGATATAAGATCAAGTTTGTCTTTAGAGATTCCACCGTTGGAGAAACTCCTTGGAAGACCTATGGTAGCGAAAGTACCCACCCAGATCCACCCATGGAACATTCTAACAATATTTATAGTTTAGTAGTATTTATATCCATATCTTGTTTGATATTATTAACAAATTGTGTAGTCACCATTACTAGAAACTATATGTGTAATATTGTGAAATAAATATCTTTTTTGGTAAATTTGTTGTTTAATTAAGCGGCATCAGTATGCATAGTTGCGAGCATATATCAATTGCCGCCGTGGCTCAATGGTATGACTCCCGGCTATCAATCTAGAGGTCGGCGGTTCGAGGCTTGCAGCCGGAACTTTTTTTCAGGTTTAATATTGGCACCGACGACATCATGGACCACGTGACTAGCAGTGACGTCATGGGGCGCCCGGTTCTAGAGGTAGGACTGTCATGGGGCCCCGGTCCTAGAGGTATGGCTTCGCCCCTGTCACAGAGAACATACGCGGCCACTAGTATCCATGGTAGTTAGGGCCACTGGTAGTTAGGGCCATTGGTAGTTAGGGCCACTGACACATGACAGATGACATGACAGATGACACATGACATGACAGATGACAGATGACATGACAGATGACACATGACACATGACGCGCCTGCGCAGTAGGGACCTACTCAAATTGATGGTGAACGCACTAACTATCACTACTAATAGCTGGCGTTCCAGAAATATTCACCGCTTTTCTTCCTAAAATCTTAGTGCGTGCTAAATACTGTCGGCATGTTTCACCTATTTCTTGTGTGCAAGCGATAAATTCTTTCAAATCCTGCCCTGGTAATTGCTTTTCTTTAAACTCATTTAAAATATTATTTTTAAAATATGTCCAATCTGTTGTATTTTTGACAGAGGATTCAGAATCTACATACTGTTTTGCAATTCCTTTTACTTTTAATCTACATATTGCTAATTTTTGTTTATCATTCCAGTTACTTAAAATCGCATATTGCTCTATTATCTCGAAAAAATCAAAAATATTTGTGGTACCATCAAAATTCATAATATGTTCCAATGTTATAATTACATTAGTTATTGTCGGCGAAACAGGACTTATAATATTTTTCTTATCCTTACTACTCATTTTAAAAATCTAGGGAATACCCACTTAATTAATTTAATAAAAATGCTTGTTCAAAAAATCTTTAATAAATAATTCTGTTCTCGGTAACAGAATCTTTCAAAATTATCGAAAATTAGAGTTAACGTCAAAATTTAAATTTAAAAAAAATTTTATTTCAAAAATTATTTCAATTCTAAACACTAAACTTTTCGTTCCAAGAATTTTATTTCCAATCTTAAAATAATAACTTTAAATTTTCAAATTATTTAATGAAGAAAATCAATTTAAAAAAATTTCCAAAATTTTTCAAAATACAAACAATTTTACGTTCTTTTAACCCTCTGAAAAAAAAATATAAATATTCACACAAAATCAAATATCATGCACAATGCCTATAAATAAAAAAAATTAAAACACGTTTTATGACTTTTACTGAACATACCCTTATATATCCTTTATAAAGCAAACCTATGACAAACACAATATTGATGCGTAAATTTGCGGCTTTGAAAAATTTTGCAAATTATCAAAACGGCCATACACTTCTACAATATTTACTGTGTTATTTGTCATTATTTTAAACTGGCAATTCAGAAAACTTTTTGCAAATAATCCATATAATATTTTGGGAATCCTTTCCTTGTCTGTTAGCAATCATTTTAACAGTTTCAAACGTGCATACAATTTTGCAAAACAACCATGACATTTTGTCACAAAAAAAAATATTTCACCACGTGGTAAATTTATTTTCTTTGCCAGAAAATTCAAAACCCTATCAGACCTGACACCATTGTACTGGACCACAGATTTTAAGATCTTAATTACCTAAATGATAATTAAAATCGCACAAGATGTTGGTTGGCATTCGAAAGGGAGTCTATTTTAAACCTGCGGTAATTGACGTGGGTTCTTTTAGGGTTTAAGTTTGCTTATGGATATTTAAGGTAGTTTGATTAATTAAAAGTCATAATTAATCTTAAAACTATTTAATAATAAGAAAGTAAGTTTAGATAAATTAACATAATTAAAAATGTCTTCCATAATCTTCAAAACTCACTGTTCATAGTTTCACATGCAAAAATCATAGTTCATTAACATGATGCAAATTATTATAAATGTCTACAACTTTGTACTGCGTACATTCTTTCATTGTTCTTTTAGCACTGGATAAAATAGTCAATGTTTATAAGGTATCTTAACTTACATACAAACATCTTACAGCTGGTAGTATTTCGTTCCCGAACACACACTTAAGAATAGGTCGTTGCACTAATTCACTGTTGTAAACAACCAAGGGTCGATAAGTAAGCCCTCCCGGTTTCTTATAATATACATTGTTACTGAGATATTAATAGTGAACTTTTAGATATTTATTTGAACAAAATATCTTTAAACTTTATTCTTAGTTACTGACTAGCCCATGATGGCTAAATAGAATATCTTATTATTTTATTCTGGACTGATCTTAATAGAAACTGGAGTAAGTACGGAATCTCGAATCTTGAATAATTATTTTCTTTGCTGTGTTTCGTGGTTTTGTTATATTGCCCCCCTTTTCCAAATGGGCAAGGAACTAAAATTAGAGGTATGTCCAAAAAGTTTAGGTCTCGCCTGATTCGTTGGTTCATTTGGGTCAAGTCAAACGGGAGAAACAATTAAGGAAGCAGTTAATTTTTATTACCTAGGAGGTATCCCATTAAGGTGTAAAAAACCATTAAGTTAATCGTTTATTTCGGTGATTAGAACACCTGCAGGCTATTAAGGAAGTAATAACCATTAAATTTAATTGCTTGTTTAGGTAATTAAAATTCGTTGATATTTTAGAATATTATTTTTAGTTTATATCATAGCTATTCTGGGAATCTGTGGATCCTTCCCATAATTGTTTTGATCCAATAAAATTGATTTGGGCGTATTTAAAAATATGTGCGTGGGTCAAAAATACCTTACAATCTATCTCTTTTCTATTTCCTATGACTTTCTTATTTTAGGATATTTTATCCAGATATATATAATATTATAATATTTTGGCGATCTTTATAAAATGGCATAAATATTTGGGCTTTTAATGCAATTTTAGAATTAATTCTTATTTCGTACATTGAATAGAGTTAATTAAATATAAATAAAGCCAGGGGCGTAACACTGGATTCCATCGAAACTAGGGCTATTCGTCTGATCGGAGACCACGAGCTGACGAAGAACCTCGACAGCTTAGTACATCGAAGACAGGTTGGGGATCTGACACTCTTTTACAGATATTTTCAAGGAAGGTGCTCGGCTGACCTTGCCCTCTTAATTCCGCCCAGAGCGACGAATAGCAGAAATATACGACGAACCACTGCCGCCCATCCATATATGGTTAAGCTTAGTACTCCTCGAACTTCATTATTTAAGAATTCTTTCATCTGGAGGACTACATCCTTGTGGAACGACCTTCCCGAGGTCGTTTTTCCCAACGAATATAACCTCCAACGATTCAAAACCAACGTGAATCGCTTTTTTCGCACACGCACCAGTCCCAGAGTGCCCTAAAGGATTGTGTTTGATCATAAGAAAAAAATATATATAATAAAGATTACGATGTTGTATTTAAAAATTACATTATTGTCATATTATGTATAATACGCTCCTGGAGTTTGATTCGTTCCTCCCTACTCACCCTGTAAATACCATTGCTATTTGCATGAATCTCTATATCTTTTCCTAAGAAATATTTTTAAAAATATACAGGGTTGTGACTTAATAAGAATTTAAGATTTAATAATAATAAATTTAATTAATATTTTATATTTTTTCCTTAAATGGAAACCCCTGTATATTATTGCATTTTCGGATTCTACGCAAAATCTACTCAAGTTTCATGTATAATGTCCTAAACCTATCTACAACTGTTCACGAAACATTTACGTTCAAATATTAAAATATTACTTTATTGCAACATAAATTGATTCCTAAATTACATTTTTTTAAAACTAAAATTATTTTAGCAACTGCTGGAAGTGTCCGCCGTTAGCAGCTCTGCAGTACCCCCAGACGAGCAATAAATTCCTGCTGTACTTTTTCTACGGTTTCTGGGGAAATATTCCTAATTACATTACGAATGCGCTCTTTGAGAATATCATGCGTGCGTGGCTGGTTACATGAAACATGAGTAGAATTTTCCGGAGAATCCGAAAATGCAATAATATACAGGGGTTTCCATTTAAGGAAAGAATATTTTTTCTGTAACACTTTTGTGGGACATCCAGTATACCTACATTTTACTTCAAGATATGCGCAATCTAAAATAAAAATCGACAGGTTCGAGCGTTGTACCGAAAATGTCCCATTTAATTTGTATTGAATTTATCTGTTATTAAATCACAACCCTATATTTTTTTAACTTTCAAATAAAATTTTTTTTTCTTTGATAACTGAAAAGTTAAAGCAACATTTATTTAAATTTATTGTTTTGTTTCCTGGCCGTTCTATACAATTATAGTATTTTTTTCTCCTAGTTGTTCGGGTCAGTTTTTGGAGCTTACCCCTACTCCATAAAACTTAAGAACCGCAACATTACTGTTTCTGCATTGCTATTGACAATATGTAGTTCTTAATTTTGTTAAAGAAGGTTAGATTGTTTTGTATATTTTATAATAAAACAATATTAAAAAAATGCTCCTATTTGACAAAAAAAAGATTGTGTTCCTTGTTTATCTTTACCTAGGAGAAATAAACCATTATAATTTATTTTTCTTTCAGTAGTTAGGTACACACTTCTTCTTGCGAGAAAAGTAGTTATTCCACCAGAACCGGAACCGGTGAATCCGGCGTTCTTTTTTTAATATTTGGCTCGGCCAGATTTTGTACTAGTTCCGGTTCCGGTACTGAATTAAAAAAAATGTTTTGTAGAAAGAAAGAAAAAAAAACCACAATAACATAGTAGAACTGTTTTATTTAATGAAACTATAAGATAAAAACACAATACAAACAACATATGATATTGTTAATAGATAGTAAGTAACACGTATAAATATTTCGTCAGCTGAATTAGTAAATCACATAAGTTCATATAGAAAAGCACAGACTTATGTTTATGTGATTTAGTAATTAAGCTGACGATTTGTAATTAATATAATGGACAGAAAAATTGATTTTTCCGCGCTGCTTGCAGAGTCTATTTCTTTTTCCCGTAGACATCGCCGGTCCCCGCAAATAGTACTTCACTATAAATACTTGATGCAGGCGCAGATATGTATTTTTCCCCATTTTTGGCAAAAATGGAAAAATTTATTCGTGCCCTTCCTACCAGTCAAATGGATTTTGATCTCTCCGACCAAAAATGTTGGCGTGGGTTCCGGGATTCGGCATCTTTAAAAAGTGGATTCGGTGGCATCACTAGAAAAAAGCAATAAATAATAATTACATTTAATTTTGATATTTTTTTTCAGATTGTTCTTCATACACACACATAATCATATACCGCGGAACGGGACGCGGTCCTATCCAGGCCACAAGCACGCACTTTGTCAAATCCGTGATTGTTATTTGGTGTGTCAGATGTGTTAATGGCAGCAGCAAACTGGTGTGTCCACGGATCTCGGGCATACCGGTGCCAGCTCCCGTCACAGTGGTTCGGCATTGTGCGTGTCACGGATCGGAGTTCCCGATGGTCGTTATGAGAGCGGAAACGTTCATGGATCTATACAGGAGGAGCAAAGATTCTGTGAGTTTTGGAGAAGACACGATGACGGGCTTTCAAAATTTGCGGTGTGTTTAAATCTTTCATTAGATGTCGTTATTATAAAATTAAATATTCATTTACGTTATAAAATAACATTAATGGACTTTGCGGATTGGGAACAGAGCAACCTCATCGTTGGACAAGATCAGCAACCTCATCGTTAAGGCCAACACCTAAAAATAATCTGGTAAGTACGATGTAAAATTTGAATATTGAACGTCGTTTTAAAACTTTTTATGTTAAGCAAAGATGCTGTATGTAGTTATTTATTTTTAATGCGACAAACAAGTAATTTATTTATAAAAAAAATCTAATTACTCACCAATGAATTTGAAGTTTGTAAAACAAGGGAAAAAAATTTTTCGAAATATTCTCTTTGAAGAAATGATGGAACCGTTAAGAAATTATTTCTCAGGAATTCGAAACAAAGGAGCACTTACTTCGACTCTATCTTATCGTCTGTGTTATTTACAAATGTATATATTTTTTATTAATTAAAATTACCTCTTCCTTCCGATTTAAAAAATATACGTGTTTAATGCTTACAATTATTATAAAAGTTGTAAAAATAAAAGTAGCAAAAGTAACAACGCAGTAGTCTTGAGATCCAGACCAAAGGGTTTTCCGGAAAAATATCTATTATTTAAAATAAAAATAGTTAATGAACAAATCCAATCAAACATTTCCCTAACAATTATCTTTATTTATTTCAGATATTTAAGTCTAAAACAGAGTGCGGTACCGCGTGTGAGGGTTCTACTCTTCAAGGGTTTGCCTAAACATCGTCGCAGTTTAGAGCGTGGTAGAGTTATCCTTTGAAGACCCATGCACGTCTGAAAAAGGGTGATGGACAACCTGGTCCTGCCCAGGGCGATGTCCTTTTTGTTCGTCCCTTGAAGAGCGGAACTGGAAAAATGAAGATGATGACGTCGGGCAAATGGGAATATATAAGGAGGTAACTATTTATTTTATTTTTAAAATTTAAAAGTACCCCAATTGTTTAATTAATATTAAGAAAAATATTTATATTTTTGGTAAAAGAAAATATTATTACTATAACTTTAATTTTAATTAAGTCGGCTGGTATTAAAACAAAAATGTGAGGTAATAGTTATGAATATTGTATTAATAATACATTGCCTATTTTTAAACTTTTAAAATGGTAATTTATAAATGTCGGGAACAATAATTAGCTGAGAAGAGATGATCTATTAGGGAAATATTCAATTTTAATTTGTATGCTGTTAGGGTTGTATCCATTTATTGTATGGATACGTCTTGTCATTAAAGCTTTTCGGTTTATCGGTAAGAAAACTTAAGAACTATTTAACTACTTAAATTGAAGTTTTAGTATCCTTAGTTTGTAAACAAATTCGCAAATCTTCTTTTCAAAACTTCTTCATGTGTTAATTTCCCCCCCCCCCCCCCTCCAACAGCACCTGCTGGGCCAAAAGTGCCTCCAAACGATAGAGGAGACTCCAAACTATAATATAGGGAAAAAAAAAATCAGTTTTAAAGAGTTCAAATATGGCCTTTTTTGAAGCCAGATGCCAGATCGACCCCACTATTAGTTCATTTCCTTATTTACTAGTTTTTGATATATCGCTAAAGGAAGCTGGTATATTCCATTCAAAACATAACAGAAACATTGTGGGTAAAGTCTTACTAACAGGTCATGTAATGGAAACGTTATTTTCTGAACAAACAATATTTATATCTATAACTAAATGTCATTTTTCCTTTAAGCAGGTTTCCCAAAAAAATATCTAGGACCTACAGGATAAAAACAACCTTATTTAGAGCTCACGTAATAAAATTTATTACCACACTAGTGATGTAATGAACTTTCATTTGGCACGAAACATTTAAATGAAAACTTTTATTATCATTTACTAACTTAAATGGTCGGATATAAAATGTTATACATTGCATGTGCGCTAGTGCATATTATAGCACTAGTGGGATACTCGATTTACGACCCCGGCCGTTGCAATATTCCCCACTGCTCAAACCTTACTTGTAACTATTATTTTTCATAAATTGAAGAGTGGAAATTCAAAAAATGGCAAAATCTGTATTTTGAGATAATAAAGAGAAACAAAATAATTTGCCTTCAAAATACAACAATAATACTAATACTGTCTTGTAACCGGAAAATAGCAATATGTTCATATTGCATATTACCTCTAATTTTTTTTATGATGTTTTAATTTTTGTATTCTAAAAATCGAGGGGGATCAGTTATCGGTCTCCTTGTAAGATTATTTTTACGTTAAATTACAAATATGGCATACTTATAAGAGTTTTGAATGTCCACTCTTAAGTTATATTTTATTAGCTATACAGCTTTTACTATTTCGTTTCCCAAAAAAATATATCACAGGGTATATAGCAAAAGTGAGCTAAATAAGTTAGCAAATTTTAGTTTGTGAATTTATTATAGCTAGCTGTAAATAGACACATTTTTTCCTTCCAATAAATTTAAACTGAAATAAATTTTATTTTTTCTCTTAACCCCTAGCTTTCTTTCCTAAAGGAGTATTTCATAAGTAATAAGTAATTCATAACCCCTAATATTGGTTATTAATTTTTTATTATGCTCATTAATATAGTGACCTAAAATTTCTACTCGATCACTTTTTCATATCAAAATGTAAAAATTCTTATGTCGATTACTTCGATTAATCTCATCATTTGAATAAAGTACATATTGCGGATAACACAGAGTTTATGTTACTCAAATTTACCTATTCATCTTGAAAGCTAAACGCATTTTCCTTTGTTTCAGGATCATGGAACTTTTATAAAATCCGGGACGCGAATTTTTCAGGGTAGCAGAAGACACAGAACCCCATCGCGCGGTAAAATCAATCCGATCTTTTTTAGTCTAACGTACAGAAAAAATCTGATCGATAAATCAATCCGGTTTTTCCTAGTCTAACGTACAGGAAGGATCTGACTGATCGTATTAAAATTTTCAAAATGTTTTATGAATGATTAAACAAAATAAGCTTCTTAAGCGATTATGATGAAATAACTTTTTAAGCAGTTATAATAAGCAATCACAATTTTATAGAAATGTATATGTAGTACATATTTAAAGTAGATTCACTCCGTTGGTTTCTGTGTCTGTTTAATTGTTGCTTTCCCGAAAGACAAGTTGGTGCAAAAAATTGTTGTTTTTTGGATCTGTCTGAGGGACTTCAATTGACTGCGACCATGGAAACTTAAACATGGAAGCTAAATGTTCGGGACACAAGCTGGATTAGAGCAGCCTGCAAGAGTTTATTAAGGTAATATTTAGTTTAAAACTATATTTTAATTTTAAGGTTTTCCGTCAATGTTGGCCATCACAGTTTTTGATTAAAGTTTCGTCCCTTTTTTGAAAATAAATTTGTAAAATAAATGTTCAGCCTAGTTGCCCATATTTTAAATATGCAGTTTATTTGGTATTCTGCTTTCTGCGTTCACCAACCAAAAATATAAATTTTACAGGAGAAGCTGGAAGCAGAAAAACCGCAAAAAGTTTTTTTTTTAATCTTTGTCATTGCGTTGGGTCGGGGAACCTGAGGGGTACCTGTCTCCGTTCATAGTATTATTCTTATCAGTCTGAAGAAACAAAACATAAAAACCCTTAAAATATTTTTCCTCCAACAACTTGACATAAAAACCCAAAAAAATATTTTTTTACTCTTCGTCATTGTAAACTATACAACGTGTCCAAGATAAGGACGGTCAGTACAGGGATCTCGGAAACCGTAAGAGATACGAAGTCGGTTGAATGGAGGTAAAGTGGCGCATTTACGTGCCTAATAATATGCCGTTTAGAAAGTTTTAAAATTCCGAGTAGTTCCGGAGATATCCGGAAAAAACCGAAATTCTGAAAAATCGTTTTATTTTTGGGTTTTTTTGAGATCGAATTCAAAAGTAAATTGCATTTTTGCATTGCCACTTTTTCCGCTCTATCTAACAGCGTTGATTGTTTTGTAATCCGACGAGTCGTCTTCGAAGGGCCGTTATCAACTTTATTTTTTTAAATACGGTCCTCTTTTCCTGATATTGGAATTTTATAGCTTTTTTTCTCCCGAATGCAATGATGTATGACACATTGTGATTTAATGACGTTTCGAGGGTTTTTTGAACAACATCAGGAAATTGGGATACGGTCCTGTATTTCTCCTAATTTTATAAATAATATCTCATAAGTAAGCTCTAAATTTTTTACTAGTTTAATAAATTTTGGACTAGTTTAATAAATTACAAATAATTTAATAATAAACCACAAATAAGTGTTTGAAGTTTGAAATAATGTTTCTGTATTTTGTTTACTTATTTGTGGTTTATTATTAAATTATTTGTTATTTATTGAACTAGTCCAACATAAGTAAAAATTTAGAGCTTACTTATGAGATATTATTTATAAAATTAGGAGAAAAACAGGACCGTATCCCAAAATTTCCTGATGTTGTTCAAAAAACCCTCGAAACGTCATTAAACCACAATGTGTCATACATCGTTACATTCGGCAGAAAAAAAGTTATCAAATTCCAATATCAGAAAAACAGGACCGTATTTAAAAAAATAAAGTTGATAATGGCCCTTCGAAGACGCCTCTTGGGATTACAAAACAATTAACGCTGTTAGATAGAGCGGAAAAAGTGGCAATGCAAAAGTTCAATTTACTTTAAAATTCGATCTCAAAAAAACCCAGGAAAACAATAAAACGATTTTTCAGAATTTCGGTTTTTTCCGGATATCTCCGGAACTACTCGGAATTTTAAAACTTTCTAAACAGCATATTATTAGGAACGTAAATGCGCAACTTTACCTCCATTTAACCGACGTCGTATCTCTTACGGTTTCCGAGATCCCTGTACTGGCCCTCCTTATCTTGGACACGTTGTATATAATATACTATATAATAATATAACTAATCATTTTCTCTATTGTTTCAGGTTAGTGAGCATGATTGGTGTTGGTAGCGTCCGTTTCGCGGGATTAGCAAACAAGTCTACGGCTTTACGTGATGTTGTTACAACTTGAAGTAAGTGTAAGTGAACAGTGACAGTGTTTTACGGGTCATTCCTCGCTCAAGCCTATCGTTTTAAAATGTTACACGCGTAACGCTTGAGTCTGGATTGATCCTTCTTACTGCAATGGGCACAGTTGTTAATAAACAACCTTCAGTTCTGTCATGATTGAAAGGTAAGGTAGTTTCCTTTCCTTTTCTGTTACTACAGGTGAAAGAATGAAGGGTTAGGAGCAATAACAATATACAGTTCCGCACCATTTTTTTATTCTCATCCATTACATTTTAGACAATGCTAAGATATTTATAGCGAAAGTCTTAGAAGCCGGGCTCGTGCATTTATTGATAATCATTAAAATATGGTGAAGGAGCTTTGTTGTTGCTCTTAAAGACAGGACGGTGCCAATTCTGGTAAGTTGTGAAGTGAGTGAAAACAAACTTATTAAATTATGAAGGAATAAGGTAGGTATGCAAAAATTTCGCTCAAGTAAAAAATGCTCGTGCAGCACTGCTGTATTTTTAAAATATATTATTTAAATATATATACCTAAATTAATTTAAGATAAATCAATCAGCTGTCTGCTAATAATACATTGTTTATTTTTTAGGTACACTATTTCTGGGTTACAAACTCATGATACTGGCCGAGATGAAACAAATGGAATCTATAATGCATCTATAATTAAAGATTTTATTTTTAGGAAAGGTTTTGTCCAACATTTACCAATGTTGATGTACAAAACCATCTTTTAATATTTATTTTTCATTTTTTAGGTTTTAATTAATGATTTTATTTTTAGGAAAGGTTTTGTCCAACATTTACAAATGTTGATGTACAAAACCATCTTTTCATATTTATTTTTCATTTTTTAGGTTTTAATTAATGATTTTATTTTTAGGAAAGGTTTTGTCCAACATTTACAAATGTTGATGTACAAAACCATCTTTTCATATTTATTTTTTGGGTTTTAATTAATGATTTTATTTTTAGGAAAGGTTTTGTCCAACATTTACAAATGTTGATGTACAAAAAAACCATCTTTTCATATTTATTTTTCATTTTTTAGGTTTTAATTAATGATTTTATTTTTAGGAAAGGTTTTGTCCAACATTTACAAATGTTGATGTACAAAACCATCTTTTCATATTTATTTTTCATTTTTTAGGTTTTATTTAATGATTTTATTTTTAGGAAAGGTTTTGTCCAACATTTACAAATGTTGATGTACAAAACCATCTTTTCATATTTATTTTTAATTTTTTAGGGTTTAATTAATGATTTTATTTTTAGGAAAGGTTTTGTCCAACATTATGGAATGTTGATGTATAAAACCACGCTTTTATACTTAAGAATATATTATAAGTGGTCAAACTTGAATGATCCTTATATATTCTTGGCAGTTGCTTGCATTTTAGGTTGATATTTTTAATGGGTAAGCAGCTGTTGTTGCCCCCCTCCTAGTCAAGGGCCGTACAACACTGACGATGGCCATGGAAGACCGAAACAGTTGCCGATGCCTTAGAGGATATGAGTACAAGGTATGCATGTAAATACTTTCTGTAATAAATAAGATTTTTGTATATTAACAGTAAGTAAATGTTTACTTTAGAGAAAACTTTTAAAATATATTAAATAAATATGTATAAGTTGGCCGCAGTGCTCGAAAACGGTAAATGGTCAACATTTTTGCTTAATCTTAGGATTGGCCGTTTTAAAGCCAAGTATTTAGATACCTATTGGCTTGTCCTGTGTCTTGTTTCTGTTCATTTCAAATACCATGAAAATGAACAATGAACAATATTATATTTAAATGTTTCTTTGAATTACAAGTTTAAATAACACGTGGTTTCAGTTCCAACTTACAGTATTTATAATGTTAAAGAATTTCTATTGATCTACTAAAAATGGTTTACAAGCTTTGGTCATTTCATAATTGAACAATTCCAGGTTTGGCTGTTTGGAGGCGGTCAAAGCCCGAAATTAAATTAGACTTCGAACTCTGATCGCTTTCAAACGCAATTTTACACGAAAAATACCATATATACCGGTTTGACTAACGCGGCAGGGTATTACTTTTCGTAACTTTTCCATGCATGGACCCCCCCCAAACGAAATTGTATTTCTTCGATATTTTCCAGTTTCAGGTTAGGCTAGAACAAATTGGATTGGGCGCTCGCCCAACAGCGCCAATCCTAAAATTGAGCAAAAGTATCGACCACTGGCCGTTTTCGAGCTTCGCGCCTAACATTAGGGCCAGATTTAAGCAATGCTGCAGCCTATGGGCCCGCACCACAAATGTTCCATTAAAATCTCCACCGCCTACCGCGTTACTATTACTATTCAATGCTAATCACAGCCCAACACGTCCTCTGGATGTATTATGCAAATTTTCAATCAACAATGATCCGGTATTATTTTCTGGGGAATACATAGCCAGGTACACAATATTCTTGTGATTCGAAAACGGATGTTACATATAAAGAAAAAAATTAAACACTATGAAACGTTCAGGACAGTATTTAGAAATGCCGGAGTGTTAACAATATACGGTCTATACATCTATGAGTGCTTGATGCTTTTTTTTAAGAACGGACAATTGTTTGAAAGTTCAGTACCGCATGTAACACCAGAACAAAAATCAATCCTCTAAATATCATATCATGATGAAGGTATTTTAAAGTTTTTAGTTTTTTTTTAAATTGTTTTAGTAATTGTGGGTCTATGTCTTAGAACAATGTAAAATACTTTGCTCATTGATGTATAGTTGTTGCAGAATTATACCGTTGACTCTTACTGCCATAAATAAACTACCTGATTAAACCTTATTGTATACGCCCCAACCTCTTCAAAGGTCAATAAATGGGATCAGGGCCGGCTTGAAAATGTATACCACACCACATGATTTATTTTTATAATTGAAAATAAATAGATAGGTATTTTTAGTTTTAGGTACCTATAATAAATGTAAAATAATGATAATAATTAATGATAATTGAAAATAATATAATTTCAATGTATAACTATTAGGATAACAAGTACAATAAAAATTAATTAAATTCTATGAAATTTGATAATTTATTCAAAATTTAACTCTGTATCACTATCACTATCTTCATCTAAGCCTAAACTTATAATTAAGGGTTGAACATTTGTAATCATACAATTGTAAGAATTTTCCACTTAAGTACATGCTGTACACAGTTTTTCCAGCTGTCTGCAGAAATTTTTCTTACTTCGTTTTAATTAATTCTACTACAGATGCATTTAATGTAGGAGAAATATTATTTCTCCTAATATTGGATTTTAATTGGTGCCATATTAGCTCAATAGGATTGAATATACAATAGTACGGAGGAAGACGCAACAGTGTATGTCCATTTTCTGCTGCAAGTTTGTCACACTCGTATTCCTTATTTATTTTAAAAGCTTTTAATACTTCTAGTAGTTCTCGTTTTTTGTAAGTTTCTTCAAAATATAAATCATTTTCAATCATAAAATTTTGAATTTCTGCTTTTGTATTATTAGAATTCGGAATGATTTTTGCTTGCCGACTATGATAACTAGCATTGTCCATTACAATGACGCTATTTTTAGATAAATGCTTTCTTATAAAAAAATGACACTTGAAGATGCCCCCGTATCAGCACAATTTCAAGGACGCCACATTCTACCACTAATAAGCCTAACTAAAAATTACTCGCCGGAAAACCACTAAAGATTACAATTATTAAAAATCACTTTGTATTTATATATGCATCAGGCATAGGTATAAATTGAATTTGTATACCTGGTCCGGCTCTGCTCGAAAGGGTTTTAAAATTTGGAATTTCCTTATTTATTTTATGGTCGAAGGGATAATGAGGTTTGATTGCAGTCAAAAGATCAACGGTATAATTCTTCAAATACTATACCTTGTATATGTGACAGTGTTTAATTAGAGAAGAAAAGAACAACTGTATTTTTCATCGTCGTACAACTTTTTATTTAAATATTAGTTAAGCATTATGGGTTACAGTTCAAAAGTAGCTAAAATTAATTATTTTTTAGTGGAAGATAATCGAAACCTATTAAAAACTGATGTGTTGTCAATGGACACCGATGAACTCTTTGATTAAATCACTTACCAGCAAAGAAATTGTTCAAAATTTGAAAAGTTGCCAACAAACAGGAAGATGATGCTGTTAAAGTAAAAGTTATAAGGTAAGTAGGGTAAACCTACCACCAGAATTAAGGCCAATATTTAACTTTTTTAACTTAAAGAGACTTTAACTCACAAAGATAAGTTTTGGGTACTTTTTCATCTATTTTAAGTTCTGGTATTAAAATATTTAAACAAGTGCAGGGTTACCTATTTTTGACACTTTTGATGGGTATCTCGGTAATTATTGAACTTATCAAAAAACTGATGTACATGTCATGAGATGTATTTGGGAGAAACTAAAAATGATAGAAGCAGAACTTAAAAATATTCGCTGATTTAAAAGATACGAGGGTAAATTGAAAAATTGTCGATTTTAAAATCGTCCTCTACATTTTTAATTACTAATAATAGAAGAAATGTTTCATATAAAAGTTTGATAGTGCGCTAAGTAGAATATGATCCCGTCTAAAAATCGCATCTACCGGGTCAGGTCAAAAAGTTATCGTATCTAACTTACTTATTTTAAATGGGACACCCTGTATATTTTTAGCCAAGAAAATTACATTTCTAAATATATAACACTATATATTTTATTTCATAAATAAATAAATAAATGAATAATTTCTATTTTTATATTACATCTGTTAGTAGGCCGTGCATTATCACCTAAGGAGCCAAAATAAATGGTGGGTCATTTATCGACAAAGATACTCAAATGGCTCTTCATTGCTATCAATACAGTTCTGACAACGATTTCTAATGGATCTTAGAGCATTAATAATATGAACGGGTTTTGCTTTCCTAAATGCTTCATGGATTGATTCAAGAAGTTGTTCCTGTGTTTCGTTAATTTGTTTATAGATTTTTGATTCAAGATAATCCCATAAGAAGAAATCTGGTGGTGTCAGGTCCATAGATTCCCAACCATCGATCTGGGAACCTTATATTTAAATATTTCCTTACTCTTAAGGCGTTATGACTGGAAGCACCATCTTGCTGAAATTACATATTAATTCGTTCTGCCAAAGATTCTCATTCGGCAAATTTAAATCGTTAATTTCCAGAATATTTAGGTATCTTTCTGTAATTAGGGTCTCTGTATAGCCAAGCTTGTGCCCTTGCAAAAAAACAACTGATTTTATAACCAAATCTGCCCTGTGGGCGTACTGCCCTCACTAAATACGGGTTTGTGTTGGCCTAGTATCTTTCATTGTGGTGATTAGTAATTCCATCACTTGTAATTCTTGCCTCATCGGACCTTTAATTTTGTTGTAAAAATTGGGAATTTCATTATATTTATTTAAATACCAACGGCAAAATTGAATTATCCTCTCATGGTCTCCGTGATGTAAATATTCTGTCACGTTTACTTTATATGGGAAGTAATGGTTTTTCTTTAATATTTTTTTAACCTTGATTTTTGGCACTCCAACTGATTTCTCTACTTTAGGTATAGACAAGGAATTTCCTTGCTGAAAACGAATTTTATTTTAATAACATTAATATGACAAATTTGTAATTTTTGTCATAAAATTGTCTAGGTAATTGGTAATAGTGACCGAAACTTGCTAGAAATTCAGTTTCCACGAACCCAAGAATGTTTATTATGTCGTTTTCTTTATTTTCCTTAAAATATTCATTAGGTTTCGTTTAATGAAGGTAGGTACCATAATTCGTCAGATTGCCTTCTAGGCTTTCGAAATATCAATGAAGGGTTGCTTCCTCTCAGGGTAACTTTTAAAATACAAGTTTAAGGCATCCTCTTCGTTATTTTGGCATTCAATATATGCGCATAACATATCATATTTTTCATAGTTTTCGTAAACCATCTTATCTAACAGTTAGAGAACTGCAAACGTCGCCATCTGTCATGAAATAAAATGAATTATCCTGTTTTGTTTCCATGTCAACTACAATTCATCCATAACCTACTATTTAAATAGATAGTTTTTGTATGCGTGTGATAATGCAGCAAAATCATAGGCGTAACTAGACGGGGGGCCAGGTGGGCCGTGCCCACCCCAGATTGCTCTGGTGTCCACCCCAGTGTTTCCGAAGTTCGAAGCCATACATACGTCATAGTGACAATTGCCATTAAAATTCTACTAGACTAAGGGCCAGGCCCTCCCTACAAAATCATTTTAGTTACGCCAATGAGCAAAATTATTAAATTTGTGATTTACCCCTTACTCTGAGAGGCAGCTACCCTCAGTGAAAAATGGGAATGGTTATTTCTATTTATTATGTCATAATGCACGGCCTACTACAAATTTAATATAAAAATAGAAATTATCAATTTATTTATTTATAAAATAAAATATATAGTATGTTATATATTTAGAAATATAAATAAAAATGTATTTTTTTTGGATAAAAATATACAGGGTGTCCCATTTAAAATAAGTAAGTTAGATACGATAACTTTTTGACCTGACCCGGTAGATGTGATTTTTAGGCGGGATCATATTCTACTTAGCGCACTATCAAACTTTTATATGAAACATTTTCTTCTATTATTAGTGATAAAAAATGTAGAGGACAATTTTAAAATCGACCATTTTTCAATTTACCCTCGTATCTTTTAAAACCAGCGAATATCTTTATTATTCATTTTACAAACTAAAAAGTTCTGCTTTTTAGAAAATTAATTCACAATAAGTATAAATATATTAGACCAGATCGACAAAGTGTTAATAAATTAGCAAAATATGAAAATGCTTCAGGAGAGAAGTATCATTATTTATAAAAACTCCTTAAATTGTGATAATGACATCATATCACTGAAACGTGGCTTAATCCTGACATATCATCATCAGAGTGTTTTCCCGAATCCTATAACGTTTATAGGTAATAATATTTATGTTAACGATATTGTGAGTTGCTTTGAATTTTCTCGTTTTCTAATGTATGCGGATGATTTAAACAATCTCTTTTCCTATTGTCCTATAATGTTACCTTAAGTTAGGCCTTAGCTAAGGTAGCCTTAACGTTATGGTAAATCTTAAAAAAAAACTATGTTAATTTGAGGGTCAATTGACACGGTAAGTGGAAGATTATCACCTCCTTAAAGATCTATTCCTTTAGATGAGATAAAAGAGAACTATAACATACTGTCAAACTTGTGTTAAGGATGACTTATGTCATTCTGTACCTCAACGTGACTTTGAAATATTGGCCCTCAATTTTCCCTATCTTAAAGTGCATAAAATATATAGTATATAAAACAATGTGACTAAAGTGTCTTTTTAGTTCATAGGTTTATAATATACTATTAAAAGCCCGGAAAAATTGCTTCCACGTTAATTTGTTCTCTTTTTTAATGATCTCTAAAAATCAACGCTAAGAATCACATTATTTTGTAAATTGTATTTGAGAAGTAATTAAATAGGTTGCCGTTATTAATAGTCGAGCTGCGAAATGATTACTTGGTCAGCAAGAGTTTACAATTGGTCAGTAGAAACAAACATGTCTAGACGCAGGTTACTTCAGAGGTCCCAGGGCACTGTCAATTTATGTAACTTTCTTGTGTTTTCTTTTGCCGAATACAGAAGGAAATCGGCTACAAAAGGTGTAGCGGGGGCGGGTTTTCACTTGTACAGGGCACTGTCACGATTCAGAAATGTTTCCTAACCAACTAGCCATTTTGGCTGACCGACTACATTTTTCTGTTCGCAAAAATAAGAATATTTTGCTAACCAGTTAAATGATACCGATTGTATTTGTATTAGGGGCTATCGAAACATGTTGCCAAGTTGAGAACTTTTCAATAAAATATAATTTACAATAAAATTGTTAGTTTTAAATTAAATTTTAAAGAACTTTGTATAATTTATCCCAGGATTTGATGGATTAATCCCAGGAATTTCGAGATTTATTTTTTATCGAGATCCCGGGATTTCGGTAACTCGGAATTGGCCCTAATGTGAACTAAAAGCCGTATTAGAGTCGGCAATTTTTTCTCTTGCGCCTACAATGGCAATTTTAATTGCACGTATTCATGCGCAGTAAACCGTTCTCGATCAGCTGGCACAATACTTCTTGCATTGCGCAATGCGAGAATGGAATCCGAATTACAGTCGGCTATTCTATTCTTGTGGCAATTAAAATTGTACGGAATCATGCGCAGTATACCGTTCTCGATCAGCTAGCGCAATTAGCATTGCATTGCCAGCAATGGGTCGTGAGTAGAGATGGATTATTCTGTTATTTTTAACTGTTTATTTGGTCGAAGCAGCTATGAACAGCTAATGGCTATTTAAACTAACTGATACTTACATTAGCAGTTCGCATTCTTTATTAAGCATATGTACATCTCTAATTCTGGGGGTATTTTAGGGAAAAGGTTCTTGTTGCTGGTGTTAATACTAGCGGTAAAATAGTATATTACATACCAAGGTGGAAAGTGTTTCATTCCTGTCGAGAGAGTCGGTAGTTAACTAAATCTCGAGACAGTAATGAAACTTTTCACCGAGGTTTGTATACTATTTTATTTACAACCACATCTAACATCCACTTCTGATTAGTTTGAATTTTATTAATAAAAGATAAATGTCATTTTGACTTTTCCATTGAAAAATTAGACAGAAATTTCAAATAACCGCAGGTGGTAAAGTAACGTAGGTAATAATACACATTAAGATGGCAAATATCATTTTTTGAATATGGTTTCCATGTCACTAAACAATATATTATTTTAACAACAGAAAAATGCTATCGGATGAGAAATTTGATTTTGCTGCTACTCCACCAGAAATACGAGAAGCAGCAAAACAGTAGACGAAGATCTTCTGCCAACTAAAAGCCGCCCGAGATATGACAAGGCATATAGCTGTTTCAAAGAATGGTGTACGGGAAACAAAGTTCAAAGTCCTGGTTCTGGGTCGGCGCTACTAGCTTATTTCAGTGAAAATGCCAAAACAAAGAAGATATCAACGATTTGGTCAAAGTATTCAATGCTTTAACTCTTTAACATATCAGTGACTGCCTACAATAATGCCAATGTAATATTTAATGTAAATAATTAAAACAAAAACCATGTTAATTTTTTATTTTTTATAAATGTCATTAGTTTATATTTTAAAAAATAAATTCATTGTCGCTAAATTTATGTAATGAGTTGTATGTTGGTGTGGTCGTATATTATTTTGAGAGACGATTTTAAAAAAAAACAATTTACTTTCCACCTGGGTGTAAAGTAAAAGTAAAAAACGTCAACTTTCCACCTTTCAAAGATAGATGAAATGTAATTATTACATACATGGTTGTAAATGAAAACTACTTTTTACAATAGTACAAAAATGAACTACATTTGACAACGAAAACCAATATCATAATAATGAATTATTGTATCTAAGTGTCTATTGAAATTGTAGAAATATTCGTCGAGGTACTTTATTAACACCCTGATCTAAAAATTTTATACATGGTGTTATGGAAATGACGTATTATATTTAAATGGGTAACTCCTGGGGTGTCCTAGAGAAGCGCTACATATTCTTTTTTTAAATCGATCGTTTAAAAAGTGGGTAATTCACCCCTAACCCACACACAACTCCTCGGCACATTCATATATGAACATATTACATTGCTCAGCTGGGTAATCAACAGATGTCCGAGCACAATGTTGCCAAAATGTTTAAAAGTGTAAAACTTTAGTTCCTTATAAAAATAAATATTTAGCTTACTTAGAAAGTAAATCCAGGACGCGATTAAGGAATCCAGGGCACAGACACTTTCGTTCTTTTTTCTATGGGAAAAACTTTATGCCCATCACGTGTCCTGATGATAGTGTGGGAGTGCATAATAAGCTTATCACAAAACCCCAACACTAACGCATAATTACACTTTACAATAACACACATAGAACAAGAGCACTTAATCATTTCGCAATAGAAATAATAAAAACGCTAATTTCTATGGGTCATTAACCATTTACTAAAGATAAAATGAAACAATTATGTTAACAATTGACACAAACTACCCTTTGAAATAATGGTCTAGTGGTCCATCTTCGGACCAGTCATCGAACTTTCTTTCCGAGAACTCTCCACTACTAGAGCCAGCGCGGTTGCTATTTCCGAGACTATAATTTATACAGGAAAGTAATATTATAGAAGGAAATTCGGCAATTTATGATAGTCGCTTATAAAACATCGCAAGTGACAACGCTGTATTTTTAAATATTAGCCCGATTGCCCACAATCAGCTGTTTAAAGAAGCCGGCCGATATCGATCAAGAGAACCAACGTGTAATTTATTTTTAAAATCTTTAGATGTTAAATACATTATTTCCCAGACAATAAGGGTGTATTTTTGTCTACACAGTAACACTTTAAAATACCAATTCAGATTGAACGGTACTTAGATGTGTTGTGACGCGAAAACTAATGTGATTTTGTGATGTGAGTACTTGGTGTTTTTTATAAATTAAGTTGGTTTTAAATAAGTCCGAAAAGGTAAATAAAATTGCATTTTTTTTCTAAAGGGTAACTGGCATTTATAAACTTTTAAGTTGTCCAGATCTGACGAGTGTCGTTCGAATTGACCATTTATAAACTCCGCGGCGGTTCGTTCGAGTCAGTTCAAGTTTATAAATCAGAGATTGTTTCCCAGCGAACTGAAGGTAAAAGTTTATATAATGTACCCTGAAAAATAAACAACTTGAAATCTGTCAAATGGTTATTGACTTTCTAAAGAGTTTACCCTGAAGATATGACAACACTGTTCAAGATTCACTGCCATATGTTGCTGTGTTTACCTTCCGAACAGGGGCACCACGTGATAATTTTTGGTTTGACATAAGGTCATGACAGGGCATATTAAATTAAAGCACCATTTTGGATATTTTTCTTCAATTTGTTTTCATCTCAGGAATTGCCGGTTTAAATGTAATACGTCATTTCCATAACACCCTGTATTGCAAATTCTATAATAAAAATTTTTCCCCTCTTGGCGACTCCGTCCGCGGACACACTGTACGTCTTTAATCCACAGGTTTTGTGCAGCTAAACGTTAACGCTAGATCGATTTCCACGGAAAAACAATCGCCACGTTTTCAAGTTCTGAGATGTTTCGACAAAAAAAAACATTTTTCTGTAGGAAGTTTTATTGTCTTAAAATTTCATTGATACAACAAAAACAGTTTTATATACAGATAACGAGAAAAAAATAATAGTTACAATAATATACAATCAATAAATTTTTCTATAAGTGACTTTTAGGTACTTACCAACTATTTCCAAGAATTTGTAACTTTATTTGATAAAAAATAATAACAAACATCAGAAGAATGACCGCTTACTCAGTTCGTCAAGCGAAACCTTCGCTATTAATCACAAGTAATATTTTAAAAATTTAAGAACCAACAAATCGTGACAATGGTCCATAGGAATAAAATTTAAGCACATGCACATGCACATTTTTATAGATTTAATATTCAATAAAAATAGCCTTCAGTAAAGCGTTCTTTATTCATCTAAAATTTTAACATAACGATTTGACCAACAAGTAGGTTACACGTATTTCAGGATTTTACTGAAAAAAATCTTTTTTCGAAAATATCCACATATGAATTTTTGATAATTTGATCTCATACTTGAAATATTATTAACCCCAATTCAGCTGATCGCATCAATGTCGGTATATTTTTTATTTTACTTTGTTATGTTAGCTTCCAAAGAAATTGTTATTGTGAACAAATGAAAAATAATAATTTAATTGTCTAAATAGTTTTAACGTGCTCTTAGCCATCTTAAATTAATTTGAAAAAATACCATTTTGTTCTTAATCCTCTTACATACAAACCCCATTTTACGAAAAAAATGTAACCTCTATTAGATCGGAAGTTATTAAATATCTTCAAGCACAAGTTACGCAGCCCGGGAGGAGTCGAAGCCGATGTAGTTGCCAACCAACTAGTGTTGGGAAAAACCGATGATTTTAATAATCGAGTATTTGATACTCGAGCGATTTTAATAATTCCAATTCACCAAGCGATGATGTCACCGACTGCTTGACCGGCAGCCTAGCCGTTTACATGTGATCAGGTAGGATATTTAGCAGGCACGTAACTACGGGTAGGCACAGGTTTAGCTAAAGAATTGTAGTAGCCACCAAAAAAATTCCAGAAATTTATTGATTTGTGAATAATGAATTTTTACCACGTTTATCGATACCAAACAAAAAAACTGCAAAAAATCACCCAAATATGTATTTGTTGCTCGGGTTTATTCTTGTGCTTATTTAAAACAGAAAGTATTACCGAGAGTTATTTTTCGTCACATCGTTCGCAATTTACGAGCATAAAATAAGTAGATATTTAAAATGGCTTCTCAAATTCTTCCACTTTAAATTATCAGGTGCCCACTGTCTGCCCTTCAAAAATTTAGGCTTAGTTACGCGACTGGCAAAATAAGAAAATAGGTGATTATTTTTTTAAATTCATGTTTGCATTTCCTGTTTAAATTTAAGAATGTTTACTTTTGGTTACCAAGAAATTTGTCGATACCTATGTTTTGTTAACTATTTTGCTCGTTCTCTTATTTTCCATTTTTAAGAAGTCTTCTCGAGTTTAATAATAAAAAGTTCCTGTTTAGATTCAAAAATGTTTACTATAAGATTACCAACGAATTTTTCTATATATTTTGTTAACCATTTTGTTCGTTTTGTTATTTTTATTTGCAATTTCTATTATTATGTTATTTTTGAGAAGTTTTCTCGAGTTTATAGTAAATAAAAATTTAAACATTATATTATTTAATTTTTTTATATTTACAATCGGAGACCTAAACTACGCCGCTGGACAGCCAGTTAAAACAAAACTTTACTAAATTCATGTCGCGATGACTCCGCTAAGGGATTTGGCATACTTTTTTATATGCACCTTCTCGTTTATGTGCCTTTAAGAAAGACGTATGTCGTGTACCTGCTCAGCGTCAAACTCGAACGTCGCCAATCGGATGGCGCGGAGTGTAGACCGAAGGTCGTTTATCAAGTGACAGGCGATATTTTTCGGCTTTTCGCCTGAATTTATAACTAGAGTATTATTTCAGTAATCGAGTGATCAAGCGGTTTTTCGCTTGAGCGATCACAACACTGCAACCAACGACGTGGACCAAAGACAACCGTCCAGAACCGAAATCAGTCGTAGGGGTGTAACGATATAACATAACGCGTCAGAACTACGCTTTCGAACAACGGAATGGATGGAAGTATGAATGATTTACACTGCTCGAAATGTAGACGCTTCGACTACTCGCGTGCTGCGTGACTTGCGCTCGAAAATATTTAATAGCTTCCGATCTAATAGAGGTCCCAGTTTTTCGTAAAATGGGTTTTGTAGATAAGATTATAATGAATAAAATGGTCTTTTTTAAAATTAATTTAAGCTGAGGGGGGGCAAGCAAATTAAAACTATTTAAATAATTAGTTGTAAAAGAATGACCCTCAAACTTTATTCACAAGGACCACGATACTGTGAACGTTTCATTGATTACCCATCTAATCTCTACTCGTTCCGCTGGAAAAATAAAACCGCTTACGATTTAGCTAACTCTTTCATTCTGTTAAGTGCGCTACCCGCTTTGAACCAAGTGATTTGTAAATCGTTTAATGTGTGGTTCAGCACGATTTTATCGACTTTTCCATCTTTGTGTTTAATCTCGCATTCCACGGGCCTGCCCGGTGCCAAACTTTTCAAGTTTTTCAAGCTAATTTTATCCGTCGGTTGAATCTTATCGTAATCGCTTGCATTGGCGAAGGTGAGAGGCAATACGCCTTGCTTTTTGAGGTTAGTTTCGTGGATACGTGCGAACGACTTGACGATAATTGCGCGGCCGCCCAAATGACGAGGTTCCAGGGCGGCGTGTTCTCTAGACGAACCCTCGCCGTAGTTTTCGTCACCTACGGCTACCCATTGTACTCCCTTTGCCTTGTAATGGCGGGCTACATCAGGTACTGCTCCCCATTCGCCGTTGAGTTGGTTCTTAATTTTGTTCATTTCGTTGTTTTCAGAGTTTGTGGCGCTGAAAACGAAAATCGAACATTATTAACTCTTAAAAATATATCGGGTTTCAGTTTTAATTCCTAATCATTAGGATAATAATTTAGAAACACCATGGAACGACCTAAAATTGTGAATATTTCAGGCAATTTTTTTAAAATATTGTTTTAATTGAAAATAGTGTGGGTTTGTTCGAAAAATTACACTATTCGCCGCATTTTTCGCTTAATCGATTTTTTAATTTGCGGTGTTCGAGATTGTACTGTTCCCAAGTAGCATTTCTAGACACAAATTGGACACACATTCTTTGCTGAGAAACGTTTCGAAGCATTTTCGATTAAAATTATAAAGTTGTATCGAGACACATGTGTTACGAAACTTTTGCGACACATTTTCGAATCCAGTTACTAGAAACACTTAAAGACGTGTTTGTTTCGAAATATTTTACAAATCATAGTGTCGATAAATTAACGACACGCGTAGATAAATATTTTTCGAAACATTTTTAGTTAAAATTATAAAGTTTTGGTAAGACACAAGATTGCATTGAATTTCCCATAAGAGATTTTTTATAGCATCGGTGTACGTTTATTAGCGATACATAAGCAACTTCTTGGTATTATTTGTATTTTAGGTGTTATTATTGATCCATTTTCAACAACAGATTGAGGTAAGTGTTTTAGGTAGATTTTTAATCACCATCTGAACAAGTTTGAGGTTATGTTATTGTTTAGCGAGATTTAAATTATTATTTTTCTGTAAAAAAAGCTTACTGTACTGTATTTATCAACATAAGATATGCCGACCACCATATAGTTGAAATATTTTTTATTATACAGGGTGTTATGGAAATGACGTATTATATTTAAATCGGCAATTCCTGAGATGAAAACAAATTGAAGAAAAATATCTAAAAATGGCGCTTTAATTTAATATGCCCTGTACATGACCTTATGTCAAACCAAAAATATCCACGTGGTGCCCCTGTCAGGAAGGTAAACAAAGCAACATATGTCAACAGTGTTGTCATATCTTCAGGGTAAACTATTTAGAAAGTCAATAACCGTTTGACAGATTGCAAGTTGTTTATTTTTCAGGGTACATTATTATAAACTTTTACGTTCAGTTCAGTTCGCTGGGAAACAATCTCTGATTTATAAACTTGAACTGACTCGAACGAACCGCCGCGGAGTTTTCAAATGGTCAGGTATGTTCTCATTTGTTCAATTCGAACGACACCCGTCAGATCTGGACAACTTAAAAGTTTATAAATGCCACTTACCCTTTAGAAAAAAATGCAATTTTATTTACCTTTTCGGACTTTTTAAAACCAACTTAATTTATAAAAAACACCAAGTACTCACACACAAAATCACAAAGTCACGCGTCACAACACATCTAAGTACCGTTCAATCTGAATTAGTATTTTAAAGTGCTACTGTGTAGACAAAGTACGCTCTTATTGTCTAAATACCACGTTGGTTCCGTCGGTCAATATTGAACTGCTGGACTGGGTTTGTATTAGTATTAACATACAATTTAACACACAAATCTGCTTGAAACAGTATGAAACGGCGGTCTAATTTTCGAGGAACACCGCTGATCTGCCAAACGCTGGCATATTAGTGCTGGGCGATGTTCATCGATGTTTTTGAAACATCGATGTTCTGTTACCGATGTTCGATGTTTTCGACATCGATGTTAGAGATCAAACATCGATGTCGACATCGATGTTTACCTTTCGATGTTCAATGTTATAACAAAACAAGAAAACTAGGTTGTAATCTTAAACTCAATTTTCCCAGCACAAGAAAATAAGAGCGAAAACTTTTGATTTCATTTGCTAAAAGCCTTATTAGAGTCGACAATAAAAATTCCCGGTGCAATGGCAATTATAATTGCACGAATTCATGCGCAGTAAACCATTTTCGATCAACTGGCGCCTTGCTAACAGTCGTTTTGACTGGCAGTTAAAGCAGCTACTGCTACTTACAAATGGCAGTAGCCATTAGCTGTTCATAGGTGCTTCGTCCAATTAATAAACATTTAAAAGTAACAGAATAATCCATCTTTACCCAGACTTGCACCGGCAATGGCAATGAAAGTGGCGCGTGCCCCATTTCTGGCAATGCGAGACAGCTGAGAACGGTGTACTGCGCATGAATCCGTGCAATTTTAATTGACAGAAGACTAGAATTGTAGACTGTAATACGGATTTCATTCTCGCGGCGCAATTGGGAGAAGTATTTGGCCAGCTTATCCAGAACGAAATTTTTTTTTCCAAAGCCGGCGAAACTATGGCCCCAAAAACGAAATAGCTTGTAAGGAATCATCATTAATCTAGTTTTACAAAAAAAAATAGTTTACAAGTTGTTAGTGGCTGGAATTCATGCAGTTTTAAAATATTATGTTTTAATTATTGCTTTATTTTTTTGTTTATATTATTTTTTAAAATTTTTGTTATTTTGTTTTTTGACGTTTCATAATTTTTCAATTCTTTCTAATAACAAGTTTTATTTTTTATAATCTAATTTATTCCTAATCGCAAATATACTTTTTTGAATGTCGATGTTTTACAACCGATGTTTCTACGCCATCGATGGTCAACATCGATGTTCCGTTTCGATGTCCCAGCCCAGCACTATTGCATATTCGACTAGACGAGTCTATTTTTATTTTAAAGGGATAGTAGCAAGCTTAGACTGAAAGGGTCTATCAACATAATTATGTCATCATTCTTCTTCAGTAAAGGATTAATAAATTAGCGTTTTTATTATTTCTGAATTTCTATTGCGAAATAATTTGTATCCTATAGTGCTGTTGTTTTATGTGTATGGTAGGTTATTGTAAAGTGTAATTATGCGTTAGTATTTATTGCTTTTGTGTAATCTAATAATAAGTGTATCTCTTCAAAAAAATAATTGGAAACTCGTGCGTGTTTGTGTGTTTCTTTAAGTGATTTAGTGCAAATGTTCCGAGAGATTGGAAATAAGAGGCCGAATGGGGTTTAGTGGATATAAGCTTATTATGCAGTTCCACATTTTCATCAGGGTACGTGATGAGCATAAAGCTTTTCCCATAGAAAAAAAAAACAAAAATCTGAAGATGTCTGTGCCCTGGATTACTTGCTAGTGTACTGGCACCTGGATTCACTTCTATTTGGATACTAGGTAAACTAAATATTATTTTTATAAGAATCTATAGTTATTTTCTACACAGTTGGCAACATTGGGCTTGAACAGCTGTTGATTACACAGCTTGGCAATGTAATATGATCGTATATGAATGTGCTGAGGAGTAACCGGGTGGGTTTAGGGGTGAATTACCCCACTTTTTAAACGTTCGATTTAAAAAAAAAAAATATGTAGCGCTTCTCTAGGACACCCCAGGAGTCACCCATTTAAATATAATACGTCATTTCCATAACACCCTGTATAGATTAGAAATCTGCAAAAATGGTTACAATCGGGTACGAAACACAATTATTTTTGCAGATCTATAATAAAAAAAAATATTGCAAGCTATAGGATGGGTATTGATAAATACAGTGCAATAAGCTGTTTTTAACAGAAAAATAACAATTTAAATCTCCCTATGCAAACAATAATAACATAACCTCAAACAAGATGGTGATTAAAAATCTTCAAAAAACACTTACGTCAATCTGTTTCTGAAAATGAATCAATAATATCATCTAATCTAAAAATAATATCAGAAAATTGCTTATTTATCCCTTATAAACGTGTACCGATGCTTTAAAAAATCTCTTATGGGATTCTAGTTTGTTTGGAAAGGTTTTTCCTCTTGTGACGTCAGACTTAGGCTGTCCATACCCAACCTTTGTTTTCTGTGCATACAAGAAAACCTTTTTTGTCTGTGGCATTCACCCCTAATAAACCTTTTATTTTTCTGTGCATCATATCAAACATTATGGAAACCAAAGACTAGAAATTGTGTGTTGAGTCCATTTTGGACCAGTATAATTTATTGCTTTTAACGGCCATTTTGTGAAATGAGTTTTTATTTTCTTAAAATGAGTTTTAATGAAATTCCTGCATCTTTTGAAAAGCCAAAAGTTATTACATAAGTTCCATTTTCCTAGCTAAGTCGATTTATAAAAGAAATAAATAAAATTTTGAAAATATTTTAATTTATATTTTTTTGAAAAAGCATATCTTTTTTCTGTAAATGCAAATAAATCGAGGGCACGTTAAAATTATAAAGCCAAATTACTAAACTGCACGATAAAATTTACTGCGACAATGATTTTTTGGTTCTCATGTGCAATAACTAGGTATATGAAATAAAATAACTTATAGGGAATTCATCATGGCGAAATTATTGTTTCATATTGTTCTTCTTTTATTTTACAACAGTGAAGGTATCCTAATGGTTTTGCGCATGGTTTAACATAGCCCCGCCCCTTTTACTGTAATTTTTGAATAAACAGAAGTAATAGTTTAGAAATATTTTCGATAAAAGTTTCGATTGTGCATCGAAACAGCGAAAGTCACAGCTAGTACCAACCACTTGGAAACACGTGTAAATGTCCCATTTAAAATGTATACGTTTCGAAAATATTTCCATTTTTGTTGCCAACACTTGCCAATTTTGATCGGAAACAGAAGCGATTGTTACAATACATTGACCATAATGTGTCTAAAAATGCTACTTGGGGTGACACTGTTATTAATGCGATCATGTGTACTGTTCACGTGCTCGTCGTGTGTTCTTGTTTGGGTCTCTGAATTGGGAAAGTGAATACTTACCCAATAAACATATTATTCGAAATATTATCCAAATGTCCACGGTACTTCAACCACGGTCCGGCCGCGGAAATATGATCGGTGGTACATTTTCCTTTCACTTTAATCAACACTAGCATGTCGTCCAAGTCTTTACCGTCCCACTTGCTGAAGGGCTCCAACAGTTGCAGGCGGTTCGATTTGGGGTCCACTTTGACATTCACGGCGTTGCCGTCCGACAGGGGGTGTTCGTATGTGTCCTGGCCGGGGTCGAAACCCTTGGAAGGAAGCTCGTCCCCGAACGGAGACGAAAGCTTGAATTTCTTTCCATCAGAACCTAAAAAATTTTAAATTTCATCTTCTGTTAAAAATAATATAACTGTAACAATTTTCGGAAAAACAACAATGCCATATTGCTTTTCTAATAATAAACTTCATTGAATTGCCAGCTTAATAATTGCCGCCCTTTTTTATTAAACCGGCACTATTGGCTGGCATAGTGTTGTGAATGGAAATATTTCTATGGAAAAGGAAAATTTGGAAATTTTCAAAGGAGTATCAGAAATATTGAAAAAATATTTAAGTAAAGTAAAGTAAAGTAAATTACCTTTTTCATCATAATTCAAGATTTAAAGAAAATTTATTTTTTGAGTTTAGAAGATGAGTAGAAGTAGTAGTAGAGTTAAATTAAAACTATTTAAATAAAATGCTAGATTAATTAATACTACCAACGACAAATATGATCCCGTTATTTATATCTGCGTTGTACAGGGTGTCCCATTTTCGACACTTTTATAGGATATCTCTCCGTAATTGTTAGTGCTATCAAAAAAGTAATGTAGGTATCATGTGCTCTTTTTGGGTCAAACTTAAAATGGTAAAATCAAAAAATTGACAACTTCTAAATACCCTATATTTTCTTAGTTAAAAGAGATACAGAAATATGTTTTATACAGAAGGTTCTGTATATTGATTGTTGAATAATCTGCCGTTTTCAGAATAAGTATACGGGGTCAGGTAAAAAAGTTATCCGACTCATTTCTTAAATGGATATATAAAATAATATATTTTAATCTAAAAAGATACTATTTTAAATTCTCCTTTCAAATATATAACACCCCATGGATGGTTTCCTAGGCGATTTATTTAAACTTTATTACTTTGACACGATATAAAAGATTCAGATTAAGGTAAAAAATAACGGGAATAATCGCAAATGTTCGGAATATGTCCTTAAATGGTTACCGTCTTTCCGGATAGCGAACAAAATATACATTTTGCGCCATTTCTTCGTTTTTTTCCACGTTGAACATAAACTGATATCATATCAAATTTTTCAAAATGTTTATAAGTCATTTTCGCAAATGAATATATAAAAATGAAATTGGCATTAAATGTTAATAGTCAACATAGTTGTTTCTAGGATTTTAGCTTTTGTTTCATGGTCTACTGTGGTTTAAAGTAATAAAGTTTAAATAAACCGCCTAGGAAACCAATATCATCCATGGTGTGTTATATATTATTTGAAAGAAGAATTTAAATTAGTATATTTTTAGATTAAAATATACAGGGTGTTCCATTTTAAAAAAATGAGGTTAGGTCCGATAACTTTTTTACCCGACCCCGTATACTTATTCTGAAAACGGCAGATTATTCAACAATCAATATAAAGAAACTTTTGTATAAAACATTTTTCTGTATCTCTTTTAACTAGGAAAATATAGGGCAATTTTCGAATTGTCAATTTTTTGATTTTTCCCCGTATCTCTCTCCATTCTTTAAATTTGACCCAAAAAGAGCACACGACGCCTACATTTTTTGATAGCGCTAACAATTACGGAGATACCCTATAAAAGTGTCGAAAATGGGACACCCTGTACACCTCAATGAGACGCCTGTTATTACGAAAATAAACACAACAAAAAAGAGATGAGGATTCTATCGGTAGAATCCTTATCTCTTTTATCTTCTATCTGTTTTTCTTCTAACTGCTGATCGGTTTGATCTGTCTTGGTTAGGAAAAACAAACAATCGACGGACGTGACTCATAAGTCTATATTTTTATCCAGTTTACGGGAGACTTGGCACCATATTGAGGTAAGAGCTACTATTTTGCCATAAACAATACTTAAATTTCACACACAAACACTGAAAAACAATAAAGCATTTTATTTAACAATAACTGCCAATATGACAGTTGTGAATCCGGTAGTATCAAACGGGAGAACAGGTATGTAAGACGGCCGTTCCAATAAGGGCTTTATAAAAAGTACGTTCCGATGTCTTTGTCTAATTAACAGGAAACGACAAAGAAAAATTATATTAAATTTCAGAGCTCCCCGTTTATGTTTCTGGGAAGTTGTTCACAACCTACCAAAGAATGTGAATTGTTTATTCTTCACAGACTGCGAAACAAAGCAATATCCTCCTTGATTTAAACTCCTTAAATACTACATAGAATTTATGTTCAAAAAACCAACAAAAAATGATATTGACCTTACCGTATATAAAAAATAATTTTCTTAAAATCTCGAATTATGACGAAGAAGGTAATTCCAATGAACATCTCCTTATGACATTTTTCTTATTAGCAAGAAATTAAAAATTAGGTCTATTTGTGACGGTATTTCAAACGTTTCGGTAATATTTCCGGATATTTTAAAACACTAGGCAGGCACGGCAACCTGGGATTTTATAATTCGACTAATTTTTGAGGAAAGTCACTCACCAGTAAGTTCGTCAGTAAGTGGGTTGAAGTCCAAACTTCCGGCTATACTCAAAGCCGTTACGAGTTCGGGTGAGGTTACGAAAGCGTGAGTAGCGGGGTTAGCGTCGTTACGACCGGTAAAGTTACGGTTATACGACGTTACGATCGTGTTTTTCTCGCCTTTCTTTACGTCTTTACGGTCCCATTGTCCGATGCAAGGTCCGCATGCATTGGCCAAAACCTGTAAAAAACATATAATTTTTAAAGTAAAAACATTACAAGTACTACGTTTTAACGTTCATAAAAGGTCGATTATCAAGTTGTTTGGACAATTCTTTTGTGATTACGTTTCGGTATAGTCTACGCCATCATCACAACTCGATTAGGCGACTCCTTGGATGTTCTAGAGAAATTAAATGTCTAATACATAACATAGATAAAAACCCGAAACATCATTACCCCACGTCCTGCGACGCTATACACATCTACTTTCACTTAGCAACATGGGCGTCGTTTATAAGGGGCAAGAGGGAGCAATTAGCCCCCCCCCCCCCCCGAAATTTGATAACTTAATAACACATCAAAAAAACTTTTAGTTCGTTCGCGGAAAAGGTACACAGTTCGTATGTTTTTTACCTATTTTTTCTTAAATTTGATAGTTGCTATTGCATCGGCGTTCGTCTCACATTATGTGGTTCGTCCTAAACATAGCGAACTTTTTAACATGCGCGGTTGTCGCCCAATGTCAAAATTATACATCAATAATCTTTTATTTCGTTAGCGGAAAAGATAGTATGTTTTTTCTAATATTTGGTACGTATTTTTAAAGTCTAAAGTAAATTTGACAATCGAAGAGGTGCATAGTCATTTCTCTTAATCGAAGCTAAGCCAAACGAAGAAAAATTCTAATATAGCGGAGCCGAAGCTGTTATACAGTGTGTCTACTTAAGTTGGAACCGTATGGAAAACCTTTTTATTATTGGTTTTATGAAAAAGAGTTTTTCTTCATAAAGAGTTCTGCATGGTATAAAACTCGAAATGCAACCTTCAGTTATCAAAATTTCCCAGACATATACGAGGTATATCAGAAATTACGAATTTTGCTCAAGAGTAAAGTACCTTTATTTTTCACCATACAGAAGAATGTTATGAAAAAAGTTATTTTTAATTAAAAGTTATATTCAAATATGCAATTACAGTTATTTAGCATGAAAATTTAGGCTAGCTATAGCTCGTAAAATCGAGATCATTTTAAAAATACTGAAAAATCCTCAGAAAAAGGAAAACTCTTCTTGAAAAAAAAATTACTTTTGTTCGTCTGCTGTAACTTAAGTAAAAATGTAGCGCTTTTTAAATTGAGTATAATGAGAACACCTTACGGACCTTACCGCTCGGTTTTCTAGTATTTACTATAAATTATGGATTAAATTTAGATGTATATTTTGGGTTTGCTCGTGGGGCGTGGTCCATAAATAATTTCGCCTGCGGCGCTTTCGTTCGCAGCGAGCTTTTCCCCCTTTTTGCTACCGCTGGTGTCCTTGTTTTTAAGTTTATAAAATTACTCATTTTATCATTGCCCCCCCTACAAACCTTTCTAACGACGTCCATGCTTAACAAGTGTATGTAGATCAGTAGGCGAGCAGTGATGCAAAAAAAACGCGTGCCTCGACCTCTTGGTCGTTGGAAACTGTTGAACGCTGCAGTCTCGTTTGATATGCAAGACGGAGGGAGACGTCTCCGGCGCAGCTTTACTTTGAATCTCCAATTGTTTTTCTACTAATTCTAAATGTTAAGGTGTTTAATTTACCAGTTGTGGTACTACCGGTTTTCTATTCTGTTGTGAAATAATTTGCTTTCATGTCATTGTGATGTGATTTAAAATTTGTGTGATATTAGATTCGTTGTGTTACAAACGTATATTGTTTTTCGTCATCTTTATGCAAATTAATTGTTCAAAAAGGTACGACAGAATGGAAAAGTGTTAAAATTATAGTACCTTTTTCTGAAGAGTTGAAAGTGTAAAACTGACAATACAGGCCAACATTTGAACGGCCACTGAATAACGGCAGTATTTTTTAATCGAATCTATTTCTTTCTTAATGAGAAATAACGAACCGTGATGTAATCATTTGCGGGTTGACTTGAGACTAAAATTTATAAATAATCGATAATAAAAAAGTTGTCTATTCGTTGCAAATTTCTGCTCTTACCGTGCCTCCGAAATCGGTCAAAACTTGCGAAATTCCGTCTCTCGCAATTGTGGCACGAATTTGTTCAGAACCAGGTGTTACATTAAAAGGAATCTTGGATTTAATTCCGTGCTTCATGGCTTCCTTGGCGATACTAGCGCATCTACCCATATCCTCGTATGAGCTGTTGGTGCAAGAACCGATAAGTCCGACCTGAAATAATAAATATTTATGATAATATAAAACTATAGCTGATAACACTGGTATTATTATGGTAGTATGAAATAGTAATGAAGAGGCTGCTGCAGTCAAATTACAAACAGCTCTCAACAAAATTAACACCAGGACAAGAAGATGGCGCATTGTATATGTGGTTTCCAAAATTTTCAATGTCCTTCCCGATATATTTCAAAACAAAATATACAATAAATACAAAAAAATTAAATCCTGTATATTAAATAACAAATTTATGACCTCGCGCCTGTAGACAAAGCTGATCGTCAGACGTCATGCGCAATGACGACTCATAAACGTTTACCTTAGCCGAAGAACAGGACCGTACTTCGCCCTTAATGAAAATGATTACACGGCAATATTTCGGCACATCAAGACCTTCTTTGCTGGGCAAGAAACAATCTATCACTGAAAAGCCACTTTTAGAATTAATTTCGATATCTAATATCCACGTATCGATAGATTTTTAATATCGTTATATCCCTACGACTAATTTCAATTCTGGACGGTCATCGTTTCATCTTTTCTTTTAGCATTAACGTTCCTTTTTTCGGCGACATTAACAACAAACGCACATGTCCGATTCTCTATAGAAACTGGAGCACAAACTCAAAAAGATCAACCCGTTGTAAAGTAAAGATAAACGGTAAATCCCCAAAAATTAAAGGGGAAACAGCGAATATATACGTTAAATATTATATATACAGGGTGTTCCTTAATGATGTGCTAATATTTCAGGGTGTGATTCCTTAGGATATTTTATAGAGAAAAGTTCATATGAACATATGTCCGCAACGGCTTAAATTTTTTGCTACAGGGTGTTGAATTTTTATTTTTTAAATGGTTATTTTTTAATATCTCCGCAAGTACTTTAGATATTATTTTAAATTTTGGTATGTGTTAATAGGATGTAGAATCACATATTTTAGTTAGAAAAGTTATTCAATTGTTCCACCAGTGGCGTCCTTGCAAACATGTCCACTGATATTTTTTACAAAAAAAATGGTACGCCACTGATATTTCTCCATGTGGATATTTTTTCTGATTAGCCCAGTCAATTCGACATGAGAACGGTCTCTTGAGTTTTTCTCGTCAGACGCACCGTTCTTGATTAAAACCACTAAATTCAAATTGAAACTCATTATTATTAACATTAATAAAATAATTAATGATTCGATGCGAAGACTTTTAAGTGAAGATGGCCATTTTCAACAATTTTTATAAAACAAAATTTATCATTACTTAATTATTTTATGTCGAATTGACCGGGATAATCAGAAAAAATATCCACATGGAAAAATGTCAATAGCGTAGAATCTTTTTTGTAAAAAATTATCAGAGGACATTTTTGCAGGGACACCACTGGTGGAACAATTGAATAATTTTCTAACTAAAACTTGTGGTTCTATATGCTATTAACGCATACCAAAATTGAATATAATATCTAAAGTACTTTCGGAGATATTAAAAAATAACCATTTAAAGAATAAAAATTCAACACCCTGTAGCAAAAAGTTTAAGTCGTTGCGGACATATGTTCATATGAACTTTTCTTTATAAAATATCCTAAGGAATCACACCCTGAAATATTAGCACGTCATTAAGGAACAAGCTGTATATATTATATTTTCTAGTCTTGGGAACAAATAATGCTGTCACCGCACGTTTATAGGACCAGCATCTTATGGGAATGTATTTTATGTGTTAAAATATAGAACTAAAATCGGTTCCTAAAAATTTGACCATTAAAAGGAGATGGTCGCTTATTAGAGCTGCCAGTTAACTGAGCTTTCACTGTATATAAATAAGGAAATCGTTCTCTCGCTTAGCTAGTATAGCCGCTCTTATCATAGCTCCAACATAAATGCCACCCTTAGAATCTATGGATATAAGTCAAATTTAAATTGTCCATTAGTCAGTAAGACTAATTATAAAATAGATGATAATAATACCTTTATTTAATCAGTAATTTGTAAATTTTTTTTGTGATATGTACCTTGATGTCCAGTGGCCACCCGTTCTTTTTGGCATTCTCGCCCAGTTTGCTGATGGGACTGGCTAAATCGGGAGTGAAAGGTCCATTGACGTGGGGTTCCAGGGTATCCAGGTTGATTTCGATCACTTCATCATATTGAGCATCTAATTTAAAAAAAAATCATAAATTACATACTTAAAATTTAAAAAATAACTCGCGCCATGACGTCACTGCATGCGCCAAACGAAGTTGGAACAGCTAGATATCATACATTGTGTTTATTGTATCATGGTTAAATACCGAGTTCAGACAAAGAGGAGATTGTCAATCATTGACCAAAAATAGCATCTTACAACAAGTAACCATCACCACCGGGAACACATGGGACCGCTTTTGTTTATCATTTATGTAAATGATGTGTATAATGGTACTTCTAAACGGGCAATATTTTTTAGCAATATATGGCTGAAATATTAGTGAACTACTGGTTCTGTATAGTTCGGCAATATTTCTGCAACAGCATAGCCCATATCATTTATCTGTAAATGGGCAATTCAGTCGGGCAATAATGCACATATGTCGACAGCGACATGGCTGGCAATTCTTCCGGCAACTTCCAGCTATACTATTGCAGCCACACATTGCCGTAAAAATGTTGCCCGTTTAGAAGTACCTTAAGGGTCTAAAGTCTAAAGCGTTCGTTTGTAAATTTGTTTGCGGATGACACTTTAATTTCGGGTCAAAATTTTGAACAATTAATAAAACTTTGAATGACAATCTAAAAATGTTATACGAGTGGTTATGTAAAAATAAATTAAAGTTAAATAATACAAAAACAAAATGTATGATTATTGGTTCTAAAGTAATGTGTAGGTTTGAAATTTCAGGGTCGTTTGTAAACATCATTGTTGATTATGTCTCCGAGATAAAGTATTTAGGGGTAATTTTAGATCCACAATTAATCTTTAGTAATCATTTTGACTATATGTGCAAAAAAATTGGTAAAAAGATTTTATAAAGGTTCCTTTATATCGAAATCTTCACCTCAATGGACAAAAATGTTAGTGTATAATAATTTTGACTCATTTCGCATACGCATTTTCATTACTAATGTCTTGTACTAAAGAGGAAATACAAAGACTACAAGTACAACAAAATAAAGTGATGCGTTTATTGTTAAATTGTAACCGATATACTCCTATTGTAATTATGCTAAAATCATTAAATTGGATAAATATGCAGCAGATTATTAGAAGGGCGAATCTAGTATTAAAATTATACAATAACTTACAACTAGAATACTTCAAGTTGTACATAGAAAAACCATCAAACTTTCATAATTACAATATCAGGTCCAGTCAGCATTATAACAAACCTTTGAATATCGAAGGTTAAAGAAAAAAGGGTCAATGTAAAAATCTAACAACTGATATTGGGAGACAAACGCCTGGTTTACACGGATTTCGGTCTATCTCAGACATACCGCGTTGGACATAAACGCGCTACAAACCGAAACACCCGCTGAAGTCATGTCGATTTGGGAGTTCAACGCATTATGAATCGGTCATATCTATCCGTCTTTCTATAGTTCGAGAAACAACTTCTTTGCAGACAACTTTATTTTGTGAGGGTATTCGCTCTTATAATGATCTGCCCGATAGTTTGAAAATTTGTAATAAAAGAATTTCTGTTCATTTATTGAATTGACGATAATAATAATATTATCCTTAGTTTTTTTTAAAAATTCGTTATTACTATCCAAGTGCTAAATAAATGTTTATTTATTTATTTATACATAAAACGCTAACAAACAAATCACTTACTTTAGCGAATATCGCTAGTAAATTAATCAACCGTCCCACTTTTAAGAGCCTGTGTAACTTTTTTGTATTTTGAGTTTGCGCGTTCATTCAAAAAACAAGATGTAGCATTTTTAGCCAAGTTTTTACGAGTGTTGTCAAAAATGACAGTAGGTGTCATATGTCACACCAAAAGGAATTATTATTTTTTTTTAAATGGGACACTCTATATATCAGAAGTACATTAGATGGCGCCTTTTCTTCCGATCTCAAAAATATAACACACATATGCATTCTTTTCTTCAAGTGAGTAGTAGAAAAACAATTTTATTAATATTGGCAATATTGGTATCGAAAAAAAAAATTTCCTTACTTGCATCGGAGTTCAGCAAAACTTTCTCAACTTTGTTAGCCTCATCTGCGATCGCACCACGACCAGTGGCCTTCAGGTAGTCGGCCATTCTTTTGTTGTAGGGGAAAACAGAGGTTGTAGCACCAATTTCAGCTCCCATATTACAGATTGTAGCCATACCTAAAAAAAATTGATATAAGATAGAAAACGATATTTTATAACAGTAAAGAAAATTTTTACTTAAACCACTGGATGAAATTGTGATGCAAAAATGAGTAGTAAGGATTATGCTGGGGGTGCATTACCTAGATTCTTGTAGGGGTAAGTTTAAGGAGTTAAATATCATGACTGTCCCATCTATACAGGGTGTGTCAGTAAGGTGTCTGGCTTCGATAGCGCCTAAACTATTCAAGATAGAAAAAAACTCAATACAAAAGTTAAAAGGTACTAAGATCCATAACAAAAATATTTTACAACCTACAGGGTGTGTCCCTAAAAAGTGGGACTGAATAAAAAAATGTTTTTTTTAAATAGGACACCCGGTATATTTTCCATGATTTGATTTAATAGAGCAAGAGCTTTACACCCTTATTTAATTTTTTGAACTGAAATGCAGTGTTGTCAAGAAATTCTAGTCATTTTAAAGGTACAATTTAAAAATACCGGCCATTCCGAGTGTTGAGTTACTTCAGAGCCATTTGAAGAGGTTTTTAATTGATGAGGAGTTTTACTCCATCAATGATTTCTATGGCTTATTTTGACTAACATGTTCTTGGTTTTAAAGTTTCTTAAAGTTATTTAACATGTTTTATTGACATTATTCTTTGTGTTTTAATTCTGAATTATTTTTGTATTTTGACATTAGTATTTGTATTTTGTAATAATTTTTTGATTTTATCGTTCGTATTTTAAAATTATTTTTTTCCATTGATATTATTTTGTTGTGCATGTATTTTAAATTTTTCTTTTGTATTTCAGAAAAATTTGATGTTGTTAATGTTCATTCGTGAATGAATTATATGTCAATAAAAGTATGTATTATTATTAACTTACCTGTACATGAGATGGACTCTACACCGGATCCGTAGTATTCGACAATGGCACCGGTACCTCCCTTGACAGTTAGAATGTCCGCCACCTTTAAGATGATATCTTTCGGTGATGTCCAACCAGAGAGTTTCCCTAAAGAAAAATTTATTTATTGTGACTCGCACACTCAACAAACCAAACTCAAAAAAAGTAAAAGATAATTACAATTATAGACGAATAAATTACATAGGTAAGTAAAATGGCATCTATTTTGCATGATTTATTCAAAAGTATAATAATTAGTGTTGGGAAAAACCGATGATTTTATTAATCGAGTACTTGATACTCGAGCGATTTAAATAATCGAGTGAATCGCTTGAAATTCCAATTCACCAAGTGATGACGTCACCGACTGCTCGACCGGCAGCCTAGCCGTTTACATGTGATCAGGTAGGGTATTTAGCAGGCACGTAACTACGGGTGGGCACAGGTTTAGCTAAAAAATTGTAGTAGTCACCAAAAAAATTACAGAAATTTATTTATTTGTGAATAATGAATTTTTACCACGTGTCTCGATATCAAACAAAAAACTGCAAAAATCACCCAAATATGTATTTATTGTTCGGGTTTATTCTTGTGCTTTTTTAAAACAAAAAGTATTACCAAGAATTATTTTTCTTCACATCTTCCTCAATTTATAAGCATAAAATAAGTATATATTTAAAATGGCTTGTCAAATTCTTCCACTTTAAATTATCAGCTGCCCACTGTGTGCCCTTCAAAAATTTAGGCTTAGTTACGCGACTGGCAAAATCAAGCACGGATCCGGATCCCCCAAACCAACAATTTAACACGAAAAATACCCTATATACCGGCTTGACTAACGCGACAGGGTATTACTTTTCGTAATTTTGCCTTGTATGACCCCCCGACCTGGATCCGCCCTTAGGCAAAATAAGAAAATAGGTGATTATTTTTTAAATTCATGTTTGTAGTTAACTAAAAGTTCCTGCTGTAAATTTAAGAATGTTTACTTTTGGTTACCAAAAAATTTGTCGATACCTATGTTTTGTTAACTATTTTGCTCGTTTTCTCATTTTCCATTAACATTTTCTATAATGTATGTTATTTTTAAGAAGTCTTCTTGAGTTTAATATTAAAAAGTTCCTGTTTAGATTTCAAAATGTTTACTATAAGATTACCAACGAATTTTTCTATATATTTTGTTAACCATTTTGTTCGTTTTGTTATTTTTCATTAACAATTTCTATTATTATGTTATTTTTGATAAGTTTTCGCGAGTTTATAGTAAATAAAAATTTTAAAATTATATCGTTTAATTTTTTAATATTTACAATCGGAGACCTAAACTACGCCGCTGGCTAGCTAGTTAAAACAAAACTTTACAAAACCCCTGTCGCGATGACTCCGCTAAGGGATTTGGCATACTTTTTTAAATGCACCTTCTCGTTTATGTGCCTTTAAGAAAGACGTATGTCGTGTTACCTGCTCAGCGTCAAACTCGAACGGCGCCAATCGGCATATTTCGGATCGTTCGGGGCGTAGAACGAAGGTCGGGAATCAAGTGACAGGCGATGTTTTTCGGTTTTTCGCCTGAATTTATAACTAGAGTATTTCCTTCGAGCGAAAAACTGTTCGAATATACAAGCAGTTTTTTAACTCGATCACACTACCGCGGTACATTTCCGTCGGCGGCAAGCGAAGCTCGGGTATCGACTGAAAGATAATAAGTGACGAGCGACGGTTTTCGCCTGAATATATAACTCGAGCGGTTTTTTTAATAATCGAGCGATATCGGTTATTTCAATGATCGAGAAATCAAGCGGTTTTTCGCTCGAGCGATCACAACACTAATAATAATCGCACTGACGGTGTTTTTGCTGAGGATGTCTTTTTCAAGCCAGGTTAATGTATCTGCCTTTTATTTTCAATTACGTTCTTAAAGTTAACCATCAGTATAGTCAGCTTAAGAAGTATAAATACCAAAGAAGAATTACACATTTACATTACCCCCAAAGCAAGTGGAAAAGAATTGTGTGTTGACAACTTAGGTTAGGTTGATAATGACAAAACTATTAGGGAGAAAAAAATCAGTACAAAAGTACCAGAATAATCACCTGATCGGCTCTATTGCCAAACCTGTTAAAACCCTTACTAAGTTTGAGGCTGTGCAACCCATAATATAGGCTGAATCTTTAGTCTAAGTAAATGGCCATAAAACATTTTGGTTAAGCAAATTTCTAAGTTTAAATTACCTGTCAAATGAACACCAATCACCTTTGGACATTTGAGCTCCCATGCGATGCTGGCCATGACATCTACGGCGTCGGCACCGCCTACCCCGATACAGAGACCACCTAAACCACCTCCGTTAGGTGTGTGGGAGTCAGTACCGATCATGAGTAATCCAGGAAAGGCATAGTTTTCAAGGATAATTTGATGAATGATACCTAGAAATTAATAGAAACAATATGATACATCTAACTTTTGTATTTAACCTTTGATAGTGAGTGCGATTTGATGGGTTTGTTCAGGTTGTACAGGGTTCTCAATTTAGTTTGTCCCACTTTTAAGAGCCTGTGTAACTTTTTTGTATTTTGAGTTAGCGCGTTCATTCAAAAAACAAGATGTAGCATTTTTAGCCAAGTTTTTACGAGTGTTGTCAAAAATGACAGTAGGTGTCAAATGTCACGCCAAAAGGAATTATTATTTTTTTTTAAATGGGACACTCTATATATCAGAAGTGTATTAGATGGCGCCTTTTCTTCCGATCTCAAAAATATAACACACATATGCATTCTTTTCTTCAAGTGAGTAGTAGAAAAACAATTTTATTAATATTGGCATAACTAGAAAATAACAAGAGTTTATAATATTAATTTAATAACTATAATTATATAATAATTATTTTAATCTATATTGCTCTACATGACCACCTCCATTTTCGATACGTTTACGAAACACTTTTACAATGTGTCTATTAATTTGTAATAAAACTTCTTTATTAGTTTGAATCTAATTCTAATATACAGTTCACTCAACGAATAACACGGTGTATTATAAACAATATTTTTAATATAACCCCAAAAGAAAAAATCACAGGGTGTTAGGTCTGGGCTGTTCGGCGGTCATTTTATAGTACCCGATTTTCCAATCCATTGGACATATTTTGCGTTTAAATATGCAGTTTCTGGAGCGACACTGTGTGGCGGCGCTCCATCTTGATGCCAAATATCAAACATAAAACACTTTTCCCCCACTGAATAATAATATCTCATATTAGTTGGTTTTTACATACAAAATAACTTTTCTACAAAATTCGAAACGATTAATAATGCTGAGAATGACAGACTGAAATACAAATAAAGATAAAATCCATAGCGACCAAAACAGTTGCATAGCTATGTTGATGCTTTTTAATAATAATATATTTTTACATATTTGTGTTTGATGGAATGAAGAAAATAATGCATATGTGTGTTATATTTTGAGATCGGAAGAAAAGGCGCCATATAATGCGCTTGTGATATATAGTGTCCCATTTTAAAAAAAATAATAATTGCTTTTCGGTGTGACATATGACACCTACTGTCATTTTTGACAACACTCATAAAAACTTGGCTAAAAATGCTACATCTTGTTTTTTGAATGAACGCGCTAACTCAAAATATAAAAAAGTTACAGGCTCTTACAAGTGGGACAAACTAAATTGATAACCCTGTACAAAATTCCAATAAGTTTAAATTGTGAACATTGAACTCTCCTATAATGTCTCCATATAAGCTTTTTGTATCTTTAACTATAAAGAAGTTATTTTACTTTGTTGTACTACTCTCACACCCGGTATGTGACACCCAGTTTTTGTATACCCTGTCCAAGGATAAGCGAACTTAGGTGTAAATGACAGGAAATTTCGAATGGAGATGTGACCATTTGGGATCTACGCCTGCTTGATTAATAATAAAATTTAACCCACCTTGCAATGAAAATGTTTGTCGAAAATATTGTTAAACGTTAATTATCGAGTTAAATTTCAGAAAAATCTGGACGCAATAAATGCGCCGATTTAAAGACCAACGCGCCATTTTATTAACTGTCAATTAATGCCAAAATTTCTCTAAGGCCTACTCTACCAAACCATTACTAGATTACTTTAAATTTGTCGTCTATTTGTTTTTACGATCTAAATAATATAGTCCATTCCTTTGGATGGTCCCTGTATAATAAATTAGAGAAAAGGCCCATTATACTTGGGGTTCTCTGCATATACTTTTCTATAATTTATTATCCTGGACTTTCAAAGACCAACGATTTTATCAACCAATGTCAAAATTTCTCCAAGGCCTACTCTACCAAACCATTACTAGATTACTTTAAATTTCTCGGCTATTTCATTTTTACGATCTAAAAAATATTATCCATTCCTTTGGATGGTCCCTGTATAATAAATTAGAGAAAAGGCCCATTATACTTGGGGTTCTCTGTATATACTTTTCTATAATTTATTATCCTGGACTTTTAAAGTTTAATAAATTACATAATATTGTTTTCAGAACTAAACTTCAAAGAGTAATTATATTTACAGTTATTTTTGTACAAATATGATAATACTCGTTAAAGGTATTGTTTTAAATATATTTTTAAGGAACATACATATCCAAACAAAGATTATTGGATAAAAATTTGAATTGCTCAATTTAAGTTTTATCAGAAGTACACGTATACATATGCACACATTATTTATTAGCTTTCTTAAATAGTGGATAAGTGTGCTAAATATACATAATATAAATTAATAAAAATAATAAGAACATAAGAGAGGAAAATAAAAGGTCTTATTTGGAAGTATTCAGCGTAATTTAATGTCACCATTGCCTAGCGCTTTCGGCCTATTAGAATACCATCTTCAGGACTAAGGCTTCATTAGCAGAATAAAAAGGTGATCATTACATTTAAATTATGTTTCTTGCTGCCTGTGTGTAGTTTTGACGAGACCTTAGCCCTGAAGACTTCTAATAGGCCGAAAGCGCTAGGCAATGATGACATGAAATTACGCTGAAATATTTCAAATATTTACAAATAAGACGTTTTTATTTTATTTGATGATAATATATAAGTAATATAATATATGTATATGTGTAATAAGATATTGTAATACATTTAAAAAAATTTAGGATAATTTTATTGCACAGTATCACCAGTAAAGTTCGATTTGGGTAAAATTTGACTTCACCATAAGTTTTTGCTTCAATAAAAACCAAAAATGACGTCATTAAATGGTACCCAGAGGCGTTGTTAACTGTCAAATTTTACATTTGCTCCACAAAATGTTAAAAATGGCATTTAATGATCGAATTTAAAAAAAATTATTTGGAAAAGTTTTTTGGATTCTAATTTTATGCTCAAATGCCAAATTTGAATCACTATATAATTTTTGTTTTCTATATATTTCTCGCCATATACAGTGGAACCTCTCATAACGGACACCTCTAATACGCGGACATCTCTATTAAGCTGACATTTTTTTATAGTCCGGAACTAGGTATACGAAATTCCATGAAAATCAACCTCTCTTGGGCGGAACTCTCCTTCGGGCCGACGCGGACAGGCTATTTTCATACAAAGAGTGCGAAAACCCTCCTTTAACGGACAAAAAATTGTTTTAAGTATTTGGGAGACGAATAAGTACGGTCCAAAAACTCTCTGAAGACAGACCGGCAACCAATCGCGTATGCGTAGCAGCGCGAAAGGACTTCGCCGAATGAAAGTACGTGTGATTCCCCGACAGCAGTACGCCGTTTATTTGTGAATTGTAAGGTTAAAATCGTAAACAATGGCACAAAAATGTCGCGTTTTGCGTCTGAAAGAGAATATTGATGTTGTGGAAGTTTGTAATTTGATAACAATGATTTGGGCCAGTTCATTAAGTTCATTAACATTGATAGCAATGTGCTACTAGCAGATGATAGTGACCCCATTCCTACCGATTATGTAGTCCAAACTGAAACCACATCACAATCTGACGACTCTGATGAAGAAGTTGAATGCAGTAATCAAACAAATGTCACCAATTATCAACAAGCCATTAGTATGGTAAAGGAATTATAAGAGTATGCAAAGAATAGAGGTGACTCTACAGCAATGGAATTATTCTCAGACTTGGAATTACATTTTCTAGATTGCAAATATAAAACGCAACTACGTTATTAGATATTTTTTTTAGTACTACATCCTAACTAAAACTAGTGTATTTTTGTTATTTTATGTTTATTTGTACATACATATACATAGTAATAATTTTGCATTTACATATTACCTAATAACAAATTTCCCATGGGCGAACACCTCTATTAGGCGGACACATTTAGACGGTCCCGTAGGTGTCCGCCTAAGAGAGGTTTCACTGTATCTATTTTCACTGAAAAAGGAAGTCAACCCGCCACCGTAAATGTATTTATTTATACAATAACTCATCGTCTAAATTTCTTCTATACCAAAATGTTAATTTTCCTCAAAAAATTAAATTTCAGTTTAAAAATGTTGCCAACTGTGGAGCAAACTTAAAGATTTAATCAACGAAGAGGAGAGTCTTGTTTTTTAAATAATAAATACTTTGTAAAAATGGATAAAAGTGCCGTTTTCAGCCAAAAATGGATAGAATACAACAATTATGATAAATAATTGGTATGTGGACATAAAATTGCAATACAAACAACTATTCCAAATAAAATTCTTTAAAATTCAATTAATAAACGCCATTTTTCGACATTTTATGGCGAAAATGCCAAATTTAACAGTTAACAATAGCCACATAGTCTCACTTAATTTGTAATTTTTGGACTTATTCAAGCAAAACCATATGATTCCAACTTTAATGCTGACACCGTATATACGTTGACGTTAATTGACAATGACGTTATTCTGCTAATATTATCCAAAATAATATTCTAGAGTTTACCTAGAACACAAAAATTTGAGGAAACCCACAAAATAACTTACCAGATCCAGGTTTCCAAAATCCAACCCCATATTTATTTCCAGCCGTGCTTAGAAAGTCATAAACTTCTTTATTCACGTCCTTGGCCCTCGCCAAATCTTTGACGCCTTCGATTTGAGCTTCGATCAAGTGGTCGCAATGAATGGTACTGGGGACGGCCACCCGTTTGAGGCCGGAAGAGATGAATTGTAACATGGCCATTTGGGCGGTCGCATCTTGCATAGCCACCCTGTCTGGGCGAAGGCGGAGGTAGGAGTTGCCACGTTCAATTACCTATTGGATAACAATGGTTGGAAATATATTTGGAACCGAGATAATATCATTTATTATACAGGGCGTTATGGAAATGACGTATTATATTCAAATGGGTGACTCCTGGGGTGTCCTAGAGAAGCGCTACAAATTTTTTTTTTAAAATCGAACGTGTAACAACGAACGTTCACCCCTAAACCCACCGGTCACTCCTCGGCAAATTCATATGTGATCATATTACATTGCCAAGCTGTGTAATCAATAGATGTACAGGCCCAATGTTGCCAACTGTGTAACAAATGTAAAACTTTAGATTCTTATAAAAATAGTATTTAGTTTACCTAGTATCCAAATAGAAGTGAATCCAGGTGCCAGTATACTAGCAAGTAATCCAGGGCACAGACATCTTCAGGTTTTTTTTTTCTATGGGAAAAGCTTTATGCTCATCACGTACCCTGATGATAATGTGGAACTGCATAATAAGCTTATACCCACTAAACCCCATTCGGCTTCTTATTTCCAATCTCTCGGAACATTTGCACTAAATCACTTAAAGAAACACACAGACACCCACGAGTTTCAAATTAGTTTTTTTGAAGATATGCAATTATTATTAGATTACACAAAAGCAATAAATACTGACGCATAATTACACTTTACAATAACCTACCTTACACATAAAACAATAGCACTATAGATACAAATTTTTTCGCAATAGAAATTCAGAAATAATAAAATCGATAATTTCTAATGGGCTAATCAAACTTATTAATCCTTCACTGAAGAAGAATGATGAAATAATTATGTTGATAGACAGGACAACCCCTTCAAAATAAATAGTCTCGTCCAACTAGCGCGGTTGCCATTTCCAAAACTATCATTATACAGAAAAGTATTACAGAAGGAAATTCTGCAATTTATGAATATGACCTTATAAAACATCGTGTATTTTTAAATATTAACCCCAGCCGCTGCCGTCGCGAAAAGAATAGGCAACCCACTCGATTGTCCAAAATCGGCTGTTTAAAGAAGCCGGCCGGTTTCCTATTGTTTTTACCAAGTTTCAAGCAGATTTGTGTTAATACTTCAACCCAAGTTTAAATTATTTGTTCTTTTGGCGACGGCAGTGCCCCAGTCCAGCAGTTCAACATCGATCGACGGAATCAACGTGTTATTTATTTTCAAAATTTTTAGATGTTAAATACATTATTTCCCAGATCACTCAGACAATAAGGGCGTATTGTTGTCTACACAGTAGCACTTTAAAATACTAATTCAGAGTGAATGGTACTTAGATGTGTTCATGAGACGCGATTTTGTGCCGGTTTGTTTTTGTTAGGGTTACCTAGGTACTTGGTGTTTTTTTATAATTTAAGTTTGTTTTAAATAAGTCTGAAAAGCTAAATAAAATTGCATTTTTTTGGCATTTATAAACTTTTAAGTTGTCCAGATCTGACGGGTGTCATGAATTGAACAAATGAGAACATACCTGACCATTTATAAACTCCGCGGCGGTTGGTTAGAGTCAGTTCAAGTTTATAAATCAGAGATTGTTTCCCAGCGAACTGAACTGAACGTAAAAGTATATAATAATGTACCCTGAAAAATAAACAACTTGCAATCTGTCAAACGGTTATTGACTTTCTAAAGAGTTTACCCTGAAGATATGACAACACTGTTCAAGATTCAGTGACGTTTTTTGCCTTATGTTGCTTTGTTTACCTTCCTGACAGGGGCACCACGTGGTCATTTTTGGTTTGACATAAGGTCATGTACAGGGCATAATAAATTAAAGCGCCATTTTTGGATATTTTTCTTCAATTTGTTTTCATCTCAGGAATTGCCAATTTCAATATAATACATCATTTCCATAACACCCTGTATGTATAGTACAGATTTTTTCACTATTTCCAAAGTTATTAATTTTTTGTCCAAAAATGTTGTGTATAATGGTAAAATAAATGTTTTTGTCTTGTATAAACATTATCAACAAAACACAGAAAAAACCCAAAGGTGTAAAAATGTCACCATTAAGTGCCTAGATACTTGATAGGTAGGAGGGTGGATACATATTTAAAAGGTTATGTATAATGAGTTGCCTGAGCAGTGTAAGATTCAATTTTAAATATTTTTGGTTTTCCATTTTTTCAAAACAGGGTTGTGCTGATTTATATCAAGAGATTTAAATCATGATTCAACGTGCGACGCTTTTAAAACATAAAAAGGAGGTACAAAATATAAACTTTATATTTCTGCATTTTCACAAATATACTAGTTTTCCTCCTCTTTCTCTAACCATTCTGTTCCAAATATGTGAGTATACAAAGCCAAAGTGCTGAATATTCCTACTCATGCTGAGGAAGCAGTTGAGACAGTTGAAACTAATTCATCCATGTTTGCTTTAAAAACAATTTCTTGCACCATAATTCTGTACCATCCGTGAATAAGTGTATCTATCAGTCAAGTTAGTAGGTACAGAAATAACCTAAAGGTTTTATTGCCTAATAATAACCTTACCTGGCTGTCAGGTTGATCTAAATGAGAGTACAACACCTTCTCTGACAATGTTAAAGGTCTGTTAAGCCTTTTCTTCACAACTTCCAGGTTTTGTGCAAGTTTGCTGTAAGGTATTGGTTCAGGGTCAAACTTTGACATAGCTGTCTTACTGGCGGCCGCGGCCAACGGTGAAACATGGAAACAACGTACTTGGATCTCTTGATGGAGAAGAGCATTCGCTTTTCCTCCCTATAACAAAATAAAAATATTTTTCAACGAAAAAATAGAGGACCGTTAAAAATAAGTTTAGGGAAAAGCTTTATTTCATTGTAAAGAACCCATTAATATGTCGGTGTAGATGCATTAGCATAGACTTAGTGATTTTTTGACTATTTGAAACATGATATTAATCTGGGAAAATTTAATTTTAATACATTCTCCTCATATAGGTATTATAAGAAATGCAACATTTCTAACAGATTACCATCATAAATATAAGAGACTACACATGATATATTCCATGGTAGAGCCAAACCTAGATTTGTCTCCGACAGTAATACTAGTGGCCATCCATTTATTATATATTTGGGTAGCCGGCCATACCAGTTACTCGGCTGTTCTATACAACACTTCCCAGTGCAACCATAGCTAAAATATACCTTTGTAATGAAAGTGTTACATAGACAATATAATATGTAAGTACTTTAAAATCAGTTTGTTGGGAATTTTATAATAACTGGTTTAGTGAATATTTAGCTTGTTCCCATGCAAACTACCACAGCGGGTCTACTCTATTTGACATTGTAACAAATGACCTGTCTGAAGGGTATTATTATCAGACCTACTCAAAGAAATCGAAAATAAAAGTATAGAAAAATGTTATGTAACCCTGAAATGGCTACTGAAAAATTTCTCGTGATTTTGAAAACGGTGATCGACATATTTACAATGGTGTTTTAAGAAAAGGATGAACGAATACTTACATGGCGATGCAAAACTCGCATACAGTACGCCATGGTGTAGAAAAACGATTTATCTCTATAACTATATGAAAATTAAAGGTTTACAATTGATTTCGGAGCCACTTTTGCCGACGTAATTTTTTCACTTTGGATTTTGTGCAGCAAATTCTATGTGGTGACGCACTTGCGCAGTATTCAACTTTTGTGAGGCTGAAAATAACCTACAAACGATATAATATTGTTTGGTGGAGATAAAAGTATTTAAAAGTACAGTAATCTTATCTTTCGAGATGTTTTTCGATTTTTTTTCACGTCATAGAGTGCAATATTGTGAAATTTTATCAAAGCGGCAAATTCTTGAAGTGTACGAAAACGTCACTGTCGTTTTGGCCCTGTGCAGTGTTGCCAACCTTAGCATGATGAATATCCTAATCCTAAATGCGAGGACGAAATGGCCCATATTTTTTAAAGAAGTCCCACCACAAAACTTTAGGTGATTCACGGAATCTGTATGGTAAAAAAAAAATAGAATTTTCTGCCAAACTACTAGAAAAGAGATAATTTCAATACAATTGGCAACTAAGAAGTTACGAGTTACTTCCTACTTCCAATAATTATATAGAAAAGTAGAAAACGGTAGCCTGCCTGGCACCTATGACTAAAAAAGAAAAGGGAATTCTCACTTTTAAAATTCCCACGAATTGACCTAAATAGAGGCCTAAAAAATCCCCCGAAATGTGAAATATCCCACGGGTTGGCAACAGTGGCTCAGTGAACGGTGGACGTAAATCAGCTGATTGAAAAGGTGGTCGTACACGGACGAATATGTTTAACTCGCCGTGACGACAGAATCATATACGGTGTCATCAAAACGATCGACATGAATCGAGATTGCCCTGAACAGTACCCTATTACCTTACTCACCAATTTCATTAAGTGCTATTTTCACATTTCAGTAATTATTACACTAGCACTAGTGACAAATTAACAAACTTTTTTTAAATATTCATCTTGTGGTTTGGTGGGGCTTCTCCAAAGATCTTGGCTTCCCATATGAATGTTACGAGCTTTTTTTTGGTACTCTGACACCGTTTTTACTATTCCTATTGCCTTTCGAATCAATTACTTTTAATCAATTTCTGGGGCACCACTGATCCAGTGGTACATGATAGTTCCTAATAAAATTGCAAGAGGGCCTAATTTGTAATAATAAACCGACATCTTTATTTTTTGTGATACAAGTAAAAATACAATGGGAGAAAATAGCAATAATAGTAAAAAAATTATATAAGTCTGTATTTTTTAAAACCAGAGGAACGAAGTTCTGTTGGGTTTTCACTTACAAATTTAATAAAATAGTAAAGTTAATCTTATATGTGCCCATATATCGGAAAAATTTTGGCGATACCGATTATTGGCAAATTTGCCGATGTACCGATATTTATATCGGTATCGGTCGATCACTAGTTGGTTTTATCATAGAATTGGAAATATACAGGGATTTCCATTTTAAAAAATCCCCAAAAAAGAATTCCCTTAATTTGTGAAAGACGTTACGGATACACTCTGTATATAAAAAAATCGCATGTATAGCATCATTTACGAAGTAATGAATTTAAGTGAAATAAATCGAAAACAGGCGCCAAATAAGACCTACTTTGACTATACTCTAATGCCAGATCAATTCTGGTTCAATATTAATTGACAATTCCAACCGAACAATTGGCGAAATCATTCCTGCCAATGTAATTTCGCAATGACAAAATTGTTAGTTAATTCTTGATCAGTGGCGGCTCGTGACCTATGACAGAGGGGGTTCACAAGTATGGTGAAATTATTTTTGTGTAACGACCAAACGCGTTACGTAAAACATATTTTTATTTATTTTTTAATTTTCCACAAGGAAGGAGTGTGTATAGTGCTTAAACGTAAAGTCCGTTCTTCGGTTCTTAATTGTAGAAAATTGATCAATAACAGCCTCATTAAAGTTTGGAATACCCTCTATAAATTTTTTTTCACATATTTCATTTTTAAACTTTCTAATAAAGTCCCTAGATTTGCCCTTTATGGCCTGCGTTAAATTAATTTCGGGTTTAGGTCTTCCCGCATTCTTCATTTCAATTTTTTGCTCCAAACTCAAAGAGCTAAAGTTATTTTTTAAATAGTCCACCGTCAAACTATTCATTTTAACTTAATAAATATATAATATTAAAATATTAAAACATACACGACCGAATTTCTAGATACACGAACAGACAACGGCGCGGCGCACACTAAAATTGTGCGCCTTTCCCATGTTAAATCGCCATAGCCCCGCGATCTCACGCGACCTGTTACTACAGAGAAACTGCATTATGCCCCGCCTACTTAATCGCACATGCGAGCAAGTCTCGTCATAATCGTCATTAACCTCGACCGAGGCACGGTTGCCAGATCGAGAGCCTATAATATACAGTTTGGTTGACGGTACGATAAAATATTAGGGAGGGTCGGACTTTATACGATAAATAATATTCAATGGATATAAATTATTCGTTTTGGGGGTGCACGTGCGCATGTGCTCCTGTGGAAGAACCGCCACTGTTTTTGATGGGAATCTGCAACCTGACAAGACACAACTAATTCTCCATTATTGCAAATTGCGTCAAAACGTTTGCCGACTTTATAACAAGAGATAGAAAAGTGTTGCGGAAGACAAACAAGATTCATGGCAAAATTAACATATTTATTAAACTTTCTCGTAAAGAAAATAATAGAAAGTAATTTAGAATTAGTCTAAAATTATCACAAAAAACACAATTCAAAATTTTTATTCTAGTAAAGAGTCATCATTCTAAACCATTAAAAAAATATTTTTATAGTCTCTCCAAAGCTATTTAAAGCAAGACCCGATGTCATGAGTAAATCTCCAAAATGTTTGTAATGAAAGATTGTGACGACTACTGGGCGTAACTGTCATGTTTACACCCATTCTAAAGGCATATACTGTAGGTTTATAGGGTTGCAAGATTTACAGAACCGCACTATTAATTTGGGTTATTCATATTAATTACTTAGCTCTAGCAAGACTATAGAAATGTGAAATACACAGTGCCGTGGTAGATAAAATAAAATATTGCCCTTTAAGAACAGATTTATAGAGAGAGGGTGTCCTTGCATGGGGTTTGTTGTTATAAAAAGTTTTTGTCATTAGAAAATTTCCGTTTTGTATCGATTCGATTTTCCTCACGCAAGAAATAACGTCTCTGTATACAAAAACGACATTAGGACAAAACTTTTTTATAAAGAATGACTTTTTGTCAAGAAATAAAAAATTAGGTCCATTTGTGGTATAGGTAACTCTATCCAAGGACACCCTGTATATACCACAAAATTGTATCAATATACAAATATTTACATCTTATATTTCTAATCTTAACTATACATATCCTTTCTTAAACTTTCTATAAGTAGTATAAAGAGGGTACAACAACAGATTTCGCAACTTCAGTTCAAAGGTATTTGGTAGCATGGATATGAGAAGGGGTCAAAAGCGTATTGTATACGTGAAAATATGTAAAAAAAACTAATGGCATTATGCGATTTTCATTTGGTTTGAAGTTATAGCGTAATTAAGAATTTTTTTAACAGCTGATTGAGGTTTCGTTATCACCGGACGTGATATAAAAAAAACATTTTCAGTAGAATATGGAACCATTGGAAATGCGTATCAAAAGCTTTGAAGTTTCTTAGAAAATTCAAATATCAACATGTCCAAGATAAGAAGGGCCAGTACAGGGAACTCGGAAACCGTAAGAGATACGATGTCGGTTAAATGGAGGTAAAGTTGCGCATTTACGTGCCTAATAATATGCCGTTTAGAACGTTTTAAAATTCCGAGTAGTTCCGGAGATATTCGGAAAAAAAAATTCTAAAAAATCGTTTTATTTTTTCCTGGGTTTTTTTGAGATCGAATTCTAAAGTAAATTGTACTTTTATATTGCCACTTTTTCCGCTCTATCTAACAGCGTTAATTGTTTTGTCCGGTTTTCCTGATATTGGATTTGAGAGCTTTTTTCTTCCGAATGCAACGATTTATGACACATTGTAGCTTAATGACGTTTCGAGGGTTTTCTGAAAAACATCAGGAAATTTTGGGATACGGTCCTGTATTTCTCCTAGTTTTATAGATAATATCTCATAAGCAAGCTCTAAATTTTTACTTATGTTGGACTAGTTCAATGAATAACAAATAATTTAATAATAAACCACAAATAAGTGAACAAAAAATAATTCAATAATAAACAATAAGTGAACAAGAACATACCAAAACAGTAATAAAACGAACAACGAAAAAAGTAGGGAACTACATAATCAGGTGTTCAAAATAATTTCCGTTATTTTCTAAGCACAAATAAAATCTTCTAACTGTCGATTCTAAAACAATTGACAACATTTCTGGCGTAATACTTTGAAAGGCTTCAAGCACCAAAAACTTAAAACGCCTTCAAATGTTGACAACGATCACAATGGGAATATCGTGCAACAAATCACGCGTCACCATCTTAATTTTTTTTGTTTTAAACGCCTACTTTTCTTTTAAAATCAACAAAAATTTGTAATAATGTTTCTATATTTTGTTCACTTATTTGTGGTTTATTATCAAATTATTTGTTATTCATTGAACTAGTCGAACATAAGAAAAAATTTAGAGCTTCCTTATGAGATATTATTTATAAAATTAGGAGAAAAACAGGACCGTATCCCAAAATTTCCTGATGTTGTTCAGAAAACCCTCGAAACGTCATTAAACCACAATGCGTCATACATATCGTTGCATTCGGAAGAAAAAAAGCTCTCAAACTCAAATATCAGGAAAACAGGACCGTATTTAAAAAAAGAAAGTTGATAATGGCCCTTCGAAGACGACTCGTCGGATTACAAAACAATTAACGCTATTGGATAGAGCGGAAAAAGTGGCAATGTAAAAGTGCAATTTACTTTAGAATTCGATCCCAAAAAAACCCAGGAAAAAAATAAAACGATTTTTTAGAATTGGTGTATATATTATGATGTAAAAAATTGGAAAATATTTCGCCAGGTATCTGAAAATTTTCAAATTTGCCTCGTAGTTGACACAATTTCATATCACTTTGCGTCAAAAAAGACTTGGGAGTCTTTTTAAACCGCTTCAAGCCCTTGCAGCAAAACTTCTATATAAAATAAGTTCGTCTTGATGAGTGTTTGATTGAAATTCTTTTAACTTTTTGAAGGTTCACAAAGCATGAAGCCCATTTCAGGACTCGAAGCCTTTTTAAAGTGTTCAAATATCATTTAAAAAGTTCTTAGTGCTTGATAGGCAATTAGTTTGACAACTAATCGGTTAATAGGAAATTATATAATATACAAAAGTTACTTGGATTTTTACATAGAATCGAAAACTATCAAAATATACAGGGCACTCTATTTAAAACAACAATGTTAAGCCTAACTTCCGGTATAACTGGAAGTGAGAGATACGTAAAAATATCTTCATTAAAAAGATAAGCGTATTTTATAGCGTACCAATATTTTAAATAAATAAATATTTTTTTAGTTCCTGAAATCTTTTAATAGGGCACTCAACGTGAACGACCCTGTATGCCAATGATCGGTATATTATCGGCATATTAGCAAATTTTGGCGAAAATATATAGGTATTTTTAAGATTAACTATTTTATTTATTTGTAAGTGAAAACCAGAACAAACCCATTTTTAAGTATCTCCAGCGGCTTTGGAATAACTTCTTTATCTAGTAATTTTGAACTATTTTGTTCTCAAATACTACCAATATGGAAAATTATTATTTCCCAGACCACCCGATGATCCTTATACAATAAGGGCGTATTTTTGTCTACACAATAGCACTTTAAAATACTATTTCAGATCGAATGGTACTACCAAGAAAAGGAAGCCCTCTCCATTGATAGGATGCAACCATCTGCAGACCGGTTCCGAACTCGTTTGTTCTCGTCAATACAGGGCAGGTGTACATACCTATCATCAGAGAGGACTTGAACTTAACGCTGGATTATCATCGGTAGTCGAGAAAACACAGCGCGCAGCGCCATCTCTTAGCAGTCCCACACAAGACGTTATTTGATTAAATCAAATTTATTTCTTAAATATATTTTGTTCTCGTGGTTTAGAAAAAAAAACCAGATATTTCTTATATTTTAAATATTATCGCTATTTTCTGCCACCGTATTTTTACTGGTATTGAAAAAATTTAAATGAATGGTGGTAAACATGTGTTATTCAATTGGCCCTTTCCCTCTGGAGAATCGCCTCCCGGGTGAGCATTACTTAAATTTTTCACAAAATGAATTACAAGCGACTGCTAGAGATAGTTCCTGTAAAAATCAGAATACTACTGACCTCCTGCACATTTCTCTCATGAGGTCAAGCAACATGGGGACGAACGGTTTCCAGAGCGTTTGGATTGGTCGCGGTGGTTCTATTAGTTGGCCTCCGAGATCTCCAGACCTCACACCACTAGACTTTTGTGCCATGGGGATGGTCCAAAGATGAAGTTTACAAAGTAAAAGTCGACAACCGGGACGCACCAATTCGACGTATTAAAAATAATGCAACCGTTATTAAGGCATGAATCGCCCGGTATGGTAGCTCCGTAAACAGAACTATCGCATTCGGCCGTGGCGACCCGGGTTCGATTCCCGGTAGGTGTACGTCAGTACACAAAATTTTAGTAGGCAAGAAGGCAGCATGTTGCTAGTTTAGTCCTGAATAAGACCCACTGACTGGAGCGGATAATCTTACTCCTTTGGGGACTGACGGACAGACTGGGGGTTTAGTCCTGAATAAGACCTTGACTGGAGCGGATAATCGTACTCCTTTCGGGACTGATGGACAGACTGGGGGCATGCGCGTGGTTCGGATCCCACGTCAAAAGCTGTAGGTCCCGGCTGACATTTCCCAGACGTTAAACAAAAGGGATACAACAAGCCGTTCGGCTGCAGTATAATGGCAACATGCCAGCCCTCTTTCAACCAACCAACCAACCAAGGCATGAATCAGGAGAGTAACATGCGCTCTTCGTAGACTATGCAGAATAAAGTACGCACAGGGGATCTTTACCCTGACGTCATCGCTAACAAATAGATATCCCATGATACAATAAACTAAAGGTAGGATATCTAACCGTCCCAATTTCGTCTGCCGTGCGCATGGTGAGTAAGTTTTAAATCTCTTATGGAAGTTTACATTGCTGTCATCGTTTTTAACTCTTTTTTGAATGTATTAAAACGTTTTAAGCATGTAATGATATATGAAATGAAAGAATAATATATGACGAGTATTTACGTATATCAATTTCATAGAAATATAACACACAAATACCACTAAAAAAAGAAAAGATATCAGAGAAATTTTTCGCGGCCATTTGAGCCGGCGACAATAGCCGAAGCATGCCGAAAGCTGCTCGCCGACCACTGCTGGTTTTGAAACAGTGTTGCCAGACTTTTACAATTGTAATAGATCCACTACTATTTAACATTCTTGTTGTGGGGCTCCCCATATGAAATTTATGTTCAATCTGGAGGTGGTCCCCCATCTAATAGGAAAGTAACGACCTTTTTTTCGTACTATTATTACTCTGACGCCGTTTTAATTAAAAGTTTTTACGTTTAGTGGTATGTGAAATGAAAGAATAATATCATGGTATTTAGGAATATTTATTTCATGAACATACAACAAAGATTAAAGCTAAAATACGACCTAATTATCTTTCCGCTTACACAACTGTATCCATTTTAATTGTTTGTTTTTATCTTTAGGAAAGCGGAAAAACCTTATATTTCTATTAAATGTCTTTGCCTGGTTATCCATATCACAACCGAACATAGCGCACCTCATTTTATGAAAATTCAGATATTTTTTTTAATAAACACAAGACTATAAGAAAACGTTCTGGTAAACTTACAAAATGTCCACCAAAAACTACGGCAACCATGCAGCAGTGTTGCCAGACATCCGTTATCGAAAGAAATAGAGTGCCGGTTCGAAACCTAATAGGAATAGTAAAAAACGGGTCAGAGTAAAAAGAGTACGAAAAAAAGGGTCGTTACTTTCCTATTAGATGAAATTTATGTTCAATCTGGAGGTGGTCCCTCCAGATTGAACATAAATTTCATATGGGGAGCCACACAACAAGAATGTTAAAATACTAGTGGATCTATTACAATTGTAAAAGTTTGGCAACACTGTTTCAAAACCAGCAGTGGTCGGCGAGCAGCTTTCGGCATGCTTCGGCTATTGTCGCCGGCTCAAATGGCCGCGAAAAATTTCTCTGATATCTTTTCTTTTTTTAGTGGTATTTGTGTGTTATATTTCTATGAAATTGATATACGTAAATACTCGTCATATATTATTCTTTCATTTCATATACCATTACATGCATAAAACGTTTTAATACATTCAAAAAAGAGTTAAAAACGATGACAGCAATGTAAACCTTCATAAGAGATTTAAAACTTACTCGCCAAGCCACGTGATCATCGGCGTGCAATCATACCTATAGTTACTTATACCATGTAGATATCCCGACATATTTCATATCTCTGCATCTTTGTTTGGTACAGACATAAAGGCGAATAAAAATGTATATTATACGTCGTCCGGAATTAAACGTGTTAGACAGAGAAAGAATTATAAAGAAGAGTTGCCAAATAATTATTTTGACTTACGCAGTACTACAAATTACAAAAACGTCATTGTGACAATTGATTCACAATTTTTTCGTGCATTAAAACTTCATTTACTCCTGCAAACAGTTCTTTTCAGAGCTTTTGGTATCGCTTTTTTGTGTTAGTGGTAAGTACATATTGATATTTATTGTTATTTATTTATTGTAATAAAGTATTACTAACCCTAAAAATTGTGGATAAGTCTCCGCTCCGCTATTTTGCCTAATTGCACGGTGTTGCACTTTTTAATAAATTAATTCAAATGATCTCTGTTGCTTAAATCAAAAATTAAACTTTCTTTGATGTTTTTTTAATCTGTGTAATCAAAATGTCACATTCAAACCGAGTTTATCATTTTGTCAAATAAGAAGTAGGTACATAACTGCCAGTAAAAATTCAAGAATATCAGATTTATACCTACATATTCCTAACAATCTATTTTATGTAAGACCGATTCAAAATTTTGATTCGGAGTTTTAAAGAAATTTTTAAAAATCCGTATATGGGAACGTTATTTACGTCAATTAAAATGTTATGAAATTAGTTTTTGTTTTGACAACTTTTCTTCCACGTAATTTTGATTTGATTCATACGATTTTTATGACGTGTAAGCGATGACGTCAGGGTAAAGATCCCCTGTGCGTACTGTATGTTGCGAGGTCAATGGTGATATTTTCGAACATTTATTAATAGAATGCCATTGTATATTTGTAATTACGCTATAACTGGAAAATAAACGAAACATGAGTTTTTTTCATTATTTTCACTTGTACAATACACTACTGGAGTTTGGTCCGTTCCTCTCGACACCCTGTATAATATAATCTTGGATAGATGGTAACATTGAACCTACCCCCTCTCTCCCCCTTTAGGCTTGAGAAAACTGGGAAATTATCATAAGGTCCGGTTTTATAAGCCGCTGTTAAATATCTCGAGTATATCGTAAAATTATTATTTTAAGAAGCTAATATCCTCGGAGGTCCAGTTTATAAAACCGATACTTCATCAGATCCGTTTAATTTATATGTTTGTTGGCTTTCAGCATCAAAAAAAGCATATTTCCTTAATTTTTTTAAAACAAATATTCAAAATAAACCGAATATAAACAAACCTAACCTTATTTTCAGATCGATCGCAGTCGTCGGTCCAAATGATTCGAGCAAATCGAGCCTGATATGTCAAGTCTAGATTTCAAATAAAAGAACAATCCAGATTACCTCCTCTACATCCGAACTGAATAAAAGAACGATTCAGAGTGAGCGGAGCAGTCTGACATAAATAAAAGAACGCGACTAATGTAACATGGCAAAACGTATTCGACATTTGGTAAAAATAAAGAGAATCCACAAATAAAAGAAGGTGCAATTTTGCAATTTAATCGGCATATGCAGAAAGGGTACATACCAAACAATAGAAAATTCTGGATAATTAAAACAAAAACACTCTGCATATGAATAAATTTTATTTTTTCCCTCTATAAAGAGAAACACGACCACAGTTCCGAACCATTGGCCTTAATATCGATATTTCTAATAAAAAAATTAAATTTGAAAAATTGTAACTTCCTTTCTGCATATCCCGAATTCATTAGAGTTTTTCCTTAACTCATTACTCATTCGTCCTCCCCCTCCTCCTCCTCCTCCTCCTCCTCCTCCTCGACCTTAATTTGAGAATTCGAAAGAGAGATAGTGCACTCCCCTATATTAGCTACTGTACTATTTTCCAAGAGACCTATGTTCTGTAGAAACGAACCAGCAGTGTGGTGCATGATGGGTTCCGGTTCTGGCCTATCGTTTTGGTCCAGATTGATTTCGACAAGTGGTTCCATAAGGTTGGCTTCTACGGCACTGTCAGAATCTTCGAACTGAAAAAAATGGTAAATATGTAAAAATTTGATTTCTTAAAGTACCTACGTAATTTTTTTCCGTTAAAAATGAAAATTTAACAATACTTAGGTTCATAAACGATTTTGTTAAGGCCGTTTTACATACTGTAAGATCACCTGAAAGCAGGGTTGTGTGTAGTTTTTTATTACAAAATCTCGCTTCTTTTCAAATTAATACAAATTATTTTACTGTCAGTCTAAAAAATATAGTACAAATTACAGCTACCTACAGCCTAAATATTTGCCAGAACGCGATTATTGCAAGAAAATTCTTGTCGCGGCTTGTTTCATTCCCGATCTATAAATTGGCTTTGCTGAAATATGTCGCGCGTGAAAGTACCCAAGTAGCATTTTTGATCACATTATGGTACATGTATCGTAACTATCGTTTCTGTTTCCGATCAATATTGGAAACTGTTGTCAACAAAAATGGAAATATTTTCGAAACGTATACATTTTAAATGGGACATTTACACGTGTTTCCAAGTGGTTGGTAATAGCTGTGACTTTCGCTGCTTCGATGCACAATCGAAACTTTTATCGAAAATGTTCGAAAATATTTCTAAACGGTTACTTATGTTCATTCAAAAATGACAGTATAAAGGGGCGGGGCTATGTTAAACCATACGCAAAACAATTAAGGCCGTATTAGACTAGGCAATTTTTTCTCTTGCGCCGGCAATTATAATGGCACGTATTCATGCGCAGTAAACCGTTTTCGATCAGCTGGAGCATTGTCAACGGTCAGAACAGCAGTGGGTACTGTCGAAATCCCTAAAATATCCCCAGAATTAGAGATGTGCAAACCTGTTCGTTTTGATTACCAGTTAAAGCAGCTACTGTTACTTACAAATAGGAGGTGCAAATAGTTGCTGAATTAGCAGTTCATAAGTTTAATAAAGAATGTAAACTGCTAATTTAAGTACCAGTGGGCTTAAATGGCCATTACCTGTTCATACCTGGTTCGGCCAAATAATAAACAGTTAAAAATAACAGAATAATCCATGTCTACCCAATTGCGCCGGCAAGGGCAATTAAAATGGCGCCTGCCCCATTTCTGGTAATGAGAGACAGCTGATCGGGAACAGTGTACTGCGCATGAATCCGTGTCATTTTAATTGTCAGAAGAGAAGAATTTCTGACTGTAGTACGGAGAACGGTGTACTGCGCCTGAATCCTTGAATTATAATTGCCATTGCTGGCGCCATAAAAATTCCCGACTGTAATACGGCCTTTAGGATACCTTCACTGCTCTAAAATAAAAGAAATACAATATGAAACAAGAATTTCGCCATGATGAATTCGTTATAAGTATATTTCCTATAAGTTATTTTATTTCATATACCTAATTATTGCACATAAGAACCAAAAAATCATTGTTGCAGTAAATTTTATAGTGCAGTTTAGTAATTTGGCTTTATATTTTTAATGTGCCCTCGATTTATTTTCATTTACAGAAAAAAATATACTTTGTCAAAAAAATAAAAATTAAAATATTATCAAAATTTTATTTATTTCTTTTATAAATCGACTTAGCTAGGAAAATGGAACTTATCTAACAACTTTTGGCTTTGCAAGAGATGCAGAAATTTCATTAAAACTCATTTTAACAAAATAAAAATTCATTTCCCAAAATGGCCGCTAGAAAGCAATAAATTATTCTGGTCCAAAATGGACTCGACACACAATTTCTAGTCTTTGGCTTCTATAATGTTTCCATGATGCACAGAAAAATAAAAGGTTTGTTAAGGTGATGGTGAATGCCACAGAAACAAAATGTTTGCTTGTATGTACAGAAAACAAAGGTTGGGTATGGACAGCCTAAGTCTGACGTCACAAGAGGCGTGGTTTCAAAAACCTTTCCAAAGTAAAATTACATTGAAAATCCCATAAGAGATTTTTTAAAGCATCGGTACACGTTTATAAGGGATAAATAAGCAATTTCCTGATATTATTTGTATATTAGATGTTATTATTGATTCATTTTCATAAATAGATTGACGTACGTGTTTTTTGAAGATTTTTAATCAATATCTTGTTTGAGGTTATGTTATTATTGCTTGCAAAGGGAGATTAAAATTGTTATTTTTCTGTTAAAAACAGCTTATTGCACTGTATTTATCAACATAGAGTATACCCACCCTATAGCCATACTTTATGTTGATAAATACAGTACAGTAAGCTTTTTTTTACAGATTACAAATTACAATTGAAATCTCGTTAAACAATAACATCACCTCAAACTTGTTCAGATGGTGATTAAAAATCTACCTAAAACACTTACTTCAATCTGTGGTAGAAAATGGATCAATAATAAGAGCAAAAATATAAATAATATTAAAAAGTTGCTTATTTATCGCTATAAAAAATCTCTTATGGGAAATTCAATGCAATCTTGTGTCTTACCAAAAGTTTAAAAATTTTAACTAAAAATTTTTCGAAAAATATTTATCTTCGCGTGTCGTTAATGTACCGACACTATGGTTTGTAAAATATTTCGAAACAAGAACGTATTTAAGTGTTTCTAGTAACAGAATTCGAAAATGTGTCGCAAAAGTTTCGTAACACTATGTCTCGATTCAACTTTATAATTTTAATCGAAAATGTTTCGAAATGTTTCTCAGCAAAGAATGTGGTGTCCAATTTGTGTCTAAAAATGCTACTTGGCTACAGCCTAAATATTTGCCAGAGCGCGATTATTGCAAGAAAATTCTTGTCGCGGCTTGTTTCATTCCCGATCTATAAATTGGCTTTGCTGAAATATGTCGCGCGTGATAGTAGTTGTTCAAGGGAGTGGAAGTAAATTGTAATTTGTAATTGTAATTTTTTCTCGGATATTAAGTGAACATTGTAATAAATAGCTGGAAGAAAAGAAGACAACATATGACAATTGCACACAACTTAACAAGAAGCAACGACTACAAATTAAAAGAAATAGAAATTGAAACTGTGATCTGAATAATTTTGATTTTGAACAATGTGGTCGGAAACCGTACTGAACTCACAAACCTATGGATCAAGAGCCATTGTGACTTAAAACTACCCATCTTTATTTATTACATCATTAAAAGCGAATAACAACATAATTTGTTAAAGACAAGAGTTAGAATTGTTGTTGAATATTGATTTGTAGCCATTAAATATTTGCCAGCTGTGCTCATAGTTGCTATTTTGATGTGTCAAACAAGTGTCGATCTTAATTGGTTTCTATCAGTGTTTTATATTACACTTACTTGGTCTGGATTTTCCCTCATACCCAGCGATTTCGTTAGGTATTCCAGATCACCAAAAGGCATGTTTGTGATATCATAATTCTCGGGGTTTCTTTGTGACTCGGGCGTTAAACAGTCAAACTTTATGCCAGGTCGAGGAACTACTCCTGCAAGAAAAAATTATAGGAAATTAGGTCTATTAATTTCATTTCAAATTTAAACTATAAGTTTAGGGTAGAAATTGTTTTGTTAATTAATTCTATTGAATTCTCATTGAAAAAACGAACCCAGGCATATGTCAAAATTACTTTGAAACCTAAATTTTAACAGGTTCATCATTATTTCAATTTGGTTTATTAAGTACCTTTGATAAGTCTCACAAGGGTCAGATAAAAGACTTTTAGAAGACAGATTTAACATTCCACATGAAAAATTAAGGGAGGAAAAGCTTCTGAAAGTATATCATTCTCAAGCATCGACCACCTGCCACTAAATATGGATATGTACAACTTATGGGGTGCGCAGGAAAAAGTTATATTTTATGGATGAAAAAATGGGTTGATGCGCACGGTTTACCGGTCACATTTTTAAAGGTTGCTCGTCGGTTGTCTTGCGCACAATGTTGTCGCCGTCATATAGGCAACCCCGCCGTATTGGTGCCGACTTCAGTCGTATATATGTAACGTTATTAAAAATCTACCGATACGTGGACAATAGATATCAAAATTAATTCTAAAAGTGGCCTTTGAGCAATGGCCATAAAGCCTTCTTTTATGCAGAAAATACATTGTTTACTTCCCAGTAAAGCCCTCTTGCATGAGATGCGTTCCGAAAGAAGCCAACAAAGTAAGCTCCCACTTGAAAAGTGAAAAAATGTCCTCGTTTCACCAAACTGACGGTAAATTGAAATTCTCAAACAGAAAATTCAGATTTAAACTTACCAGATGGGTTTAAACGTGGTCTTCCTCTAGGACGCTTAATTAAAGGCCTGGGCACTGAAACACAAAAAATATAGAATAGGTACCGAAATTAATTTTGGTTGTTTAATAAAAATAATGGTTTGAAGGTTCTTTGAAATTAACCTTCTCTTTTTTTGTTTATTATTGTTATTTGCGATTATAAAGGCTGGTGTTTTATAATACGAAATAAAATTTTCGTTGAATCCGAGTATTCGGATGCATCCGAATATCTAAATGGGAAGCGAATTCCAAACCGAATCGGATTAATCTGATTTTTGAGCAACCGCCATTGCAAAAAAATATATATCAAACTTAAATAAAGATAAAAATACTAACACTATCTTATGCCTATCCCAGGGGTCGGCAACCTTTTGAAACGGAAGAGCCAAAAATTATAATTTACACAATTTCTCAGTTTTTAAAGAGCCACTAAAGGCCGCCTACCGCTGCCCGTGGCCTAGCCTATTGCTTATACAGATACGTCACGTCTTCCGTCAGCACAAACGTAACGCCCATACACATCCACTTTGCGAGACAGCCAAGTCAAAACTAATTCGGAACAGGTCGACAATATTAATTATCTGTAGCTACAAAAAGAATGACACGCCCATTGTGCTAGCGTGGTTGTTCGGCGATGTCCAATATGCTTCATCCAGTTGCGTAGTGATAGGGTTTGTTTTAAAACTGTGATAATGAATGAATATACCCTGGTAAAACCCTTCATAGTCAAACCCGTGAAGTGATTGCCAATGTGTACAAATTAATAAATTTAAATTGCCACTTAAGCGAAAGCTAGAAAGGGTCGCAATAAAAACATTCACAAAGAAGATACTGAAAGGAAAGAAAATAACCAGGATCAATTGTTGTCATCTCCTGTCAAAAAAAGGGCCCGTCTCATTGCTGTCGAAAAAATCGAAGGCTTCGACTTTGGCATTGTTAGGAGAACAATACAAAAGTTTTATTTGGAACTAAAAGTGGTTTCAACCTTAAAAAAGTTGCTACAACAGCTGAGAAGTGACATAGTCTTTCCGTTTTCCCGTGAAACTGAGGTGCATGTTGAAATCAAATGGATTTTATTGGCGAAAATGCCAAAATAAGCGAAAAATATATGGAAAGGCCTAATATATTGCACTCGTGATACAAATATATTCATGCCATGAAAAATATATATTATTACATTGTTAAGATAATAATAGCACGCCCATGACTCGGCCATGTTTTAAAAAACATTGATATTTATCGATACCGTTATAATTCTCATCTGGCTAACCGACTGAACCGAATCGGAATAAATGCCTCTGTGTTCGCCTGTTGCCGGGTTGTGAATTCGGTTCATTAATCCGAGTATTTTGTTTATCCGAGTCCGTATGATCCGCATATCTAAATCATCCGAATATTCACAACACTAATAAGAAAGTCTTCAACCTCAAACACTTTGATCGCGACTGACTGGACTAATGTTGCCGATGCCGCTAATGTGTACGTGTCACTTTAATTTGGCAAAGCCAAGAAACAGAGCCGCCGATTTAAGACATGAATACTAACCTGGAGGATACTTTCTGGGCCTTCCTCTTCCCTTTTTCTGAGCAACGCCACCAACCGCCGCCGGCGCACTTATAGGGGTTTTGGGCAATATGGGTCTCGGACCAGGTGTACTCACCACCTCAGGAACTGGTTCCGGTATTTTAGCTGGCAGGGACATGCGCGGCATAAGGTCCTCTCGAGTAATACGCGTTGGCATCTCGGAGAGGTCTGTGTGGGGAGTCAGAATTTCAACATTACCAATGGACTGAAATATTTTAAAATATAAAAGTAATAATTATGGTAAAAGCAACAAGTAAAAAGGGAAAAAATAAAAAAAGGAGTAAAATAATGAATCAAAAAATGGTATAACATGTAAATTTTCAGCAGTGGCGACCCGTTAGGCTAGCTGGGCTACGAAATAAATAATTATTTGATTATTTATATTTTTATTATCCTATACAGGGTGTTATGGAAATAGCACGCTGTGGCAGTGTATCACAAACACCTGTTACGCGCAATGTTGCCAAACTGTGTCTAAAAATGTTAAACTTTAGTTTCTTATAAAAATAAATATTATTTAGCTTATTTAGAAATTAAACCCAGGCCGCCGACACGAGTAAGGAATCCAGGGCACAGACACCTTCAGTTCTTTTTTCTATGGGAAGAGGTTAATGCTCATCACGTGCCCTGATGATAGTGTGGGAATGCATAATAAGCTTATGCCCACTAAACCCCATTCGGCCTCTTATTTCTAATCTCGGAACATAACCGGCATATCGTCGAGAGAAAAAAATACATAGTGAAACAGAACAAATTACACTAAATCACTTAAAGAAACACACAGACACACAAGAGTTTCAAATTAGTTTTTTTAAAGATATGCACCTATTATCAGATTACACAAAAGCACTAAACAATAACGCATAATTACACTATCGTATACAGAGAACAACAGCACACACAGAAGATAGGATACAAATTATTTCGCTATAGAAAGTCGGAAATAATAAAAACGCTAATTTCTAATGAGCCTAAAATAATTTTTAATCCTTTAATGAAGAACGATGAAATAATTATGTTGATAGGACAGGACCTCCCCTTCAGTCTTAACATTGACGAGTCCAACCAAGGGTCGAGTGCTTCGTACATATTCGGAAAAATAGCGCGGTTGCCATTTCCGAGACAATAATTATACAGAAAGTAATATTACGGAAGGAAATTCCGCAATTTATGAATATAATCTTATAAAACATCGAAAGGGGCAACGCTGTATTTTTTTAGATATTTCCAAATATCGCAATATCGATCGACTGAATAAACCCGAAACAGATTGAAAAGTGTAGTTACTAGACATTTTTAGATGTTAAGTACGAATGTATGAAAAAATTATATTATTTCCCAGAACACCGGATGAAACTTTATACAATAAAGGCGTATTTTTGTCTACACAGTAGCACTTTAAAATACTAATTCAGAGTGAATGGTACATAGATGTGTTCATGAGATTTACGCGAAAGCTAATGTGAATTTGTGCTTTTGTTTTTGTGTTTTGTGAGGTTATTGTGCCGGTTTTTGTTTGGATTACCTACTTGGTGTTTTTTTATAAATTAAGTCGGTTTTAAATAAGGTCGAAAAGGTAAATAAAATTGGTGTTTTTTTTGTAAGGGGTAAAATGGTATTTAAGTTGTTCAGTTCCGACGGGTGTCGTTCGAATTGAACAAATGAGAACATACCTGACCATTTATAAACGCCGCGGCGGTTGGTTCGAGTCTATAAATCAGAGATTGTTTCCCAGCGAACTGAACTGAACGTAAAGTTTATAATAATGTATCCTGAAAAATAAACAACTTCCAATCTGTCAAACGGTTATTGACTTTCTAAAGAGTGACAACACTGCTCAAAATTCACTGACGTTTCCCACAATATGTTGTTTTGTTTATCTTTCTCCCAGTGTGACCACGTGCTTAATTTTGGTTTGACGTCAGGTCATGTACAGGGCATATTAAATTAAAGCGCCATTTTTGGATATTTTTCTTCAATTTGTTTTCATCTCAGGAATTGCCGGTTTAAATATAATACGTCATTTCCATAACACCCTGTATGTATTATAACTTAATACATCAAGCCTCCTCGTATGAACCGGCCAGCCGTTTTCTGCCTTATAACCTTCAAATAATACATCCTCATTGGATTGTAAACCCGAACAAACCCTGTTACCGATAAGCAACTCGATATACAACAAGGAATTTAACACTAGAGTACCGGCAAATTTGTTCTTACCGGAGAGTGACGCGGTGGCGGCGGAGTTTCGCTTTGCTCCATTTTTTAAAGAGATATACCCACTATTTTCTAAAATTGATTAATTAAGTGTTAAGGTTAGATATTTGACTTGCGTGGTTTGTATTTTATGTTATGTTGTTTGTTTATAAATTTTTGTAAAAGAAGAAAGAGTGCAAGCATGCAGTCCCTTAAGAGCCCGAACAGGTTACATCTACACGGATTCCAACAAATAAGTATATGTAGGTACTTACATATTCACTATTATCCTGTGAATTCGATAGATCGTCATACTGAGGTGCTTCATGAGCTTTTCTGATATGATGCTTAAGTTTGTCATGCCGGGAAAATGCTTTGTCGCACTGACTGCATGTGTAGGGACGTTCTCCAGTGTGGACCAACTGGTGCCTGGTTAAATGAGATGCTCTCTTGAAACTAAACATTGAAAACATATAGTTAATAAAAAACACTTCTCTAGAATTAAAAATGCTAGTCAGCACTGGCAGATTTTGATCTTACCCAATGTATGACTCTATTAATCGTCTTTTTCGATCTAACTCGCGCGCGCCTTTATGTGGATTCAGAGTAGTGTTGTGATCGCTCGAGCAAAAAACCGCTCGAGTACTCGATTATTGAAATAACCAACATCGCTCGATTACTAAAAAAACCGCTCGAGTTATAAATTAGGCGAAAATTGTCGCTTGTTACTTATTACCTTTCACTCGATACCCGAGCTCGAATCGTTGCGTTTCACTTGATACCAGACCCCGAAATGTGCCGATTGGCGACGTTCTAGTTTGACGCTCATACATGTCTTTGTTAAAGGCAGATAAACGAGAAGATTCCTATAAAAAAGCGCTAAATCCCTTAATGGATTCATCGCGACATCAGGTTTTGTTTTGACTGGTTAGTCAACGGCGATTGTAAATTCTTATAAAATTAAAGGATGTAATTTTTAAAAAAATCAAAATCAACTGTTTTTTCTTAATAAAAACTCTAGACTCATCTTCTAAAACTTACAAAAACAACCCCTGGTGTTTTATCAACACATTTTTCTTAGTCATAAAAATTTGAAGTGGTTAATCGCTCGAGCAATTCACACCATTATTAAAATCGCTTGAGTATCAAGTACTCGATTATTAAAATCATCGGTTATTCCCAACACTAATTCAGAGTACAGGGTGTCCCTTTTTCGATACTTTTATAGGGTATCTCCGTAACTGTTAGTGCTATAAAAAAAGTAATGTAGGTGGCATGTACTCTTCTTGGGCCAAACTTAAAATGATAAAATCAAAATTTGAAAATTTTCGCTCGTTTAAGAGATACGGGGGAAAATCAAAAAATTGACAATTTCAAAATTACCCTATATTTTCTTAGTTAAAAGAGATATGGAAAAATGTTTTATACAGAAGTTTCTTCTATTGATTGTTGAATAATCCGCCGTTTTCAGAATAAGTATACGGGGTCAGGTAAAAAAGTTATCGGACCTATCCTCATTTTTTTAAATGGAATACCCTGAATATTTTAATCTAAAAATATACTATTTTACTCTTTCAAATATATAACACACCATGGATGATATTGGTTTCCTAGGCGATTTATTAAACTTATTACTTTAAACCAAAGTAGGCCATGAAACAAAAACTAATATCCTAGAGACAACTATGTTGACATTCTATATTGTTATTAACATTTAACGTCATTTTCATTTTTTACATATTCATTTGTGAAAAATACTTATCAACATTTTGAAAAATTTGATATCTATCATCCATGGTGTGTTATAAATTTGAAAAGAGAGTTTAAAATGCTATATTTTTAGATTAAAATATACAGGGTGTTCCATTTAAAAAAATTAGGTTAGGTTCGATAACTTTCTTACCTGACCCCGTATACTTATTCTGAAAACGGCAGATTATGCAACAATCATTATAAATAAACTTATGTATTAAACATTTTTCTGTATCTCTTTTAATTAAGAAAATATAGGGTAATTTAGGAATTGACAATTTGGTATCTCTTGCGAGCGAAAATTTTCAAATTTTGATTTTACCATTTTAAGTTTGACCCAAAAAGAGCACATTATACCTACATTACTTTTTTGATAGCACTAATAATAACGGAGATACCTTATAAAAGTGTCGAAAATGGGACACACTGTACATGATACAGCAATATTGGTAATTTGCCATCATTTTCATTGCCTTGCGTGTAATTTTCGTGCTATAACAGAAGCGTGCATTTTGCGAATAATTTGAAATATTGCACAAATTTTTAGTATTTTGACAAAAATAAAATTCTATTAACGTAGGTAATAATACACATCAAGATGGCAAATATAATTTTTTGAATATGGTTTCCATGTCACTAAACAATATATTATTACCTATAACAACAGAAAAATGCTATCAGATGAGGAATTTGATTTTGCTGCTACTCCACAAAAAAATTCGAGAAGCAGCAAAAATAGTAGAAGAAGATCTTATGTCAACTAAAAGACGCCCGAGATATGACAAGGCATATTACTGTTTCAAGGAATGGTGTATGGGAAACAAAGTTCAAAATCCTGTTTCTGAGTCGGCGCTACTAGCTTATTTCAATGAAAATGTCAAGACAAAGAAGATATCAACCATTTGGTCACAATATTCAATGCTGAGGACCACTCTATCAATTAGGGAAAAAGTAGACATATCTAAAAACGCAAAGCTATTAGCATTTTTAAAAAAGTGTGCTCCTATGTTATTTTGATACAAAAAAATAATTTACTTTCCACCCGGGTGGAACCTTTCCACCTTTCAAACATAGATGAAATGTCATTATTACATGCATGGTTGTAAATAAAAGAATAAACATTCAACTTTATCAGTTAGCGCGACGAAAAATTAACACTTTCTTGCAAAACAGGGTAAGAAAACTGCTGAACTGATTTGACCCAAATTTAGTATATCTGCGGACACATAATAACGGTCTTCTCTTATTTTTCGATTTAAAAAAACAATGTGCTTACCTAGCAGGACACAGGACACACTTGTATTTCCTTTGCTTCATCGCCCAATTATTGCGTCTTCTTGCTTCGGCCGACAGTTGCGCGGGGGTTGGTCCGCTGTTAAAATTTGGCGAATGAGGCTCTTGTTTGATCGGTGCCATTGACGAGCCGGTGGCGATATCAACATTCTGATTGGATGAGGTAGCAGTATTGGCTGTTGAAGGACTCGTGGAAAAATTGTCTAAAATTAAATAATTACAAATATTAGTATTTGTTAGTTGCATTAAATATAGGGTGTTCGGATAATGCATCAGGATACTTGCAGATGTGATTCTGTCAAAATAAAGTCGAAACCTCAATATAATAAAAAAATTTTGGAGCATGTCAAAGATCCATTTTTAATTTTTTTTTATAGATCATCAATTTGATATTTGGCACAGGGACTACAACACTTAACGACTTCTATCGTTCTGTTATAAAAATGTTTCGCTACTGTGGCACTAGGGGCCACTTTACCTGAAATTCAAAGGACCCCACAGTTTTTAAATGGAAATTGGGTTTCACTCAAATTTACTAAAAAGTATTGCATCATACGAATTGTATTATCCTGATAAAATGTCTCCATGGGCGCAATGAAAAATAATGACAGGATTTCGAGATACGAGCCATGCAAGGTGGTGATGTTTCAAGTCCAAAAGTCGTATCTGACCGGTACGTATTACGAATAATGGAGCAATATATTCACGTATATTCTCATAAACATCGTACATATAAATATAGATAGATATCTACCCTCTTCATGGATATGCACACATACACGAGATTTTCGGATTCAACGCCACCCGAGAATGAGAATATACGTGAATATATTGATCATTATTCGTAATACGTACCGGTCAGATACGACTTTTGGACTTGAAACATCACCACCTTGCATGGCTCGTATCTCGAAATCCTGTCATTATTTTTCATTGCGCCCATGGAGACATTTTATCAGGATAATACAATTCGTATGATGCAATACTTTTTAGTAATTTTGAGTGAAACCCAATTTCCATTTAATAGCTGCGGGGTCCTTTAACTTTTGGCATATCTTTTCTGTTTTGACAGTTATTGGAAAAAGGACATGTCATTTTAAAGCCAAAAGAAAACCTAACAAAAAGGTACTCTTTATTCGAGTCGATAAATCACATCCTTTAGGCGTAAAACTGGAATTAAAGTTTTTGTTGTAAAATCAGTTTTTCAGAAAAGAAGTACATCTGTACCACCTTGATAATCCGAACCTTCGTTACACCATATTCTTCAATAATCCGGCCAAAACATTGTGTACTTTATGATTAGGATTTGATAGTACTCGGTAATTCAAGCAAACAAAAATTACAATTACTTCACAAAATAATATAAAATTTAATAAGTATGCTTCTGTTTCAAATAATTTTTGTTTATGTATTATTTTCTAATTGTTTTGTATTAAATGTTTCGTTTTTCAATAAAAATAACTGCCTCGCTTCAATAATCCGGATTATTTACTAATCCGGATGACCGCGGTTTTAATTAGTCCGGATTATCGAGGTTGCACTGTATTGTGGTTTCGACTTTTTGTTATACGGAACGGGCTTCATTTTCTTGACTTCTTTGTTTAGTAATTTTAGTGAAATTTGGGTTATGAAAAGTACCTAAAATAGCACATGTTTTAGTACAATTTGTTATTTCTTTGAAACTTAAATGACTAAACAAACATGTCTTAATATTTATTTGAAGTCGGTTAGTCCAGATAAATGCAATTTTATCAAACTCTGGTAAATATAAAGCTTATAATAAGTAAACAGAAAATCTAGTATGCTATTCACACATTTTTATTGCTAAACGAGGTTCTTGAAAATACCGAATAAATTTAAAAATTGTAACAGCCTATATCTTTCAAACAAAGCATCTGCAGACCCCAGACCAAAAAGGTTAACATTACAGAACCGGATATAGTCATGGACGGACACGCAATCCCACTGGCTTAATCTATTAATTTGCTGGGCGTCAATCTGGGAGGAAATATGTCTTGGCATAACCACGTTGTGGCAATCGCCAAGATAGCTTCTCAGAAACTTGGTGTACTCTTCCGAACCAGAAAGTTGTACACACCTCAATAACTTTTGACACTATACAATAAAGCTCAGATTCGACCATCACTAGAGTACTGCTCTCGTGTCTGGAGCTCTGCACCCAAACATACTCTTCGGCTACTGGATTTCATCGAAAGGAGAGCCATTCGTCTGATTGGAGACCACAAGCTGACGGAGCCTCGGCATCCTACAACATCGAAGACAGGTTGGGGATTTGACTCTCCTTTACAGATATTTTCATGGAAAGTGCTCGGCTGACCTTGCACTCTTAATTCCACCCAGAGCGGCGAATAACAGAAATACACGACGAACCACTGCCGCCCATTCATATGTGGTTAAGATTAGTACTCCTCGAACTTCATTATTTAAGAATTCTATCATCTGGAGGACTTGGTCCTTATGGAACGGCCTTCCCGAGTTCGATCTTCGGAAACGACTATAACCTCCAACGATTCATAACCAACGTGAATCGCTCTTTGCGCACACGCACCACTCCCAGAGTGCCCTAAAGGATATTTCCTAGTGCTGGTGTTTGTCAAAAAAAAAAAATTTGATAAGGACTATTTGTCTTAGTTTTGGGTAAGGAATTACCACAAAAGCCATGTCACATGTTTTTTGAAACGCCCTGTATATAAACCTAGTAATTTATTTACCAGTTGATTTTCTAAAAGATTTCTCCAAGCCACCGCTAATTCTCTTTTCGCCGTACTGTCTTAATACTTTGGGGGAATGATTCTTTACTTCATTTTGAATCGCTTCCGTCTCAAAGTCCACTGCCACCCTTTTTTGGCCCTTAAATCTGGTATCTCTCCCGGAACTATTTACCAGGGACCTGTCGTTCTGGAACAGAAAAACGGTTTTGATTAATTTTTATATCTGCTATTTTAATTCGTGTAATTTATAGGCAGTGGCGATGTGATAAGTCCCGTAAGTAATAAATCATTACAACCATACCTCTTGAATGCAAATAACTTTTTTTGTGACAACTATAACTCTGTGAAAAATTAACAAAGTAAGACCCCCCGTATAACCACAAGATTCGGCACCATCCACAAATAAAAAAAAGTCAAGTTGTCAAGTCATTTTGGTTATTCATTGAATGCTAATGTTTATCTGGATGGAAAGTGACATTTCCCCGGACGCTTTCCACCGGGGTACATGTCACTTTCCACCTACATAAAAAGTTAAAAATATGTTTCTATAAAAATTTTAAAAAGTCTGCAATGTCAACATTACATACACGGTTGTAAATAAAATAGTATATTACATACCAAGAGTGGTAATAGGCTTATCACTCCAGTTGTGTACTATACTCCCTGGATTTTTCTAGTACCAAATGATTTTAAATATTACGTAACAGTAGTAAGTAGATTCTTACTAATATAAGAGTAGAAAATAGTATATTACGTACCGAGGTGGAAAGTGTTTCATTCCTGTCGAGAGAGTCGGTAATGAAACTTTTCACCGAGGTTTGCATACTATTTTATTTACAACCACATCGAACATCCACTTCTTATTATTTTAAATTAAAATTATTAATAAAAGATAAATGTCATTTTGACTTTTCCATTGAAAAATTAGACACAAATTTCAAATAACCGCCGTTCAAAATCTTGGTTCTGAGTCGGCGCAACTAGCTTATTTCAGTGAAAATACCAAGACAAAGAAGATATCAACGATTTGGTAACGATATTCAATGTTGAGGACCACTCTATGAATTAGGGAAAAAGTAGACATATCTAAACATGCAAAGCTATTAGCATTTTTAAAAAAGCAAAACAAAGGATACAAGCCGAAAAAATCGAAAACACTGTATGTTTGTGTGCTCGTATATGTTTTTGAGATATCGATTTTTAAAAAAATTACAAAAAAATAATTTACTTTTCCACCTAAAAGTAAAAAACGTCAACTTTCCACGTTCAAAGATAGATGAAATGTCATTACTGCATGCATGGTTGTAAATAAAATATATTACCTCATCGACAATCCCTTTTATACCAAAATCGTCGGCAATCTCATATAATTTTGCCATCAGGTCCGATGAAACGTCCGTACTTCCCCTGTACATCAACTCGATCAAACTTTTCATTTGTTTTGCAGGCACACCATGGACGAGGAAAACCACTTGAGGTTCGACATGTTCTTGAAAAATCTAATGCATTAAAAAACCAATTAATATGAACAATAAAGCACGTTTTAATTGAAATCATACTATACAGGGTGTAACAAATTCGTGTTTCACCGTGGGGATTTCGGAAACGGTAAGAGATACGAAGTAGGTTAAATTGGGACAAAGTTGCGTAATTATGGGCCCAATAATATGCCGCAAAAAAATCAAAAATAAATACGGGGGCTTTCAAAATAAATCTAAAAGATTGTGTTTCGGTTCCTATTTATTCCTGATTTTGTTCGAAGAGCTATGCTACTTTTTATTCTTCACAAGATGGCTCCATCAGATCTTTAATGCGACGTTTCGTCTTTGGGTCACCATCATCAACTTAATTTTTTTTAAATACGGGCCTAAGCCGTATACAACACTTACTAGTTGACGTTTTGTTCTTGTTTCTATGGTTTCCGATATATGGCTTGTATACAAATGTCCCATAAAAATATACCCATAAATGTCTCACCTTTTTAAAATACGGGCTACCAGCCGCCAATATAACCCTATGTGCTCGAATGACGCCATCTTTGCAATGAATAGTCACATCACTAAGGCTCTCATCTTTCAGAAGGTTCTTGAACATAACTTCCAGATTCTCTTGGTATTTTTCTTGAAGAAGGCGGACTACTTTCGCCTGGGGCGATTTCATCTGAAACAAAATCGTACATTAGCCACAGAAATCACTGTAGACTTGCCTAGGAAATGAGCAGAAATATCAGAAATTGCTAAGAAATACCAGTAAGACGTAGAAATATCGAGTAATAATCGGTAATACTTAATATCTAGCAACACCAAGAAATACACAATAACACCAGGAAATACTAAGAAATTCTGGTTATAATATTCAGTAACGCCCTGTATAAATCAGTAATGCCTAAAGGCGCGTTCTCAGAGCTACGTACTGTCGCCCGCGACACCAACACGTCATTACCCCTCACCCCCACGCTGATCTAGCGGTGTTGCCAGGTATCTGGTGAAATTTCACCAGATCTGGTGATTTTTTGTGATTTATAAAATATACCGCCCCCAACACGAAACTGGTAACACCAGAAAACAGACTTTTTTAAAAAGATTTTCATGGACCACCGGATTATTCATAAAATCACAAAAATATCAACAGATCTGGTGACATTTCACGAGATACCTGGCAACACTGCGCTGTAGTATTATTAATTTTTTATTTTGTTTTGAAATTTGAACCTCAGTTTTCCGAAATAAGTATTCGTTGTTTCCGAACAAAGGTAATTACTAATTATTTGGTCCTAAAATATTGTGAATAGCATGCCATCTACTATGCATCTACATGCTACTTTTGCTTTTAAAATTTATTTGTTCATTACCTACCTAAATCCCACAAAATATTTAAATAATTTTTAATTACATTGGTTTTTTTAATCACATTGGTTCATTTTTTACTAACCAGAATAAATATACATATTTTGAGGAGTAGAATACGAAAATAAAAATCAAATTTGACGCTGTCGTCGAACAAATCTTTTAAAAAACAAACCTATAACCTTAATCCAACATCCGCATTCCACATACTCACACCCTTAAAAAACGTAAATATTGGCCTGCTGCAATCGGAAGAGATTAAGCGAAAACCATAATATGGATGTGGATTGTGGACACAAATTCAAATTATATTTCTGTGGAAATTCTTCACTGTTCTGAAGCTGAATTTAGAATAAAGTTTATCTACAGAAGAAAGTGCAAGAGTTAATAATACTGGCAAAACATCATTTTGAATTAAAATTGTAAACTGTTTTTAAGGTCACAAGGTATTTTGTTAGCCCTACTTTTGGCAATTTCGTAATGTTATCTAAAAATTAGTTTTGTAGCTCTATAGATGCCTAAATCTTATAATATAAATATTTTTAGATTATTGTAGATACAGATTACAAAGGGCAAGTATGCTCTGCACGAAGATGGCTTTGTATCTGCTTGGAGTGAAGATATAGAGGAGACACAAGCTAGTGAGGATAGTAGCCAAGCTATTGAAAGCCTGCTTATTACAATTAGTACAACGAGACCTAGGGTGTGGAATATGAATTATGAGGAGACACTGTCGGAAGGACCATGACTTCCTTATTGGATGAAATTATATTAGAATGAAATGGTTCTCCTACCTACCTACTTAACAGTGGTTAATAAAAACTACCTAATAAGATAATATATGTAAATGTATTTGTTTTTCTAGTGCATCGTAGCCTAAATACAGTAGAGTCTCGATGTAGTGCACGCGTGTGCTACTCTACAATTTTAAGTTTATAATAAAAAATACAGGAATAAAACTAGGCGGTTTTCATTACATTTATATTTTGAGCTCTAAAATGCACAAATTTGTTAATTTAGTCCGTTTTTCTGGCTTGTAACGTTTTTTAACGAAATTAGCTCTTTAGTCTGGAAGAATAGTCATATTAAAATACACTGCCAGACATTATTCAAAGATTTCGTTGCTTCGCCGCTTTCATTATCAGACTCTCAATCAGTATGATAAATTATTCAAAACGAAATTTGTACAAAACAAATTGCTTCGATTTAAAAAACAATAACAAATTATTGTAAGGTTAGGTTTCACCCGAATGACAAGTGACAGACGTCACCCCCTACAAAAGGAGTGGGGGACTGTCGCTGCGACACGTCGAAGCTCTGAGAACGCGGCTTAACGATACCCGGTCAGGGTTGTTAATGTCGCATAAAAATTTAATTTATAACATTTGTTACGTTGCAAAAGTAATAAATGTAATTATTGTTTTGACTGGATGAGTGTCAACAACACAACATAACCTCAACTTTATTATTATAAATTTGACGTTAAGATGAGGATCCCAAGCAATCCCAAATTATCAATCAGCGCCATCTATGTATATCAATTTAATTAAAAAATATTCCGCGTTTTAGCAGGTTAGAAAGAGACGAGAGTCATCAGCTGATCAATATTTCTTTTCGTGAAGTTTTAGCCGTTAATAATAAATAAATTTTTTTAGTTAATTTAATGATATTTAGATTGTCTGACATGTCGATTGGGGTATCAACAAGTTTCAGGAAGATCTGTGACAAAAATTTGAAAATTGGTCATATTTGAAATTGCTATTATTATTCTTATAACATTATATTTTTTAACACAATTTTTTCATACAGTTTTCCAAACCTTTAACTATACGAATTCACTTTTAGATTAGAAAAAAATTAAGTATATTTGGGTTTGTTCGGGTTTGTTCCAAGATTTCCTAAAAATAAATCAAATAAGCCAAATTTTTATCTATCTTCCTTATTGGTAAACTATTTTATAAGGCCAATAAAAGCGGACAAATAAAAACATACCTACCCGCTGTCATATTCAGCTTTATATCACTATAATGGTCTTTTACTAAACACTAGTTGGAAGTCCATAAAGTCTTATTCAAATTGATATTTTTAAATACAGATCACAGCCAGTCTTAAAAAACAGTATAGCAATAATTACAAGATATTTGGGTTATTTACATCACTCATGTTTCCTACATGAACTAAATACTCCCCAATTGGACCCCTAGTTAAGGTTAGAGTTAACTTTTCGGCAGCAGTTTCGATTTCAATATTTTCGTTATTTTCTACTAAATCATCAGATTCCTGACTCCTCATATCTAAGGCATGTTGTTTTATTGTTGAATAACACTGTCCTTCAGCGGAGCCTTTAGCATCCGGAGAATTCATCCCAATGAGTTTCATGGTATCATTACATTTATCAGTTATTTTTTCGTTAAATGAGGAAATTGAGAGTTTCGAGTCATTCTCATGGTTTATTTTCGATGATACACTATCATCACTGCATAAAGAATGTTCCCCAGCAGTGTCCATAGGCTCCACAAGTATATCTTCAATATTGCCATCACAATTAACTTCTAAGAATTTACTATCTTTATCAAGAATGTTTCGTGATATTTGGTCTTCCATATTTTCTCCTTCGACATGGAACAACGTCTTCAGTTCCGCTTCTTTAGTAGTTTTATGCTGTTTAACCTTCTTGGTTGGGACTGCGTCATCTGTGAGGCTGTTGAATTTTATATCACCATCTCTTCCATCAACCAGTTGTGTATGTTTTTTACCAGCTGTACAGGTTAGGGAATTCGGATTAACTCCATCTCTCTTCCTTTTTCTTAGATTATCGTCGTATTCAAGTAAACCTGTAACATTTTCATGTTTGTCTTCATCTCTGCACACATGCTGCGAGGTCACAAGAACCTTGTGTTTTTTATCAGTAGTTAAAACCCCTTCACACTGATGGCTTATCTGATTAGTACATATCCACTTAACAACTTCATTTTTTAAATGTCGTAACTTCTTGTAAACGTATCCCTTATACATGGCAAACTCCGAGTTGTTAAGATCATAAAATTTATGAAAATCTGTATCTGGTGTAGTGCATGTAGCAGTGGGAACATTATTTAGGAAGTCAATGTAATTGAAATACTTGTTCTGTAACGTGCTAGCTCTATAATATTCACAACAATCATGTTTTGAAATATGCATGACATCCCCATGGACGATTTGGAGGGAACCCTTACAACTATGCTGAATGCATGCCCACTTCGCATTTGCTCCTCTGTATACGTACCCCAGATAGATTAAGTTCATTTCTTTCATTTCATTATAAACTGGAATGATATACTTATTTACGTATACAGGAAGATTAAATTTCTTAACAATTTCCTTGTAACCAAGGGTCTTTGGAATTGCGACCTTTGCCTTTTCCAGTCGTTTTTCGCATCGGTCGTTGTTGGCTAGTTTCCTTTTTCCTTTGGCTAATTTTATATTGTCTAAGAATCGGTTGACCTTGGGGAATTTAGATATACAACTATGCGGTCCACTTTCGCAGAGAGTACTTGTAAATGTGTATAATTTAATGCCAGCAGTGCAATGAGCCCTCGGATCTGTACACCGCCACACGGACACGTGACTATTTCTCAATATTCTGTTGTAGGTGAAATCGTTATACATAGCCTCTGGGTTTGAAGTTAGTCTATTGCGATACAACAAAACGGTGGGATCATGATCCTTGGCATTCGAAAATGTAAAATTCTTAGTACTACTGCATAAATGGTCAGAATACCGAACAATTTTGTCTTTTAACATTTTTATCATACCTGTACATCCATTTAAGTGTTTATTGATGCATATAAATGTAGAACTATCACCGCTCTCAAAGAATCTTTTAAATATGTATCCATGAAAATGTAGAATGTCACCACCATACATTTTATAGTTAGCTTGGTCCTTCAGGCTCGGTATCGATTTCATATCACTTGATATCGTCTTGATTTCGACACGAATTGTTTCTTCATTATCATCAAAAAGGGAACTCTCATCACATACTTCAGGAACCTTTTTCTTATATTTATCAAAAGTATTACAAGTGTGTCGACCAATTATTTCCCCTTTATTAATGGGACAAATTTTAATCATAGCAGAACATATTTTTGACTCTTTACACCATGCATACTTGCCAGAATGCTCTATTTCATATTGGTAACCTTTGTAAGTTACTAACTTTGTACCAGTATGAATTATCAAATTGGACGAGTCATCTGCATTAGCTGTCCAAATGTCTTGTTTGTCGCTTTCTACATTATAAGCAGTATTTGATTTACGGTTTATTTTTGCCTGCTTAATTATACCTTCAATGTCTCCTTCTATAATTGTATTTTGGGTGTTTTCATCCAGTGTTACATCTATAACATCTAGAGCTTGTGTACCGATATTGGAAAATACCTCCTCCACAAAACAATTTGTATCATCATACATAATATTTACTTCAGGATTGTTCCATTTTTCTAGTTCAGCAACACCATTTTCTATATAATCTCTACCTTCTATTTTTAGGTCTATTGACGAGTGGAGATGCTCTTCCTTAACAATAGAAATATCGTCGGGTATATTAGCGATAACATCTATTTTTTCTTCACATTTGACTTCTTCAAACTCCTCTATAGTATCACTACCTTCTTCTTGTGTTACTTCTAATAAACTGTACAAGATTGTATTATTATATTGACCGGTTTCGTTGGTTGTTTCATCTGCCAGTTCTACTTTCATAACAGTTTTCTCTTCAGTCTCTTCGTCGAATCTTGGTTCATCCTTCACAATAGTAATATTATCACAAGAGTCATTAATAACATCGGAACTGTCTGGACATTTTACCCCTAACGCTTCAATGATTTCGCTATATTTCTTCCGCTTTACTGAAGGAGATAAGGTTAGGGCATTATATTCTGTAGTATATGAGCTTGAGGTCGCGTTCTTTGGACTTGAATAGCTTCGTGATTCAGAATGTTTTTTGTCATTGATTTGAGTAGTACTGGACTTGAACTTGCAGGTATGATGTCCATCTATGATTATTTTGTTGTGTTTGAGGTTAACCCATGCCGGACACGAATCATCGAAGCACAAATGACGGTCTTTTTTGCCCTGGCGATAATAGTTATATCCCATATAATGAAGTATTTTTTTATAGCCACTCATAAAGAAGTAGACAGTAGTTGAATCATTTGGATCTACGTTGGGAGTATCCCTGAGAACATATCCCAAATTTTCTATTCGAACAGGAGTACAGTAGTATTGTTTAAATGTTCGTTTGTTTGTTACTGGATCCACTACTAACAACATAGACTTTTCTTGGATTGGGTGCGATATCAAGGACGATTGAGACGAATGATTAATATCCATTTGCGTGTCCAAAGTTTTAATTTCACATCTATCCAATTTATGTTTTATTTCATCCCTCGCTTGATTCAATACGGACTGCATAGTATCTTCTTCAGGTATTTGATCCCTCGCTTGATTCAATACGGACAGTATAGTATCTTCTTCAGGTATTTGATCCCTCTCTTGATTCAATACGAATGGCATATTATCTTTTTCAGGTATTTGATCCCTCGCTTGATTCAATACGGACAGCATAGTATCTTCTTCAGGTATTTGATCCCTCTCTTGATTCAATACGGACAGCATATTATCTTTTGCATGTATTTGTTCCCTCGCTTGATTCAATACAGGCGGCAGAATATCTTCTTCAGTTATGTGATCCCTCACTTGATTCAATACGAACGGCATAGTATCTTCTTCAGGAATTTGATCTCTCGCTTGATTCAATACGGAGAGTCCTTCAGGTATTTGATCCCTCTCTTGATTCAAGATGGACGGCATATTATCTTTTTCAGGTATTTGATCCCTCGCTTGATTCAATACGATGGGCATAGTATTTTCTTCAGTCATGTGTGATTTTGAAAATGATTGAGCTGACTTTTGAGGGTTGGTTTGCTCATCCAAATTTTTAATCTCAGTTACAGGTATTTCCACTTTGCAATCTGCAATTGAATCTTCTACGCTGGCATAAAGTTTACAGGTTATTCCTTTATTCCCATCTCTATTTTGACAACATTCCATATTGCCGCAAGACGTCGTATTACTACTCTCTACAGAATCAGAATTTTCTTTTATAGAGCAGTTATGCAAATCGCCATTTGCATCAATTTTTAAACTGGCAATTTTTTGATTAGTTTTTAATGAACTGTTCAATAATCTTTTCAAATCATATGTCTCGGTCTCTGGGTTAGCATTACTACCAAAACAGCTGTTATCATCAATTGTATCTTCATTCATTATTGATAGATTGTTTTCTTTAGTACCCAGATTGGTACCATCTTCATTAATTTCTAAAGATTTATGCTTACAAGTGTGAGTACCAACTTTAAATATATATTTGCGATTAGTGCTCCAAAATATTAAAGAAGCTGTACAATTAGTGATTGCTGATCTATGACAAATGTATTTTTGATTTTGATATTTATACAGGTACCCGTTAAAATGTACTAATGGTTTTAAAGCAGGCTCAATAGATTTGTCTACTAAAGTTTTATAAAATGCCTTACGGCAACGTTGTACAATTATATTGTCTTCTGTTTCTAAACACGTATGATGTTCAAACCTTAATACATAAGCAGAATCAGATCCTTCGAGAATAAGTCTTATTTCTGCCGGGCATTGTACTAACTTGTTACATCTATATTGGGTATTAAAATAGCCATGTAGGTCTCTGGATGACGGCAAATAACGACGGTATGTTTTGGCCTTATAACAAACCAGTTCAAAATTATTTTTAAGTCGGAGAACGGGGCTCGAGCCAGAGAAATAAAAATCAAAAAACTCATATACGTCGTGCTCTACCTCAAACATTTCAACTTTATCGTAAAACTTTTTTATGGCAGACTTGTCTGTGCCTATAATCGTATTAACTTGGTCCATGCTCTTTCCAGTATATATTGACTGTGACAGATTAAAATTTCGATTTACATTTATATCTTCTATTATTAGATTAATCCCAGGTACAGTTGACGACTTTAGCATTTTTCTAGGATATAATAACGCAGTTTTGGTGCTACCTTGGCTTTCCATATATGATTTCCATTGTAGTCTAGATATTGGCGGTCTACACGTATGCCACCACTCCACTGAATGTATAATATTATTTTTTACTTGTAATGAAGCTGTACACCTCTTTGTGGACATGTGTGCATATCGATTGCATTTCCATAAGGAGAAGCTATCACATTCACTATGCTTCAAAAACGTTGTGCTATAGTGTGCTGAGCAAAGACTAGTTTTGATCACCTCGTACATGTCTATAGTTTCAGTACCAAATGATTTCTCTTGGTGACTAGGTGAATCTGATCCAACTTTCCGATCCTCCTGAGGGCCTATTTCTTCAATATCTACCTTATTTCGCTCCGAGTTTTCATACAGATTATTCGTTAGCTCTTTATTCTCCATTTTGTTTTTTTTTTAAATAAGAAAATATTAATATGTATCTAAAGTAATATGACAAAATATTACTAACATTTGTAAGCAACAAAAAGATACAAGAGTTAACATTTTCAAGAATAAAATGATATCTCATTTACGTCGTTCAGTAAAAGTAATCAGTACCTAACACACAATAAAGCCGATTTAATTTAAAACACGTTTTCGACAGTCCCCTGTATGCAAATTACTTAACCAAGGACGTCAGAGTAATCGCGGTAAAAACGATAATGAAGTAGCACAAGTACTAATAATTTGTCAAAAAAGTCGTATAAGTTACCGTCCACAATAAAAATACATCACAATAACGTAAATATTTCAATATAAAACCACAAAATACTTGTGATATAGTTTCCAACTTATCATAAAACGTTTTAAAACACACAAAACGATTAATTAAACAAAAGGTCTGAGTCTGCAGTCGCCGTTGCCACATTCTGCTTTCGGTTTCACGGAATCCCCGATTTGTTACACAGCTCGGCGAGTGTAGCCGAATACAATAGTCAGGACCGGCTTTAAAACGATTTTTCCGGAATATGTCACTATTTTATTATCTAATATAACCTAAAATATGGTTTGACTTGTACTTGACATCTTCTGATATTTAAATTGGCAATATCCGGCAGTGTCATCACATTAAAAATAAATTCCTTAACTCGATTTTTTTACATTTTTAGTTCTTTTTGCAAATAAAATTAAAATTGTGAGCTCGTGTGACAATTAGTCACAGCCTTATGATACCTACTTGTAATTTAATATACTACTATTAAACTCGTATAAAACAATATAAAACTTTTATAATATTTTATGACAATTGTTATTGTGAGGCAGAATTTTAGACTTAGTTTTATTCTTATAAGAATAACTTTTGCAATTTGTGGAACGTGTTTCTACAGGGTGGTCAGTAATGAATGCGCCATAGAGTAACCAATGGACCCCGCATTTCGATCTGCTTTGTACACGTCAATGTGACGTCTGTTATTACCAAAATAAACACAACAAAAGAGAGATGGGAATTCTTTGTTAATCATAAGGTAATAATCTATGGGTATCATTTAACTAGTTAGCAAAATATTCTTATTTTTGCGAACAGAAAAATGTAATCGGTCAGCCAAAATGGCTAGTTGGCCAGCAACTTATGGACAGTAAACATTTTTGAATCGTGACAGTGTCCTGGGAAAACAAGTGAAAATCCGCCCCCGCTACACCTTTTGTAGCCGATTTCCTTCTGTATTCGGCAAAAGAAAACACAAGAAAGATACATAAATTGACAGTGCCCTGGGACCTCTGAAGTAAACTGCTTCTAGACATGTTTGTTTCTACTGACCAATTGTAAACTCTTGCTGACCAAGTAATCATTTCGCAGCTCGACTGTTAATAACGGCAAACCATTTAATTTCTTCCCATAATTTATTCAGGTTAGGTTATTCAGTCAATTCATCATTATTTATACTATAATACATAAATTATCCTAGATCTATAGTTCCCTGTATATTCTACAAGTGTAGCGTAAGGTACCTAGATGTAGAAAACATCTGTATGTACCGAGTTCATAATAAATTATAGTAAATATCAGACTTAATTATTTATACAGAAAATTACATAAAACCATAATTATAAACCAGTATAGATACACTAATATAAACCAATATAGATAATATACTCACATAAATATATATAGTTGAAAAACCGTTTAAATGTATGTTGATTTTGAAAAATTACATTTTTACTGAGTGCCTTAAAGCGATTTATATTTTTACAACTCCTTACTTCACCAGGTAGCAAGTTGTATAATTTAGGGCCAAAATAATTTATATATCTATGATTAAGTTACTGTGACTTAATGGTAATGTTATTTGTTTGTCCAGTCTGGCTCGTGTATCGTATTAGTTATGATTACCAAGAGGTTTTAAATTTGAATGAGTATGAATATATGTACAGATTGTCAATATGTATCTTGATCTTATATCGCAAATATCTTTGTCAAAAAGTAGATGTGTAGGATATAGTCTGTTCTGTTCATACATGATTTTGAGGATCTATTTCTGAATTATATTCAATTTGTATAAGCTATTGTCATAGAGTCCACCCCACATTAAAATTCCGTATCTTATAATTGAGTCAACAATTGATTTATACAGGGTTGCCCAGAAGTCCGGAATAAAATTAAGATAGCCTTAAGCTGTAACTTTTGGGGAAAACGCGCTCACATTTTGACGTTATTCGTTTGTTTTTTTTTATAGACATTTATCAAAGATATGACGACATCGATATTTTTTTTAAATAGAAACACAGCTTGTGATACATCATTTGAAAGCTAATATCTCGTACGGTATGCTCAGCGCGATTCTGTCAAGCTATTTCAAAATGGCGACTGTTAAAAGTTTTTAAAAAATCTCTAAAGTCCGTTTTGTTGCAGTTGATAGCTCATATCGAGGGTTGAAGCCATAAAACAACCGTAAACCATAGGCGTTGCCAATAGTAATTACCTTATTTAATAAGAAAATTGGCCTCTGTCCATTGTTAAGTAGGATTAGGGTTAAAGTAGGTACAACAGGGGTAATTAATTTACCTATTTTTGCCTGCTTTAGGATGTTATTACGCCATTTGATGTGCGTTTGTCAAACTATGTATTTAGTTGTATTTAGATACTGCATTATCTCAAAGTTGAATTATTTCCTATACTTGTAACAATGGCTTCAAGTTTTTCGCCAACGTGTCTTCGTCAAATTAGCAAGAGTGCATATTCTCTCCGAGAAAAGACATTAATATTAAACGTGCATGATGCTCTAGTGTACCAGAAACCTGCAAGTGATGTTCGTAGCATCATTGCAGAGTGTGCCAATATGGTAGGAGTTGGAGAGGCTACTATATATAGGTTCTTGCGTGAAAGAAAATCTAAGAACCTCAGTGAGCCAAAACCACTCCCAGGAAAGAAACCGTTAGAAATTGACAATTTCATTAAAAATGGTATTAGAAGAAAAGTACATAGTTTTTATTTTGCCAAGGAAATACCAACTATAGACAAAATTTTACAAGCCATTAACTACGACGAGGACTTACCACAGCTATCACGAACGAAACTATGGAAAATACTTCATGATATGAACTTTCGATGGGAGAAGCAAAACAGAAAATCTTTTCTTATTGATAGAGCAGATATTATTTGCTGGAGACGTCAATACTTAAGGTCCATCCGAAAATACCGCAGCGAAGGCAAAAACATTTTCTATTTGGATGAAACTTGGCTGAACGAAGGGCACACCGTATCTAAAGTTTGGCAAGATAAAAATGTCCTAAGTTCTCGACAAGCTGTCATGGAAGGCTGGTCAACAGGACTTAGACCACCATCTGGAAAGGGACGCAGACTTATTATAACTCATATAGGAAGTTCAAATGGCTTTTTGGATCAAGGATTATTACAATTCCAGTCGAATTCTACTAAAGACTATCATGAAGAAATGACTGCTGATGTTTTCGAGGAATATTTTAAGCAAATGATAGAATACATTCCCGCTAATTCTGTAATAGTGATGGATAATGCCAGCTATCACTCTAGGCTAAAAGAGAATCTTCCCACAACTTCATGGAAAAAGGCGGAAATCGTAAACTGGTTACAACGAAAGGAATTGAGTTACGATAATACCATGGTAAAAAAAGAACTTTTGGATATTGTTAGGCTACATAAATCACAGTATAAAAAGTATGTTATTGACGAGATGGCAAGAGATCGAGGTATTATAGTGCTCCGTTTACCACCTTACCATTGTGAGCTAAATCCTATCGAATTAATATGGGCTCAAGTAAAAGGATATGTTGCTAGAAATAACAAAACTTTTAAAATGCAAGAAGTGCGACAGCTCTTGCTTCATTCTTTAGCAAATGTGTCATCAGAAAATTGGCAAAACGCCATAAAACATGCTATAGTAGAGGAACAAAAAATGTGGGAACTTGACAACGTAATTGACACAACTATGGAAATTGAGCCTTTAGTAATAAGCGTAGGACATGATGACTCTTCAGATTCTTCTGAGGACCATTTTATCGAGTTATAATTATTGAAATTGTCAATATTTTTTGATCTGTAAATAAATTAGTTTTCTTGTAAATAAATTCATAAAATCATAAAATCTATTACATTTAAATAAAATAATAAGCGGTTACATTAAAAACCATTAGGATTTTTTCTAAGTCCGGCGCGTAGTAAGGGTTTTTAAAAAATCTTAAGTTGATATATTTAAGGCAAAGCTAGGATTCGCGTGTAGGGTCTTAGAAGACAGTTAGGTTGGTTAATTCCCTCTTAGTTGAGGACCATTGCTAGCTTAGGTTAATTTTTTTTTTGTAAAGAAAATAAAATTAATTAATCGAAAATCGCCCAGGTCGTGAGACTCGACATACGTAAGACTAACCCATAAATAACCCTCAAGACAAAAGACTTAAAATTAAATAAGCAAAAAGCCCTCCGTGTTCAATATAACAAACTTGCCTTGTTATATTCAATTGGACGTGCCCGTGCCAATAAACTCAAAAGTATAGTTCGAACAATAGTTAGGCTTCGTCCTACGTTCCAACAACTATACTTGTAACAGTAAAATCAATCCTTTTAATTCTAAGACAAAATTCTTGCCCTCATCTTCATCTTAATTGGTGGACTGCTGACGACTTCCTGTTAGCGGGGAAAGGTGGTGGGCCCCACTAAGACCGACAGACACCTGTCGTCGGCTGGCATCCCTGACGATACTACCAAATCAAAAAATCGAAACGTCGAAATATCGAAAAATGGCGGAAAACGATAATTTAAGTGATACCATATCTAGCACCGACTTTGATAGCCGTTATAGGACTGTTGACCTCACCGGTAGTGTCGACCAGTACCTTGACGCTACTTACACTGAATCTATTACTAGGTCCGCTACACGTCAACGCTTAACGTTGGCTCTAAATAAACATCTTGGTGGGGATTCGCCGCCTTCGGGCTTGAACTTCCAATGGGACAAAAGTAGCGAAAAAAGCAGCGACCTGGCGATAAATAAGCAAGGGGAAAAATGGGTATACGAGGGACCCACGATAACGATTGATGAACAACGCGCCGCAGGCGAGACAACCGCGCTTCCAAAGATAACAAAAGCGGAAAGATATCGTTATAACGGCGACACCAGTTTCTTACTATCGTTAAACTAGTTATTGTTTTATTCTTCACCTCTTCCCAGCTATCTCCCGAGATAACTATGGCTGTGTCATCAGCATATGAGATAGTTAAACCTTCAATATTCAAGTGTAACAAGGAGTTTATATAGATTATAAAGAGTAACTTACTTACTTACTTACTTAATTTATTTATTTCAAAATCATGTTACATAATTTCCAAATAAAAATTACAAACACAAAGTGAAACAACGTCATCTTAGAATACCAAAAAGTTGCAATATCATTCTGTTACATCCTTAGAAAATCATCCAGATTATATGGCTCTAATTCCAATAAAGTCTTCCTGATTTCCATCTTAAACCGTTTTTCGCTGCTAATTGTCTTTATACTCTCGGGTAGTTTGTTATATAATTTCAAGCACATATAATTGGGTGACTTTTCAGTAAGAGTTAGCCTATGTATGGGGTAATTTACATTTACAGTTCTCGTGTTATGTTGATGACAAATTGGGGCTTGAAAACAATTTCTATTTTTAAAGAAAAACACTAAACATTCATAGATATACAATGCATATACTGTTAACAGTCCTGTGTTTTTAAAGATGGTACGACAAGTTTTCTTATAATCTAATTTCTTAATTATTCGGACCAATCGTTTTTGAATTACAAATATACTTTGAATTTGACTATCCCTGCCCCAAAATATAATGCCATATTTTAAACAGGATTCGAAGTTAGCAAAATACAATGTTTTTAAAGTTTTCTCATTCATGTATTTACCAGTAACACGAATACCATAACAAACAGCATTAAGTTTTTGTGACATACATTTGATATGAGCGGACCAATCTAAGAATTCATTAATCTGTACCCCTAAGAATTTTGTTGTTTCTGAAAAATTAATTGTATCTTGATCATGAGCAAAATCAACTGGCCTTTCCACCTTAGATAATTTTGTTCTAAAAAGTATAACATTAGTTTTATTTTCATTCAAAATAAGTTTATTTTCTGTAAACCATAGTGTAACCCTATTAAGAAAATTTTTGCACTCTGTGACAAGTTGATTGATACTTTTGCCCCCTAAAAGTAAATTAGTATCATCCGCGTAATTAACTATATCTTGATTGGCTTGAATTAGATTATTTAAATCATTTATAAAAATGATAAATAGTATGGGCCCTAATACACTTCCCTGAGCTATACCTATACTACTAGATAATATCTTTGAGTGATAAGATTTTCCATCTTTCGTAACACAGACTTTTTGTTTTCTGTTATTAAGATACCCCGTTATCCATTTATGAGCATTTCCTCTTATCCCGTACATTTCAAGCTTTCTTACTAGTATCTCTCTATCTAAGCAATCATATGCTTTTGACAAATCCAAAAACATACCTACTGCCAAATTACTAGCTTCAAGGTGATGCAGAACTGTCTGAATGAACTGAAAAATTGCTGTTTGTGTAGATCGACCGTTTAAATATCCATGCTGACTTTTACTAAATATATTACAGTTTGTTAGAAAATTTGCTAGTCTTGAACACATTGCCATCTCAAACAATTTTGAAAAACCTGTCAATAAACTTATTGGTCTATAATTATCCATTAATTCTGGATCACCTTTCTTAAAAAGCGGTTTTATTACTGCAACTTTTAAATTTTCAGGAAATATGCCGTATTTAAAAGAGTTATTTATTATATAACATAAAATATTCTTACATGCACTACTAGAAATCTTAACAATGGTAGTAGGAATTTCATCAAACCCAGAACTATATTTATTTTTTAGTTTATTAGCCATTTCAACTATCTCGTTTGTTGTTACTGGCTTTAAAAACATCGATTGATTATTCCTAGCAATGTTACAGTTATCGGGAACATGACTTAAATTCTTTATCAAATTAGGTATAACAGATATTAAATAATCGTTAAAACTATCCGCCACTGTTTCAGGATCTCCCTCGATTTCTATGTCTGAGTTATGGTTTGTTTTCCCTGTGATTTCTTTACAGATCGTCCACATGCATTTCATCTTGTTATCTGAATTGTTTACTCTATTGGCATAAGATTTTGCACGCGAGTCTTTTAAAAGTTTATCATACTCTTTTTTCTTATCTTTGTATTGATCATTATAGTTTTGTTGTTGTCTGGATAGTGTCAATAACAAATCTAATTCGCGTTTACAATCGATAATAACCCTATCCTTAAACACTTTTGAAACCTTCGTTCCCGCACTTAGCCTTAGAGGGAAAAATCGATTAAAAATAGTTATAAAATCATTCATAAATGCACACCACTGCCCATCAACATTCTTTCTATCAACCGCATAAACATTCAACCAGTCTTGCTCCTCCAAACAGCACAAAAAGTCATGTTTATTTACTAACTGTAGAATCCCCATCTCTTTTTATCTTATGTCTGTTTATTTTTTTTTATTGTGATAGGTGATGGGTTTAATATGTCTTGATTAGGAAAAGCAAACAATCGACGGACGTGACTCAAAAGACTATATTTTTATCCAGTTTACAGCAGACTTGGCACAGTGTTACCATATTGAGTTAAAAATTACTATTTTTTCCACAAACATTTAATTTAACACACAAAACTGAAAATCAACAAAGAATAATTGTATTTAACAATAACGACAAATATGACAGTTGTTAATCTGATAGTGTCAAACGTGAAAGCAGGTATGAAAGACGGCCGTTCCAATAAGGGTTTATTCGGATTATATCTAAAAAACAGCTTGAGCTATGAAAAAAATTAATTTTGGATACTCTATGGCGCATTCATTACCGAGCACACTCTATATTATAAATTTATATGAGGTGTTTCAACGACTTATTTATGAAAGTTTAATTATTATCTACAGGGTGGCCCACTTATAATGGAAACAAGCTTATATTTTCGATATTTCTGAATTGATTGTTTTGAATTTTGGTATGGTTACGTATGAATATGAGTATGAAACCTTTGGAATTGAGTTCTTCTAGAGAATCTAGTGAAGTTACTATGGATTTTCGGTAAAAACACAAAATGTCACTAAGTTTTTTAATTTCTTTAGTTCCCCGTAAGTAGGAAATAATAACTGTAGCCGCTAAAATAGTATATAATGGCTGCTTAATAAGCGATACAAAGGACCCCGCACGGAACATATGGGAATCAGCCCTCGGTTAAAAACTTTGATAGTCGGGGATATTATCCAAAAGTCGATGCTGATCAAAAGTCTCCATGGGCCCGAGGTCCGAAAATATACAGGGTGGCCCAAAAAAATGTGACAATATAAGTAATGCTGTATTTTTTTAAATGGGACACCCAGTATTTTATTGCATATTTAGGTTCGTATTAGTGTTCTTTATAATTGCCTAAAGTCTTATTTCATTTGGTTATGTAGTTGAAGAGTAATAAATAAAAAATAAAAGTTTGCAGTTTTAGGAAAAAATTCAAAAAAACTACCTAAAATAATTTTTTTAGCCAAGGCATTGGGTGGAATTTAAGACAAGAGGTCTAGAGATACTGTGAATATAATAGCGTTTAACTATTTTATACAGGGTGTTCATCATTAGGTTTCAAACAAGACACTTTTCAAAATAATTTTTCTCCAGATTTTCAAATGAAACACCCTGTATATCATTTGGCTATTGGATGTAGAATTCATAAGCATTCTTTTTTTTGTAATGGATTTTTGGATAATATCCCCGAGTATCAAAGTTTTTAACCGATGGCTGATTCCCATATGTTCCGTGCGGGGTCCTTTAATATACAGGGTGTAAATTTGAAAACTTCCCACCCTTAATATATCGCTTCAAGTAAATAATATTCGGAAAGACACGTCAACTTTATTGTAAAAGGGACCCATTTAGCGTATATGTATTTGCAACCTTTGTCGTTTAACCTCCTTTAAAATCTTAAATGGGAAGGTGGGCGTGTCAAGTGCCACATCATTTTAAAGATCGCGTATATTTCTTTTAAAGAATATTACAATTTATTATTTTTTGAGCAGCAGTTTCAAAAAAATGGCGTCCCAAAAATGAAGTTATTCATGTAAATTTTTAGACGGCGGCTTTGAATTGGAAATAGATTTAAAGGGCCTTTAAAATGAAGTGACACTTGACCCCCTTCCCATTTAAGATTTTAAGGGTAATACATATCCGTCCCAGGGGTTTAAACGAAGAAGGATACACATTTGAAATACTTATGTTTAATAATAAGTCTAGCAATTACAATTCATTTATAAGAAAATATCAATTTTTACAAAAATTTCCGCTTAGTCTATTATTTATTGATCCTGATTTCTGTAAGCATACTTGTGTACTTTTGAGAATAAGCCATATGCATGCATATAAAAATAAACTCTCTTAAAAATTTTATTTTTTAATTAAAATCGCAAAAGTAATTATTTAAATTAAATGTGGTCCACCCTATAAATGGTAGTAATTATTTGAGGAAAAATAGTCTCCAACTTACCTTACACTGTCTTGGATGATTAGACACTTCATGTTAATTATAAGTATCACAATTCTAGTATACTAGTCAAACTTGAAAGATTTTGTACATGTTTACAGCTGTAAATAAATTCGGCTCCGTTCACGTTATGAATTTTTTAAACAGTTCACAGCCAATAAGCATTCTTATTATCGCATTAACGATAAAAAACTAAAAAGTTTATTTTAATTACTAATGTTTGGGTTATATTTTTCTTCAAATTCATAGTCTTCACAGCAAACTTCTACGTGAGAACCAACATTGTGAACGCGTGCTTCCTCAAAGATTCCTTGGTCTTGTTCATCCATAAACATTTCCTCAAGGGATTCTACTTTTACCGGATTCCCATCAGAATGCCCTTCTATATTCCTACCGCTTGCATTATTTGATATCCGATTTATTTCATCAAAATTATTGATAAAGTCGGTTTTAATGTCAATATCATCTGAATCGTTAATAAATCGGGGTTCAATTTCAATATCAGCATTATCCAAAATTTCAGCTTGAATTTTAACGTCATTCGAGTTATCCCCTTCAAGGCATGTGGCGAAAGGATGAGATACAGGGCTGCAAGAATGCTTGTCGATTTCCCGAAGCAAACATGTCCGGGGAAAAAGCTTGATTTCAGCTGGACATTCTTTAATCATACACGACCAAATTATAAAATAATCTCTATCTAAGGGACTAGTAAATGTATAACATTGGAAGAAGGCTTCCTTCTCGCCTGTGAGTCTGTTATTATAAAAAAGTACAGTTTCATTTTTAGGATCTACTTTGGGTAGAGCCGGAGCCAGATTAACCGATTCTCTTCCGGAAATACACGAATGCTCAGTATATTCTAACATTTTGTTGCACTGTAAACGTATCAATCCTGGACAGTTTTGTATGTGTTTATTACTGCATAGGTAGACACAAGCTCCGTTTGACAAACTCGAATCTGGCTGTTTTAAGTAAGTGTAATTCCTAAATTTTAATTGTTCCGGATAATAGTGCGGAGATTGGGCTATATATGGATTGTAAGGAAACTCTGTCTTGTGTTTTAGTTCTTCAGAGTTTAAATCTAGACGCGTAAAGTCCAATATATTTACCTGTTTTAATGCATCGGTATCAGCACCATAGCTTTTAACTTTTAGAAGTCTACATACTTTGGGATCTATCGCACTCAGTTTCCTTATCGTTTTCCTTTTTCTTCCTAATTTATCTAATCGGAAATCGCTTGTTTCAACTTGACAAGAATTATCATTTATTGCCTGAACACTCGGGTCATGCTCGTCTTCTAAATTAACATACATTTCTTCTACGGTAATGCCATCTTCCTGTTTAAATTCTTTTGTAAGCGTTTTAACAGTATCAGGATTCACTCCATCACTATCTACGATCTTTAAATCTGTTGAATCAGTGTAGTGTTGTCTCTTCGATCCTTCAACTATGCAGGAATTTTCTTCTCCTTCCGCCCCATCGTGGTTTTCATAATTACAATTGTGTCTCGACACAGTTAGAACTTTATCATTTTTTGTTGTCAAAATTCCTTGACAAGTTTCTGATTTGAGTCCCAAACAATCCCATCTGTAAATATTCTGATCCCGGTTTAAAGCCCAATGTTTTTCGTATATGCAGCCTTGGTACTTTGCATACGTTTTCATGGCATCTGAACTTTGAAAGAAATGGAGATCTTCAAACATGAAATATTTGAAACAAGTGTGCGTGGATACTGATGAAGCGTAGTAATGGTACGAATTATTACCACAAATTTGTTTAAGATATATCTGTCCGGTACAGCCTCTTTTGTGGTAATTAAAACAAACCCAACTTAGGTAAGTCTTTATAGGGTTATTTTGATGATACACTGGACAATAAATAAAGCCATTGTAAATAAGAAGGGATTGTCCATCTTCAAAAATAGGGATCAGCTTTCTTTTGTGAATTTCTATTTTGGTAAGTATATTATGGTGATTACTGAAGTTTTTACTACTATGGCCTTTGTGATTTTTTGCTTCTTTTAATTCTATTCCATCTTCAACAGTCTCTTTACCCATAGCTGCTTTACTTGCAATGGCAGGGTCTCTTACTTCCACAATGTGGTCCTTATGACTACACACGTGATCCACAATCGAAACTACTTTATTGTTTATCGTCGTCAACACTCCCGGACATTTATTTGTTGTACAATTCCACAAATATTTGTTTTGACCATCAGGAAAATTCTCGCATTTTTTGTAGATATTGCCTAAATGCATTGCGTAGTTTGCTCCTGTTCTTCTGTCTTGAAACAAAAACATATCTTTATTGCTATCTTTATTTATCAAGCAAGTGTGTTCCGAAACAGAAATAACGGTGCCATATTTCATATGAAGCAAACCTTTACATCCTATCTTATGTGCCTCGATGCAACTCCAAATAGTGTCAGTAATAATTTGATGATAGAGATATCCCCCGTAGATTAGAAAGGGTTCGTCTTCGTTTTCAAAAACGCATATCAGTAATTTATCTACATCAACAAATTCATCATCATCATCACTTGATTTGTTAAAGGTACAATTATGTGTTCCGATTTGTTGAAGCAAATTTGTTTGTGGGAAGAGTTTTATTTCAGCACAACATCCCAATATTGGACATCGATATGCAGTATGGTAATTATTTTTTAGATATTTTCTGTAACTAAACCCATTGTATACTGCTTCCGTTTCCGCTTCGACCAGATTGTACTGCAGCAGAACCGTTTTAGTATCATTCCGGTCCAGCTGAGGTAAATTTCTTTTTGTGGCGATGTTTTTGCATGAATGCTCCAAATATTCTATTATCTTTCCTTGCTTCATTTTAATCACACCTGAACAATTTAAACTGTGTTTATTTATGCATGGATACGCGATAGTCTCAGAGTTAAACAAAGATTCTCGTTCTTTAAAATGATTGTAGCCTTTAAAATGAAATTGCGGCTGATAGAAATTGAAGAATTTATCAAACTTTAATATTTCTTTATATTTCGTTTGTTCATCAGGTGGAACATGTTGAAATGAGTAATTCATTATCTTAACGTTAACTAGCCCTTTTGTGACATCATTTTCACTAAGTTTGGATGCTGGAACACTATTGCATACTTGTATTGGTTTACTTGAACGAGTTTCCTGTAGACTATTGTCATATCTTAATATTTCTAGTTCTAAGCCTGACGCTGCTGCAACTTCATATGGAACAATATGGGTTCCTTTATTGCTGCTTTCAAGGTAATTTTTGTTTTCTATTTCTTCTTTATTAGTAACGGTAATAAGCCAACTATCAATAATTACATTATTTTCACTGAAATCATTATAACTATCTTCACTGTTTACAGCCATATGCAAATCTGGTGTCTCCATATTTTTATCCCATTCGTCATTAAAAATATATAATCAAAGTTTAAACTGTTCTCCTGAACAACATACTACTAATTCCTCAGTAGTTTTTGAATACCCCCTATATTTCCTAGGACAACAGCGCCTCAGTGCGGTGGGCCGAAGCCGAACTAAAGCAGCAACGAGTACATCAACAGCTGGGTGGAGGTGAATGATGAGCCAGATAGATGGAAATAAAATATTAACCTATAGCACAATTATTTATCTATTTTCATTCGTTCATTGATTTTTTCATCTATTTACTTTAAAATACGTATGTGTAATTTAAATACAATAATTTATAGCATCAAGTTTACGACAACACAAAACCACAACACTGAAATACACGAAATGTCATTGGACGGTCGGTTTAGTTATTTGTGAATCGAATACCGCAATAGGACCAGTGTTGCCAAGTATTCAATAAGAAAATTCAACAAAATATTTTGAAGATGTGTAGAAAATATTTTGAAGATATCTAGAAATAAGAACACGCAAATATATGTGTTTTTTATTTGGAGATTGTCCCTTTAGAATAAACAATAACCTAAATAGACCAACCCCTATTTTATACGTATATTATATCGCAATCTCAACTATATGACGGTCACAATAACTCACAATTTTAGTGCCATGCTAAAAGCATGCTACCAGCAATGCTAAATTCGTCAGCTAAAGTAAGGGTAGCAATTCTCTCTTTTGATCTAAGGAATTTTGCTGTGCTGTACGACATTCTAGCTGGCTGTACAGCATACCTTAATGTACAACTAGACTGGAGACTATATATAAATAAATGGGTCAACTAATTCAGTAACAATATGTTTTTCATTCCATTATATTAATTTCAGTATATCCCCTGTATCCAGCAGTTATGGCATCAGCGCCTCTAACAGTGGACAAATTCGATATTCAAGAAACAGATAGGAACAGATGATAGTCTGGTTGCATAGAACTTGGAACAGTATAATATGTCGACTAAGCACGGATTCAGCCAGTGCCGTATTCACGGGGGCCCCACAAGCCTTTTGGGGGCGCCCGTAACGTTGAAGGCTTTTTTTGTTAGAAACAGAATGATTATAACTAACTTTTCTTTTTTGTTCGCTGACGACTTTTTTTTTTTGGTCAACAATTTGGTGGAGCCCGTTGAACCAGAAAATGTCGTTTTTTCGAAAACGGTTAGCGACATGAATGAAAAGTATTTTATTTATAGTCAATAGTTAAAGGCATGTAAAAAACGTTGTCCAAAGTTCTTATCATACAGGGCGTTAAAAAAGGGGCAATGAGTGTCACAGCTAGTCCGTCCCTGCAGCTGTGAGTAATTCACAACACTTTCTTGGATAGTAATTTCAAGGATCTTGCCTGGTATACATCATATTAAAAAAAATTGAAATATACCTGGTGGTTCAATAATTATGTGTAAAAAACTTGATTCCATTGGAGCTCTTTGGGAGCCCATATCTCCGAAGAGGAGGCAGATACGAAAAAAGTTTATATGAACTTGTAGTACCCTTTTCACTTGTTTTTTCATATCCGGGATATTTCCCACGTTTTCCCACACCCTGTATAAGTACCTGTAAGTATCTTTCATAAGAAAGGATCGTGGTCTTTAATAAAAACAAATTCCCCCCAACTATGAAAATTTTCTATCTATTAACAACTATGAGTGACATAGAAAGAAGGGTTTTTGACAAAATATCGTAAGCTACGTGCCTCATTATTTTGTTTTTGAACATAAACCTGTTTAATTTTTTACGTATTCTTTAGTATTGTAAAGGCTGCATTAGAGTCTGCAATACTTTTGCAATTTTGTTGCTGCAAGTTAATTTTTGACAGAGTTGTAATGTCATTCAAATCAGTTTATATTTAGCAACGATTGACGGTGACGTTACAGCTTAAACATATTGAAATGCATAAGACCATTTATATTTGACGATGACGGTGGGTGATGGCCGACATAAAAAGCTGAATTTATAAACTCGACGTTGACGATTGACGGTGCTGTTTGACGGTGACGGTACAGCTTAAACATATTGAAATGCATAAGACCATTTATATTTGACGATGACGGTGCAGTTTGACGGTGGGTGACGGCCGACATGAACCAATTTTATCTTTTGACGGTGGACGGTCGTAGCAACGTTCGTAGCAAGTTTACACAGCCAATCAAAATCGTGTTGGCATGTCACGTGATATTTAGTAAATATTATTTTATTTTATACCATCTTATCAACCATTTTAAAGTGTACTGTTGATAAGTGTTGGTAGTATCATTCAGATCACATAAACACCAAAATTAATATAATCACATAAAAATACAGAAAAGCCGAGAAAAACCGGTTAGGTTATCGTCGCCACCGTCAAGTTTATAAATCCAGCTTTTTACGGCACCGTCAAACAGCACCGTCAAACTGCACCGTCAATCGTCACCGTCGAGTTTATAAATTGGCCTAAAAGCTGGATTTATAAACTTGACGATGGCGACGATAAGCTATAACCTGTTTTTCTCGGCTTTTCTGTATTTTTATGTGATTATATTAATTTTGGTGTTTATGTGATCTGAATGATACTATCAACACTTATCAACAGTACACTTTAAAATGGTTAATAAGATGGTATAAAATAAAATAATATTTACAAAATATCACGTGACAGGTAAACACGATTTTGATTGGCTGTGTAAACTTGCTACGAACGTTGCTACGGCCGTCCACCGTCAAAAGATAAAATTGGTTCATGTCGGCCGTCACCCACCGTCAAACTGCACCGTCATCGTCAAATATAAATGGTCTTATGCATTTCAATATGTTTAAGCTGTACCGTCACCGTCGAACAGCACCGTCAATCGTCAACGTCGAGTTTATAAATTCAGCTTACAGCTGAATTTGACGTTGACGATTGACGGCGCTGTTTGACGGCGACGACGATAACATAACCTGTTTTTCTCGGCTTTCCTGTATTTTTATGTGATTATATTAATTTTGGTGTTTATGTGATCTGAATGATACTATCAACACTTATCAACAGTACACTTTAAAATGATTAATAAGATGATATAAAGTAAAATAATATTTACTAAATATCACGTGACAGGCAAACACGATTTTGATTGGGTGTGGAAACTTGCTACGAACGTTGCTACCACCGTCCACCGTTAAAAGATAAAATTGGTTTATGTCGGCCGTCAAACGGCACCGTCATCGTCAAATATAAATGGTCTTATGCATTTCAATATGTTTAAGCTGTAACGTCACCGTCAAACAGCACCGTCAATCGTCAACGTCACGTTTATAAATCCAGCTAAAATTGGTTTATGTCGGCCGTCACCCACCGTCAAACTTCACCGTCATCGTCAAGTATAAATAATGGTCTTATGCATTTCAATATGTTATAAGCTGTACCGTCACCGTCAATCGTCAACGTCAAGTTTATAAATCCAGCTTTAAGCACAGTTTATCATAAGCCATATAACAGTTTGCTGTAGAAATATCATTCATGATAAACAAATATATAAGTAGCTACCTATTCTAGTTGATTTTTACACCCTGTGGTCTACTCTTTCACTATTTTAAAAAATTTTCTTGTAAAATCCCCCCACGGCCATGGGTCGAAGTCAAAAATTGGATTGCCTACTTAGGCGTTATTGGTAGAAAATATTTTCACGTACCTATGCGTACGCCGGAAATTTTTTGCAGCGCATTCCTATACACAAACACAACTCAATGATTCGTAGAAGTTACGTTGAAATTTCCACGTTTTACAACGGTCACAAATAAAAACATACAATTTTCGTTTGCACTAAATAAACAAGCAAAAATATCTTACCTTGAAATGTATTTTTACCGCGATTTCAACCGATTAGGCAGTTAAAAACATGAAAATATTTGAAATCTTAAATATTTTAAATAATCACTGATAAATAAATACGTGGGACTCGCTCGGCTTTAGCTGACTCACTACACGAACCTTAGCGCCCTTCTCAGAGGGGGTCACGGCAGCGAGCGAGTATCGATTTTTGCCTGCCCCCTCCTAGGGATGACGAGAATCTAGCGATATTTAGATTATATCGATACCATTTTATTTTGTATCGATATTATTATGTATGAAAAGATCGATATAGTATAATATTCATTTTACAATAATTATAAATACATTTTAGGTTTATTTGTATAATAGTATGTACGATTCACGTTGCTATATACTTTGTTGTCATTCGACAAAATGGTAATTACCTCAATAAATATAAATACAAATGTTCCAATTGGTTTAAATTCGAAATAATTTTTGGAAAAATAAAATCTCACTAATATTAGAGTCCTCGGACCCGTAAAGTTACGTGCTTTACCTTTCTGTATAAACTCTTCTAGTTTGTAACTCTAAATAATCAATAAATAAACTATTATACTAGACAATTTAATACAATTATATCCTATTTCGTTAATAGTATACATATAGTAGTTAAAGTTCAAATTCACAACATATAATAGTAGAGTAACAGTATAGACAAAACACTGCGATAACTGAACTTAACAACTAAACAATAACTTTTTGCAGTAGATATATATAACCCGAAGTACTTTAAAGGGAAGGAGCAAAACGTGGAATATACATACTTTTACAAAACTATTACCCAAAGTATAGTTGATATTCAATTCTGTGATCGAATTCCCACTTAATGAAGTCCGAGACCGCTATCCGGCATGGGCCCAATTAGCTCAGGAGGCGCAGTCGGCTTCGTTATATCTGGCAGCAAGAAAATAAAATAAAATATTAAGAGATAATTTTTATTTGTATTTGAATTCGATCACAGAATAGAATATCAACTAAGTCTACAACAATTATTGATTAGTTTTATTCTTTCCGGTGTTGCATTTAATCTTTGAGCGAGTATCTAATTGTTTTACATTCCTCGTAATTATTGATTTTTATCTTTGCGTACCAGTGACACATCTATTTAGACGTCTTTACCTTTACTGGCAAATATTCGTATAACAGAAAAAAAAGATTATGTCAGTGGCGGCTCGTGGGCGAGAATATATAGGAGAAGATCCAATATAATTCACGCAAAAGGTGAGGAAGTGGTATTTCCTCTACTTCCTCTGAATGGGATGTAAAAAATACTTTTGTAAGAATAAATTATTTTTTAAGCTTTTTTGGCGTAACTAACAAAGTAAAGTAATTTTGATACTCCAAAATTCACCTACGATAAGCTTTAGTACCTACTTCTATTAAGGGACTGAAATGGGATTAAAAATTTAATATAACAAGCTGTTTCGCGAGGTATTGAAATAATATGTAAGTTATTAAAAAGAAACTCTAGAATTCCCACGAAGATACCATCGAAAATAATGTCGACCGAATAATAACAATCAAAATGGGACTGAGCTACTATGCAACTGTGTATACAGAGGGTGTTACTTAATAAAATGCTAATATTTAAGGAGGTTATTCTTGGGTCCATTTTCAGAAAGAAAAACTTCATATAAACATATTATGTACTAAACGTCTTAACTTTTGACATACAAATTTTCATGTTCTTTTTAATAATCTGTTACAGTTAATGACTTAAATACGTGACAACTAGACTAGGTAGGCAACTGTTAAAACTGTATTTGTTTACAAAACAAAATCGACTTCTTACCTACTAGACCTTTTTAATCTTTATTAATAACTAACAAATGAATGAATTTAATTTTTAAAAACGACAAGAAATCAAGAGACGACATTTGCTCAGTAAAGTTACAAAAATAATTTTTATTTAAAAAAAATATCGAAAGCAATTCCCACATAAACGCCACTGGTTGGCAAAAAAAGCATGTTATACATTATAAAATGCCTCTTGATGAACAGAAAGTATGCACCAAATTTCACAAATACAGGGTGTTATGGAAATGACGTATTATATTTAAATGGGTGACTCCTTGGGTTTTTTATGATCAAACACAAGCACTATAGGAAAAATCCTTTAGGCCACTCTGGGAGTGGTGCGTGTGCGCGTGTGGAGGTTATATTCGTTGGGAAAAACGACCTCCGGAATGCCACAAGGATGTAGTCCCCCAGATGAAAGAATTCTTAAATAATGAAGTTCGAGGAGTACTAAGCTTAACCACATATGGATGGGCGGCAGTGGGTATCCTAGAGAAGCGCTACATATTTCATTTTTTTAAAATCGACCGTTTTAAAAGTGGGGTAATAAACACTCTTACTCACAGGTCAGTCCGCGCTACTGTACAACATTTCACCCAGAGCCAATGGCAATGTTGCCAAACTTCATGTAAATCTGAAATTCCATATAAAATTATAAAAATAAATTATTTTCTACCTACTTGTATTTATCCTTATACCTAAAGAGTAAGGAAATCCAGGCACAAACACAATCAGTTTTTTTCTTTTTCATGGGAACACTCCTGGAAACACTTTATGTACACACAGTAATAGTGAAACAGAACCGATAGTTAGCTTTTGAAAATACAATAATTCAGATTATATACTACAGATTATTAGATTTTATTACACGCGACGAAATTTGACGTCCAGAAGAAACGCGTTCATAAAAACAATATTCAAAGATTATTTATGGACGGGCAAGATACACGCGTGAACCGAAAAAAATAGAGCGGATTGCTGAGTGTGTGTTGGTGATCGACGAGACACAACGTATCCGGCCGCTGGTTGGTCTTCAACGAACAAACCCGAACAAACGCAACCGTGCGGCGCTATATGAAACTACTTCCCTCAGTCGATATAAGGCATCAAGAGGTCATTGGCATTTGACCTAGTGACGTACGTGGCTATTAGTAATCCATATGTTTTTTCGGGTTGTTTAAAACATTGTCCGTCGTAAATGTTCTTGAATTAATTGTACAAAAACGTATTACAGAATGGAAAAGTGTTTAAATTATTTTATTTTGTCTAAAGAGTTTAAGGTGTACATATGACAACACCGGCCAGAAATCCTTGATTGCTTACATGTATGGAAGTGCCACACAGGTGTTTTTCTGGTTTGACGTCAGGTCACCTTTACCGCTGAATGAATTGAAAGTGCCATTTATGGCTATTTTTCTTTAATTTGTCTTTATCTCAGGAATTGCCGGTTTAAATATAATACGTCATTTCCATAATACCATGTATATGTATCTAGGGCAGTAACATAGATATTAATAAAAAAATATTTTTGGAAAATCTGTAACACCCTGTATTTCAAAATTTTAGACGTTTTGGACATATTATGTTCATATGAAGTTTTTTCCTGAAAATAGACCCAAGAATAAGCTCCTTAAATATTAGCATGTTATTAAGAAACACCCTGTATACTATGTATAGTGGTTTCCTTCAGTACAATACTGCTTACATGGTCACTTTTGTTCGGGGTTGTTCTGTTTTTTTTTGGAATTGTAGGTTAAGATTCTGCCTTCATTAAATTACCGAAAGTTTCTGCTGTTGTCATAGGAAACTAAATTTTTCATCGAAAATATTTATTCGGTATCGACACAATATTCTCGACTTATAATTTGATGCGAAATATCGATACACCCCATCCCTACATCTACCCCCTCCTGAAAAGCACGAAAATACCCTCTGGAATTAATTTAGGTGGGCCCTGAGAGGGGAGCGCGGCTCGGGCGGACCTCGTCGGGTTTGAAGGGACGCGGCGGAGGGTCGGGGGTTTCGACGGGGGCCGTATGTGGGTGGAATTTCTACCTCGAAAAATATGAATGGTTATTTTTTTTAAATATTTGTGTTTTAGGCAACTTATTCTATGGGACTTTTAATTTAGATTAAAATATTTAAGGCTTTTTACAGGTGCAATCAGAAAATTTCATCTAACCAGCAGTCTTAAGGTCAACATTTTTTTCCAGGCAACTTTCAGTCCTTAGCATATAACTTACTAAAATAAACTATTTGCCTGTAGAAACGATTATAATTTGCGAAATATATGTTACTTCCTGCATTAGAAAGCAATTTTAAAAGTTTTTTTTAGATTATAGCTGCAGTATTCAAATTTGAATTTAAAAAGGTATCGCCGGTCACGTGTCCCCAGTCAATAATTTCTTACTTTACCCTTTTATATTTCACATCATTTTACTAAAGTTACTTTTATATATAAATAATTTACACTCCTACTACAATTTGTATTGAAAAAACAATGGTCAAAGATCAACAGTTTAGCTTCTCTAACACAATTATTAACCAGAAGTTCCGTCCTTGCAGCTGCATGTATCGCCGGTCACGGCAGAAATTGCTTATAAATAACGCCACTACAGGCCGGCCTAATAGTTTAACAAATATGACGGTATGTGTTTGAATTTGTGTAAAGCGTGCTCCCGTTTAGGTAAGTTCCTTATTATGTTTATTTAGGTATAAACTAGAACATTACCTACTTTTTACCAGGCGTATGTTTTTATGTTGTATCGCCGGTCACAGGGTTAACTCAGACCAGTAGTCTTAATTAAGGGAAAAATACTACACGAAGTCATTCTCTTGAGTACAGATACTCACTTCAGTCTAAAAAATTTTAAGAAATAGCTTGTATTAGCTGTTATCCACAAATTTGTGCATTTTTGTATCGCCGGTCACGGTAACACCGGTCACCCATGAAAATGTTACCGGAGATAAATTGATGCGACGGTTTGTTATCCGAAGTTATATACAATATTTTTTTATTAACCATTAAGGAAACGTTAACGCGTTAACCATTAAGGAAAAATATATTTTGATGTGCGAGTTTCGTTTACACCTTAGATTAAAAATATGACTAATTTTCTTAGTTTTTTAACATTCTATAAGGAACATTCCACAACTTTAAGCCAATATAAGACAGGGCTGTTATAAATAATAGGAAAATGGTTATAGTGACTGATTAAAATAACTCAGTTCCAAATATTGGCGTTATATGATTCAGAAGAGTAAAATTATCCATATGACGGGCGTTAAATTATTAAAAAATCGATGCTATAGACCAAGATCTTTGTGACGATGATCTTTTGCGCGGACATTATTTTTAAAATCCGATTTACTGAAAGTTGCCTGTAAAAATTTTTTGACCCCTTAACGATTTCCATCAAAAACCCGCTTATGAATTGGTTATAGATATTTTTAATTAGGTTAACAATAAAGTATCGTACAACCGGATCCGGTATCCGGCAAAACCGGCCTTGTTTTTAAATATCCGGTTCGGTCCGATTATGTACCGGGTCCGGCTAAAACTGAATTTAAAATAATGCGTTGTACAAATTATGAACGTAAACCACAACGACAGAGCTGTTTTATTTAAATAAAATACCAATATGGAAAATTATTATTTCCAGACCACCCGATGATCCTTATACAATAAGGGCGTATTTTTGTCTGGAAATAATAATTTTCCATATTGGTATTTTATATTAATATCACCTGATAAGCATAGACTTTTTATTTCTTAGATGGATGTTTTATTTAACGAAACAAATACATAGTTAATAAATAATATGTTACACATTAATATTTGTAATTAAATTAATAATGGCCAGATTACGGTGCAGAAAAATAAATTTTTCCCAGTTGTTTGCAGAAGTACCAAGATTTATTTTTCATCGTCACTGGGAACTCTAGAACGAAAGTTCGTGTGTTCAAATCCCACGGCCGTTAAACCGATTCTTACTAGGTGGATTTTGGTGTTATAAGTCATGGCGTTACAGTCAGGCATCATGCAAAAATTATGGAAGAGTGAATATTGTATCTATCATGCCTATACCCCACGCCGGTAACCAACCAGGCCGGAGGAGATCGGCTTACGCGTGGGGTGGGGGTACGGGGGACGGTGCGTGCTCCCCAATCGGTAGGTTATACCGCAATGCGGGAAACCAAGGGTCGGTAGTCGTGGGGGAGCAGCGTATACTCAAGGAACTTGGTTCGGAGCCCACGTTAACCTTCGGCCGGGCGAACGAAGAGGACAAAATTAAGGAAAAAGAATGAAACAGTATTGTAGTTATTATTTCTGAAACTTTGCAAAGTATACGTAGAAAAATTAATATTTGTTCCTCAGGATTTCAAATAAGGGCCCATCTTGAGTTCGCATTTTATATTTATTTTTTATTTTATAATTGCCCCACGACCGTCGTAACTTCACACCCCTCCGTCAGCTTCCTTTTTCACCCTATATTCGTACACAGTCGGGGAGGGCATTTTACGCAATTCAGAGGGGGCGCATGTTGCGAGGAAACCCAACACGAAATCAATACCGAGCTGTGGGCGCTGCCACGGACGAGTTAGACCCCCTCGAGGGTCTAAAAATAGATGCCTAGAACCAAAGTTTCCAGTTTATATATTATTTTCGAACGATAATATTTTTAAACGTTTTAGTGGGTTCCATACTTTTAACATGTAAATTAAGCTAATGCTAATAGATAAAAAACAACGATCGTCAGTTTATATCCATTATACATATTATACAGGGTCCGCAGATGAAGCGTGGACGGAAGATTAAATCGTTATCGAAGAACTTATCAACAATACTGGAACAGCTTGAGATTAGATTAAAAGCGGCATGTTTTAAAAATATTTTACATTATACAGGGTGGCCCAAAAAAGTGTGACAGCATAAAGTTATATTTTTTTAAATGGGACACCCAGTATTTTATTGCATATTTAGGTTCGCATTACTATCGTTTATAAGTGACTCAAATTTTATTTAATTTGGTTTTGTAGTTTCGGAGAAATAAATTAAAAACTAAAAAAAAAGTTTTGAAGTCAAATCAAAAAAACTATTTTTTTAACCTCAATATTGAGTGAAATTATGACAAGAGGTCTAGAGATACTATGAATGTAATTGCGTTTATTCATTTTATACAGGGTGTTCATAATAAGCCTTCAAAAACCCCACATTTTAAAATAATTTTTCTCAAGTTTTTCAAAGGGAACACCCTGTATATTATTTAGCTATTTGACGTAGTATTCATAGACAATTTTTTTTTTATAATACAAGCATATAAGTTATATCCAGCCGTTTTCGAAATAATTATAAATATCATAAATTATGTCGTTTATATAGAGTATTTATTGGGAAATTTTGTTATAGGCCACTAGACTAATAATTGTGAACTAAAGTAAATGTTCAAAATAGCTTCAGAACTCTTAATTCATTTTCTTCATTAATAACGGGTTTATTGATATTATCATCCTTTTTGTGTACGCAGTGTTTCCTGTTGCTACAAATCTTTGCAACAACTTCTCGAAGGTTTTTGGTCTCGGCTTTCTTTCAATATCTGGATATCTTTCAGCATACACTCGGCTCGCGAGGAGGCAATTTCTTGCACATTCACCCAGTATAAAAATCATATTTACCATTTCCAAAATTTGACATTTTGTGTAAGTAAGTACTTAATTTCGACGACTGAATAAATGTAAATAATTTTATTTAACTGTCATATTGACAATCTAAACAAAAAGAAATCATGGCAACTCGATTAAGAATAAAAAACAAAATTAAATAATAAAAGTAGCAAAAATGTATGCTTTTAAAATTTATATCGAAATAACTAAAATACGGTAAACTCTAAGAGTAAACGGAAGCTATTTTGAACTTTTACTTTAGTTTACAATTATTAGTCTAGTCGCTTATAACAAAATTTCCCAATAAAAACTCTATTTAAACAACATAATTTATGATATTTATAATTATTTCGAAAACGGCTGGATATAACTTATATGCTTGTATTACAAAAAAAAATTGTCTATGAATTCTACGTCAAATAGCCAAATAATATACAGGGTGATCCATTTGAAAAACTTGAGAAAAATTATTTTAAAATGTGGGGTTTTTGAAAGCTTATTATGAACACCCTATATAAAATAAATAAACGCAATTACATTCATAGTATCTCTAGACCTCTTGTAATAAATTTCACGCAATGCCGAGGTTACAAAAATTGTTCTGGATTGTTTTTTTTGATTTTTTGATTGAGGACTGCAAAACGTTTTTTTTTTAGTTTTTAATTTATTTCTCCGAAACTACGAAACCAAATTAAATAAAATTTGAGGCACTTATAAACGATAGTAATACGAACCTAAATATGCAATAAAATACTGGGTGTCCCGTTTAAAAAAATATAACTTTATTTACTTATTTATTTATTTATTTATTTGCAATTAGTCAATTTGTTCACAATTCAGAACATTATATCATTTTATCGATAGAATAATTTTTAACATGATAGAATTTTAATAGCACCTAGATGTAAAACATCTGTATGTGCTGTATTGCTACATAGGTCTTAACTTAAAATAATAACATTACCACCATCAAAAAGTCACAGTTTCCGCAAAAAAGTCATAGTTTACTAATTTATAATCTTTAATCACCAAAATCAAACACAGACGATATGTCTGCCAATACACAACACAATACAATTAGTTGAAGAACCTTTCAAATTGATACACATTCTCAAAAATCACCTTCCTACTTAATAATTTAAAATTTTTTACTTTAGGGCAATTTCTTACTTTATCCGGCAATAAATTATAGAGTTTAGGACCAAAATAATTTACGTATCTCAGATTAAGATTATTATTACTTATTGGTAGTTTAATCTGCTTGCTGAGCCTGGTCCTTGTTCCATATGCATGATCAACAACAAGTCTCAAATTAGATCGCGTATGCATATGATAGCAAATTGTATGAATATAAATTGTTCGAATGCTAAAAATATCTTTATTAAAAAGTAAATGTGTAGGGTATAATTTATTTTTTCTGAAAATAATTTTTAATATATATTTTTGTATGATGTTTAATTTGTACAGGCTATTATTATAAAGTCCACCCCATACCAATATTCCATATCTTACTATTGATTCAACAAAAGCTTTGTAGACCATTACAAGCGTCTTCCTATTTAAAAACTCTCTTAACAAGTAAAATTTATGAATGAGTTTACGAATCTTGTTGGAGACATAATCAATATGTGGCTGCCACTTAAGAAAGCTATCAATTACAACTCCAAGGTATTTTGTAGATGATGCCTCCCTGATACAATGATCATCCACCACAATGGAATTATATTGTGGTCTGCTTGCATTAGTAAGTGAAAAAGCTATGTAGTTTGTTTTTGTTAAGTTTAAGGTTAGTTTATAGGTCTGAAGCCAGTTCTTAATTGTTATTAAATTATTTACAGTTTTATCTCTCACATCATCCCACGAATCTCCAGATACAACAAGGGCTGTATCATCTGCGTAAGATATGGTCAAACCATCAACATGCAATTTCAATAATGAGTTAATATAAGTTATAAAAAGTATTGGGCCCAAGACCGTTCCCTGTGGAATACCAATTTTAATTTTTTTTTTGTCACTTAAAATATTATTTAATTTGACCATTTGAAATCTTTCCGACAAGTAGCTCGTAAACAGTTGCAAAGCCACTCCTCTAATTCCATACCTTTCAAGTACATTGAGAAGTTCATTATGCGGTACAGTATCAAAAGCCTTGGCTAGGTCTAAGAACACAGCCAAACATTTTTTATTTGAATTTAAATTATTGACAACTTCGGTTATTAGTCTATGCATGGCGTCTTCGGTACTACACGCTTCTAGAAATCCAAATTGATTTGCAGATAAAACATTATTGATTTTAAAAAAGTTGATTAGTCTAGTTTTTATACATTTTTCACATAGCTTTGCAAAATTACCAATAAGGCTGATAGGACGATAATTATTTATGGAGATCGAGGTACCTGATTTGTGAATGGGCGTTACTATTGAAGTATTCAGGGGGTATTTTCCCAGTTTCAAGTATTAAGTTTAATATATGTAGGAGCGGTTTAATTATTTCGGAATGCGTCTGTTTTAAAACATCTGCTTGGATACCATCATAACCCGGTGAACTATTATTTTTTAAAGTTGAAATGTAGTTGATTAATTCATTTTTTGTTACGGGGTTAAAATAGATAGAATTTATTACCGGTGGGTCCACCCTCTGTTCAGTTTGTGGTGGTGGAATCGCTCGTTCCATTTCTATTCCAATATTAATGTAATAGTCATTACAAAAATTCGACGCCTCAAGCAAACTATTAAAATTCTTGCCATCCTTATTTTTTATGTTTAAAAAAGTATTGTTGTTTTTATTTTCATAGGTAGCATCCTTAATTATTTTGTAAAGTTTTTTCATGTCACTCTTATTATGTTCAATTTGTTCTTTATAATATTGATTCTTTTGCTTGTGTATAAGTTTGTTTAAATTATTTCTGTACTCTTTGTATTCTTTTTCTAATTGCGCGTTATAATTTCTTGATAATTTTCTTTTCAATTTATCCCTAGTTTTAATTGAAGTGATAATGCCATTGCTAATCCATGATTTAATTTTTTTGTGTTTTTTGTGTTTAATAGTATAAGTTTGTGTTGCGCTTGATAATAATTGCAGGTAGGTCTCTAAGAAAATTGTTGTTGCTTTTTCAGGGTTATTTTCATTCGTTATTATTGACCAATCAAAATTTTGTAATAGTAATTTAAATTTAGAAATATTCAATTTCGATTTAGTGTCACTTTCGGGGTTTATTAAGTTTTCCTGAGGTTTTTCTCTCTGGCTGACGAAAAACATGATTGGGCTGTGATCAGTTATATCTTCTTCCAATGTATAAGAGTCCAAACATAAATTATTTGATTTTAATTTCTGATTAATAAACAAATGGTCTAGACAAGTTTTTGAGCTAGATCTTGTTATTGAATTGATATATGATTGAAAACCCAGTGAGCTCATTGTATCAAGGTAATTTGCAACATGATTATCATTTTTTTCCAAGATATTTATATTAATGTCTCCAACAAAGATTTCAATATTAGAAAAAAATTTTGTTTCTAGGTATGTGTGTAAGTCATTTATAAAATCAGTCTTTGGAATGGGTGGAGGTTTATATGTTGCCGTTAAACCAAATGTCATACTATTTATTTCAAAATTTATTCTACTGAGGGTTGCCCCTGAGTTTGCCAACCGCGTGAATGAGAAATCAGCGTTTAAATGTTTCTTCACAAGTATAACAACACCATCGTTCTTATTGTAATTCGCTTCATTATAGAAAATCTTATAGCCCGGAATGGTACAGTTGCCTATCGAATCAATTTGAAAGGTTTCAGTAAGTACCACAATATCCATATAATGTAATTTATAAGTTTCCAAAAAAAGTAATCAAATTATCAATATTTTTGTTTAAACTTCTAATATTAAAATGAATTAAGCTAAATATATATTTTTTACTATTAATAACCTCCAACCTCATATAGTCCACCATTTCGCCCTGAAACCCCAGTTCATCACTTATCTCTTCTAATATCTCATCCTGAGCGTTAAATACCATTTGTTAAACTTTAATAATCGGTTTTATTTTGCAGCATCGTTTTATGATGCCGCAAAGAAGGACAAATCAAATCCAATGCAGAGCGTTCATGGCCGTAGTTAGTTTTAAATTTTTCATTTGATATTTTACAATTTTTACAACAAATTTTATTCTTGGGACATAGTCTCTCTTCGTGCTCCTCACTGCAATAACTACAGACAACTGCACTCCTACAATTTTCGCTTTTGTGGTAGAAACCCTGGCATTTGAAGCAACGGGGAATGTCTAAATCTTCATACACTGGAAACCTTTCCCAACCAATGCATAATTTTTGTTTCTCCATTATTTGTTTAAATGCAGTCGCTGAACATTCACAATAAATAATGTTGACACCTTTTTTTGTTTTTCTGATATAAGTGGTTTTCACTTCTCCTGATATTTCATTTTGTCCTACAATACATTTATCTATTTCTTCCGGTGTAATATCTTCAGTAAAGTTACAAATCTTTATTCTGGGTTTTCTCATTTTTGTTAATGTTATATCATATTTATCTTTCAGCTTATTTTGAACTGCTTTTTCTAGGGCTTCAGTATCTCTCTTTGTTTGACAAGAGAGTATAATGGAGCCATTTTTTCCCATCTTGACTTGTTTTACTCCTACTTTTAAATTAGTTAGGTTAATATTCTTATTCAAATCTGATTTCGTTTTTGTTCCATCTTGCAATACTTTTGGTTTAATAATTACTTTTGGAGGATTAGTCTTCCTTTCATTTTCTTCTTTATGTCGCTTCACTGTATCGGCATAAGTTAGTGGGATATTTTTTCTTTCTCTTCATATTGCTTAATTTTTTCCTGCAGCAGTTCTATTATTTCGTTTTTGCTTTTTATTATTTCATCCTTGTCTTCGACAGTTCTTCTGAGATAATCAATCAACTCATAGTTTCTACATTTTTTGCATATAAACTTCAAAAGTCGAGTACGTAGGGGCATACATCGAATTTCAGAGGATGACAATTCAGAACATTCATTGCAGTAGAGTTTTCTGCAGTCATCACATGCAGAACATGGATATTTTTGATCCTTAGTTGGTTGCAAAGTATTACTACACTCTGAGCACTGCATTGCCATGTTTACTCATTATATTAATCCACTTCATTAGTCCTGTATTCTAATAAATATATGCACGACACTGAAATTTATTTTATTCTAGATCAGGTATTTTATCAGTAGTATTCACTTACAGTTTTTTTGTCCAGCTTGCCACTTTTTATTACTTTAATTTTACCAATGTGTATAAATTGGTTTTTAGACCTAATTACATCAAATCTCTTCAAATACTATTCACTAGCGATTTCTAAATACACTAAAGTATTATGATTGCCTTTATTTGTTCATAGATTAATTCTCAACATTTTTGATGCACAATTTCTCCAAAAACAAACTTAAATTCCTCACAGTATTTAAAAATGCTGTCACACTTTTTTGGGCCACCCTGTATAATGTAAAATATTTTTAAAACATGCCGCTTTTAATCCAATATCTCAAGCTGTTTCAGTATTGTTGATAAGTTCTTCGATAACGATTTAATCTTCCGTCCACGCTTCGTTTGCGGACCCTGTATATATTATATATATATATATATATAACATACACTGGTTCTGAACAAAATAATATATGAACAATGGTTTAATAAGTTTATTAATAAAATAAAAAACAAAGACTCTACTTTAAGAATACACTTAAAAACGAAAAATAATATTTCATGTGTAACACCTGTACAAAGCTTGAGTAAATACGTATTAATAATATTATAATATTAATATATACTTATAAATAATAAGGCTCCATTCCAATAATAACAGTTTGTATGCATCTCCCTCCTTGAGGCGAACCAAAAGAACTTGAATTATTGTAGCGTTTTTAAATAATTTGTGACAATTCATAGGCTCAGTTAGAACAACATAAAGAGGTGCGTTACAGTAGCTCCAATTTTGTAACCCACGACATTGGTAAATGCATTTTTGTCAGTGTGTCCTAAAGCTCTACCCAGCCTACTAATTTTTAATTTTATAATATGCTTACCGTTTTTTTTTTCTATTCAACCATTCAATATCAAAAATGATCCTTAATGATTATTATTGAATGCAGAAAAAATCTGAGTGCATCACTAGATTCTTCGTAAAAACTACAAAAGAAACATTTTATTTTTGTTTGATAATGGTGTGTACAAAATTTCATAGAAATATCTAAGAGTGATTATAATTATGATAAAAAAGTTATTGTTTAACTTTTAACATTCTGTAGCTCAAAAATGAAGAGCTTTAGGACAGGTTAATATTAACTTTTCTTCTTAAAATCACCCAAGGATTCACAACCTTAAGTATCGGCACTCAATTAAAAAACATCGTGTATATGCCTCTAAAATTTTTTTGTATACAGGGTGACAATTTAAAAACTTGAAATGGCCATATATTAGAAACGCAAAACTGAAGAAAAAAACGCAAAAAACAGTTTCTATAAAACGAAGGGGGAACAAAAACAAGCGTATTAGCCCACCCATATCTGCAACCCCTTGGACAGGGTGAGATAAACCCTTAAAATCTTAAATAGAAAGGGGGTCAAGTGATACATCATTTTAAAGCTCTTGAAAAATGCTTTCCAATGGTATCATAGAAAGGTACATTTCAGGAAATTCTTCTCTGTTTATTAAGGAAAACAATAAATGAAAAGACAATTTTGAAAATTTTTATTATTAGTTAATTAAATGTTCAAAAGATTGCTACCAATATTCTGACATATTAAGAGATATCTCCTAAGAATTCTAAACAGTTTAAGCTTCGGTATTTCGTTTTGGTTTATTTGCAATTTTGTTTTTGTCGAAAAAAAAAAATTTGTTTATAAATATTCGCATTTTATTATCACAGAATTTACCTTAAAGGTAACTTCTACTAGTATTATTATTTTAAGAACAGTTAACTTTCGGTTCAGTTTAAACGAAATGCAGCACTTCTTATCTTTAACAATGGTGTACAGCACAGCTGAACGGGTAGAAATTATTTTCATTTATGGTTCCCAGGATCAATGTTTTTTAAGAACAGCTAAACGTTTTAACGAAAGGCATCCAGGTCAGAGGGACATACTCGGAAATTTATCTTTAGAAGAACGCTTACTACATTTCCAACAGGATGGAGCACCTCCGCATTATGTAGTTCCCGTTAGGCAGTGGTTGGATGATAATTATCCCAACCAGTGGATTGGAAGAAGAGGTCTTGTTGAATGGCCACCTAGATCCCCGGACCTAACACCTCTTGACTTCTTTTTGTGGGGTCACCTAAAATCTGTGGTTTTTAAAACGCAACCTGAGTCACTAGAGCAACTTCAGCATAGAATAGTTCAGGAATGCCGTTCTATATCCAGAGAAACCTTTGCAAATGTACGTGAAGAATTTGAAAGTAAGCTTTATTATTGTCTTCAAAACAACGGAAATCATTTTGAACATTTAATTAACTAATAATAAAAAATTTCAAAATTGTCTTTTCATTTATTGTTTTCCTTAATAAACAGAGAAGAATTTCCTGAAATGTACCTTTCTATGATACCATTGGAAAGCATTTTTCAAGAGCTTCAAAATGATGTATCACTCGACCCCCTTTCTATTTAAGATTTTAAGGGTTTATCTCACCCTGTCCAAGGGGTTGCAGATAGGGGTGGGCTAATACGCTTGTTTTTGTTCCCCCTTCGTTTTATAGAAACTGTTTTTTGCGTTATAACAATCCGTCAGATCAAATGACAAACATCGCAATGTTTACGAGACTAGCATTCATTCATCGTGCTTATCTTTTGGCTCCGAATCGCATTTGTAAAATAGTAATAGATGTTGCCAGAGTGCAGTTGGATTAGTTCAAGATTCGTTTGATACTTTTAAGTATAATAATATTTTTTTTATGAATCGCTCATCGCCATTTTACAGTTTTTAAGAGCAATTGCGGATTAATCTTAGACCAGTTGTATTTGCCAAATTAACAAATTTTTAATTGATTTGATTTTACAAGATACCTTTGCGATAAATATGCCAATTTGGCAATGCTGCAATAATGATCGAAATGGGTGGGAAAGACTGTTTGCAGTAGTTGCTTAGGCTAAAAATGTACATTTTTCCATCTGTAGTTTGTAATATCTTTGATAGCATAATAGTTATTACCAAAAACATTTAATATAATAAAGAGACTGAATTGTTTATATTCTGTCAAAATCAAGTTTTAAACAGAAATCAATGGTGCCAAGTTTGTACTGAGGGTCCTAAATCTACCGCCGGCGTTTGAAACCGATTCCATTCATTTCTTGGCGGCGGTGTTGTTCACGCTTATTCGCTACTGCTTTTGTGATTGTTTGAGATCTATTGTGTTTTTGGATTAAATTTTTAGTGTTTTTCGAATTAAAACTATTTGGAGCTATTTATTAACTATCTACTATAGTTCGTCAGTGCGTGGTGTATAAGAAAATCGATTATTCTAACCCCGGATTAATATTTCATGGATAAGTGAGAATAATGAGGTTATGTGACTACACTATTGCTTAACATAACCTTAACAACTAATTGTATATTTTAAGTAAACAAGGATTATTTCTTTATATTATCTGAATTTCTGTAAAAAATACCTAAAACGATTACCTATTTATGACTAAAGGCCAATTTATAAACTCGACGGTGACGATTGACGGTGCAGTTTGACGGTGCTGTTTGACGGTGCCCTAAAAAGCTGGATTTATAAACTTGACGGTGGCGACGATGATAACATATAACCTATTTTTCTAGGCTTTTCTGTATTTTTATGTGATTATATTAATTTTGGTGTTTATGTGATCTGAATGATACTATCAACAATTATCAACAGTACACTTTAAAATGGTTAATAAGATGGTATAAAATAAAATAATATTTACAAAATATCACGTGACAGGTAAACACGATTTTGATTGGCTGTGTAAACTTGCTACGAACGTTGCTACGGCCGTCCACCATCAAAAGATAAAATTGGTTTGACGGTGGGTGACGGTCGGCCGTCACCCACCGTCAAACTGCACCGTCATCGTCAAATATAAATGGTCTTATGCATTTCAATATGTTTAAGATGTACCGTCAATCGTCAACGTCGAGTTTATAAATTCAGCTTAATGTTGGATCGAAATTATCTAAACGGTTACCTTATTACAACGTTGCCATTTATTAAAGCCATCTTCGTCTATTTATTTGAAACTGTAGAACTGTGTATGATTGTAAATAAATGGTGTTTTATGAATGGAATGTTTTGTCTCTCCTTTTATATTACCTATATGTCTATGGTTATTACAACAAATACGTCATAGGTTTTAATTTTACTATTTTTAAATTTTAATTTAAAAAATCGATTTGAAAAAAAAATTAAAGCAAAGTAAATTAACTATAAATAATCCTACTGTAAAGTTTCTAGCTTATGCTGCTTATGACATTTTGACTTTCAGAAGTCGATATATTATTTGTTTCGAGAATAAAACAAAAAAAAAAGAAGCCGATACCGAAAACAATACGGCTAGGGCAGCTATTGTTGGATTCAAAATATAAAATGGAGCGCATAAAATAAAATGTTACTAAATTTTCATTAATAATTAATTAAATGAAATCTTTTATTAATTTTAACAAATAAAGTTGATGACGGTTGCGAAAAAACGAAATATTGGATTAAATTATCTAGAGAGTAGCAATAAAAATGTAGAATTTATTTTCAATATCTCTTCAAATAGAACCAGAAAACAAAAAGTACGAAATCGTAAAAATTCGGTTGGCCAAAATATCTTCGGAAGTATTCGGAATTTTGTAAATTTGACGTATGTGTATAAGACGTATGTCCTAAGGATAACGAGTTCATTCTCCGGGGCACCCTGTATATATACGCTTGGTCGGTACAGGAAGTTTATTTCATAATTATTGTTATGTTATTGCCTAAAATGCCTTAAAATAGGAAATGACCAAGTAGTTATGTAGATACATATAACTAAAACTATAATACAAAAGCGATCCTCGCCATTCTGCCAAGAAGAATCGTACCCTTAAGTTGTTATCGATCTTTGTATTGGTTTTCTGCCTCACCTCAAGGTTTATCTAAAAATCTCTATCCGATATAAGTCGTAGATATTTTAAAACTTTTTTTTATTCTGATTTTTTTTCTAATCCGGTTTCTACGGTTTTTCCGGGGTTTCTACTATTTTATAAAACGATTGAAACGAAGTAAAAATCCTCGAATTTAAACTATAAATGTTAATTTATTCTACAACCTATTTCTACAACCTGAAAAAAAAAGATGTTTCATGTTTGCTCATTAATGATTTATTGTAACTTTCTTTGTTTTATTTCTTTAACATTCTTTGAAGTACTGATATAAATATTCCGTGTTTTCTCAGACACTTTCTGTGCCTTATTTTTTAAACAACATTCTTTGAAGTGCAGATACGTATTTTCCGTAAATATTTTGCATATTCTCAGGTGCTTTCTTCATTTAATAATAACATTCTTTGAAGTGCTGATACATATTTCTCGTAAACATTTTGGATATTTTCAGACATTTTATTTGCTTCATTTCTTTCACACCATTCTTTGAAGTACTGATACGTATTTTCTGTAAATATTTCATGTATTATCAGCTACTTTCTGTGCTTTATTTCTTTAACAACATTCTTTGAAGTGCTGATACGAGTGCTGATACGTATTTTCCGTAAATATTTCATGTATTCTGAGCTACTTTCTGTGCGTTGTTTCTTTAACAACATTCTTTAAAGTGCTGATACGTATTTCCCGTAAACATTTTGGATATTTTCACACTTTATTTCTTTAACAACGTTCTTTGAAGTACTGATACGTATTTCCCGTAAACATTTTCGATATTTTCACACTTTATTTGCTTTATTTCTTTCACAACATTCTTTGAAGTGCTGATACGTATTTTCCGTAAATATTTCGTGTATTCTTAGATAGTTTTTGTGCTTTATTTCTTTAACAACATTCTTTGAAGTGCAGATACGTATTTTCCGTAAATATTTTGCATATTCTCAGCTGCTTTCTTCATTTAATAATAACATTCTTGGAAGTGCTGATACATATTTTCCGTAAACATTTTGGATATTTTCAGACATTTTATTTGCTTCATTTCTTTCAGTGTCTTTCACAGCATTCTTTGAAGTACTGATACGTATTTTCTGTAAATATTTCATGTATTATCAGCTACTTTCTGTGCTTTATTTCTTTAACAACATTCTTTGAAGTGCTGATACGAGTGCTGATACGTATTTTCCGTAAATATTTCATGTATTCTGAGCTACTTTCTGTGCTTTGTTTCTTTAACAACATTCTTTAAAGTGCTGATACGTATTTCCCGTAAACATTTTGGATATTTTCACACTTTATTTCTTTAACAACGTTCTTTGAAGTACTGATACGTATTTCCCGTAAACATTTTCGATATTTTCACACTTTATTTGCTTTATTTCTTTCACAACATTCTTTGAAGTGCTGATACGTATTTTCCGTAAATATTTCGTGTATTCTTAGATAGTTTTTGTGCTTTATTTCTTTAACAACATTCTTTGATGTGCAGATACGTATTTTCCGTAAATATTTTGCATATTCTCAGCTGCTTTCTTCATTTAATAATAACATTCTTTGAAGTGCTGATACATATTTTCCGTAAACATTTTGGATATTTTCAGACATTTTATTTGCTTCATTTCTTTCAGTGTCTTTCACAGCATTCTTTGAAGTACTGATACGTATTTTCTGTAAATATTTCATGTATTATCCGCTACTTTCTGTGCTTTATTTCTTCAACAACATTCTTTGAAGTGCTGATACGTATTTTCCGTAAATATTTCATGTATTCTGAGCTACTTTCTGTGCTTTGTTTCTTTAACAACATTTTTTAAAGTGCTGATACGTATTTCCCGTAAACATTTTGGATATTTTAACCCTTTATTTCTTTCACAACATTCCTTGAAGTACTGATACGTATTTTCCATATATTATAAAGTGCTGAGGTATTTTCCGTAATTTTTTTCATATTCTCAGATACTTTCTTTGCTTCATGTCTTCAACATTCTTTTACGTATTTCCTGTAAATATTTTGCTTATTCTCAGAGACTTTCTTTGCTTTATTCCTTTAACTACATTTTTTGAAGTTTTTGGTGCCAACTTTATTGTTTCCATGTTGAGAATATTAACACCAGCTGGCGAACGTAAAAACTCACCTATTGTATCTGGCGTGTAATAAAATCCCATATTACGAATAACATTTCTACCCGTCCCTGCACGGTCCACTATTGATCCATCAGGGGCGTTCCTGTATTTATCTAGAATATTCTCCATGATTCCAGACTTTCCATTCTTTTCAGCCGGCCGGCAGTTGAATCACCTGATCCATTGGCAGACTGTTATTTAGACCAACAACACCGCCATTTAAAATGTAAGTATAGTGTCCTTACTTAATAAGTTGTTGTTATTATCGAATTTCTGAATAATAGGGAAATACATAAATAATTCATCATTAGTTAGTAATTAATACTTTGTGCCATAGTAATGGCAGGAAGTTTCTGTTGATTTTACCCCTAAAATCTTAAATGGGAAGAGGGGCACATCATTTTAAAGGTCGTTTAAATCTCTTTCCAATAATATATATTTCTGTTTTGCTTAGGAGCAGGTTCCCCTTCCCCAAAATGCAATTTACCCATACGGCGCCATAACAATAGTATACAGGGTGTTCCTTAATGACGTGCTAATATTTCAGGGTGTGATTCCTTAGGTCATTTTATAAAGAAAAGTTCATATGCACATATGTCCGCAACGGCTTAAATTCTTTGCTACAGGGTGTTGAATATTTAATATCTCCGAAAGTACTTTAGATATTATTTTCAATATTGGTATGTGTTAATAGGATATAGAACCACAAACTTTACTTAGAAAAGTTATTCAATTATTCCACCAGTGACGTCCCTGCAAACATGTCCTTTGATATTTTTTACAAGAAATATGGTACGCCACTGACATTTTTCCATGTGGATATTATTTCTGATTATCCTGGTCAATTATACATGAAAACGGTCTCTTGAGTTTTTCACGTCAGACCAGTGCCGTTCTTGATTAAAGCCACTAAATTCATATTGAAACTCATTATTATTAACATTGACAAAATAATTAATGATAAATTTTGTTGTATAAAAATTGTGGGAAATGGCCACCTTCACTTAAAAGGCATGCTTCCGCCCATATTCGCATCGAATTGCCCACTCCAACAATTTTTATGAAACAAAATTTATCATTATTTATTTTATCAATGTTAATAATAATGAGTTTCAATATGAATTTAGTGGTTTTAATCAAGAATGACGAGTCAAACGAGAAAAACTCAAGAGACCATTTTCATGTAGAATTGACCAGGATAATCAGAAAAATATCCACATGGAAAAATGTCATTGACGTACCATCTTTTTTGTAAAAAATATCAAAGGACATGTTCGCAAGGACGCCACTGGTGGAACAATTGAATAATTTTTCTAACGAAAATTTGTGGTTCTATATCCTATTAACACATATCAAAATTGAAAATAATATCTAAAGTACTTTCGGAGATATTAAAAAATAACCATTTAAAAAATAAAATGCAACACCCTGTAGCAAGAAATTTAAGCCGTTACGCCGTTTATATAAACTTTTCTTTATAAAATGACCTAAGCAATCACACCCTGAAATATTAGCACGTCATTAAGGAACACCCTGTATTACGTACCGAGGTGGAAAGTGTTTCATTTGAATTAAAATTATTAGTAAAAGATAAATGTCATTTTGACTTTTCCATTGAAAAATTAGACATAAATTTCAAATAACCGCAGGTGGTAAAATAACATAGGTAATAATACACATCAAGATGGCAAATATCATTTTTTTAATGTGGTTTCCATGTCACTAAACAATATATTATTTTAACAACAGAAAAATGCTATCAGATGAGGAATTTGATTTTACTGCTACTCCACCAGAAATTCGAGACGCAGCAAAATTAGTTCTGCAAAAACTGCAATTTATTGTCGTTAAATTTGTGTAATGAGTTGTATGTTGGTGTGTTCGTATATTATTTTGAGATATCGATTTTAAAAAAAATTACAAAAAAATAATTAAAAGTAAAAAAACGTAAACTTTCCACCTTTCAAAGATAGATGAAATGTTATTATTATATGCATGGTTGTAAATAATATTATTTGAAAATCGTCCCTGCTTCCCCTAATCTTTTCTTGACACCATCACTCATAATAATTATAACAATAACGTTTTATCGAGAATTCCTGATCCGAGAATTTAGGCCCAGCGTTTTATCGACTTATTCAGAGAAGCTATAAAATAAAGCGAAACATGATAAATATTAGCAATAAATAAACATACCACATACTGATACCTGGAGATAGGTATATTGTAGTTTTCAGCAGTTTAAGTTCGATAAGTTCGCTAGTTCGTCAGTTGAAATCCTTATCTGATATTTTATATACCTTTTAAAAATACGGTTCTGTTTCCCGCTTCTCTAAAGTTTCGATAAAATAGCAAGCAGTTTAACGTCCTTTTGCTAATTTTTAGTAACTCCAGAATATTTCTGTCCATAGCACAATATCAACAAGTATTGATAATATGGAGTTGACAGTTGAGAGCTCCAATGTGAAATATAGCGACCGGCACATCCAAGCTAACTATGAATATAAATACACCAAAGCCGAAAAGATTGGAACGAAAATTTTGGTAAGATAAATTATTTTGTCGAATCCACTGGTCACCATGGGCGTCGTTTGGGAGGGGCAAGACGGGGCACTTGCCCCTCTGAAAGTTGTCAACTTTATACATCAATAATCTTTTATTTCGTTAGCGGAAAAGATATTTATTAAATATTACACTCTAAAAATGCGTTGGTAACTTTAGCTTATGTAAAAATAATTTTTAGTTAGCAAAACAAATTTTCGTTTTAACTGAATTACGATGAATAAGATGATCTAGTTAACAGAACTAACTCTTATTTTTAACTACTTCTTAGTTATTATCATTTTGAAACCAACACTTTTTTATTAATAAGCTCCCTATAGTAATTTAATTAGTTATTGTTATTGGCCAGATATAGTAGTAATAAGTAGGTACGGTGTGAGACCTGACGTCACACCAACTGCCGCCATTTGCTGCTAGTAGATGGCGCTGCGCGCTGTATTTTCTCGATTACCGTTGATAATACGGCGTGAAGTATTAGATGTACACCTTCACTGTACTGACGAGAACTAAAGAGTTCGATACATGGTATAAGTAACTATAGGTATGATTGCACGCCGATGATCACGTGGCTTGTGACGTCACTGGCGAGCAAGTTTTAAATCTCTTATGGAGCTTTACATTGCTGTCATCGTTTTTAGCTCTTTTTTGAATGTATTAAAACGTTTTAAGCATGTAATGGCATATGAAATGAAAGAATAATATATGACGAGTATTTACGTATATTAATTTCATAGAAATATAACACACAAATACCACTAAAAAAAGAAAAGATATCAGACAAATTTTTCGCGCCATTTGAGCCGGCGACAATAGCCGAAGCATGCCGAAAGCTGCTCGCCGACCACTGCTGGTTTTGAAACAGTGTTGCCAAACTTTTACAATTGTAATAGATCCACTACTATTTTAATATTCTTGTTGTGGGGCTCCCCATATGAAATTTATGTTCAATCTGGAGGGACCACCTCCAGATTGAACATAAATTTTATCTAATAGGAAAGTAACGACCCTTTTTTTTTCGTACTCTTTTTACTCTGACACCGTTTTTTACTATTCCTATTAGGTTTCGAACCGGCACTCTATTTCTTTCGATCACGGATTTCTGGCAACACTGCTGCATGGTTGCCGTAGTTTTTGGTGGACATTTTGTAAGTTTACCAGAACGTTTTCTTATAGTCTTGTGTTTATTAAAAAAAATATCTGAATTTTCATAAAATGAGGTGCGCTATGTTCGGTTGTGATATGGATAACCAGGCAAAGACATTTAATAGAAATATAAGGTTTTTCCGCTATCCTAAAGATAAAAACAAACAATTAAAATGGATACAGTTGTGTAAGCGGAAAGATAATTAGGTCGTATTTTAGCTTTAATCTTTGTTGTATGTTCATGAAATAAATATTCCTAAATACCATGATATTATTCTTTCACTTCACATACCACTAAACGTAAAAACTTTTAATTAAAACGGCGTCAGAGTAATAATAGTACGAAAAAAAGGTCGTTACTTTCCTATTAGATGGGGGACCACCTCCAGATTGAACATAAATTTCATATGGGGAGCCCCACAACAAGAATGTTAAATAGTAGTGGATCTATTACAATTGTAAAGGTCTGGCAACACTGTTTCAAAACCAGCAGTGGTCGGCGAGCAGCTTTCGGCATGCTTCGGCTATCGTCGCCGGCTTAAATGGCGCGAAGAATTTGTCTAATATCTTTTCTTTTTTTAGTGATATTTGTGTGTCATATTTCTATGAAATTAATATACGTAAATACTTGTCATATATTATTCTTTCATTTCATATATCATTACATGCTTAAAACGTTTTAATACATTCAAAAAAGAGTTAAAAACGATGACAGCAATGTAAACCTCCATAAGAGATTTAAAACTTACTCACGTCACTGCGCACGGCAGACGAAATTGGGACGGTTAGATATCCTACCTTTAGTTTATTGTATCATGAGTTCGATACGGGTCTGCAGGTGGTTACATCCTATCAATGGAAAAGGCTTCCTTTTTTTGGTAGTACCATTCGATCTGAAATAGTATTTTAAAGTGCTACTGTGTAGACTAAATACACGCCCTTATTGTATAAGGTATCCATCGGTTGGTCTGGAAAAATAATAATTTTTCCATACATTGGTATTTAATATTTCTTTGCTCTTTTTTTAACAATAAAGTAGGTAATAATTAACAACCACAATTAGTGATGGGAATTCTAGTTCATTTTCGTGAACTAGTTCATTCGTTCTAGTTCACCACAAAGATTAGTTCATTTAACTAGTTCACTAGTTCACAAATTTGTTTGGCAAAATATCATAATTTCAATATCGTAAAAGTAAAACACTGTAAAATAGATGGGATTATTTTTTTATAGCAAATATTAAAAAATCCCCTTATAAAAGCTTTAGGAACAAAAAATAAAGTAAAATCAAAAATTACTGTTCAAAAATAATAGGTATTTGCCATATTTTCTTAGATTTTAATCGTATTTATATTGTACAAGGAGAAATGTATAATTTTAAATCACAACAAAAAATATGATACTTTACTTTATTCAAGGATCATCTATTTACCATTTTACCGAATAATAAAAGAAATTTACCAATGCCGCGCGGTGTACTCAGTATACACCTCTAACCACAATTGTTGAAACAACAATATGATGTTCCTCCTAATAACTAACTGTATTGGTTATCATAAATATTTATTCTTTCGGGTACTAGAAATACTTGGTTGAGTTAAAAAGAGTTATTAGTGACTAGAATAATCGTAGCAATAAAATTTGGCCATCGATACTAAATTTCCTCTTATCGCCAATTTCACTAAATTTTCTTGTTATTGAGACTAAGGTCTTGGTATCCTAAACTAGACCATTTTTTAGAGTGTATTAAGATAAATTTGGTACGTATTTCTAAAGTCGTAAAGTAAATATGACATTCGCGGTGGTGCATGGTGGGATATATTTCTCGTAATCGAAGCGAAGTCAAACAAAGAAAAAATCTAATATAGCGGATATAGCTGCTATACATATGAACAAATTTATAAAGAAATTTTAGGCACCGTTATTGATTAAATTTAAACTCGAGTTTCGGACATCAGTGAATTAAATTTTTTCGATTTATTGACCATAAATAATTTTTAATCCTATTCAAAATTGTTTCCGCAAGAACTATTAGACAAGCGCAGATCCAGGTGGGGGGTCATGACCCCCCCCCCCCCCAAACCATCAATTTAACACCAAAAATACCATATACGACGTTTGACCCCCCCCCCCAAGCCGAAGTTCTGGATGCGCCCTTGTCGTTAAAATATAAAAGCATACTAATCCATGTTTCTTAACCCTTAACCGCCGTAGTGCAGAAACTGTAACGTCATCGCCGTCGTGCGGTCTCGGTGATAGCAAATCTTTAAGAACCTTAATTTAAAAAAAAAGAGGTGTTTAACTCCCTGTAAACAATTTTATGGGATTAGGGTACCCCAAAATAAATCTCAAGATTTAAATTTGACTCCAGTTAATTTTTTTGTCAATTAAAAACTTAAAAAAATATAATGAGTATCATAATTTATTAAATCTTGTATAAGAACGGCAATCTGAAATTGGTAACAAATTTTCAAAATAAAAATGCTATTCTTTAAAAAAAAAAATAACTAGTTTGTGTTTAAAAATCAAAGAGGTAAAAAACTGCAATGGGCAAAATAGTCAAATATTATGACTACAACTTTTACAAATCTTAGATGCATGCGCATTCCAAACAAGTAGGTTTACGGTACATTTTGCACAGATAAAAAGTTTCATTTTAAGTTTTGATGGACAAGTATTACACGTTTTCGTTTCATTATGTTCACTTTCTTTATAATAGTCCTCATCAACGATCACTAATGTCTCCATCATCTCTCACCTCTTCATCCCATTGTAGTAAAGCACTTTCAAAGTCTTGATCACCATACCGAACTCTTTTGGATCTGGTTGGATTCTCACTCATCGTTAATAGCCAATTAAAATACAAATCAGTCAGAAAAATCCCAAATGGAAGTCACTAACTATTTAGAATGCACAACCAGCTACTAAAGAGCGTATACACTTTGTGTATACACAGTAATAGTGAAACAAAACCGATAGTTAACTTTTGAAAATACAATAATACAGATTATATACTACAGATTATTCGATTTTATTACAAGCGACGAAATTTGACGTCCAGAAGAAACGCATCAATAAAAACAATATTCAAAGATTATTTATGGTCGGGCAAGATACACGCGTAAACCGAAAAAACAGAGCGGAATGCTGAGAGTGAGCAGTGACGTACGTGGCTATTACTATTCCATATGTTTTTTCGGGTTGTTTAAAACATAGTACGTCGTAAATGTTCTTCAATTAACTGTACAAAAAGATATTACAGAATGGAAAAGTGTTTAAATTATTTTATTTTGTCTAAAGAGTTTAAGGTGTACATATGACAACACCGGCCAGAATTCCTTGATTGCTTACATGTATCGCAGTGCCACACAGGTGTTTTTCTGGTTTGACGTCAGGTCACTTTTACCGCTGAATGAATTGAGAGCGCCATTTATGGGTATTTTTCTTCAATTTGTCTTTATCTCAGGAATACGTCATTTCCATAACACCCTGTATACTCTTTTTGAGTTCTAAAAAACATATTTAGAAAAAGGATGGTAAACAACATAAATATTTATTCGGTTTAACAAAAGTTTGTTTAATCTACTAGAGTCAATATACAGGGTGTCCGGAAACTATCTTTTAATAGGGCAGTCACCGAGAATGATCCTGAATATCCTATTATTTATGACCACTAGTCTCTGGACACCCTGTATATTTTAAACTAGAGCCTAAATTTTTGCTAATATAAAAAATAAAAATTATAAAAAATAAAACGATGCCAGAATATGTAATAAACGTTTTTTTTTGCTAAATTCACACGTGTAACATTTTATTAATTTTTTAGGCCCATAATATCTCGGAAAAACTTGTTTTCCGCACGGAGCGAAAAGTTCCGAAAGTTGGAGTCATGTTGGTAGGTTGGGGTGGTAATAATGGAGTTACCTTTACAGCCGGCGTGATAGCCAATCGGCTTGGGTTGTCTTGGCCAACACGAAAAGGGAAACAAAAAGCAAACTGGTAAGGGTCTATCTCACCGACTTGAAACAAACATGGACTCGATATTTCTACCTGTTTTGTACAGGGTGTCCCATTTTCGACACTTTTATAGGGTATCTCCGTAATTGTAAAAATTTTTTTAAATTCAAATATTTTAATCTAAAAAGATAGCATTTTAAATTCTCTTTTCAAATATAGTATTATACGAGAAAGGCATATTTTTTAAAATACCTTGTTTAAAAAATATTTATTATTTTTATGACATAAAGAGACCATACATACTTTTCCTAAATTTTCTCAACTTTTTAATTGAGCATCGTGTTTTTGAATTTAGTAAATATTATTTTTGAAAGATAGGAACCCTATATATTATTTATTTTTCTGTTAAAACTTCAAATGATAATCCCGTAAAACATTTTTTTTAAAGAAATATGTAAAAAATGAAAATCCAAGGTATGAATGTGGCAGCAGTTTCCTCTAAGATACATCAGGATTTTTCTAATGTCGAAAACTATTTAGTTTAGACGTATGATCTGACATACAAAATAAAGATAGTCACGTTATTTTTAAAATATCCAAGTTGGAAGCTACTTCCGGTATAGATGACGAAAAAATATGTATCATAAGAATGGCACATTGCTAAACATAAACTCACATAGTTTCATGAGAAAATCCTGTAGTTCTAACGGAAGTTCATTATGAATCACCCAGTATATTTTGTTCAGGTATGGGTCTGTAACTCAGTGTTCTACAGTTCACGTTGCTGATGACGTTAACATTCCCCTCTCCCAGATACTGCCGACAGTAAACCCAAATAACCTAGCTATCGACGGTTGGGATATCAGTTCGAAGAATGTAGCTGAGTCAATGGAAAGGGCCCAAGTTCTAGAACCGGCCCTACAACAACAGTTATATTCTCATTTGGTGAAGATGAAGCCGAGAGCGGCAATTTTTAACCAAGATTTTATTGCCGAAAACCAGGTGAGCAATTTATGGAGAGACAGGGTTTGTTCGAAATCGAAAGTACAGGGTGTCCCATTTTTTACACTTTTATAGGGTATCTCCCTTATTGTTAGTGCTATCAAAAAAGTAATGAAGGTGTCATATGCTCTTTTCGGATCAAACTTAAAATGGTAAAATCAAAATTCGAAAATTTTCGCTCGCTTACGAGATTCGGTGGAAAATCATAAAATTGACAATTTCTAAATTATCCTATATTTTCTTAGTTAAAAGAGATACAGAAAAATGGTTTATACAGAAGTTTATTTATAATGATTGTTGAATAATCTGCCGTTTTCAGAATAAGTATACGGGGTGGGTAAGAAAGTTATCGCACCTAACCTCGCTTTTTTAAATGGAACACCCTGTATATTTTAATCTAAAAAGATATCATTTTATACTTTCTTCTCAAATTTATAACACACCATGGATGATAGATATCGTATCAAATTATTCAAAATGTTGATAAGTCATTTTCACAAATAAATGTGTAAAAATTAAATTGACGTTAAATGTTAATAACAACTAGAATGTCAACATAGTTGTCTCTAGGATATTAGTTTTTGTTTCATGGCCTACTGTTTGTGTGTAAAGTAATAAAGTTTAAATAAATCGTCTAGGATACCAATATCATTCATGGTGTGTTATATATTAGAAAGGAGAATAGTATCTTTTTATATTAAAATATACAGGGTGTTCCATTTAAAAAATTAAGTTAGGTCCGATAACTTTCTTACCTGACCCCGTATACTTATTCTGAAAACGGCAGATTATTCAACAATCATTATAAATAAACTTCTGTATAAAACATTTTTCTGCATCTCTTTTAACTAAGAAAATATAGGGTAATTTTGAAATTGTCAATTTTTTGATTTTTCCCCGTATCTCTTAAGCGAGCGAAAATTTTCAAATTTTGATTTTATCATTTAAAGTTTGACCCAAGAAGAGCACCTACATTACTTTTTTGATAGCACTAACAATTACGGAGATACCCTATAAAAGGGTCGAAAATGGGATATCCTGTACTTTCTTGAAAACTACTACTCAAAAAATAATAATAAATTATGGTATTATTAAAAAGACCTTTAAAAGACCTTTAAAATGATGAAAAATTTGACTCCCTTCCCATTTAAGATTTTAAGGAAATCATCTACCCCTCCCTGTGGGTTAAGCCACGAAAGCTGCAAATATACTTTAAAAGTGTCCTCCTTCACAATAAAATTGACTGGTCTTTCCGATCGATGGGTTATCAAATTGACACCCTCTATAATATTTTAAATATATTCTCTTAATGAAAATGCTTAAAATCATAGTTTTTCAATAAAATGGCAATTTAATAACGATTTATCTACAATGCGGCTCTTTATAATGCCCATGCTAACTTTTGACCCGTAATTTTTCTTTTACAAAATTTGGGTGTGTCCAACAGGGGAAGGTAAACTACCTTTTGAGATAAGAATGACATTTCTAACTGTCAAAATGACGGGTGGGCGCCATCTTGGTAAATAAAACTAAATAGGAAGGGGGATCTTGCGATACATCATTTTGAAGGCACTATCGAGTACTGTACGATGCCAGAATAATACTTCTCTATGCGCAACGAAAACAAAATGGCGGCGTTTTAAAAACTTCATAGGTATTATTTTTTTATTATACTTTATTTCATTTACCGTCTTACGAAAATAAATACAACTTGGCATAGTAGGAATCAGAGAGCTACATTTTGTTGCATATTTCATGGTGCTTAAATTCAAAATGGCGGAACAGGCCATCTTTCTAAAAAAATTGAATAGGAAGTGGCCTTGCGATACATCATTTTAAAGGTCATATCGAGCACTTTACGATACCAGAATATTGTGTATAGTATTTGCAGAATTATACCGTTGATCTTTTGACTGCAATAAAACCTCATTATCCCTTCGACCATAAAATAAATAAGGAAATCCCAAATTTTAAAACCTTTTCGAGCAGAGCCGGACCAGATATACAAATTCAATTTATACCTATGCCTGATGCATATATAAATACAAAGTGATTTTTAATAATTTTAATATTTAGTGGTTTTTTCCGGCGAGTAATTTTTAGTAAGGCTTATTAGTGGTAGAATGTGGCGTCCTTGGAATTATGCTGATAGGGGGGCATCTTCAAGTGCCATTTTTAAAAGAAAGCATTTATCTACTGATGCCAAACTAATAATTAAAAATGTGTATCAATCGTTGTTGAGTAGAAATTTTAATTCGATGGATGCTTTAGTAGAGACGTCTACTTTGACGAAAACTCCTTTATCTTCGGTAAGAGACATAGTACTTAAACCTGTTAATCCTAGAAAAAATCGGAGTGATTCGGGCACATTTAGAAGCATTGACGAAAATGACATGGATTTATTAAGAAGAAAGATTTACCAAATGTAAGAGGCACAAACTGTACCCACTTTGATTACCCTCAAAGAGCGGCTGATTAAAGACGAAACAAATATCTCTTGTAGCCTTTCAAGCCTTAGGAAAATATTGCGTAAAATGGGTTTTAAATACCGAAGCATTGATAAAACATTAATGGAATAATCTCAACGTTTGCGGGAATGGAGACTTAAATATTTAACAGCTGTTAAACAATTTAGAGAAGAAAATCGTCCAATTATTTACCTTGACAAAACATGGTTCGATACCCATGACACTCCAAGAAAAGGTTGGGATGATTCTTCCAAAAAATGTCAAACCAAGGCACCATCAAATAAAGGTAAAAGAATCACAATATTACATGCTGTTTCAGAGAACGGGTTTGTTCCAAATTGTTTGTTGCTTTCAGCTAAAAACATAGCAGATTCTTTTTTACATTACCATACGCACAACTTTTTGAAGATTGGTTTAAACATAAACTCCTTAAAAATATACCTGAAAATAGCGTCATTGTAATGGACAATGCTAGTTATCATAGTCAGCAAGCAAAAATCATTCCCAATTCTAATAATACAAAAGCAGAAATTCAAAATTTTATGATTGAAAATAATTTATATTTTGAAGAAACTTACAAAAAACGAGAACTGCTAGAAGTATTAAAAGCTTTTAAAATAAATAAGGAATACGAGTGTGACAAACTTGCAGCAGAAAATGGACATACAGTGTTGCATCTTCCTCCGTACTATTGTATATTCAATCCTATTGAGCTAATATGGCACCAATTAAAATCCAATATTAGGAGAAATAATATTTCTCCTACATTAAATGCATCTGTAGTAGAATTAATTAAAAACGAAGTAAGAAAAATGTCTGCAGACAGCTGGAATAAATTGTGTACAGCATGTACTTAAGGTGGAAAATTCTTACAATTGTATGATTACAAATGTTCAACCCTTAATTATAAGTTTAGGCTTAGATGAAGATAGTGATACAGAGTTAAATTTTGAATAAATTATCAATAGTTTCCTAGAATTTAATTAATTTTTATTGTACTTGTAAATTATATTATTTTCAATTATCATTAATTGTTATCATTATTTTACATTTATTATAGGTACCTAGAACTAAAAATACCTATCTATTTATTTTAAATTATAAAAATAAATCTTGTGGTGTGGTATACATTTTCAAGCCGGCCCTGATCCCATTTATTGAGCTTTGAAAAGGTTGAGGCGTATACAATAGGGTTTAATCACGTAGTTTATTTATGGCAGTAAGGGTCAACGGTATAATTCTGCAACAACTATATATATTCGTACCCAAAACAAAATGGCTGCTTCTTAAAAAATAATATTTACTATTTCTTTCTTTTGTGATTTTAGTTTAGATTTTACAAACCCGGCCCTCTTCCTATTAAATTCTCTTTACCAAGATGGCGCCCATACGCAAGAACTGTCATTCTTGCGTAAAAAGGTTGGTCACACCCAAATTTTAAAAAAAAAAGTTAGCGGGTCAAAAGTTATCATGGGGGGAGGAGGGGGTGGAGGGTAGGAGGGGGGGGGGGATTAAAGAACCGCACTGTATAAATAATGAGTACGAACATTTTATTATTGATGTGAGTTTGACATTTTATGTATAAATTCATTTTCAGAAAGAACGAGCTGACAATATTCTTAAAGGCTCAAAACAGGAACAAGTCAATCAAATCATCAATGACATCGACGACTTCAAAACCTCCGCGAGAGTTGATAAAGTAATAGTTTTGTGGACGGCTAGTACCGAAAGATTTACCAGCATCATCCCGGGAATTAACGATACAGCAGCAAATCTCAAAGCGGCAATAAAGTTAGATCATGACGAAATTTCCCCTTCTACGCTATTCGCGTATGCTGCAATTTCAAAAGGATGTACTTATATCAATGGATCGCCGCAAAATACTTTTGTGCCTGGCTTGATGGAGTATGCTGAAGACGAGGGGGTTTTCATTGCAGGTAAAACCGCATGAACGAAAAAACAAAAATGCAGTGAGCAGAAAGAATGAACATGCGTTATATCTTCATAGTAATATCAAAGAACAGTTATTTTTAATGTCTATTTGTAAGGTCAAAACAGATAACATTTTTCCAGTGTATTAAACGGAAATTAAAATATTGAGATGTCATTATTGACATTTATATTTTGTGTTTCGTGTGGTTCCAAAATTTTTCAAATTTCTAAACGAAAGCAGGAAATCCCATGTAATTTTTGAGGTGGCTGAATATTGGCTCCCCTGTATATTTGATAGAAGAGCTGCATTATAACTTTTTGAAGAGGCCGACATGGTAAATCTATGTGCCGAGTTTGAATACATTTTGGTGAGCCAATCCTAAACTATTCAATTAAACGTGATGGCAAAACCACTAGCAAATAGTTTCTATGACGCTATTGTCAAAAATTGACTTAAAGCTGAACATAACTAATAATGAAAATTACCCTCATATAGTAAGCTAGAGGTGTTGTTTTCCATGGATTACATCGAAAACAATACCCCTAGCTATCGAAAACAACCCCTCTAGCTAGCTATTGCACACAAAACCATAGTAGTAACTTTTGTTAATTCGCCTGCATTAATTAATTAATTAATTAATGTAATTACCCCCGAATATTCTATGCACGTATAAAAATCCAATAAGGACAGTGGTATTTTCGAAAACTTACAGCGGATATACAAAATCGATAACACTAAAACGAAAATACCACGTCGTCAGGGCAACCCAGTATGGCAAATATTTGTCAGTGTGACTTTGTTGACAAATTTTTATTTATTTCAAAGTTATTAGCAAAATTAAACCTTTTGGAGTTATTTCTGATGACGAAATTAAAAATAATATCCTACTAAGTAAGCCAAAAAAATAATATAACTAATAATAATAATAATAATAATAATAATAATAATAATAATAAAATAACTCATTCGTGAAATATTCTTCTAAATACCATGCGTGCTTTAAAATTAATTTGTTAAAGCCGTAAATAAAAGTTGCTACGAATTTTTGTGGCGCCAGCAATGACCATTATAATTGCAAGGATTCATGCGCAGTACACCGTTCTCCGTATTACAGTCGGAAATTCTCTTCAAATTCTACTCTTCTGACAATTAAAATGACACGGATTCATGCGCAGTACACCGTTCCCGATCAGCTGTCTCTCATTACCAGAAATGGGTCACGCGCCATTTTAATGGCCATTGCCGGCGCCATTGGGGTAGACATGGATTATTCTGTTATTTTTAACTGTTTATTATTTGGTCGAGGCAGGTATGAACAGCTAATGACCGTTTTAACCCACTGGTACTTAAATTAGCAGTTCACATTATTTATTAAGCTTATGGACTGCTAAATCGTAGCAACTTTTTTGAGCTCCTATTAGTAAATAGCAGTAGCTGCTTTAACTGGTAATCAAAACGAACAGGTTGCCCATCTCTAATTCTGGGGGTATTTTAGGGATTTCGACAGTACCAACTGCTGTTCTGACCGTTGACAATGCTCCAGCTGATCGAATATGATGGTTTACTGCGCATGAATACGTGCCATTATAATTGCCGGCGCAAGAGAAAAAATGTCCGACTCTAATACGACCTTTAGCAACCTTTATCAACGAATATTATTATATTTTAAACAGTAAATCATATTGGAATTAATATAATTAAATAAAATTTAAAATAGGTACGTAAGCAACCGTTTAAAATCGTTTTTTGACTTTAGTACAATAAAGAATTTCTTTTATATCCATCATAATGTTAATTACGTCCATTAGCTGCTGACATGATTTTGTATTATTTGATTTACATAATCTCTATTTGAATCTTACTGTTACAGGTCTGTTTTATCTATGGCAATTATAATTGCACGTATTCGTGCGCTGTAAACCGTTCTCGATTAGCTGGCGCATTGTCAACAGTTAGAACAGCAGTTGGTACTGTCGAAATCCCTAAAATACCCCCAGAATTAGAGATGGGCAAACCTGTTCGTTTTGATTACCAGTTAAAGCAGCTACTGCTACTTATAAATAGCAGCTCAAAAAAGTGGCGATACATTAGCAGTACATATGCTTATTAAAGAATGTGAACTGCCTATTTAAGTACCAGTTAGTTTAAATAGCCATTAGCTGTTCATAGGTGCTTCGACCAACTAATAAACAGTTAAAAATAACAGAATAATCCATCTCTAGCCAGACCATCACCGGCAATGGCAATTAAAATGGCGCATGACCCATTTCTGGCAATTCAATACTAATTGCGCCAGCTGATCGAGACCGGTTTACTGCGCATGAATACGTGCAATTATAATTGCCATTGCAGGCGCAAGAGAAAAATTGACAACTCTAATACGGCTTTTAGAGGATGCCGGAGTCAGTCGAAATCTCCGATTTGCCCTTGTTCATTTCGCGCTGTGTAGGCACGAGGCGGATTGGCTCTTCCCTTGCAGTTAGAACAATATGTCGATCGTCCGCCCGTAATCGGTACGCCGACAGAAACAAATCGGAAGAAGGAGACCGAACGTAAGCGGGGTCTAGACTTCAATTTTTAGCACTGAAAAACGGAGTTTTCCCTTTTTATGAAAACGCTGCATTAAAGAGAAAAATGTCGAACAAAAGACGTCTAAATTTTATTAATAATTGGAGGAAACTCCATACTTTCTTTCTACATGGAACAGTAAATCAAATTAAATCTAAAAATCTTTCGAAACAAAAAAATATAGACATTCCTCCAATTTTAGTTGCACCACAAAGTTTTTTCCTTGGACATTTTTTTCCTAAAACAGAAATAAACGCTTGGGGAAAAAACTCGATTAGAGGTACCCCGGAATCTCCTTTTAAAATAGCAAGTCATTTATATTACTGTAAAGTTAACGCACGTTCAGCTAACCAGCTTTTGTCCGGGTGTGCCACTTTTACCATGAGAAATGATTTTCTTTCAAGTAAGTTCTGGTACTATTTTTTTAGGTGACGATTTTAAATCTGGACAAACTAAGATTAAGAGTGTACTGGTGGATTTCTTGATCAGTGCTGGCATAAAACCAGTTAGCATAGTTAGTTACAATCATTTGGGAAATAACGATGGAAAGAATTTAAGCGCCGCCGCGCAGTTTGAATCTAAAGAGGTAATTGCTTTTCCGAATCTAATTGTAAGCTAGATCCGGATTGAGTATCGAGTTGCTTACTTTAGGATGGTCTTCCCTCGAATTTTTCGGATTTAAGTGGAACCATACGCTAGAAAAATGATCGCAGCCAACTCAAAGAACAAAATTTATTGATAAATGCTGTAGATTACACGTAAAGTTCCTTTCCTTTTTTTACTAATCCTAAACCAGATGTCTGTTAATTCTTTTCTGCTCAATTTGATATTATAGATATAATATAACTCGCTCATGGCATAGTTTATTTAGTATATTTGCTCAAGGGTATTCATGTAAGGTGATATTCTTGACTATGAGGTAGTCATAGTACACTTGCGTGCATCGAAATAAACCCACTGTATACTTTTGAATTTAACTATATTTTTCTTTTAAACTATTTATCAGATCAAAAAATATACCATAACGGGAAAAATGTATTGTTTCTGAGTATTGGGTAGAGTTGGCTAATTTTTGCTGATGTATTGGCTATTATTGCTGTTATGTGTTCTTTCCATGTTAGTCCTTTGTCGAAGATGACTCGTACGTTGTTGATGGTTGCCATGGGATGATTTTAGTGTTTATAATGATAAGTTAATCAAACTTTCTTGACAACCAGAAAACGTGACTCCAATACTCCATGTAAAAAATTCGAAGAATTATTCAGAAGAGGAGAATGAGAATGACATTACCTATTCTTTGGAGTTAGAAACTCTAGATAATCTTGAATTAGACACAGATTAGAGCACCTGCCTAGCTGTAGTACACCTATTTATTTCAATATTATTTGTTATTATTTAGCTAAAATTTTACTTCATTAGAAGTTTTTGCTTTTATATAGACCAAAAATTACGCTAACTGTCAAATTTGACATTTTCTCCACAAAATATCGAAAAATGGCATTTATTGATCGAATTAAAAAAAAAATTATTTGGAAAAAGTCGTTTGTCTTATAATTTTATGCCGACATACAAAATTTTAATCATTTATGATAATTGTTGTTTCTATCTGTTTTTCCTCAGTATCTATTTTCATTGAAAACGGAAGTCGACCCTACCACGGTAATTATAAACAACGGCGCTATTATTCTAATATGTCCATTTATTATTTAAAACACAATACTCTCCTTTTCGTTGATTAAATCTTGAGGGTAATCCATTGTTAAATGGTGACATGGCGGAAGGTTTTGGTTTTCAATTTGCACTGCTTAATGATGATAAATATGTAGATTTGGAATTTCTGTGTGTAAAAATGACATTTTAGGCATAATAGGTCGGCTTAAGAGTTCTAATTCTTGTGGCAATGACGGTATCTCTAATAACATTTTAAAAATATGTAAAGATTATATAACGGATATTCTCACTTATTTAATTAATCTCTCAATGGAGCAGAGTTTCTTCCCGAACTCTTTAAAATTGGCAACTGTTATACCTCTGTTTAAAAAGAGAGATGCGAACAATTTTGAAAATTATCGCGGTATAAGTCTTTTGAATAGTATTTCTAAAATCTATAAACTGGTAATCAAGGATCAACTTTCTTCTTTTTTTACAATAATAGTTTATTATCAACGTCTCAACATGGTTTTACATGGAATAAGAGCACTGAAAAAGCTTTATGTGATTTTCAGCGCATAATAGTGGAGTCTCTTGATAGGAAGATGTCCGTGCTAGGGATGTTTATAGACCTTTCGCGTGCTTTTGACTTAGTGTATCATGAACTACTTTTAGCTAAACTTTGTCGTTATGGTGTAAAAGGTAAACCGTTGGATTATATAAGATCATACCTACGAAATAGAATGCAATATGTTAGCGTAAATGGCGTCACGAGTAGTTGCAGGACGATAGAAATGGGTGTTCCGCATGACTCCATTCTTGGACCTTATTTTTGTTTCTGGTGTTTGCCAACGACCTGAATAGTTTTATTACCAAAATTGCGGAAAATATATACTTGGTCATGTATGCTGATGATACGAATATTCTGATTCTCAGAGATAATATTATTTCTCTGATACCTGTTGCAGAAATGGTATACAGAAGAATTCTTTTTTGGTCTGAAAAAAATAAGCTTAATTTGAATAGGGATAAGACTACAGTTGTGAATTTTTCATTGAGGTCGACCGACATGATTTTGCTCTTCGTGACGAATCTGGATTGACTATGAGATTGTCTGGAATGGCAAAGTTGCGTGGTGTAACTTTTGATAGTAATCTTAAATGGCTACCACAAATCGAGGGGCGTTGCTCACGATTGCGCAGCTGTTGCTAGGCCCTTAATTTCTTGCGATTGCACTGTAGTCAGTAGCAAAGTGCTCTTAACCCTTTATTTTGCCAATGTTCACTCGCGAATTAGGTATGGTATTCTCAATTGGGGGGTGGAGCGCTAGTGTATGGAGAGTCTTTATTTTGCAAAAATATGTTGTTCGCGTGGTGGCAGGACTGTCATCTCATGGCTCATGTCGGGAAGCTTTTAAAAGATTGAGAATTTTGAAGGTCGCAGGCATTTACATTTAGGAAGTATGTTATTTTGTTTACCGTAACAAAGCATATTTTCGGGGCATCAGATCTAATCATAATCATGATACTATCAAAAATATATATTTTTTACAGGCTGTTAATTTTACAATAAATTAAATGCTGAAATTAGAGATTCCGTTAATTTAAATGTATTTAGAAGAAGGTTGAAGGAGTTTTTGTTGGAGGTAAACTCTTATTCCTTACAGGAAATTTCTTAAGGCTTCTGGCAAACATGATTAACAAAATTTATTTAAATTTTTTTCTCTTTCTGTTTTTAATTTCATATTATACAGTGAGTCCCAGAAGAAATGTCTAAATTCATTTAAAATTCAGCGGTAAGTTTTTTCAAAAAACGCGTACCCGTCGATTTTGATTTTTTAATTTTTTTTTTGTGGTAATTTCATGTATACAGGGTAGCTCAAAAATAAGTTACGACCATCAACTTCATTTTTTCAAATGAAAACATATATTTTTTATTTCATTTTTGAATTTAGCATTGAATTCTAAGCATGTTTCATGTACCATGTCCTATACATAAACTCAACAGTTATTGAAAAAACTAGGATTGAACATATCATTTAGGGAATCCAATGATCTATCAAATCTTCTGGCAATATGGCATTTTGGGCTCCATAATAAGTAAGAGTGTACTGTCTCACTGTCACCGTTTATTTCCATAGAAACTGTATGATAATTTTATTTCAAATAAGTATAATTATTGTCAAGCGTAGTTTCAAAGTTGCGGTTTTCACAATAATGGTGAAGTTAACGGAACGGGAAAAAATTGAAATTCTATGCATGGTTGGGTTTGGTGATAAAACACGTACTCAAATAGAAACAGCCCAATTATTTAATGAAATCCATCCTGATCGTCCTCCCATATGTCAGAAGATGGTGAGTAGAATAGAGGCTAAGTTTAGAGAATTCGGTCATGTTAGAGATTTGCCTAAATCTGGTCGTCCTACTCGAGATGAAAATGAACAACTTGACGTTTTGCTTTCCTTGGAAGAAAATCCATGTACTCCCCTGTCGCACATTGGGGCCGATTTACACATGCCGAAATCTGTTGTTCACCGAGTAGTTCAAAAGCACAAATATCACCCATACAAAGTTATTCCAGTGCATGAGTTATTTGAAGATGATTTCGATAGGCGAAGTGAGTTTTGTGGACGCATGCAAAATATGTGCAATCTAGATAATAATTTAGTAAAAAATATGATTTTTTCGGATGAAGCTACGTTCTATTTGTATGGTAATGTGAACAGACAAAATTGTCGATATTTGGTAACAGAAAATCCGCATTGGATGATAGAGGTTCACAGCCAGTACCCTAAGAAAATAAATGTTTGGTGTGGAATCGTACGGGAAAGAGTAATTGGTCCATTTTTCTTTGAGCAGTCTTCAACTGGACAAGTATATCTCGAATTTCTCCAACTAGAATTAATTCCAGCATTAGTGGCTTTATTTCCGAATCCATTGGATCCAGACTCCCCTGACGAAGAACTGATATTCCAACAAGATGGTGCTCCTCCGCACTATGCGGCCACTCTGCGCACATTTTTGGATGAATCCTTTCCCAATCGGTGGATTGGAAGGAGAGGACCTATCGAATGGCCTGCTAGGTCGCCAGACCTAACTCCGCTGGACTTTTTTTTGTGGGGTTACCTCAAATCAAAAGTATTTGTTAACAGGCCAAACAATATGCAGGAGTTGAAAGAAAGGATCCGAAGAGAAGTGCGTGTCATAACTCCGGAAATGGTTGGAAACGTGCAAAGAGAGTTTATTGATCGTCTTGGATATTGTCAAGCCGTAAATGGCGCACATTTTCAACATTTAATTTAATTTTGTTGTGTTTTTTTTTAATAAACAGGTCTTACTTATAGATATGTTCAATCCTAATTTTTTCAATAAATGTTGAGTTTATGTATAGGACATGGTACATGAAACATGCTTAGAATTCAATGCAAAATTCAAAAATGAAATAAAAAATATATGTTTTCATTTGAAAAAATGAAGTTGATGGTCGTAACTTATTTTTGAGCTACCCTGTATACATGAAATTACCACAAAAAAAAAAATTAAAAAATCAAAATCGACGGGTACGAGCGTTTTTTGAAAAAAACTTAGCGCTGAATTTTAAATGAATTTAAACATTTCTTCTGGGACTCACTGTATAGTTGAATTGTATCTAGTTTTTAACTTTACTTTTGATGTTTTCTTTAATTATTGTCATGTCTCTTGTCTAGTGCTGTTAAATTGAAGAAATAAAAGATTTTGAATTTGAATTTGAATTGAACTTAAAGTTGTTGAGTTTGCTCCACAGATGGCATTTTTAAACTGCCAATTTATTTTTTTGGAGGAAAATTAACATTTTGGTAGATTTTTTGGAATAATGAATGAATTTACACGATGTTTATTGTATAAATAAATATATGGTAGGGTTGACTTCCGTTTTCAATGAAAATATTAGCCAAAAATAAATAGAAAACAGAAATTATCGTAAGTGATTCAAATAATGTTGCATAAAATTACAATAGAAACAACTTGTCCAAATAACATTTCGTGAGATTCGTTCAATAAATGCCATTTTCGACATTTTTTGGAGAAATTGTCAAATTTGACAGTTGACAAAAGCAGCAGGGTATCATTTAATTATGGTATTTTCGGTCTTTATTGAAGCAAAAACTTTTACTTTTATTATTATTTATACTAAATTTAAATTTTACCTAAATCGAAAAATAAGTTTTCCTCACATAAAGAATGAAGAATGCCCTAATATTTATTTTTTATTGTAGATATCGAAGAGCAATGTTATTGATGACATGGTACGATCAAATGATATTTTGTACAAACCCGGAGAGAAACCCGATCATTTGGTTGTTATAAAATATGTTCCTTTTGTTGGTAAGAAAAATATTTCTTATGTTCTTATCTTCTAAACATCTAGTAATAATTCAAAAATTTCACAAGAACAAAGTGTTTAAAAGAATGGTACCTGGTACCGTCTTTTGTGTCGAAGCAAAGGCCATTTTAAATAAAGTCCTCAAATGTAACTTGAAGAGTAGGAATGTCTACATTAGAAATACATGTTCCTGGGAACAATTACATTATACAGGGTCACACATAAGTCCAGCTAAAATTTGAAAGGTAATTGGTTAAGGAAAATTTTGACTTTGCTATTCATCTCTGCTTTAAGATTGTTGCCAAATGAGTACGTGCCTTTTGAACTGTAAAATTTTATATTTTTCGAAAAAACTTAGAAAATATTGAAAAATGGGACAGAAAAAAGTTGCATGTTTTTTAATTTCTTGCATATAATGTTCGGGATACCTATTTTCAACTCTCTAAAACAGATTTTAATTTTTAAAGTTAATTTAATGTTATTTTTAAAGTGTACTAAAAAGTAAATTAAAGATCTTCCATTGAGATTATTTTTTACGTCGGTTTAAAAACCAAAAAAAGTCAAATGTTTAATTTGTATAAATGTACAGGGTGACCCATTTTCGACACTTTAATAGGGTATCTCCGTTATCGTTAGTGCTATCACAAAAGTAAGGTAGGTGTCATGTGCTCTTTTTGGGTTAAACTTAAAATGATAAAATCAAAATTAGAAAATTTTCGCTCGGTTAAGAGATACTGGGGGGAAATAAAAAAATTGACAATTTCAAAATTACCCTATATTTCCTTAGTTAAAAGAGGCACAGAAAAATGTTTTATACAGAAGTTTCTTTGTAATGATTGTTGAATAACCTCCCGTCTTCAGAATAAGTATACGGGGTCAGGTAAAAAAGTTTTCGGACCTAACCTCATTTCTTTAAATGTTACACCCTGTATATTTTAATCTAAAAAGATACTATTTTAAATTCTCCTTTCAAATATATAACACACCATGGATGATATTGGTTTCCTAGGCGATTTATTTAAACTTAAGTAGTTAGAAATAAAAGATTCAGGATATGTCCTTAAATGGTTGCCGTCTTTCCGGATAGCGAACAAAATATAAACTTTGCGCCATTTCTTCGTTTCTTCAACTTTCAATATGAACTGCAGATATCATATCAAATTTTCCAAAATGTTGATAAGCCATTTTCATAAATGAATACGTAAAAATGAAATTGACGTTAAATGTTAATAACAACTAAACTGTCAACATAGTTGTTTCTAGGATATTAGCTTTTGTTTCATGGCCTACTGTGGTTTAAAGTAATAAAGTTTAAATAAATCGCCTAGGAAACCAATATCATCCATGTTATACATTTGAAAAGAGTATTTAAAATAATATAATTTTAGATTAAAATATACAGGGTGTTCCATTTAAAAAGGTTAGGTCCGATAACTTTTTTACTTGACCCCGTATACTTATTCTGAAAGCGGTAGATTATTCAACAATCAATATAAAGAAACTTCTGTATATAACATTTTTCTGTATCTCTTTTAACTAAGAGAATATAGGGTAATTTTGAAATTGTTTATTTTTGATTTTTTCCCATATCTCTTAACGAGCGAAGATTTTAAATTTTGATTTTACCATTTTAAGTTCGACCAAAAAAGAGCACATGACACGTACATTACTTTTTTGATAGCACTAACACAATTACGGATATACCCTATAAAAGTGTCGAAAATAGGACACCCTGTACTTAACTCTATTTTTTATTACTTTTATTAATTTCTGCAAAATAGGAAATCCTAAATACCTTTAAACAGTCGCACTTTTCTTGTTTGGCCGGAAATTAAAAATAAAAATAAATTAAATGAAAATTGTTGGTATTAATAAAATAAACATAGACGGGTATGTCTTTTTTTAGCAATAACTAAAAGTACATATACCCTGTATAATGTATAAATTATATCAATTTTGCATCAACTTTGACATAGTTTTTACCGGCGTTAATTATTTTTCTATTCTATTTTTTCTCAATAGGGGATTCAAAACGTGCTTTAGACGAATATACTTCCGAAATTATGATGGGAGGACTCAACACCATCGTCATACACAACACGTGTGAAGACTCCCTACTTGCCACGCCTATTATTTTGGATTTGGTGGTTTTAGCGGAACTCTTCTCCAGAATACAGGTGAAACGAGAAGGATGGAACGATGGGAAATACACAAGTCTACATCCGGTGCTTTCAGTTTTGAGTTATTTGTGCAAGGCGCCATTGGTAAGATATGCAACACTGGCAACAGGCAACCACCCTTAAAACTCTTGTTTATTTTGAAGAAAATATTTAAACCCTAAGTTATACCTTAGCTGAGGTAAATAGGATTAAAACAGCACACTTTCGTTTCAGGGGGGGGGTTGTTCGGGTTGAGGGGGGGGGGGGGAGGAATGATAAAATTAGTAATTTTATAAACTTAAAAACCAGGACACCAGCGCACAGCGGTAGCAACAAGGGGAAAATGCTCCGTTGCGAAGCGCCGCAGGTGAAATTAATTATGGACCACGCACCACGAGCAAACCCAAAATACACATCTAAATTTAGTCCATAATTTATAGTAAATACTAGAAAAATCGAGCGGTAAGGTCAGTAAGGTGTTCTCATTATACTCAATTTAAAAAGCGCGACATTTTTACTTAAGTTACAGCAGACGAACAAAAGTAATTTTTTTTTCAAGAAGAGTTTTCCTTCCTCTGAGGATTTTTCAGTATTTTTAAAATGATCCCGATTTTACGAGGTATATACAAAAAGAGACAGAGGAAAGCAAACCAAAAAATAACTCCATACCTATTTATTTTAAGTAACATTGATTAGTATGCGTATTTGTATTTTAATGGTATTCTACGGTTGTAATGCCAAATATGCAATAATTTCATCGTAAATTGCTTCAATGTCAAATAGTTCTTGCGGAAACAAATGTGAATAGGATTAAAAATTATTTTTGGTCAATAAATCGAAAAAATTTAATCCACTGCAGTGGAAATCTAGTTTTAATTTAAATAATAATGGTGCCCAAAATTTCTTTATAAATTTGTTTATACAGTGTATCTACTTAAGTTGGAATCATATGGAAAACTTTTTTATTATTGGTTTTATGAAAAAAAGTTATTCTTCATAAAAAGTTCTGCATGGTCTAAAGCTCATAATGCAACCTTCAGTTATCAAAATTTCCCAGTCATATACGAGCTATATCAGAAATTACAAACTTTGCTCAAGAGTAAAGTACCTTTATTTTTGACAATACAGAAGAATATTATGGAGAAAAGTTATTTTGAATTAAAAGTTATAAGTATTCAAATATCCAATTACAGTTATTTAGCCTGAAAATTTAGGTTTTGTGGTTATTTACTAATCATTCCGAATTAATTATTAAAACAATTTCTATTTTTTCTTCACATCTTAGTAAAGCTGCCATTTCTAATGTATTTTATAAATACCACCGCACTATGACATTCATTGTCAAGCCAGAATAACTAATACGGAATGATTAGTAAATAATCACAAAACCTAAATTTTCATGCTAAATAACTGTAATAGAATATTTGAATATAACTTTTAATTCAAAATAACTTTTCTTCATAACATTCTTCTGTATTGTAGACACACTGTATAGCTATATTAGAATTTTTCTTCGTTTGGCCTAGCTTCGATTAAGAGAAATATTTTTTAAAGAAACAATATCCGACTATGCACCGCCTCGAATGTCAAATTTACTTTAAACTTTAAAAATACGTACCAAATTTTAGAAAAAATAGAAAAAACATACTTTTTCGCTAACGAAATAAAAGATTATTGATGTATAATTTTGACAATGGGCGACAACCACGCATGCTAAATAGCCCGCTATGTTTAGGACGAACCACATAATGTGGGGGGAACGCCGATGCAACTATTAAATTTAAGAAAAAATAGAAAAAACATACGAACTACCTACCTTTTCCGCGAACGAACTAAAAGTTTTGTGATGTGTTATTAAGTTATCAAATTCCAGGGAGGGGGCAACCGCCCCCTCTTGCCGCTTATAAACGATGCCCATGCTAACTGAAAAAAATTCTGAAAATCGATTTTGAAGAATTCAAGAGATGCTGCCGAAATAATATATTTTCAAAACATATATTCTTTTGAGGGTATAAAACGCTGACTTCTTGAAGCTAAAATATAATTATACTTAATGTTAATTATTTTTATTATTGATTCTTATTTTTTTCAGGTTCCCAGTGGCACACCGGTGGTCAACGCCCTTTTTAAACAAAGGGTGTGTATTGAAAACATCCTGAAAGTGTGCGTGGGTCTGCCTCCAGATACCAACATGAGTTTGGAGCATAAAATCCCGTTCTTAATGCCTCAAGTCAACGACGAACCCAAGATTAAAAAGGCCAAGTTGGAAAATGGAGAATAAATTGGTATTTTCAAGACAGTCAACGGTTTGATTATTTATTTTCCCTAGTGGAGTGAAATCGTACAAAATTTTTTACACATGTAACACTAATTTTCTTTCGATTAATAAAAGATATGTAAGCTCCACGATAGTTAATATATACAATTCAATTAACTTACTTACTTACTTACCAAAGTAGCCCGACAGCTTTGAATGTGAATGAATCATTTCTGTCAATGTCATTCCTGTCACAATCCAAGGTTAGTTAATTATTGTTTAACTTCTTTCTGCAGCCCAATATGAATTATCTAAAATAAAAATTAAAATGTAGTTTCTGATAATTCTAATGGTCTACTTCGTCTTCTTGCATAATTCTAATAATATTTGATTAAAAATCTGATTCTCGATTAATTTATTTGATTAGGATATTTTATATTACAATACAGTTGACGACAAATAAATTCGTCCGACAGCTGTACAGGGTGTCCCATTTTCGACACTTTTATAGGGTATCTCCGTAATTGTTAATGCTGTCAAGAAAGTAATCATGTGCTGGGTCAAACTTAAAATGATAAAATCAAAATTTGAAAATTTCCGCTCGCTTAAGAGATACGGGGGAAAATCAAAAAATTGACAATTTCTAAATTACCATATATTTTCTTAGTTAAAAGAAATATAGAAAAATGTTTTATACAAAAGTTTCTTTATAATGATTGTCGAATAATCTGCCGGTTTCAGAATAAGTATACGTATACGTAACAAACCCTAACCTCATTTTTTTAAATGGAACACCCTGTATATTTTAATCTAGAAGGATGGCATAGTAAATTCGCTTTTCAAATATATAACACACCATGGATAATATTGGTTTCCTAGGCGATTTACTTAAACTTTATTACTTTAAACCACAGTAGGCCATGAAACAAAATCTAATATCCTAGAAACAACTATGTTGACATTCTAGTTGTTATTAACATTTAACGTCAATATCATTTTTACATATTCAATTGTGAAAATGACTTATCAACATTTTGAAAAATTTGATATGATATCAGTATATATTGAAAGTGGAAAGACGGAATCCATTTAAGGATATATTCCGACGATTGGAACATAATAATAATAATAATAATAAAATGCCTTTATCGGAGATTAAATTAAATTAAGCAGAAAATTTACAAAAAAAAATTATACAAAATAATATCCCTTTTTAACATATTATGAAAGTCTGGCGCAGTCTAGCTCAGAGCTACTCTACTGAACCAAACTATCATATAGCTTTTTTAAATGAGAGAAAACTAGAACTACATACATTTGATTTGTAAGGTACCCAACCACTAGCTTACAGAACATGTTTGCTTTATTTTAGTGCACAAAGGAAAAAATAATTTTTAGTTAATATTATTACACTTTCCATTCTGTAGATCCTGAAGGTATTCTTTATAACCTTTCTTAAAACAAAGTAAACTTAAATTTAAAAGATGTGTTGGTAACGAATTGAAAAGTTTGACTGCATTATATGATTTCTCGTTTAACATTGATACAATTGATACAAAAAATAATAATACCTATCTATCTTCTCTCTATTCTACAAATTAACAATTAAACCACACCTAAACAAATTGGTATACAGGCAAACCTACAAATAAACTAGATTTATGCCATTTATATTGCTCATAAGTTATAGAAAAAGAAAATGCACTATAATGGGCATTGTCTATAATGTTTTTACCTAGACAAGCATAGTTTATAAAAAATATAAATAAAGAACATACCGATTCTTGTTGCTAGATAATCCAATACAAAGCACATCTTATTAACCCAATACAGCACGTAAATTAACCCTTTTTTAAAAATAATTATTATCGAAAACTGACTTATTATTTACACTCAACATTATTACAAGTTCTTTAAATCACTTTCATTGTTAATGCGATAGACTCTGTCGTCCCTTTTAACATATATATTGCCGTTTAACACCCACGAATTTTTTTTTGAAAATTTGTTTGCAGCGTTTGTTAGCAGGCTTAAGGCCCGTTCTCAGAGCTTCGACGTGTCGCAGCGACAGTCCCCCACTCCTTTTGTAGGGGGTGACGTCTGTCACTTGTCATTCGGGTGAAACCTAACCTTTCAATAATTTGTTATTGTTTTTTAAATGAAAACAATTTGTTTTGTACAAATTTCGTTTTGAATAATTTATCATACTGATTGAGACTCTGATAATGAAAGCGGCGAAGCAATGAAATCTTTGAATAATGTCTGGCAGTGTATTTTAATATGATTATTCTTCCAGACTAAAGAGCTAATTTCGTTAAAAAACGTTACAAGAATCCAAAAAAAACGGACTAAATTAACTAATTTGTGCATTTTAGAGCTCAAAATATAAATGTAATGAAAACCGCCCAGTTTTATTCCTGTATTTTTTATCATAAACTTGAAATTGTAGAGTAGCACAAACGTGCACTACATCGAGACTCTACTGTATTTAGGACTACGATGCACTAGAAAAACAAATACAATTTACACGTCTTATTAGGTAGTTTTTATTAACCACTGTTAAGTAGGTAGGTAGGAGAACCATTTCATTCTAATATAATTTCATCCGATAAGGAAGTCTAAAAAGCATAGTCATGGACCTTCTGACAGTGTCTCCTCATCATTCATATTCCACACCCTAGGTCTCGTTGTACTAATTGTAATAAGCAGGCGTGCAGAGCATACTTGCCCTTTGTAATCTGTATCTACAATAATCTAAAAATATTTATATTATAAGATTTAGGCATCTATAGAGCTACAAAACTAATTTTTAGATAACATTACGAAATTGCCAAAAGTAGGGCTAACAAAATACCTTTTGACCTTAAAAACAGTTTACAATTTTAATTCAAAATGATGTTTTACCAGTATTATTAACTCTTGCACTTTCTTCTGTAGATAAACTTTATTCTAAATTCAGCTTCAGAACAGTGAAGAATTTCCACAGGAATATAATTTGAATTTGTGTCCACATCCATATTATGGTTTTCGCTTAACCTAAAATTTAATGTTTTAAACTTGAACTTATCACATTTCTTAATCTCTTCCGATTGCAGCAGGCCAATATTTACGTTTTTTAAGGGTGTGAGTATGTGGAATGCGGATGTTGGATTAAAATTTTCCCCTCTCGGAGGTTATAGGTTTGTTTTTTAAAAGATTTGTTCGATGACAGCGTCAAATTTGATTTTTATTTTCGTATTCTACTCCTCAAAATATGTATATTTATTCTGGTTAGTAAAAAATGAACCAATGTGATTAAAAAAACCAATGTAATTAAAAATTATTTAAATATTTTGTGGGATTTAGGTAGGTAATGAACAAATAAATTTTAAAAGCAAAAGTACATACTATTCACAATATTTTAGGACCAAATAATTAGTAATTACCTTTGTTCGGAAACAACGAATACTTATTTCGGAAAACTGAGGTTCAAATTTCAAAACAAAATAAAAAATTAATAATACTACAGCGCAGTGTTGCCAGGTATCTCGTGAAATGTCACCAGATCTGTTGATCTTTTTGTGATTTTATGAATAATCCGGTGGTCCATGAAAATCTTTTTAAAAAAGTCTGTTTTCTGGTGTTACCAGTTTCGTGTTGGAGGCGGTATATTTTATAAATCACAAAAAATCACCAGATCTGGTGAAATTTCACCAGATACCTGGCAACACCGCTAGATCAGCGTGGGGATGAGGGGTAATGACGTATTGGTGTCGCGGGCGACAGTACGTAGCTCTGAGAACGCGCCTTTAGGCGTTGTTTAGTAAGATCTTCCATAATTGAGATACCGGAATCTTTTAATAGTTTACGTTTTTTTAGCACCGACATTCGGGACGACTCGCTGCAAAACCGGATAAGAACTGAAGGCGTCTTATCAGGATTTATTTTTGATGAAACGAGATAACATTTTTCCATTTCTTCCTTTTTTACATTAACTTCTAATCTATTTTTAAACATTTCAATCACACACTTGTTTATGTTCTGACCATCGGGAATTTTAAGTCCATGAATGCGCACATTCATGCTACGCATTGACTGTTCTTGGTCGTCAATTTGTTTGCGTAGCACGTGACTGTCTTCTTGGAGCTGGTAGGTAAGTTTTTTGAGGGCAGTAATTTCGTTTTTTTGAGCTTCAATTTGCTCTTGAAACTCAGCTTTGAGTAATAGGTACTGCTACCTTAGAGGCAATTTCTTGAAGAAATTTCTCATTAAAAACACTTGTTACCGCTGATTTGATTTCTCTTAATTCGGCAGATGTCAAACCCATATTGATTTGGCGCCAACACACAACCACCAAAAAGTGAGTTAATCCTTTATATTCCGGAAGCTGATTGCACAACAACTACTTCACTTGCAGCAACTACTTAGTAACTTTAATTTAGATGGTCAGAAACTAAAAAGAGTCAACTTAAAACTTTTTAAAAAGGCAAATCACTGGAGCAATATGACAACAACCTGTCTACTCTCTCTCTCTACTCTTTTCCCCATAATTTTAAAATATACGGCTCTTTTACTATGCCGAGATCAAAAACTTATAATAAAGAAAACAAAGAAAATGAAGAAAAATTTAAATAAATCGCCTAGGAAACCAATATCATCCATGCTGCGTTACAAATTTGAAATGATCATTTAAAATGATCTCTTTTTAGATTAAAATATATGGGCGTTCCATTTAAAAAAATGAGGTTAAGTCCGATAACTTTTTTACCTGACCCCGTATACTTATTCTGAAAACGGCAGATTATTCAACAATGATTATAAGGAAACTTCTGTACACACACAACATTTTTCTATATCTCTTTTAACTAAGAACATAAAGGGTAATTTAGAAATTGTCAATTTTTTTATTTTCCCCCATATCTCTTGAGCGAGCACATGATATCAACATTATTTTTTTGACAACACTAACAATTACGGAGATACCCTATAAAAGTGTCGAAAATGGGACACCCTGTACTTAACTCTATTTTTTATTACATTTCGTAACAAAATAGAATAATAATTGTTAGTAACAAAAATATAGTTTAAGTGTAAGCATGACTTATACAGTAACGGGCAAAATTTACTCTACATGGGGAATTTTTAATTGTTAGATTTCAACAAAAACCGATTTTGCAATAATTTCTGCAAAATCGGAAATCCTAAATACCTTTGTGGCGCTCTTCTTGTTTGGCGGGAAATTAAAAAAATTATAAGTTTCTTTAAATGAAAATTGTTGGTATTAATAAAATAAACATAGACGGGTATCCCGTATGTCTTTTTTTAGCAATAAGTAAAAGTACATATAATAAAATAATAATGCAATTTTTTAATAATAAATTGACCTATATAACATGCAAAGGCCATAAAAATATTTCGTTATGAGGCAATGGAGTACAGGTCAGAATTGAACAATTTTCTTTTCATTTATGATTTATTTCTGAACTTAAATAAAAAAATTATCTTCTTATACTATAAGGTAATTTCTGCTATATGACTTTTTAAAGAAATTTCTTGGCAAACCTCTAAAGACAACCGCCACTGTTTAATGATTTTTGGGATTTCCCATGATGCCAGAAACAATTACCAACATAATTTTCTCATATTATTATGTTGCGTAAATTCTTCGTGTCACTGTATATGTTACCGTAAAAACACGATTTCAGTTAAAACCGGATTTTCCTAGGAAAAATTAGTTTTAACTCTCCGTCCTAATAAAGTCGAGATTTCACTAGTTAAAACTATAGTTTACAAACATTCTCAGTAAATTCTGGTTTTGACTAAACACATTTTAGTTCATTCTAGATTTAACTGCTTATAACGAAAATTAAGAAACATTTCCAGTGAAGTAAAAGAGGGTAATTTTCTCGTTAAGGGGAGCTTGGTACTGCCAATGACAATATCGCAGACGTTACATTTCGGGGGGTCTTCTGTGGACCCATTTTTGCCATGGGACAAATTAGATAAATTGGCAAATAAATTGAGAAGTGATATCTCATACTAAAAGGGCGCCAGAATGACCCAGGCTCTCATGCAATCAAATTTTACGATAGACTTCCAGCTTACTACAGTACAAAAGTTTAAATTTACAATAAAAAAAAGTTGTTAATAGATATCTTTAGAGTGCAGGGGTTTACGGACTTTCAATTTTAATTAAATTTTAGCCTTAGCCTATAGTGTAGTTTTGTGATGTGATACCTATATGGGTGAAGTTTTGATAATTTTAATTAAGATTTAATCATAATCATATGTATATGATTTTATTCCATCTTGAAAATGCAAGTTTGTTTTAACATAATTGTGACCGTAGGTGAAATTTTTGTAAATTGTTAACCTTAAGATCTCTTTTGATTTTATTTGATTAGTTTTGGCTAGACATCGTTTAGCTCGTTGTCTCGAGCAAGTAGTACAACCATGAATCTGTAAACAAACCAGAACAAACCCCATTTTCAATTAAACGAGTAGTTTTAACTAGGATTATAAGACAATTCTAGTTTAAACTAGTTAAATCTAGAATTGACGATGCAGGAGAGTTAAAACTAGTTTTTACTAGGAAGGCAGGATTTTAACTGAAATCGGGGTTTTACGGTAACATATGCATATTTACATTGAGTCATAAAACCGGAGGAATTTATTTGTCGTTAACTGTACCGATATCTTTTTCCAACAAGGAAATGCACTTATTTATACACGGAAAATGCTTTCTTGTAATAAATGTTATTTTTTATAAAATAAAATAATGTATTTATAGTTAATATTCCATTTTGTGATCCAATTCCCATGGAAATAAAAATTCTCGATTAAATTATTTATTTTAAAATTTATTTTTTGCTGGCGACGGCTTGTTTAAAGACATGGATCCGTATTCCTATCTGCTTTGTACACGTCAATGTGACGTCTGTTATTGCGAGACAAAAACACAACAAAAAAGAGACGGGGAGTATATCTGTAGAATCCTCATCTCTTTTTATCTTCAGTCTGTTTCTGTTTTCATTCTAACAGGTAACCGGTTTAATATGTCCTTGTTAGGAAAAACAAACAATCGACGGACGTGACTCCAAAGTCTATATTTTTATTTAGTTTATGGTAGACTTGGCACAGTTTTACCGTATTGAGTTAAGAATTACTATTTTTTCCCCAAACAATACTTAAATTTAACACTGAAGAACAACAAAGAGTTTTATTTAACAATAACGACAAATATGATGTCGTTAATCAGGTAGTAACGTGAAAGTAGGTATAAAAGACGGCCGTTCCAATAAGGCTTTATAAAAAGTATGTTCCGAACGCTCGGAGACGTAATCTCTGTGTATAATTAACAGAAAATGACAAAGAAAAATTATACTAATTTTCAGAGCTCCCTAATTGTTTTTCTGGAAAGTTGTTTACACTGTGAACAACAATGTTGAACACATGTGAATGTGAATTGTTTATTTTTCAATGACTGTGAACCAAAGTCCTATCCTCCTTGATGTAAGATCCTTGGCCCAATTAGTTCAGGAGACGCCGTCGGCTTCGTTATCTCTGCCTCGCAAAAAATTATATTTATTAAATAAATAATTCAAAAGAGAATTTTTAATTCTGTGGGAATTCGATCGCAAAATTGAATATCAACTAAACCATAAGTGTACATGAAAATAAGTACGAGGAACATTCTTACAGCATACTATTATAGCTATTTGACAATAGAACAAAAATGTATCACGGGAAAACCTTTATACAGCTAATTTGCAAATCGATAGCTTTATAATAAATCTCTTTATGAGGGAAGGCTGTTAGTTGTGCAATGAATTTAAAGAGGATGTTGAGGCTACTTTAAAGAACAACAGTAATCGCTCTTTTCTCATTGATAAAGCAATTGCAGCACAGGTGGCGTAAGTACGTTAAACTTAAAGGATATTAATTTGAAAAAATCAAATTTTGAAAAATTTCTGCGTCCCTTTTGTAGAAATTCGATTTGAAACTCAAAGTATAAAAACCAAAGAATATTCTATCATATTCTTTGTAATGTATGAGATTCTTGCCTCAGAATAAATATACAGTGTGAACATCTAACATGGCATAAATTCTATAGTGCCACTTTGGTAGATTTTTCTAAAAATCGCTCGGACATGTGAACTATTATTCTGCCTTCTAGGTTGCTGACAGCAAGTGAGCAGAGAACATTCTGAACAACTTTTAATTAAATGAAAAATTTTTGAATTTGAGCAAATTTTGAAAGGCTCTGTATAAGTAACGGTTAAAAATGAAAAAAATAAACTCGGCCACCAATATACAACTTTAGGCGTTCCTTAAAAATATAACAAAAGAGTATTGGTTTTCCATTTAAAAAAGAAAAGTTGGCCATGATAAGTATTTTTGGCTCATCCTGTAAATGCATTTCATAAAATGCTCAAGGAAAAATAATAATTGACTTGTCCGAGCGATTTTTAGAAATGATCTACCAAATTAATGCCGCGTCCGTGTCCGCGTCGAATTTAGAGACAAATCGGCAACATTTTACCAACTTTTATGTTTTGTTTTAGTTTTTAGTAACTTATTGTCTTCCCGTCGCGGAACTGGTCAGTAGAACAAAACATGTCTAGAAGAAGTTTACTTCAGAGGTTTGCATATTAAAAGAATGGTTATCATCAATATAAATCATTGGATTGCGTTTGTTTTGAATAATCGGCAAAGTTCGTTATTGTGGGCGGAGCGAAAGCAGTCGCGTGATACGAGTAGCTAATTGCGTGCAGCGTGTGTTTTCATTCGGTGTAGCAGTCAAGGCTCAATAGGTAGCGGGGGCGGGTTTTCACTTGTTTTCCCAGCGCACTGTCAATTTATGTAACTTTCTTGTGTTTTCTTTTGCCGAATACAGAAGGAAATCGGCTACAAAAGGTGTAGCGGGGGCGGGTTTCCACTTATTTTCCCAGGGCACTGTCACTATTTCACGTTTTATTGCTTCTTTTGATGACCAAGATTAAATATTTTGCTTACCCGCCGATTGCTGTCTGATTAAAAGTGAATCGCTCATTGCAGCTTATATATTTAATTTGCGTACCAAAATAATTTAGAGCACTCTATATGACATTAATTACTGACCGATTCAGAAATGTTTGCTGTTCATCGGTTGCTGACCAACTAGCCATTTTGGCTGACCGATTACATTTTTCTGTTCGCAAAAATAAGAATATTTTGCTAACCAGTTAAATGATAGAGCGAAACACGGCAGCATTGATAGGTAAAGGTTGAGAACTATCGATAGTCGCACCATCGATAGTTTATCGATAGTGATCACTGACTATCAACATTTAATCCATAATTTTTAATTCATAAACCCCAAAAATATTCCATTACTCGCCCCCACATCCCCCGAAATTAAACGAACAAGTCTGTTTGCTTGTGAGCTGGTATTAATATCATATAATATAAAAGAAAAATTATTCCTGGCTTTACGGGCTGGTATGATTAGCTGTTCTTGCGTCCGATGTGAAGTCCTTTTGGGGCGCTTATATTTTTAAATCCACATTGACACATAAATCCACATAGACAAAAAACTATCGAATAGCAGAGAGAATGTATGGGGTGTACCCCAGGGAAGTGTTTTGGGCCCTCTTTTGTTTCTTATTTACGTTAACGATATTCAGGAAATTTTAAAAAATTCTTTTATAAATTTGTTCGCCGATGACACTCTTATCTGTGTTGCAGGAAACAATTTCAGGGAAATTACTAACATTCTAAACAACGAACTTAAAATATTGTATAATTGGCTGTGCCAAAATAAATTAAAATTAAATGTTGCAAAAACAAAGTGTATGAAAGTAGGCTCGAAAGTGAATTGCAAAAAATACTCTGATTTAGGCTTAACACTTAAAATTAATGGCAGCACGATAGACTTCGTCTCGGAAATAAAATACCTGGGTGTTTTTTTAGATTCTCAGTTAACTTTTGCATATCACGTTGATTACCTTTGTAAAAAGTTGGGTAAAAAAATTGGCTTTTTTTGTCGCATTTCTGCTTGTTTATCCCAATGGGCCAAAACATTAGTTTATAATACTATTATTTTACCGCATTTTAATTATTGTTCTTCTTTGTTAATATCATGTACTCAAGAAAATATATATAGATTGCAAATCCAACAAAATAAAGTGATGCGCATAATTCTAAATTGTGATAAATACACGCCGATAAGAACAATGTTACGTACCCTAAATTGGTTGTCTGTGGAACAGAGCATTCGGAGGGCCAACCTAGTTTTAATTTACAAAATTGAACATGGGCACCTGCCTTCATACTTAAAATTTTTCCTTGAAAGGAGATCAGACTCGGTCGATTATAGTATTCGCTCTGGACAAAATTATAATATTCAGTTTGTTAGGACAGTAAGTTTACAAAAATCTTTGTTCTATGATGGTGTTCGCCTTTTTAATGCTCTGCCTGAGGCATTGAAAAATGCCTGTAGCTTGGTGGTTTTTAATAGGGACTTATTTGAATTCATGCGTAATACATATTAAGTAACTATTTTTGTTTATATTATTATTATTGTATATCTGTTATGTTTGTATTACTCGCCAAGTGCTAAATAAACACACATTATTATTATTACATTATTATTGTGACATATGAAGTATTTAAAAATCGGCATTTACAGATACCCCCTGTGGCTACGCCCACTGCCAGCAATGTAGTTTTGGTTTTGTTTGGTGAAACAAAAATCTAAAAACCAAAACAAGACAGAAAAGTTGATTTTGTTACTGTTTTGTTTTTGTTTTGTTGGTAAAGCACGAAACAAAACCTACATAGTTACTACATAAACTTTTGTTGCAATTTTGTCTCGCCAATGTGGACGTAAGTTTCCGTTTTATTTCCAGAAAGTTACTAGTTTGTTGTGTTTCTGTTTTGTTGGATGTTTTTGATTTGTCGGTTTGTAGTATTTGCAAGTATTGTTGTTTGTGTGGGGACCGCTAATAATGTGGGGGCCTCGGGACCGGACCCCAATTATTAATCCGACGCTGGATCAAGGATCTCATACATTTTTCTAATTTTCAGGGGTTCATGAGACCCGTTTTACTCGCGAGCTTTTTGAATAATAGGTACCTAATTATATTGGCATAGTCGAATTATTGACTAATATAGATAAGTTGAGATTTTAATATACGAATAAAAAAAATGTTTTATCGAACATAAAATAAATGTCATTCTGAAGGACTAAAAACATACAAATTATTCATTACTGAATATCGAATAAGCAAAATTGAAATAAGATATGTAATTTTTCGTCTGTTGCTTATTTATTTATAAATTTTTTAAAACTTTTTTACTTCAGAATGGTAATTTACTTATCTACATTAATCAAAAGAATGAAAAATAATAACTGAATGACTTTTTTTAGAGAAAAATGTTGAAATGTTAGTAAATAAGTAGATATTGATTATTTATGAACTAATTTTTCCCTATGTTTAATTTTAATAAATACTTATTTAGTTATAAAATGAAACTAAAGTTTACTTTGAAATTAGTCACTATATTAAAAGGGTTTGGCATTACGGCCGTTTCGTAGTACAACTACATATATCTTCAAGACGCTCACTCTCGTGTGAGCGTCTTGAAGATGTAGCGGCCAATTACCTGTTTTAGTGACGAAAGAAAGTTTCAAAGTGAAAAATTCTGATTAAAAAAATTATTTCAGCGGAAAACCAATTTTTCGTTTTTTTTCTTCCATTAAATTATTATTTACAAAAATTCATTTCATTTTGTCAAAAAGGATAAAATAGAATACTCGCATTCATAATAAACAATTTATTTTTGATGCATAGAAAATTTAATAAAGACGGTAACATATAAGCTGTGTTTTATTTTCTTGCAAATCCAAATTACCGTAACTTAGAAAATTTTTTTTCTTTTTATTTCCATTCAAAGCTATTTTCAGTATCGTAATTAGTGTTATGATCGCTCGAGCGAAAAACCGCTTGAGTACTCGATTATTGAAATAACCGACATCGCTCGACTTATTACTAGTGTTGTGATCGATTGCGCGAAAAACCGCTTGATTACTCAATTCTTGAAATAACGCCTAAAGCCTTTAATTATGTTTGGCATGAGGGACTTCTAAGTAAACTTCGATCCTATGGTATGCCCAGTCGATTCTGTACATGGTTGTTTAGCTCTCTGCAAGTGGCGATTAACGGATTTCTCTCAGACACCTTCACCATCAATGCCGGTGTTCCTCAAGGGTCCATATTGTCTCTCACTCTCTTCTTACTCTACATTAATGACCTTCCATTGAAAACTAAAAATTCGATATTTAGTTTTGCTGACGGTAGCACACTTATCTCATCTTTCTCTTTGAATGCACAACCATCGGCTGCCGACGCACATTCTCGTAGACAGTATGAAGTATCACGCCTCAACAAGGACCTGGAAGAAATTTTGGCTTGGGGTGACAGTAACCAAGTCGAATTTAACGCTAAAAAAACCCAGGCAGCAGTTTTCTCTAAAAAGGTTAATATTACAGAACCGGATATAGTCATGGACGGACACGCAATTCCACTGGCTTCATCTATTAATTTGCTGGGCGTCAATCTGGGAGGAAATATGTCTTGGCATAACCACGTTGTGGCGATCGCCAAGATAGCTTCTCAGAAACTTGGTGTACTCTTCCGAACCAGAAAGTTATACACACCTCAACAACTTTTGACACTATACGAAGCCCAGATTCGACCATCACTAGAGCACTGCTCTCACGTCTGGAGCTCTGCACTCAAACATACTCTTCGGCTACTGGATTTCATCGAAAGGAGGGCCATTCGTCTGATTGGAGACCACGAGCTGACGAAGAACCTCGACAGCCTAGAACATCGAAGACAGGTTGGGGGATTCGACTCTCTTTTACAGATATTTTCATGGAAAGTGCTCGGCTGACCTTGCCCTCTTAATTCCACCCAGAGCGGCGAATAGCAGAAATACACGACGAACAACTGCTTAGTACTTCTCGAACTTCATTATTTAAGAATTCTTTCATCTGGAGGACTTTATCCTTATGGAATAACCTTCCGAAGGTCGTTTTTCCAACGAATATAACCTCCAACGATTCGAAACCAACGCGAATCGCTTTTTGCGCACACGCACCACTCCCAGGGTGCCCTAAAGGATTTTTCCTATAGTGCTTGTGTTTGATCATAAAAACCGACATATCTCGATTATTAAAAAAACTGCTCGAGTTATCTATTCAGGCGAATACCGGATAACCGTCGGACGTCACTTATTATCTTTCACTCGATGCCCGAGCTGCGCTTGACGCCGACGGAAATGTACCGTTGTAGTGTGACCGAGTGAAAAAAACTGCTCGTATATTCGAACAGTTTTTCCCTCGATAGGAAATACTCTAGTTATAAATTCAGGCGAAAAACCGAAAATCATCGCCTGTCATTTGATACCCATTGGCGACGTTCGAGTTTGATGCTGAGAAGGTAAATACGACATACGTCTTTCTTAAAGGCACATAAACGAGAAGGTGCATACAAAAAAGTATGCCAAATCACTCAGTGGATACATCAGGACAGGGGCTTGGTTTTGACTGGCTAGCCAGCGGCGATTGTAATTTTTTTAAAAATTAAAGGATTTAATTTATTTAAAATCAGAAACAACTGTTCTTCCTTAATAAAATATCTAGACTAAACTTCTAAAATTTACAAAAACAACCGCTGGTGTTTTATCAACACATTCTTCTTAGTCATAAAAATGTCAAGTGATTAATCGCTCGAGCGATTCACTTAAAATCGCTCGAGTATCAAGTACTTGATTATTAAAATCATCGGTTTTTCCCAACACTAATCGTAATAAGCTTGTTATGAAACCGGCTTTTTTCTTTTCTAAAGGTTGTTAATGCGGCCATGTATGTTTGGTTGCAGACATAATTACTAAACTAACCTCACACTTATCAAGTTTATTTCTCTTACTAAGGAGGAGTGTGAACATTATTCAAAAGACATAAATTATTATTAACTTATTAAAATTTTGAAATAAGTTTTATTAATTGTATTCACAAATAAGTATGTGGTGTTGGAAATCTTAATAATTTTTTTAGTTTACATATAACTGTATGGAAACAATATCTCCTTACAGTAAAAAAAATAAATATTTCCTAAGAGTTATATTCCGTTCTGTCGTCTGCCAGCGACCAAGTGTAAGGAAATATTGACTTCCCAAAAATATCATCAAAAAGTCAATATTTCTTATCGATATATAAAATCCTCGTTTAAGCTTAAAATAAGTCCCTGTTTAAATAGTTGCCTATACTTCACCGAGTAATGCTATATACTTTCTACTAGATCCAGAGATGTCCTAAATCTATTTGTGTTCCCGACTTTCTTTTTAAATAAGTTCACTGTTTCCTAACTATATTTAACGCGACTTAAAAGATACTACGATACGATTACAAACGATCGTACACGCGGCCAACATGGCCACCAAAACATATAAAATATTGGAAAATGATGTGTTGGGTCGGTAAGTTCAGTTTTTGTGTATGTAGTGAATTTCGCAAACAATAAAACTCCCTTAAATTATTGTTAAAAATCTTCATTTTGATAAATTAATGAAATTTTCAAAAAAATGTTAATCTTTCTTTTTTTTGTTAAAAAGAGTTGTGTTTGTCGTTGTGTTTCTCAAATATTAATTTTTAATTAAGAGGTAAAGAATCTCAAAAGCTGCTCCACTGGTTTATTAAAGAACGCAAATGGAACAAACTCACACCATGAGGACCACCATGTACTCTTAATTTTATTTAAAATTTATTAATAAATTAAATTTAAATTGTAAAATGTTTTATTTGCCAACTTCTTGGCTTTGTAAGATATTTTTTAATTTTCCTCTTTCCTTTCTGCTACAAAGTTAATATTTTCCATTGGCAATGTTGTAAGTTTCTTCTGCGTTTCCTCCCTTGAAGATGAAGCTTTATGCATTCGAAACATGTATGGAATTTGAATACAAATTTTCTTTGATAAACTTAGTGGGGTAGATTTTGAGGCTCTTTACCTCTTCATAATGTCTATAAAACGTGTCCAAGATAAGGAGGGAGAGTATAATGATCTCGGAAGCCGTAAGATATGTGGAGGTAAAGTTGCGCATTTACGAGCCTAATAATATGGCGTTTAGAAAGTTTTCAAATTCCGAGTAGTTCCGGAGATATCCGGAAAAAAACGAAATTCTGAAAAATCGTTTTATTGTTTTCCTGGGTTTTTTTGAGATCGAATTCTAAAGTAAATTGCACTTTTGCATTGCCACTTTTTACGCTCTATCTAACAGCGTTAATTGTTTTGTAATCCGACGAGTCGACTTCGAAGGGTCATTATCAACTTTCTTTTTTTAAATGCGGTCCTGTTTTTCTGATATTGGAATTTAAGATCTTTTTTTTCTTCCGAATGCAACAATGTATGACACATTGTGGTTTAATGACGTTTCGAGTGGTTTTTGAACAACATCAAGAAATTTTGGAATACGGTCGTGTATTTCTCCTAATTTTATAAATAATATCTCATAAGTAAGCTCTAAATTTTTAGTTATGTTGGACTAGATCAATAAATAACAAATAATTTAATAATAAACCACAAATAAGTGAACAAAATACAGAAACATTATTTCAAACTTCTGTTGATTCGGGATTTAAAAGAAAAGTAGGCGTTTGAAACAAAAAAAATTAAGATGATGACGCGTGATTTGTTTCACTTGACATTTCCATTGTGATGTTTGAAAGCGTTTTAAGAGGTTTTCTATTTTCCACAAAATACGGAACAAAATTTTACAAATGCTGAAAAGTTTGATATTCTATCGCATGTTTTATTTTATCTCAAAACAACTGTTATGTGGCAGTTAGAAGATGTTATTTGTGCTTAGAGAATAACGGAAATCATTTTGTACACCTGATTATGTAGTTCCTTACTTTTTTCGTTGTCGTTTTATTACTGTTTTGGTATGATTTTTGTTCACTTATTTGTGGTTTATTATTAAATTCTTTGTTATTTATTGAACTAGTCCAACATAAGTAAAAAATTTAGAGCTTACTTATGAGATATTATTTATAAAATTAGGAGAAATACAGGACCGTATCCCAAAATTCCCTGATGTTTTTCAAAAACCGTCGAAACGTCATTAAACCACAATGTGTCATACATCGTTGCATTCGGAAGAAAAAAAGCTCTCAAATTCCAATATCAGAAAAATAGGACTGTATTTAAAAAAATAAAGTTGATAATGACCTTTCGAAGACGACTCGTCGGATTACAAAACAATTAAGTGGCAATGCAAAAGTGCAATTTACTTTAGAATTCGATCTCAAAAAACCCAGGAAACAATGCACGAATTTTCAGATTTTCGGAACTCGGAATTTTAAAACTTTCTAAACGACATATTATTAGGCACGTAAATGAGCAACTTTACCTCCATTTAACCGACTTCGTATCTCTTACGGTTTCCGAGATCCCTGTACTGGCCCTCCTTATCTTGGACACGTTGTATATAGTCCCTTATATAAATTCTTTTCTTATTTCACTATAAATTTATTTATTGCTTTTAGTTATATGGTGGCCAACAAAAATCTAAAGCAAGGTGAACTGATATTAAAAGAGAATCCTGTTTTCGTCGGCCCACATCTTAACGGACCAGCGAAATGTTTCAAATGTCTGAAAACTATAAACCTGATGATGTGCTCATTTTGTGATAATTGTGATACTGCGTTACTGTGTACCAATGATTGTGACGGTAAGATTAGGTAAAAAGTTGAAAATTGAAAGGCACCCTTTCCCTTTACCGTGATAATAATGATGAACATAATTTTAAATTTTTGGATTTTGAAAAGTTTAAAAGAAAATAATTAGCAAACCTAAGTTGTCCTCTGCAATCTATTTTATATAGTGTGTCGGCAATCTGGCTAGAAATATACACTTTTATATCTGGAGAGTATCATCCAGTAATGAATACACCAAAAATATTGATGCTAAGCATAAATAGTTAAATCCATCCTTGGACACACAGACACACTGTATATAAAAACTGGATCAATATTTCTATCTTTTTTATAAATATGTAATATTCATAACTACACTTTTTGAATGGGTAATATAGTTAAATGTAAAGAATCTGAAAGTAAATTATACGCCCTTGTCGGGCTATTTGCCCAGACTAGCTCCGCTGCAAGGAAACGAGAAAGGCCGCTCCATAACCTTTTAAACGTTATTGGATTTAACCAGACTTCAACATTGTTGCCATTATCGAGACAAACATGTTTTGTCTCTCTTCCACCCATTACTGATTTTCAATAACATATTTCATACAATCACAACCTCACTTTCCAACAGATTTATGAATGGAGTGTTGGCCCTGTGGGTAGATCGCACTGAGAAGTAGAGTTCAAAGCCGTAATAATGGTAATACGCCTAATACACAAGATTTCGAAACGAGGACCGTACTTCGAAAGTGTGTGTCATAGGCTTACCACTCGAGTTGTGTACTATACTTTTTCTACGACTTCATACTCGTATTTATTTTCATTTTCAATTATCGAAATGCCAATAAAACATTTTCTGAATAGGTACTCACATGGTTATAATCAGTACACCAGTCAATAAATTCTTTACACATTTATTTGTCATACCTCTCCGTGGAATATCTCTAGCAATAAATTATTTGCTGTAAATTCCCGTGGCGTTTCCTTAGTTTGAATATCGTAGTCACTCACTTTACTAATATACACAAGAATTGTATAAAAATCATGTGGACGTTTAAAATTGCAAATTTAAGTTTACGTTGTCTAGGCGACGCGATGCTTCACAGCCAACTTTGAGCAAAATCTATTGAAAACATTGCCAGATTTGGCATATCACGGGTAATGTGATTTTTGGAACTGTTACGTAATATAACAGCGTTTGGCTTATAAGATGACAGCGTTATTATTGTAAGTACATGCTTAGTAATATAGAAGTAGAACAAATAAATAAATACAATTTACGACTTTGGTTAGTTTACATGATGACCCTCATGGCCTCCCTTGGATCCACGCTTGCTGAGACTTTGCGTCACCAAGCCTTGCGCGATATCATACCGTGTATTTATTGTATCGTGCATTCTGGTGTGAGTAGATGGATATTCATACTCCAAAGTAGATTAAATATAATATTTATATAAAATAAATGCATCCAGTTTCAATTATGAAAACCGGCATGTACAATCATTTCCTTTCAGGAAAATTTCATCCCGACGACGAGTGCATTACGCTCAGACCTCAGAAAATAAAGGGACAAATTCTAGCAGAAAATCCGTCTGTAATATTTCCACTGAGATGTTTGTTACTAAACATATACAATCCAAACATATTCGAACAAATAATGAAGTTGGAACCGCATTTGGAGAAAAGAAGGAACACAGCCATCTGGAGAAGACATAGAATTTCAGTTGAAGATGTTTTAAAAGAGATGAATTTTTTGAACGACAATGATTTACAGGAGGAATACGTGCAAAGAGTTTGTGGAATTTTAGATGTTAATACTTTTGAGGTAAAATTGCCAAAAAACTTTACCAAAGATAATATTAGAACTTGGTAAAATATTTAGCAAAGTGTAGGTCTGGGTCTTGGCATAATATTCTGAATGTTAGTTATCAAAAAATACTGATATCTTGGTCATTATACAGGCAGAAACAACAGTACTTTTTTACTCTTAATTTCTTAATGCCCTGTGGAAAAATTTAGGGGTGTAGAATTTAGCTTCACTATGTTTTGTTTTGAAGTGTTACCTTTACTTAACACAATGTTTTTTGATTTACGTCATTATCTGTTTCTTAAAAGAAAATACAAATCTCGTAAAAGAGTCGTTCAGATTTTCAATTTTATTCACAACATAACAAAGAACTAGCGGCCAAGGGGAACAAGGTGGAGCTCTTGTGGGTCCCTGGTCACGCTGGGATATTAGGTAATGAGAAAGCGGATGAACTATTGAGAGCCGGAGCTGCTCAAAGTCTTAGGGGCCCCGAACCAGCAATTGGGATATCAAAACAGGCAACAAAATCAACATTAGATAGATGGTCGAAAAGCAACACCTATCTCGATGGCAAGGGTTACCTGGACAAATACACGCACGGGCCGTAATTGGAAACCCATCGAAAATACTATCGAATGGGATGCGAACCCTGACGCGGCCCCAGCTGAAACAGGTGATGGGTCTGCTAAAGTCACTGCCACTGCCACCTGCGAAAACACCTTCAACGGATAGATATAAACAACGAATCAATTGAATGCAGACTCTGCGGCGAAGAGGATGAAACCGCATCACACATAATACACCGCTGCGTAGCGCTGTCTCGTAGAAGAGACAATATCTTCGGGAACATACAACGTGATGACAACCTCCCACATGACAAACTTGGTAGAAGGTTACTGGACCTCATAGAAGGAACAAACATCGTCTAACAAGATCGGGGTACACAATAAGCCGGAAGGCTGCAGTGATAGAAGTTCGGGCCTTTAAACCGACCCCCGCCTTTAACCAACCAACCAACCACAACATAACATTATTTTATCGAGTAGCATGAACAAATATCCAAAAATTAAAAGCGCGTTCTACTACCTGGTGTTCTTATCAGTTCTACCATGCGACGTGGCATGCTTTCAATGAAGTTTTGAATTGCTTCTTGAGAAATATGTTCCCATTCTTCAGGAAAGGCTGTTGTATTTAATAATATAAAGCAAGTGTAGCAATTAAAATACCTTCAACCTTGTTCATTCTACTCGATAAAATAATGCTATGTTGTAAATTGTGAAAAAAATTGAAAAACTGCACGACTTTCTTTCAAAATTTGTATCTTCTTTTAAAAGGCAGATAAAAGATAAAATATAAATATCAATGTTTATAAGACCAAAACCATGTATCCGAACATTCATATCAATCATTAGTTCTATTTCTCAATTCTCAATCACGCACTTCCTCGACTGATCCTTAAAATCAGTATCATCTTCCATTTTCTTTTTCTAGGTGAGGCCTCCAAATTCACATTTTTCAGCCATTAACCCACAAAAAGACTGCTTAAGGGGGCTCTATCTAGTCGCTGCCATGATGGCTCATGACTGTATGGCCAACACTCATTTATCGGTTGATGATGACTTTGAGATGAGCATCTACGCAGGTCAGGACATCAAAGAGAACGAACAGATTTTGTTCAATTATGCCAACGTTTTGCAGGTAATGAAACAGTTGGCTGCAGTTTGTAATCAGAATGAACTCATGTCACTCTGATCGAACATCTGTAGATGTGTTTCATCTCAGGTTGCAGCACCTCTTCTGTTTGCTCTGTTTGTCAATCACGACAGGGTGATTCGGAAGGAATGGACCATACTCCAGGAGCGTATTATACAGGGTACACCAAGTAAAGTGGCCTATTAGAAGTATCGCGAGAACTATATGAGATTTTATTTTGAAAATTTGGCTGTGGCTATAAGAGATGGTTTTCTACGTTTATAAAATATTTCGGATGGTGCGGTGTTGCCGGATCATACCGAAAGTGGTATCAACTTCGGAATTTTAAATGAATTACCTTATATATTATATTTTTTTTCGAATCTAGGAAATCTAGACCAGTTTTCTGTATAATATCATATACCTATCTAAGAGTTTTTGAATTATAAATAATCTTGTGATTTTTTAATGCCGTATCGGGACCTGAAAAGAAAATCATATCTTTTTAGCGATTACAGCTAGAAAGCTGAAATTTTGACAATAGTTTCACAAGACCATCGAAATTTTATAATTTGGAACAGAATTTAATTAGTTTTATACAGGGCGTCTCCATAACAATATTTCTGAGGGAGATGAATTATTACAAAAATCATCTTTTTTTTAAATGGGACACCCTGTATTTGATATGTTTTGTTAATGCAGGATCGAATTTTTTATCTAATGATATTAAGTGTTCCTATACGAAAAAACCCGAACCAACCCGGACTTATAGCGAAACTTAATAATTATCTTATAAAATTATATTTTTTGGTAGTTGGCTGTGGAATGGATTCATAGGAACAAAACAATGAAAAATCCATTTGACGTTATGTCTGTGTTATTGTAATAAAAATGGCTAATTCACATTATTCGACCTTAGATATATTTTAAGTTTATTTTATATTCATGGGGAGTGTGGTAGAGTTTTATCTAGAGCTTGCAGAAAATTTAAAGAATTTCATCCTGATGTAGCTCCTATGACTCCCAAAAAGTTGATTGGTCGAGGAAGTCCATGGAAATGGCCTCAAGGTCTTAGGATCTTGCCCCCCTAAATTTTTATCTATAGGGTAGGATTAGTATAGGTACAAGACACCCGTCACAACAAGGGAAGATTTAGAACATCGAGAAAGAACAGCTCTGAGGTCTCTAAAAGGGGAAGAAATGAAAAAGGATGAGACATGAACATGTTATCACCACAATTCATGAATGTTTAGAGCTAACAATTTAGTTATGAGTTATTTTATTGGTGTTGTCGCGTAATTTTAATTTTGTTCATTTATTTATTAATAAATTGCTTATTTGTATTTTTTTACAATAACACAGACATAACGTCAAATGGATTTTTCATTGTTTTGTTCCTATGAATCCATTCCACAGCCAACTACCAAAAAATATATTTTTATAAGATAATTTTAAATTACCTATGTCCAAAAATATTGAACATAAGTATAGGAACACAATATCATTAGATAGAAAATTCGATCCACCATTAGCAAAACATATCAATATCAAATCATCATTTAAAAAAAAGAAGATTTTTGCAATAATTCTTCTCTCTCAGAAATATTGTTATGGAGAAGCCCTGTATGAAACTAATTAAATACTGTTCAAAATTATAAAATTTCGATGGTCTTATGAAACTATTGTCAAAATTTCAGCTTTCTAGCTGTAATCGCTAAAAAGATATGATTTTCTTTTCAGGTCCCGATATGGCTTTAAAAAATCACAAGATTATTTAGAATTCAAAAACTCTTAAATATAGGTATATGATATTATATAGAAAACTGTTCCATATTTTTACCTAGATTCAAAAAAAATATAATGTATAGCGTAATTAATTTAAAATTCCGAAGTTGCTACCACTTTCGGTATGATCCGGCAACACCGCACCATCCAAAATATTTTATAAACGTAGGAAACCATCTCTTATAGCCAAATAAATCAACAGCCAAATTTTCAAAATAAAATCTCATTTAGTTCTCGCGATATTTCTAATAGGCCACATTACTTGGTGTGCCCTGTATATTATAATATAATTAAAGAACCAAAGTTTCCGTAAACTTATTTAATTGGCCCGTGGCACCATTTTTCAAAGTCACCTTAAGGTACAGAATGACATAAGTTATCCTTAACACAAGTTTGACAGTATATTAAAGTTCTTTTTAAGTCTCATCCAGAGGAACATACCTTTAAGAACGTGGTAATCTTCCACTTAACGCGTCAATTGACCCCCAAATTAATTTAAAACATATATTTTTTTTAAGGATTAGCTTAACGTTAAGGCTACCTTAGCGTAGGTCTAACTTAGGGTAATAGTCAAATATCGGCCCTAAGATTGAGAAACTTGAGTCTTAAAATAATTTCAGGAAAAATAAAATTTCATTTAACGGTCAACAAATTTACTTTTTTAATCCTTCAAGGATTACATTTTTTTTAATCCCTAGGGATTAAATGTTTTTTAATTCCTTGATTCATTTTGAACGTCTAAGTGTAGAAACAGAACACACAGTTCATTTTTTAGAAATCTTTAATGTTTTTTTTTCACTTTGTTAACAGTAGGTAAGATTTCTATTTAGTGTATTTAGTAGTGTTGGGAAAAACCGATGATTTTAATAATCGAGTAACTTTGATACTCGAGCGATTTTAATAATCGCGTCATCGAGTGAATCGCTCGAGCGATTAACCTCTTGAAATTTCTATGACTAAGAAGAATGTGTTGATAAAACACCAGGGGTTGTTTTTGTACGTTTTAGAAGTTGGGTCTAGAGTTTTTATTATGGAAGAAAGTTGAATCTGATTTTTAAAAAAATTATATCCTTTAATTTTTTTAAAATTTACAATCGCCGCTGGCTAGCCAGTCAAAACAAAACCTGATGTCGCGATGAATCCATAAGGGATTTGGCATACTTTTTTATATGTACCTTCTCGTTTATGTGCCTTCAAGAAAGATGTATGTCGTGTCAGCCTTCTCAACATCTGGTATCAAGGTATCAAGTGAAAGGCAACGATTTTTCGCTTGAATTTATAACTAGTAGTATTTTCTATCTGGCGATAAACTGCTCGAATATACGAGCAGTTTTTTTACCTCGAGCGATCACACCCAAACAAACCCGAAGCACGGACATCGATTGAAAGGTAATAATAATAATAATAATAATAATAATAATAATAATAATAATAATAATAATAATAATAATGTTTATTTAATTCCCAACGAGCTATTTTAGTCCATTACAGGGAATATTATAACATAGAACATAAATAAGTAATTAATCAATATAAAAATAAAAAATTAAAATTATTATAAATGGGTTTTTTTAAGTAATTTGTATATTTTCCAGAAAAAATTTCTTTGCACTTTTTGCAAACTTTACTGATTTTACATATTTAATTTCGTGTCCATTAAAAATTATTGGTGAAATATTGCTCCCAATTGCACATTTAGAAATAAACGTGAAAGTTTATACGATTGCAGCCATGAGAGTATAATTTTCAAATCATTAGTAATGTCAGTTTGAATATTGGAAAAAGACTCGCCAAAATATAAAAGTGTAGTTTTTTTAATAATCGAGCGATGTCGGTTATTTCAATAACCGAGTTATCAAGCGGTTTTTCGCTCTAGCGATCACGACACTAGTATTTAGTAAACATAAATAACTTTTAACCTTTCACGTTAATTTTTTTGGAGTAGTCCCGGGATCCCGGGATTATATATTTTTATGAAATGTAGCTTCGTCAACGAACAATACATAATTAAAAAAATACCTGTCTTGCATCAGTTGAATGTGATATGGGTGCATTTTATTTTTAGTCAAAATATTTTAGACAGCCCAACGTTTTACAGTGCCGATATTTTTACATTATTTAAATAAAACATAAAATATTAAAAGAACGTTACATTTTAGAGCATTTATTATAAATGCCTATTTAAAGAGGTTGAAATTATCTGTAAACTGACATAATAATATACAGGGGGGTCCATTTGAAAAAATCGAGTAATATTTATCTAAAGATTGCTACATTTGTACCGATGTAAAAAACACCCGGTATACGATATTGATGCTTATTTTAGTAAAACTATTCGGACACCTCTAAAGTTTATAAAAATATTAAAATTTCTTTTTTAGTTTAATTTAGTAATATTTTTAAATAATTTTTTTGATATGATGTTTTTCGAGAAAATTTTAGGAAAAATTGAATAATCTGGCAACGTCGTATAAATCACCAAAATAAAATAGCATATATTGTAAAATTTTATGCCGAATTCGATGAGATAAAAAGAAATGGGGGGTACTATTTAAAAAAAATTACTTATATGATGCCCCGTTTTTTTTGGAGCATCCTGTATATCAAAAAATATTTTTAAAATGTGCGCTTTTATTTATCCTAGAACCTTTGTATTTAATAAATTTCGATATTTTTAAGAACAACGAAGATATTTGACTTTCTCGCACTAATCAACCACCCTGTATATCCCGAAAATCCCGGGATTGGAACAATGCTTCAGGACCGACATCCCTAATTGATACAGAACAATTATTTGATTCACCAATCGAGCCATTGGTTAACTAATCGACCAACTGTAAAATCAAATATCATTTGATTGATTACACGATTTTTAGGGTAACCAAGATCGTCAGGAACATCTTCATGAAGGTAAATACTTCACGTGCAAATGCACAAGATGTCAAGACCCGACCGAAATCGGTACAGAAATCAGTTCGTTAATATGTCACAAGTGCAGAAAAGGATTTCTGAGATTTACCGAATTGGAAAAAGATTTTAAGATATGGCAATGCAGTGTTTGTAAACTGTGTTTTAAGAATTTTTTGATAAATTTGGCAATAGAAGAGGCGCGAAGGAGAATCGACGATTTGGGTAAGAGTTTCAAAATAAAGTCTTCAAAATTTTAACAGCTATTTTAAATATTAAATTAGATTATATAAAATATATATTCAAGGCATCTTTTAGTGATTTTTTACTGCATATCCAATTAATTGTGGCATATTTTAAAACAAATGTGCTTGACAAGTTAATGATAAAGTGACAATCTAATTCTAATTCTAATTCTAATAAATTGACCATGGCCTACTGTTATAAGTAACGTAAATTATAAAAATATAATTTTTTTAGGTAATTTTTGAATATAAATATAAATAATTATACATTTTTAATAGATAGACCTAAGGGATCATTTGATTGACTTTAGATAAGTACCTAGTTTTAAGCCTTATTAGAGTAAAATTGATGGTTAGTCTTCTAGACTAGTTTTAATATATACGCACAAGCGGTGCCTTTTGAAAAAAAAATAAAATGTGATTTCCCATTTAAAATTTTTAATTTTTGTTAATATCTCAAAGATAAAACATTTTAGAGAAAAACTGGCTACGCCACTGAACGTTACGTGAAAATCTCTAACAAGATCAGTTCTTATCTTTTAACGCGTAATGGAAATGCGAGCAATGTCTAAAAAGCGAAGATTTTCAAACTCACCCTGTAGATTAACACCTAAAAAAGCCATGAGAAATTTGACACCAGAATCTTCACTGACAAAAATGCATTTACCAATGTCGTGGGTTACAAAATTGGAACTACTGTAACGCACCTCTCTATGTTGTTCTAACTCAGCCTATGAATTATCACAAATCATTTAAAAACGCTACAATAATTCAGGTTCTTTTGGTTCGCCTCAACCCAGAAAGAGATTTTTTATCAACATTTTAAACATATTTGGGATTACCACAATCCCTTATCTTGTAACTATTTTATGAGTTACCTGAACTCAGTTTTTGGGTTGGAATAATTCAGGATTCATTTAAAATAACCAAGAAAACGTGCTACAAAACCCCATATCGAGGGTATTTACCGGTCGTAAGGTCACGGAAAGTTCCGAATTCGTGCTCGTGCAGATTTAGCGGGGTTCATTCCATTGTTATTAGTCCATTTTCCATCGATCGCGCGTAGAGGCACCGGTTTGCCGTTGCGCCGTTTCCGGGATCTTCCATTTTTGCTCTCTGCGTGCGTGAAAATTTGTGTTTAGCATAATTTTGATCAGTTGGCGTAAAATGGAGGGACAGGAGGGAGATGCATTTAGGTACACTGTTATTATTGGAATGGAGCCTTATTATTTATAAGTATATATTAATATTATAATATTATTAATACGTATTTACTCAAGATTTGTACATGTTTTACACCTGAAATGTTATTTTTCGTTGTTAAGTGTATTCTTAAAGTAGAGTCTTTGGGAGCCCTTACATTGTGTTTTATTTTATTAATAAATTTATTAAACCATTGTTCTTATATTATTTTGTACAGAACCAGTGTATGTTATATATATATAATATTTTGAGTTCCGATAGTCCACAATTTAGGTACTGGTAGTCCAAAATTTGGACTCTGGTAGCCCAAAGAGTGAGTTATTCCAGCCACCATCGTAAGCTAGAACAACTTAAATGCAAAGTTTTGATAGCTCGAATCATGAGTTAATCTAGCCCGACTTCTGTGCTATAATAACTTATGAACAGTGAGTTGATGCAATTTCATCGATTGGGTTGCCGTAATTCAGAGGTCTGGGCTGTCCCCTATTAGCAACACGCTTCGGTCTAGGAGAACTCATATTTGAGTTATATCAACTCGAGATTTCGCTCAGTGTTCCGCTTCGTTACAAACTGGGACACTAAACTGAAAACAGCAACATTCTATCTTTGATAATGATTCTAAAATACCTTCAGATACCCTGTCGAAAATGGGACACCATGTATTACTTGGGGTGGTCGGTAATGAATATCTCGGAAACGGATTGATTTAACAAAACAAATGAAGTATACATTTTTTCTTTAGAAATTACCTTTCTATTATAAAGTTTAATCAGAAATCCAATAAAGTTACCTACAAAAAAATTTGGGCGTAATATAGCGGGCGTATATAGGGCGTAACTAGCGCCCTCTATAAGGTATTTTTAAAACAGGAATAGATTCATGGTTCTCGCCACTAAAAGCCCTAATTACAAATTTTCATGTCCATATCTCAAAAACAGCTTGAGCTATTAAGAAAAAATTAATTTAGAAATTAGACTTAACACCCTGTAACTCATTAAGGACCAACATTTAAGACATGTTTAACTTGAACCAAGACACCCCCCCCCCCACCATCAATTTAACATGAAAAATACCATATATACTGGTTTGACTAACGCGGCAGGGTATTACTTTTCGTAATTTTTCCATGTATGACCCCCCAAAACAAAATTTAATCCCCCTCAAACCTAAGTTCTGGATCCGCCCTTGGCTTGAACCTATTATTTTCATGTGTAGAATCTGTTGTTACTCTATGGCGCATTCACGACCGACCCTGTATATGCAAACTTTAGAAAATCTATCAATCTTTCTATAATTTTTGATATTTCTATTTTCTATTTTCATTAAAGATCCGACCAATGTTCAAGACATGGAGAAACTCCACAAAAAGCTACAGCTTACTTTCCACCCTAACCACTACTTACTGCTTGAATTGAAACAAAACATGGTGGGGCTGTATTCGAAGCTACCTCCTACAAAACATAATTTAAACAGAATAATTGAGTTATGCGGACGATTGCTTTCTGTATTTACGAAGTTGGAACCAGGAATTTCAAGAATAAGAGGTAAGATCCCAACCATAGACATATCGTCGGTGAAGTACTAATACCTGGTAAGCCCAAAAATGAAAAGCATTTGAAATCTTAAATATTCAGAGAAGCAATTTTTTGTGGGTTTGTTCGTTTGTTAAAATATATTAGTGAAGTTGTAGAATTTGGCTAAGCCCTGGTTTTTATTACATTTCGTTACGAAATATTTCGGTGGATTGGAACGGAAAAGTTCGTCGTTGGTCATTTGGTCACATGTGTGGTTTTTACTGCAGTACAAATGCGTGGTTAAAAATGGACGATATTAGTAGATTCATTTGTACATACATGGTTATCACGTATTATGTCCCCCCATCTTAACCTTTTTATTTTACGTACTTGAGAAAAATTAAACGATTGGTATACGAAGTTTTTAAAGTAGTATTTGCAATGGGAACAAATATCATTTAGGTCTGTTGATTTACAAGTAGGGTTGAACATACCTGTTTAATTTGATCCAAATTCTACCGCTATTTTAAATTTTTTTGCATATATGGGTGGATTTTCTTTGACCCTCTATCTATCTAGTTTTACTTTCTATCAACAATTCATCTCCTAAGACACTAAACTCTAGTTTATGGTATTTTGCACTCAAAGTTAATAAAATAAAAGTTCACAAAAATAATAATCTGCAGCCGAAAAACTCCGTTCAAATCCAAAAGGTTGGATACCGACGAAATTTCGTCAACGAAAAGTTATTCCGCTTGAACAGGGCAAGAAAATCTACGGCAGAATAAAGAATTGGCGTAACTAAACGCGCTCATTATTTTTACCGACTTTATTATTATTAATAAACCGGAATATACAATGTGTCTATTTTTTGTTATAGGGGGCCCTAGGCCCGTTACGGGATCCCTTATCACTTCAACAAGTGTTGTTTCCTTAATAAATTATCCAAAAGTAATTTATTATGATTTACAAATTTAGATTTAGTATCATACGATCACAAGTTAGTGTCGTCTTATATATCCTGTACATCACTCTGTAGGTTATTTCGTAAATTACTTGGTTGTATATTATAAAATAGGTGTCTAACAAAGGGTCTCAATATCATGTTGAGTAAAACCTACCCTACTTGTAAATCAACAGAAATAAATAATATTTGTTCCCATTGCAAATACTACTTTAAAAACCTTGTATACCAATCGTTTTAATTTTTCTCAAGTGCGTAAAATTAGGTTAAGATGGGGGTGACATAATACGTGATCACCCTGTACAAATGAATCTACTAATATCATCCATTTTTAACCACACACTTGTACTGCAATAAAACCCACACATCTGACCAAATGACCAACGACGAACTTTTCCGTTCCTATCCACCGAAATATTTCGTAACGAAATGTAATAAAAACCAGGGCTTAACACTACCCAATGACACCAAAAACGCAATTTCGATTTTTTGTGGGTTACGAGGTATTAATACATCACCCACGATATAATATAAAACGGGAGCTAAAACATTCCATTCTAAAATACCATTTATTTACAATCATACCCGGTTCTACAGTTTCAAATAAGTTAGAAGAAAATGGCTTTAAAAAGTGGCAATGCTGTAATAAGGCACCTACGCGTTTAGATAACTACGATTTTACATTAGTCATGAATAGGTAATCGTTGTAGGTATTTTTTACAGAAATTCAGATAATATAAATAATCCATATTTTTCCAATATTTACTTAAATATAGAATTAGCTACACCACTGCTTTACCAAAAAAAAATCTCATTATTCTTACTTGCCGACGAAATATTAATCCGGGGTTAGAATGGTCGAATTTCTTACACACCACGCACTGACGAACCATCGCAGATAGCTAATGATTAGCTCTAAATAGTTTTAGTTCCAAAAAACACTAAGAACTAATCCAAAAACACAATAGATCACAAACGCAGTAGCGAATAAGCGTGAACAACACGCCGCCGAGAAATGAATGAGAATCCTAAGCTTCAGGGTCATGTGTACTATAACCCGTAAAAAGGGCCATACAGCGTTGCCACATTGATTTCCCTAAAACATTGAAATTTGATGTTGTTGGGAAACTGCAAATAACTTTACGAGTAGAAAATTTAAAGAATACACCATATTTAGTATAATATTTGAGAAGTGCATTCAATATAATTCATATTATACTTTTCGGTTTCAAATGCAGGCAGTATATTTAGGACCCTTAGTCTGTCTGGCATAGTGTTGGGAAAAACCGATGATTTTCATAATCGAGTACTTGATACTCGAGCGATTTTCATAATCGAGTGAATCGCTCGAGCGATTAATCACTTGAAATTTTTATGACTAAGAAGAATGTGTTGATAAAACACCCGGGGTGGTTTTTCTAAGTTTTAAAAGTTTAGTCTAGAGTTTCTATTAAGGAAGAACAGTTGATTCTGATTTAAAAAAAAATTATATTCTTTAATTTTTAAAAAATTTACAATCGCCGCTGGCTAGCCAGTCCCAGTCGAAACAAAAGCCATATCGCGATGAATCCACTAATGGATTTGGCATAATTTTTTGTATACACTTTCTCGTTTATGTGCCTTTAAGAAAGACGTATGTCGTGTCAGCCTTCTGAGCGTCAAACTCGAACGGCGCCAATCGGCATATTTCGGGTGGCGCGCAATGATCGAGTATCAAGGGAAAGGCAATGATTCGATTTTTGGCCTGAATTTATAACTAGAGTATTTCCTATCGAGCGAAAAACTGCTCGAATATACGTCGGCGTCAAGCGAAGCTCGGGTATCGAGTGAAAGGTAATAAGTAACAAGCGATGATTCTCGTTTGAATTTCGAGCGGTTTTTCTTTAGTAATCGAGCGATGTCGGTTATTTCAATAATCTAGTACTCAAGCGGTTTTTCGCTCGAGCGATCACAACACTAGTCTGACATGTACTTGGCATCATTGACTTCTGTTTAAAACTTTGTATGATTCTGACAGAATATAAACAATTATGTCTCTTTATTATATTAAATCTTTTTGATCCCAACCAACATTATTTCTTTATAAAGATTGTAAGAATATGCAGCAAATATGTTTAGCTTCAATATACATTTTCCCTGAGTACGCTCTTACAACCTTTAAAAAGTATTTAAGTGTAAAAACCTCAGATTTGCTACATAAGAGTTGTATAACAACATTTAGGAAACATTAACAACCAAGTTATACAGCAAAAAGCTTATATACCATTTTGTTGCATAATGTAAGTTCTATTCATGTTGGTTTGAAAAAACTTGAATAAAACAGTTTTATATTTGGCTCTTATAAAATGTGCTTCTTATCTACGCTACTGATCACTTGGGTATAAAGTTCTACCAACCAATGGCTTTATTTTTAGCTCTAACCATGTACGAACTTCAAGCAGCTATTGTTAACATAGCAAACAAACAATATAGAGACAAGGAAATACCGGAAGAAGGCCTGGTTTCCGAGGTTAAAACGGCGGAAAACATACTGAAAGAATCTGTCAAATATTTACTTTATGAACCGACCAAAAGTCCGGAAGGCAGGATGGCTCAAATGGCTTTAAACGAACTAAAAGTAATAAGAAATTCTATTAAGAACATGGAACAGGATATTTTAACTGGCTCGTCTGAAGACAACAAGGATAAAAAATCAGAAATAGCCAAAAGATTGAAAGAAAAGTTGGAAAAAAATAAAGAAAAGGCGTCGAAGAAGGAAGAGGAAGGGAAGGAAAATATCAAAGAACCCGTTAAAAATAATGACAATAAAAATAAATTTTCGAACATAAATGAAACTGATAAAGGAACAGTTGCAGGAGATATTCCAGGCGACTTAAACGCCATAAAGAAGAGTGGAAAGAAGAATAAAAAGAAAAACAAGAAATAGTTAAATGAATATTAGTTTTTATAACTTCTTATTAACAAACAATTAAAAAATCTTATATTAAATCTTATTGTTTAAATTTTATGAAAATTTATTATCTATTAACGTAACGGATCTTTTGTTTTTCGTCATATACAGGGTGTCCGCTAATTAATGGTACATGGAAAACCATAGACCCTTTACGTAAAAATATTAGGATTTAATTATACTTCCCTATATCCGAAAGTAAGTAACTGAGATACAGGGTGTTAAAGTTAAAACTTCTTTTTTGTTTCTCTCTAATAACTTTGAGAGAAACCGACTTTTTTTTTTAAATTTGGCAATTATGGTTTTTTTAGGACGATAAATCGATTTTTTTTATGAAATTTTAATGTACAATGTAGGGGGCGCTGTCTGCGGCATTTTTCGCACATTTATTAGGTCATAACTTTTTGTGCCTCAGTGTATTTAAGTTTTTAATGAAAATAATACTTTACTTATATTTATTACGTAAAAAAGGTATACTAAGTTGAAGTCGCGCAGAGTTACCATTTCGGAGATATTTGCATTTAGTATTAATTTGCAAACAAAATTTTTTTCTTAAAGTAGCCTATGAGAAAACAAATGAAATTTAGAGATGCAGTTGCTATGAAACCTCCATGTTGTTATTTCTTTGTTGATTATTGTAAGATAATTAATATTTTATCGTAAGTTAAGTAACAATGCCAATACACAATTTGTTTTCAAACGCAAAAATGCGGAATATGTTGTGTGTATACGCTTAGGGAAGTTTTAATGGATAATGTGCCCAGAAACGATATTCGGAACTCTATCCAAATCGAAGACAACCTGATTTTAATATCTTCAAAAATATTTACGACCGATTAGGAAACATTTTCTCACCCCTAGCTATCTTTCAATAATCAACAAACAAAAAACAACATGAAGGTTTAATAGCAACTGCATCTCTAAATTTCATTTGTTGTCTCATAGGTTACTTTAAGAAAAAAATTTTGTTTGCAAATTAATAGAAGGTACACTAAACAATTTAAATGCAAATATTTCCGAAACGGTAACTCTGGGCGACCTGAACTTAGTATACCTTTTTTACGTAATAAATATGAAAAAATTATAATTTTCATTAAAAACTTAAATACACTGAGGCACAAAACAATTATGACCTAATAAATGTGCGAAAAATACCGCAGAGAGCGCCCCCTATATTGTACATTAAAATTTTAATCAAAAATCAATTTCTCGTCCTAAAAACCATAATTGTCAAATTTTGTAAAGAAACGTTGGTTTCTCTCAAAGTTATTAGAGAAAAATAAAAATTAAGTTTTAACTTTAACACCCTGTATCTCAGTTAATATCAACTTTCGAATATAGGTAAGTATAATTAAATCCTAATATTTTTACGTAAAGAGTCTGTGTTTTTCCATGTACCTACCATTAATTAGCGGACACCCTCTGTAGATTAAAAAAAAATACGTTCGGTATAAACCTATTTCCCTATTTGATTTGTCCATGTAAACATCAGATTTTTGCAAACCGCTTCGATCTTACCTAGAGATTTAAAATTTCCGGAAAAATTAAGAGCCGAAAAAAACTTTTTCCCAAAAGAATTGGAAAAAAACCGGAAAAAATAACAATTTCTTATAAACTAGAAAGAAATTGTTTTAATTTTTAAATAATATTTATAAATTATTTTGATTAGAAAATGCATTACTGAAAATGACTTTGACTCAATGTCAGGAGAACGTGGGGAGAACACTTTAAGTTCGCCTCGTTGTATGCATGGTACCTGTTAGGTCTATCTTATCCATAGGTGCTGTGGTATTCGTAAAGACTTTTAATTATATTTTAGCTTCCTTTATTATTAACAAGAACATAACAAATAGTTATTTACATTACAAGCTGCGAAAGTTTACTTGAAAGGGCTTTTGCAGCGTGTAATGTATTAAACTTTTTCTACTACTGTTCTTTGATCAATTATATTATTAAGTAATGAACTTTGATTTTATTCAAATTAGAATAAAATACACCTGTAAAATAATCCATGACAACTAGTTATTTGAGTACTGTCAAAGTCTGTCAGTTCGAATTTTTTAATTTCGATTGTCGAAAATGTTGTTTCAAGACCAAAACGAAGCTATACAGAAGGCGGCCGAATTGGCATGTGCCTCACTCTTACCTGTAAAGTCGAAAGATAGGTACTGTCAAACGTACAACCTGTTTCTAGAATGGTTCGTGGAGAAAAACCTTTCACAAATTGACGAAAATGTAATGCTAGCGTACTTCCAAGAGAAATCTGAAGCCCTATCACCTCCGTCCTTATGGTCACAATATTCCATGCTTAAATTGACTATTTCTGTGAACAAAACTATAAATATTTCGCAGTTTAAGAAACTTATTACATTTATTAAACGAATAAATGATGGTTACGAAGCTAAAAAATCTAAAATTTTCACAAAAGAAGAAATAATAAAGTTTTTACTTGACGCTCCTAATCATAGCTATTTATCTATGAAAGTGATAGCAGTAATGGGGATAGCTGGAGCATGCCGGACAGATGAGATCTATAAAATGAAATTGAACGACATCGAAATCAAGGATGATGTAGCTATTGTTAAAATCCTCCAGAGCAAAAACAAGGTTCAAAGAAGTTTTGTGATAGCCGATGATGGAGGTCCAGTTTCTTTTATGAGGTTACTTCAAGATTATATTAAACTTAGGCCAAATAATGCACAAGACGAACGCTTGTTATATCGCTATGAACGAGGTAGGTGTGTGAATCAGGTGATTGGAAAACACACTATTTCAAATGTTCCCAAAGAAATTGCCAAATTTTTGAAACTTCGAGATATAAATAAATACACTGGTCACTCGTTTAGAAGAACATCAACTACCTTTCTTGCAAATGCTCCAGGTATCGATATTTTGGATTTAAAAAGACATGGCGGTTGGAGATCTTCGTCCGTTGCGGAGGGATATATTGGTGATTCGTATACAAATAAAATCGAAATTTCCAAAAAGATCTTAAATCGATCTCCTACTTTTATTCCATCTAACGACGCGAGAGTGACAAATAGTTGTATGGTCCAAGTCCAGGATAATAACGAGTCTCTAATAAGAAGCGGCGAAGGTATTGAATTGATTAATATTTCTAACTGTTCAAATTTTAACCTTTTAACCTTAATGACAATAAATAAAAATTAGTGTTATTTAAGTTTTATATTATTGTTATTATACCACTTGTTTTTTCAATAAATATAAACTTTTTATTATTAAGTAAGATTTTTTTTTAATTCGCTTGAATAAATACAATAAAAAATTTTATTCTTGTTTTTTGTCCTGGCACCGAAAGTATTACTTTCGTAGCTAGCAACCTACTTTCGTAGCTAGCAACGGATAATATTCAGGTAACTGTAACATTTACTTTCGTTTTCTTTCGTGTTGCTACGGCCCGAAAGTTGATTTATTTATACAGTAGTAGAAAAATAAATAAAAATGTCTTCTCTACTTTTCTTCCTTCAAAAATCTCTGACATTTCTCTACCTTCTCATGGTGGCGCAGGTAAATAATATGAAATGACGTAACAGTACCTATAATATTTTAAAAGGATAATTTCTTTCTTGGAAGATTTAACAATTAATCCTCTATATTTACAGCAGGATAGTTAGATTATCATCCTAACCTTCTTACTCTTATTAAAAGAGAAGTGAGACATATGGCTAATCTTATAGTAAAGGTCAGTTCTATTAAGTTTAACACTGTTTGATTTTTATCTTGCAGTTAGTAGTAAATAAATAAGGGGACTCTGCAGTAAAAGGGAACGTATCTTTTATAAAACCAACACTAACTAAGTTTTTTTTAGTGCGAGAATAATTACTTTTCCCAGTTAAATGTTGATATCTAATCATTATTAAATGCCACTAAATAAGATGGTTAATATTCACGGTAGAGAGTGGAGAGTGGTCCACTCTCTACCGTCAGCAAAATTATCAAGCATTGACCGTTTTCGAGCTTGGCGCCTAAATATAAGCCATACGATTTCTTGCTGTTTCCTTTTGAATATTAACCCCCTTATTTACTAAAAGGGTAGTTAGTCCAGTGTCTCGGATTAAAAACAGCACATTCTGAAATACTCTTTTTTTATGAATTTCAAAAATATTCTTAGATTCTACAAGCCGTATTAGAGTCGGCAATTTTTCTCTTGCGCCTGCAATGACAATTCTAATTGCATTGACAACAGTCAACATCAAAATACCTAAAATACCCCCAGAACTAGAGATGGGCAAACCTGTTCGTTTTGATTACCAGTTAAAGCAGCTACTGCTACTTATAAATAGCAGCTCAAAAAAGTGGCGACCCATTAGCAGCACATATGCTTAATAAATAATATGAACTGCTAATTTCAGTACCAGTTAGTTTAAATAGCCATTAGCTGCTTCGACCAACTAATAAACAGTTAAAAATAACAGAATAATCCATCTCTACTCATACTTGCAGTGGCAATGGCAATTAAAATGGCGCTTGTCCCATTTCTGGCAATGAGAGACAGCTGATCGGGAACGGTGTACTGCGCATGAATCCGTGCAATTTTAATTGCCAGAAGAGTAGAATTTCCGACTGTAATACGGCGCACGTCAATGTGACGCCTGTTGTTACGAAAACAAACACTACAAAAAAGAGACGGGGATTCTATCTGATTCCCATTTCCTTCTATCTTCTGTCTGTTTCGGGTTTCATTATAACGAGTAACCGGTTTGATATGTCTTTGTTAGGAAAAACAAACAATCGACGGACGTCACTCAAAAGTTAATATTTTTATCCAGTTTACGGCAGTCTTGGCACAGTCCATATTGAGTTAGGAATTACGATTTTTCCATAAACTTAAATTTATCACACAAACACTGAAAAACAACAAAGAATTTTATTTAACAATAACGACAAATATGACAGTTGTTTGTCCGGTAGTGTTAAACGTGAAAGCAGGTATGATAGACGGTCGTTCCAATAAGGTCTTTATAAAAACTATGTTCCGAACGCTCGAAGGCGACGTAATGACTTTGACTAATTAACAGAAAACGACAAAAAAAAATTACATAAATTTTTAGAGCTCCCCGATTGTTTTTCGGGAAAGTTGTTTACAATCCACGTAAGAATGTGAATTGTGTATTTTTCTACGACTATAAACCAAAGTTGTATTCTCCTTGAATACGGCTGATAAAATCTGTCAAAATTTGACGATAATATTGCACGCATGTACCGACAAAATATCGGGTCCGCAAACGAAGCGGGGACGGAAGATTAAATCGTTATCGAAGAACTTATCAACAATACTAAAACAGTTTGAGGTCTTGGATTAAAAGCGGCATGTTTTAAAAATATTTTACATTATACAGGGTGTCCCAAAAAAGTGTGACAGCATAAAATTATATTTTTTTAAATGGGACACCCAGTATTTTATTGCATATTTAGGTTCGTATTGATATCGTTTATAAGTTCCTCAAATTTTATTTAATTTGGTTCCGTAGTTTGGGAGAAATAAATTAAAAACTAAAAAAAAAGTTTTTAAGTCCTAAATAAAAAAATTTTAAAAAACAATCCAGAACTATTTTTTTTATCCTCGTCATTGGGTGAAATTTATAACAAGAGGTCTAGAGATACTATGAATCTAATTGTGTTTATTTATTTTATACAGGGTGTTCATAATAAGCTTTCAAAAATGCCACATTTTAAAATAATTTTTCTGAAGTTTTTGAAATGGAACACCCTGTATATTATTTTTCTATTTGACGTAGAATTCATAGACAATTTTTTTTTGTAATACAATCATATAAGTTATATCCAGCCATTTTCGAAATAATTGTAAACATCATAAATTATGTTGTTTAAATAGAGTTTTTATTGGGAAATTTTGTTATAGGCGACTAGACTAATAATTGTAAACTAAAGCAAATGTTCAAAATAGCTTCCTTTTACTCTTAGAGTTTCCCGTATTTTAGTTATTTCGATATACATTTTAAAAGAGTACATGTTTGCTACTTTTTCTTAAAATCATTTTTTGTACGCAATGCTTAGTGTTCCTACAAATCTTCTCGAAGGCTTCTGGTCTCGGCTTTCTTTCAATATCTGGATATCTTTCAGCATACACTTGGCTCGCGAGGAGGCAATTTCTTGCACATTCACCCAGTATAAAAATCATATTTACCATTTCTAAAGTTGTAAAATTCGACATTTTGTGTAAGTTAATACTTAATTTCGACGACTGAACAAATGTAAATAATTTTATTTGGCTGTCATTGTGACAATCTGAATAAAAAAAATCATGGCAACTCGATTTAGAATAAAAAATAAAATTAAATAAATAAAAGTAGGTAGCAAAAATGTAGGCTTTTAAAATTTATATCGAAATAACTAAAATACGGTAAACTCTAAGAGTAAAAGGAAGCTATTTTAAACATTTACTTTAGTTTACAATTATTTGTCTAGTCGCCTATAACAAAATTTCCCAATAAAAACTCTATTTAAACAACATAATTTATGATATTTACAATTATTTCGACAACGGCTGGATATAACTTATATGCTTGTATTACAAAAAAAAATTGTCTATGAATTCTACGTCAAATAGCTAAATAATATACAGGGTGTTCAAAATCTTCAGAAAAATTATTTTAACATGTGGCGTTTTTGAAAGATTATTATGAACACCCTGTATAATATAGATAAACGCAATTAGATTCATAGTGTGTCTAGGCCTCTTGTCATAAATTTCATGCAATGCCGAGATTAGTGAGAGTTCTGGATTGTTTTTTTTTTGATTTTTTTATTTAGACTGATAAACTTTTTTTTAGATATTAATTTATTTCTCCGAAACTACAAAACCAAATTAAATAAAATTTGAAGCACTTATAAATGATATTAATACGAACCTAAATATGCAATAAAATACTGGGTGTCCCATTTAAATAAATATAACTTTATGCTGTCACACTTTTTTGGGCCACCCTGTATAATGTAAAACATTTTTAAAACATGCCGCTTTTAATCCAAGACCACAAACCGTGTTAGTATTGTTGATAAGTTCATCGATAACGATTTAATCTTCCGTCCCCGCTTCGTTTGCGGACCCGGTATATTTCCGTTTTCACGAAAATCCAAAAACATTTTAACTAAATAAAATAATATGATTTTAATATTGCAACTTTATCATCTACCTTCCCCTCATATAAATCTCCTACATCGAAAACACATTTACATGGTCGACCCCGAATCCGAAAACCATGGTCATTTTTCCATCTACGTCTGACGTCATGGTCAACCAGAATGGTCATCATCGCCGTCGATACGACAAAAGTCGATCTAGTCCGATCGACGCTGCCGCACGAAATTCAAAGTTGATTTGCGATCGCCCCGTCGAAACGCAAAATAAAATCCGCGACTTTTGCTTCGAACTTGGCGCGCGTTACGTGGAAATCAGTGAAAATTCAGTGAAACTTTTCGGGAAAGTTATAAATTTTAATCGCTTTGGAAAATTCGGTTGTAAAGTTTTAAGGTGAATAGTTCTGGTTTGCCGATTTAGTTTACGGCATACGAAATACGGAGATTTTATATTTAAATTTAGTTCGTAAGAAAAGGTAAGGCAGTTTTTAAGAATGTTAAGCGTATTTTTAGATGGAAGTGATGATCTAATGTTGTTTTGTTAACCTTTAAGATAATGGCTAAGCATATAAAAGAAAAAAATGTGAAATGAAACGTTTGTGCAATATTTGATGAGTAAAAGAATATTTCAAAAATTTTTATGGGGTTAGATAAAATATATACAGTAGGTACGTTTCACGAAAATTGGATACGACTTAATGATTCCCTGGGTCGGTCCCATTGTGTCGACAAGAGCTTGGCAATAAACAAGTAAAGTATGAAGGGACGGACTAAGGAAAACAAGTAATGATATGATTATATTAATGTAATCAAATGAAATAGCATTTTTAAAAAATATTACTAGTCATATTTATTTACATTTATAATGTCATTCTATAGATAGTTCTGTTTCGCTATCGCTATCCTCATCAAAATTAATTATAATTGGATTAATTATACGATCCAGACTAATATACGAATTTTCTACAGTTATTACGTGACGGACTGAATTTTTCCAACTACCTGGGGGAATATCATTAAAGCATTTTCGTATTAATTCTACAACACTAGAACTTAAAGTCGGAGAAATATTTTCAGACCTAACCAGTGATTTTAACTGGTGCCACATATGCTCTATGGGGTTAAAAATGCAATAATAGTGTGGGAGCCGTAGCACTGTATGTCCAATTTCTTCTGCCAATGTGCCACTTTTTTATACAAAATGTCTTTAAAACTTCTAAAAGATCACTTTTTTTATAACTTTCTACAAAATATATATCATTCGCCGCCATGTAGTTCTGAATCTCCAATTTTGTATTATTTGAGCTTGGAGCTTTATGTAATTGGCGACTGTGATAGCTCGCATTGTCCATTACTATCACGCTATTCTGAGGAATGTTTGGTAAAAGACAATTCTTGAACCATTCCTCAAAAACTAACAAATTTTACCACAAAAAGATATTTAAATATAAATTAAGCAACCTAACCCACCTGATGTGCCTATATTTAATTATAATTACTACAATCCGGTCCTTTCCACATAATAATAACAAACGGTCATCAATAATGGGATGGCCCAGGTACTTTTACTGCAGTCATTAAGTTATATCCATTTTTCGTGAAACAATCTTTAACAATGTTTTCTTATGGTAGAAACTAGGGGTGCCATGCAGTCCTGAAGCTTGGTTCCAATCCCGGGATTTTGGGATAAAGATTATCTAATCCCGGGACTAAATAGAAATTTTACCTACTGTTAACAAAATGAAAAAAAAAAACATAAAAAATTTCTATAAAAAAAAGAACAGAAAAAATCAGTGCATCCAGTATGTCGTCTCATAAACTTGATCGTAACTTATTGCAAGTATGACCTGCTGACGAGAAGCAGCGTTGTGTTTCTATACTTAAACGCTCAAAATAAGTGATTAAAAAAACATTTAATTCCTAAATGATAAAAATTTAATCCCTGGAGGGTTAAAAGAAATGTAATCCCTCAAAAGTAAATTTGTTAACCGTTACATGAAATTTAATGTTCTTAACAAGTATTTTTTCTATTTGGGTTTCATAATGGCTACATTATGAAATGCAAAAAAATGAATAACCTGCCACTTTATGAAACTGAAATTTTATTTTTTTTATGATGGCAGCAAGTAGGGTTCGAATTTTAGGCTTACTTCGATTTCGCTGAAATTAGTTTTCTAGGCATTATGGATTCGACAAAAGGAAACTTTAAAATAGTAACCTTTAACCTTGCAAATAGATCATTTTTACTAGATATTTATCTGAAATATCTATACTCGGAAATATATAACATGCTGACGGTGTCCGTCAACTAATTTCTAGTCATAACTATAAAACAACATAAACTACAAATAATAGAAATATCTTCCAGTTTATGCTCTATTTCTTACGTTTTATTCAATAAAGTACTATTTTTAATTTTAATTCAATATAGTATTATACATATTACTTCATACTGTATACATATTTATAGTTACTGTAGACATTTCCTGGGCATTAATTGTTATTCCTGTGATATTCTGTGTCGACACAATATTTTGTTCAATAGTATTATTTATTATTTTGTTCAATATTTTGAACTTTGTTCTGCTCGCACCATAACTCAAAGTTTTGCATATTCTTTTTAAAAGTTTTTCTAGATTATTTTCTGCAATTTCTCGTATGTCTGATGGAGTACAACGTTCTTCCTGACTAATTTTTATTGACTTTAATAACACTGGGGAACAGCAAAAATGTTTCCGAGACCAAAATAGCAAAATCTTACTTATTTTATTATACTAATTAACAATCTGTCTTGCAAAAGGCTCAGTTGGCTCCGGTTTTATAGATCCATCCCAATTATGATAATTTACCTACCTGCCCTTAATATATGGGAAAATTTCACCATTAAATGAGAAATACCTGGATTTATTATAACAGGTGTACTTTATAAGGGGTTTAAATACATATAATATAAATCCTAAATTGTTAGTTAGTTGTATTTCAACCACCAGTTGATCGAGAGCTGTTCGTATTTGAGAAATTAGAGAGTTTTGAGCAACATGTCGCGAGTTTGTGTAAATAAGCCGGATCATTTTTGTTATATATGTGGTGAAATGACTTTTGTGAAACAAAAACGTACGCTTAGCCCTTTAATAAAAAAGGCTTACCACTTGTATTTTGGCTGCAAAGTTGGAGACCAGGATAAAAATTGGGCTCCCCATATCTGCTGCTACAAATGTGCGTCCAACATTCGCGGCTGGCTAAGTGGAAAAAACCGTAAGATGCCCTTCGCTGTTCCTATGATCTGGCGAGAACCGAAAGACCACGTTACTGACTGTTACTTTTGTTTGACACCTCCCATCAAAAAAGGCTTTTCAGAGAAAAAAAGGTCTGCGATACAGTATCCAAATTTACAATCCGCCATACGCCCGGTGCCTCATAGTGACGAGTTGCCTATACCTAATCCACCTCAGGAATATACCCTTCATTCTGATGATGATCAAGAGGATTCAAACGGTAGTGTACCGGAAAATGTCGCCGGCCCATCAACCTCGCAAGACTCCGATTTTGTCTGTGAACTTCCAAGTAAAAAGCCTCACAAAATAAGTCAAAGTGAATTAAGTGACCTTATAAGGGATTTGGAACTGCCCAAGACAAAAGCAGAACTATTGGCCTCTCGATTGCAACAATGGAATTTACTTGAAGATGAAGTAAAAGTTTCTGTGTACCGAAGCCGTCAGAAAAACCTAACACCATTTTTTAACATGGATAACAATTTGGTAGCCTGTAGGGACATTGAGGGATTAATGGCAGCTTTAAATCTGGACTATGATCCAAAAGACTGGAGACTTTTCATTGATTCCTCAAAAGTAAGTCTTAAAGCTGTGTTACTCCATAATGGAAACAAATTGCCTTCAGTCCCAATTGGTCATGCAGTCCATATGAAAGAAACATATAGCAATTTGAAATTGTTACTTGAGACCATACAATATGAAAGATATAAATGGCAAATTTGTGGGGATTTAAAAGTTGTGGCGATCTTGCTTGGAATGCAGCTAGGTTATACCAAATACTGCTGCTTCCTCTGCGAATGGGACAGTCGAGCACGATCGGATCACTACAGAAAGAAAATTTGGCCACCGAGAGAGTCTTTTGAGCCAGGAAAGAAAAATGTGACCAGCGCGCCATTAGTTGCCCCAGAAAAGATTTTACTACCGCCACTTCATATAAAATTGGGACTTATGAAAAATTTTGTGAAGGCAATGGACAAAGAAGGCCGTGCTTTTAGTTATTTAAAAGAAAAGTTCCCTAGAATCAGTGACGCTAAAATTAAAGAGGGAATATTTGTGGGTCCCCAGATTAGGAAACTTTTCGGAGATGCGCAATTCGATTCCATACTTGAAGGCAAGGAAAAAGACGCTTGGGATGCCTTTAAAATGGTTGCAAAAAATTTCTTGGGAAACATAAAAGCAGAAAATTATAAAGACCTGGTTGCCCAACTTCTTTTGTGTTACCAAAACCTAGGGTGTAATATGTCGTTGAAAATTCATTTCCTGGATTCTCATCTGGATTACTTTCCGGAAAATTGTGGTGCTGTAAGTGACGAACACGGTGAGAGGTTCCACCAGGATATTTCGAACATGGAAAGAAGATATCAGGGAAAATGGAACTGTGAGATGTTAGCCGACTACTGCTGGACTATTACGAGAGATGCCCCAGAGGCTGCTTTCAAAAGGCAAGCTAAGAAGCGCAAAATGAGTGTCTAAACTTTGGATTCAATGATAAAAATGTGCTATTTAGTTGCTTTTGTTGAACCAACAATATATTGTTATCTGTATTTTGTATGTCCATTGTATATGCCTATGAATTAAAATTTTGTAACAAATAATTGAGATTTTTTTTTTGCGAGCCAACTAAAATCTTTAATAGGTATTTTTTAGTTACTTGGGTACAGTTGAATCCAAAAAAATAGGTTTTGTTCAGGAAACAAAAAAAAAGTTGAAATTTGTTTCCCAGTGTAATAGGTATATTTATTTTTAATTATGACTGATGGGAAAAAGCTTTGTTGTGTTCAATTGTTTCTATAATGGCATATTTGATACTTGTAACATTTTATTAAATTGTAAAAGTATTATCTTATATTTTCAGCCTTAACTTGATTAAAATCCATAATAAAATTATTAAAGAAAACACTATTTGATGTTTTTGATTTTCACTATATTTTGTCAGGGCGAGCTCTAAGATAATGTCTTATGAAACTTGTATCTTAATATACAATTAGAACTCAATTGTCCCTATCTTAAGAGCATAAAATAGAATATTAACCACGTGACTAAAGTGTCTTTTTGGTCCCTAGGTTCATAATGCATTATTGAAAGTCCGGGAAACATGGTTCGACGTCAATTAATTATCTTTTTAGTGATCTCTGAAAATCGACGCTAAAAAACTACATTATTTTGTAAATTGCATATTTGTATTAGGGGCTATCGAAACATGTTGCCAAGATAGGGATGTATTAATAAAATATAATTTACATTAAATTTGTTCATTTACTTTTTTGAGACATCAAAAGACGTGATAAATGAATATTTTTGTCGGTAAAATAAAATTTTAAGGACTCTCCGCTTGTAAAAATAAATTCATGAAAAATATTATGATAATTCTACTAACGATACCTAAGCTCCGTTTCTTGGCATCATTTTATAAGCAATTTTTACTGTCAATATAGGTAAATAACCCAATTTTTACGTTTTATGCAGAATTATAAATAAGTTTATTTATTAGCATCGAAACTTCAAGGATAATAAATACATCATTTTAGAAAGAGCCAAAAATACATATTTGTTTTGTTTGAAATGATTGATTTGATTTACAAACGTAAGATTTAACAGTTTTGTTATGCTGTTTATTCTCTTGGAACATCTATGAAATCCGACAAAATAAATTCGGTCGGTTCTGCTTATAGTTGGAGAGACGGTGACAATAGGGGGCCCGTGAAGTGGAATATCAGTAATTTGGTTTTTCGTGGAGTTTATATCCGATGAAATGCCGTAGAGCGTTGCTGAGAGGCGCTGTACCGCTTTACATAGGAAATTCTCAATAAATTCAAAATTATATCGAGCCATGTCTGAAAATGAATTTACAGCATCTGCGTAACCCTAAAGTCACGGAAAACACATTTTCTGACAAGTCAACACTTGCATATACTTTTCCGTTTTACTAGATGAGTCTCCTTAAAATTCTTCCTTTTAAACACATTTGGCTTATTTAGTTTGACAGGGACGGACTAGACGTAACACAAAAATGCTTTTTTTACACCCTGTATGATGAAGGAACGACAATAATAGTTTTTTGGATACTCTAAACCTTAAGCTTAAAAAAAGGTACTCTTGATCAATGTCGATAAAATGAAGTGTTTTCGAAAAAAAAATATTTTTGTTCATACATTAAATGCATGTCGGCATATTCAGTATATACGTAAATTCCATTACTAAGTTAGTAACTACTAAGACAAAGGAGAAAAACCGCAAATTTCAAGACACTACCATAATCTGACACTGGCATAAATATTCTTATTTAAATCGGTTCATGTGAAAAATACCATAGCAAGAATGATGAACAACCAATGCAAAAAACCATATTGAACAAAAATATATTTTTTTCGAAAAGAGTTCATTTTATCGACATTGATCAAGAGTACATTTTTTTAGCTTAAGGTTTAAAGTATCCAAAAAAATATTATTGTCGTTCCCTCATCATACAGGGTGCAAGAAAAAAGCATTTTTGTGCTACGTCTAGTCCGTCCCTTTCAAACTAAATAAGCCAAATGTGTTTAAAAGGGCGAATTTTAAGGAAACTCATCTAGTAAACATTATACTAAAAAATTATTAAAGTACACCTAGTAGTTAAAAGTCGTCAGGTGGCAGGCACATCATTAAATATATATTCAATAATACCATAACTTATTCTAAGAAATCGCATTCTAAACATAATTATCCATAAAAGTTGTTAATAGGTGACTTTGCCCCTGGCCGTTTTCGAGATATTGTAATACCTGTAACACTTTAAAAAACGAACCCTTTATTACCTATAGGATTTAGGAGATAACCACATGCACCGACTTGCAGACATCACACAATAAGGGACGGCTTGAATTTTGAAAAATAATATGTTTAAAAAATAACTATTTTTAGAAATGATGATCTAATATTAATATTATGGTAACCTTTAAAATAGTTTAAGCACGGCCAAGTAGTATGTATGTTCAAAACAAATCACAAATATTTTTAACAAGGTAGAATACATTGGATTAATATATTGCGTGGATTTTAAAGGAGTAATAATATCAATACATTAATTGAAATTTTGAATATGATCCCATTATCAACTATTAGTAATGGATACACTTGTTTATTATCATGGACGTCGTTGAAAAGTTTTGTAGTTGGTGGAAATGATAAAATGAGTATTTTTATAAGCTTAAAAACCAGGACGCCAGCGCTAGCAAAAAGGGGAAAAATCCCGCCATAGGAGAAAGCGCCGCAGGTGGAATTTTTTGTGGTCCACGCCCCACGAACAAACCCAAAAAACCTAACTTTGGTCAATAATTTATAGTAAATACTAGAAAAACCGCTGCGGTAAGGCGTGAATTCAGATAACTTGACAGAAATTTTAACGAATTCTCGTTATACTTCAAAAGGCGCGACATTTTTACTTCAGTCACAACAGACGAACAAAACATCAATTTTTTTTTCAAGGAGAGTTTTCCATTTTCTAAAGATTTTTCATTACTTTTAAAACGATCCCGTTTTTACGACCTTTATACAAAAAGAGACAGCCGAAAACAAATCAAAAATGACTCCATATTGATTTTAAGAAACATTGATTAGTATCCTTATTTGTATTTTACTGGTATTCTACGGTTGTAATGTCAAATATGCAATAATTTCATCGTAAAATAGTTCGTTGTTTGCTAATAATACAACGAGATCTCCTGAGTGTCCTGGCCAGTTGTATTTGGTATTTCCCGCATAAGTTTTGATTAATTTTAAACAAAAAAAGTTTCTCTCGACGAATCATATATTTTATATTGCTTCAATAAACTTTTGAATAGGATAAAAATTATTTTTGGTCCATAAATCTAAACAATGTAATTCACTGATGTCCGAAAATCTAGTTTTAATTTAATTAACGGTGCCTCAAATGTCTTTATAATAGTATATTAAGATACAAGTTTCAGAAGACATTATCTTAGAGCACGTATTTAATTTAGGAAACGACCCGCGAAGCGGGGAGTTTTCTAAAGTACAAGTGCTCTAATTATCTTATGAACCGCGTATTTTATAATACTTTTTCTATTTGGGTCTTTAAAGTCTGAAAAACTTTAAAAAATATAGTAAATTTTTTCCATTTGAATTAATATTTTCTTTCTGGGTTGGCAATACCTTTACAATTTATTAAAATGTTACAAGTATCAAATATGCCATGATAGGAACAATTGAATACAACAAAACTTCTTCCCATCCGTCATAATTAAAAATAAATAAAATATATTATTAAAGTTAATAAAAATGAGGCAGGAAGAAAGTTGTACTCCGTCAGAAATACGAGAAATTGCAGAAAATAATCTAGAAAAACTTTTAAAAAGAATATGCAAAACTTTGAGTTATGGTGCGAGCAGAACAAAGTTCAAAATATTGAACAAAATATTAAATAATACTATTGAACAAAATATTGTGTCGACACAGCATCTGACAGGAATAACAATTAATGCCCACGAAATGTCAACAGTAACTATAAATATGTATATATAAAGTAATATGTATAATACTATATTGAATTAAAAATTAAAATAGTACTTTATTGAATAAAACTTTAGAAATAGAGCATAAACTGGAAGATATTTCTATTATTTTTAGGGTATGTTGTTTTATAGTTGTGACTAGAAATTAGCTGACGGACACCGTCAGCATGTTATATATTTCCGAGTATAGGTATTTCAGATAAATATCTAGTAAAAATGATCTATTTGCAAGGTTAAAGGTTAGTATTTTAAAGTTTCCTTTTGTCGAATCCATAATGCCTAGAAAACTAACTTCAACGAAATCAAAGTAAGCCTAAAATTGGAACCCTACTTGCTGCCAACATAAAAAAAATAAAATATCAGTTTCATAAAGTGGCAGGTTATTCAATTTTTTTGCATTTCATAATGTAGCCATTATGAAACCCGAAAAGAAAAATATTTTTTTTGTTATAGTAACATTAATTAATTCCTATTTTATTTCTATATCAACCAATTTGAACCAATTAAACAATAAACTAATTGTAACAAATTGAGAACACTTTTATTATTAGTAATAATGACTCAGAGTTACGAAATTATTACTTCAAAAAATGCAATTTAACCGGAAAATTAATATATATTCTACGAAGCAACAAAAATTATGCTATATATTAATGTTTAAAAACCCATTATTTATTTATTATAACAATGTATATTACTATGTAAACTTCCTAATAAGTAAAGGTCAGTGTTGCCAGTTGAGGAAGATAGAAAATCACCAGAAGTGATGATGAAAAATCAGCAGAAATCACCAGATTTCAGATATTAGTGAAAAAGAGGGAAAGCATATTTTCATGAGCAAAGAAAAGAATAAAGTCGATATAATTATATCATCGTAGCCAAAGCAAAGGAGCAAAAAAAGGATCATCAATCGTGCCCAAAAAAAAGGTTAAATGATGCCTGAATATATGTTACGTCTTCTTGTACAACAAGAATATGTCAAATAAACTAGAAAATCAGCAGAATTCACCAGAAAGAAAGAAAGAAAGAAAAGAAATTGGGCTTTTTTAAATTTTTTTCATAACCAGATTAGTATACTCATTAAATCACCAAATCGAGTGAAATTTCACCAGACCTGGCAACACTGCTAAAGGTAGTGTTAGCGTGGAACACATTCTTATATTTAAATAGAAATACTATGAGTCAGTTTAAAAAAAAACCGCCAAGTGCTAGTCAAAGTTAAATGTATGTTCATGTTCTAGTTGAAAGTTACTATTACCTGCTAATCATACCCCTGATCTACAGGGTGAGTCAGTTGGAACGGACAAAACTCCAAGAGCGTATTGTATACGTGAAATACTGTAACAAAACTCACTTAATCCTATAGGTCATCCTTTTTTATTTTTTTTTTCATTTCAAAGCCATGAACCAATCAGGAGAGCAACAGAGGCTCCCTTCGTACACGAAGCAGAGAATGATTAGAGGTAAATGGCGATATTTTTGAACATTTATTAAAAGAACGCTATACGATTAAAGAATTGTTAATGTACGAAACTTTGTTTATAAGGACATAATATGAGTTTGTTACATTATTTTTTACCTATACAATATGCTCCTGGATTTTGGTTTGTTCTTCTTGGTCTGTTTTATGTCGATGTCCTTTCTACGCTATTTTACCTGATTTGTTCCTATTACACTCCTTCTATTATGTATCTAGCTCACAAAGTTATTATTTAGTTGTTAAGTTTAGTTATCGCAGTGTTTTGTATATTTTTTACTTCTGTTATCTTACTATTAGCTAATTTTGTGAATTCGAACGGAATGGTAAAGCAGGTAATTTTTTGAATGCGAGGGTCTGAGGACTCTAATAGAAGAATAAAATTTGAAATATATGGCATGAAAAATTAAAAATTCAAGTTCTAGTAGAAATAAAATATTCTTTTTATTTTTTTTTAACGCATCGTACAAACCCCCGATTTGCCGCCCCTGCAGAGTCTCTATGCCTTGCTAATAAATAACAATTAAAAAACAGCGTTGTTAGCTATTAGTAGTTATTATTAAAATTAAAGAAAATGTTAATAAAATATGCAATAAAATGTTGTAGGAGTCAAGGTTAATGCTAATATATTTACAGGTAGATAATCTAGCATGATTTAGTCACTACGTCATTTTAATTACATCACTTTTAACAAAATTGAATATTTAAAGAACCGATAGGTATGCCTACATTTACCAGCTTGTAGAAAATTAAAAAAAAGAAAGTTCCACAATGAAGATTTCGTATGCGATTGAAGTAGCCAAACGAAGTAAATAATACGACAGTGCACTTCACTGCATTTTTATTATTATACCATAACAATTGTTTCGATACATAGTGTCTTCTTCCGATGGTAAACACAAAGTCATAAAGGGTTAAACCACGAAGACTGCGTCCTTAATGCTCGACAGATTTCAAACTGACTTCCTGTATAAATCTATAATTAGTTTGAATTTCCACCCGTAATAAAATTGAAAATTTATGTTAAGAATACCATTAGTACTAAGTTGAGATTTATTTATTTATTTAGTACATACAGAAAAATCCAAATAGTACATTTAAACACTAGTAAACCCAATAAACCAAAAACAAATAAACAAACTTAAATATAGGGTGTCCGGAAATGATTACCAAAAAATTTTGGGGATAATTGTAGACCGAAAATGAATGCTACCTCTTCCTGTAACATTTTTTTCGAAAATTGATTATTAGCCGAGTTACGGGATCTTAAAGTTAAATTTTATTTGCAATTTTTTGCAATACCTTTTGCCACGCTCATAACATGTTGTCGAATTCTCGTATATGGGGCTGTTTCGGGATGAGGAATACAAATTTGTCCACTTGGCATTTTGTAGAGCGCCCTCTACGAACCTATACTTTAATTTGAATGGTCTCAACTTTTTATGCTACACTGTATGCGCATTTAGACTGAATATTTTTATTCTCCTAAGCTATTGACATAAAAAGGTACAGTGCGCCCCTAGATCTCTGACTGAAGACGCTTGTATACAGGACACCTGTGAATATCGTCGAAGAGCTGAGAGAAAGAATTGTTGCTAATTGTGAGGTAATTAAGCAAAAGAAAGGAATATTCCATAGAGTTCGTCGGAAGAATTAGTTTATGCATGGAAGAGGAAGGACGTCACTTTAAACCTTTGATTTGAATGTTTAATTTATTGTACTAGTAACTTTTGAATTTTAACCTTATAATTTTGTTAGTAGACCAAAAATAAATAAATAAAATAAATTAAAATGATTTCGTATTCATCCCATGCAAGCAATGTTATTTTAGCGTTTTGTTCGAAAACGGTTAGATTTATCGAAACAAAAGTTGTATACCTTTTTCATGTCAAAAGGTTAGGAGAATAAATATATTTAGTCAAAATGCGCATACAGTGTAGCACAAAAAAGTTGAGGCCATTCAAATTAAAGTGTAGGTTCGTATGAGGCGCCCTCTACAAGATGCGAAAAAACGGTGGGCAAATTTGTATTCCTCATCCCGAAAAAGTCCCATATACGAGATTTCGTCAAAATATTATGAGCGTGGCAAAAGGTATTGCAAAAAAACTGAAAATAAAATTTAACTCATTTTCGAAAAAATGTTATAGGAAGAGGTAGCATTTATTTTCGGTCTACAATTATCCCCTGCTCAGCATTTCTGGATACCATGTATAATACATGTAAGTAGAAAACGGAAAACATCATCGAAAAACAAACTAGTCCACTGTACATAGACGTGATCCGCCGAATCCACAGGACATTAAACTATAAATTTTTAGTTTAGATTTTAGAGGTTAAAATCAGCCTCAAATTCTTTCTAAATGTTACCACGGAGCAATTAAGCTCAGCGGTAAAAGGAATATATTATGTATTTAAGTATTGCCTTATACGATTCATAAAGGTATGGTTTCGGTAGAACTACTGATAGTAACGTCTAACACTGTTTCTGCCAACTTCGCTACGACTTCTGTTAATTGAGAACAGCTCAACAAGACGCGTATCTCGTGCGGGTAAAAAAAAGATTGTTTCACGAAAAATGGATACGACTTAATGATTTCCTCGGTCGGTCCCATTGTGTCGACAAGAGCTTGGCAATAAACAAGTGAAGTATGAAGGGACGGACTAAGGAAAACAAGTAATGATATGATTATATTAATGTAATCAAATGAAATAACATTTTTTTTTAAATATTACTAGTCATATTTATTTACATTTATAATGTCATTCTATACATAGTTCTGTTTCGCTATCGCTATCCTAATCAAAATTAATTATAATTGGATTAATTATACGATCCAGACTAATATACGAATTTTCTACAGTTATTACGTGACGGACTGAATTTTTCCAACTACCTGGGGGAATATCATTAAAGCATTTTCGTATTAATTCTACAACACTAGAACTTAAAGTCGGAGAAATATTTTCAGACCTAACCAGTGATTTTAACTGGTGCCACATATGCTCTAATGCAATAATAGGGTGGGAGCCGTAGCACTGTATGTCCAATTTCTTCTGCCAATGTGTCACAAACATATACTTTTTTTATAAAAAATGTCTTTAAAACCTCTAAAAGATCACTTTTTTTATAACTTTCTTCAAAATATATATCATTCGCCGCCATGTAGTTCTGAATCTCCAATTTTGTATTATTTGAGCTTGGAGCTTTATGTAATTGGCGACTGTGATAGCTTACATTGTCCATTACTATCACGCTATTCTGAGGAATGTTTGGTAAAAGACAATTCTTGAACCATTCCTCAAAAACTAACAAATTTTACCACAAAAATATATTTAAATATAAATTAAGCTAACCCACCTGATGTGCCTATATTTAATTATAATTATTACAATCCGGTCCTTTCCACATAATAATAACAAACGGTCATAAATAATGGGATGGCCACAAGTACTTTTACTGCAGTCATTAAGTTATATCCATTTTTTGTGAAACAATCTATACACAGTAATTAATAAGCTCTAAAAGATCGGAGCAATTTATGTCATTAGTTATAGTTTTAAATCCGAATAAAATAGTCAGGAAGATTCTTCGATTCTCCAGGCTATCTAGGTTTAAGTTTGATAACCGCCGTTGATGTGATAAAGAACTCTTGTCTAACCAAATTTATACATCGAGAAATTCGCGAACTTTGACTGAACTCGCGACTAGTACGCCGACCAGACGACATAACAGTATTCCAGATGGCTTCGAACAAGGGAGTAATATAGAGACTTCAGGACTTCAACATTGGTAAACTCCCAGCAACGTCTCATTATAAATCCAGCCATTTTGAAAGATGTTGATAGGATATAATTAACATGGTTAGTGAATCTCAATTCGGTGTTAAAGATAACTCCAAGGTCATTGATTAAATTGACTCGAGACATAAACATAAAAACTAAAAAAAAATTAGAAGAATCTTGCAATCTAGAAAATGTAATTCCAAGTCTGATAACAATTCCATTGCTGTAGAGTCTATTATTTGCATACTCTTGTAATTCCTTTACCATACTAATGGCTTGCTGATAATTGGTGACATTTATTTGATTACTGCATTCAACTTCTTCATCAGAGTCGTCAGATATTGATGTGGTTTCAGTTTGGGCTACATAATCGGTAGGAATGGGGTCACTATAATCTTCTAATAGCAAATTGCTATCAATGTTAATGAACTCGCCAAATCATTGCTATCAAATTAAAAACTTCCACAAATCAATTTTCTCATTCAGACTTAAAACGCGACGTTTTTCTGCATTATTTACGATTTTAACCTTACAACTCACAAATAAACGGCGGACTGCTGTCGGTGAATCACACATAATTTCTTTCGCGCTGCCACGCATACGCGATTGTTTGCAGGTGTGTCTTCAGAGAGTTTTGGCACCGTACTTATTCGTCTCCCAAATATTCTTTAAACAGTTTGGCCCGTTTAAAGGAAGGTTTTCGAACTCATTGTATGAAAACAGCGTGTCCGTGTCCGCCCAAGAGAGATTGATTTCCATGGAATTTCATATACCTAGTTCCGGACTATGACAAAATGTCCGCTTAATAGAGATGTCCGCTTATCAGAGGTGTCCGTTATGAGAGGTTTCACTGTATTTGTGATATTGCAAAATATTTTGAGATCGTCGGCGTACAATAATAGGAACTCGCAGTTTTTAAATAAAACCGTAAGTTCATTTATGAAAATGATGTTACGGGATGTTAGGATGTAGTTTATCCATAATTTTATTTATAGTACAAACACCTACTTTTATTCTGGCGGAAATCAGTCAAACGACCAAGGAACGTTTAAAATTCACAAAACCTCGGCTCAATGTCAATATACATAAATCCGACTTATATAAACTTAAAATTTAAAAATAAAGATATCTGTTTATTGTAACGTCAGTACAAGGCGATCCGCTTTAGTCCATTGTCAGTTTTTGCAGGAATCGATTCTCATGCAGATCTAAATATGGGTTCGACCACTTTTAGCACATTTGCGTCACTGATGAACTTTTTCTTGCAGTTGTAGAATTATTCTTTCATTTATGGTAGTGACTATAAATGTGAACGTTTACTTTGTTGAAAAGTTCAATGGACATTTAAACAGGTGGTTTAGCTTTTTTTTAATCAAGGTACGATACGACAAAATTGATGTATATATTAACCATAAGATTTAGAAATGGAAAATTTAAACTCAAACCTGAATTGCCTTGTATGCCAAGATGGGTACTTGCCCCCCGCCCCCTAGAAGTTGTCACCATTATGAATCAATAATATTTTATTTCGTTAGCAGAAAAGATGTATGTCATTGTGTTCCTATTTTTTCTCAAATTAGGTACGTCTAAAATAAATTCCCCATTCGCGCCGATGCATGGTGGGATAGTGTCTTCGAAAATATTTCTCCGAAGCCAAACTAAGGAAAATTCTTATATAGCGGATCCGAAGCTGCTATATGAATAAATTTATAACGACATTTTAGACACCGTTATTAATTAAATTAAAACTCAGGAGATCTCGTTGTGGTCTAATACACAATGCACTTTTTACGATAAAATTATTGCATTTGGCACTAGAACTGTAGAATACCATTAAAATACAAATAAACATACTAATCATTAATCAATGTTTCTTAAAATAAATATGTAGTTGTTTTTTGGTTTGTTTTCCGCTATCTCATTTTGTATACCAGGAGTTTCAGGAGGAACGCTCACCCAGATTTTTTTTATGATCAAACACAAGCACTATAGGAAAAATCCATTAGGGAACTCTGGGAGTGGTGCGTGTGCGCAAAAAGCGATTCACGTTGGTTTTGAATCGTTGGAGGTTATATTCGTTGGCAAACCTCGGGAAGGTCGTTCCATAAGGATGAAGTCCTCCAGACGAAAGAATTCTTAAATAATGAAGTTCGAGGAGTACTAATCTTAACCACATATGAATGGACAGCCGTGGTTCGTCGCGTATTTCTGCTATTCGCCGCTCAGGGCGGAATTCAGAGGGCAGAGTTAGCCGAGCACTATCCATGCACTGTCTTCGATGTTCTAGGCTGACGAGGTTCTTCGTCAGCTCCTGGTCTCCGATCAGACGAATGGCCCTCCTTTCGATAGAATCCAGTAGCCGAAGAGTTTGTTCGGGTGCAGAACTCCAGACATGAGAGCAGTACTCCAGTGATGGTCGAATCTGAGCTTTGTGTATAGTCAAAAGTTGTTGAGGTGTGTACAACTTTTTCGTTCGGAAGAGTACACCAAGTTTCTGAGAAGCTATCTTGGCGATAGCTACAACGTGGTTATGCCAAGACATATTTCCTCCCAGATTGACGCCCAGCAAATTAATAGATAAAGCCAGTGGGATTGCGTGTCATGCCATGACTATATCAGGGTTCTGTAATGTTAACCTTTGTAGAGAAAACTGCTGCCTGAGTTTTCTTAGCGTTAAATTCGCTTGGTTACTGTCACCTGAAGCCAAAATTTCTTCAAGGTCTTTGTTGAGCTTGAACTTTTTTATTGTTTAAATTAAAGAAATAAAACTAATTGGGTTTGTATGTGTTATTGTTTTGCATTCTATGACATGACGGACTCCATTTTATCACTTCCGGTTTAACCGGAAATTACTTCAACTTTAAATTTTTAATATTTTTCGTTTTCCAGAAAAACTTTTTTTTTAAATTTTTTTATACTTTAACTTTTTTTGCAAATTGTTCTATATTAATATTCTATTAATTATGCAAAATTACTTCTTACAGAAATTATGAATTGATTTTTATGAATGTTATGTTGATGTAATTTAATACCTACATAATAATTACAAATTAATTGCTGAATGCAACTAGAATTTTAAATGTGATGTTCCTACTAATATAAAATTCGGCAACCGCCTTGTCCTTTGTGGGTATGTCACATAGTTCATTAAATTACTATCATTACGTACATTTATTACCAATTACCCATTTGAAATGGTTAATATGCGACTATAGTAAAATATAATTTTTGATACTTAACATTTTACCACAACCAGTGGCGACTCGTTAAATAAATAAGTGCATTTTTTATTCAACAATCACGAATCCATGTATAGTTGAATCGGGGACAGAATGGACGTGCATCATCACCTGTACACGTACACACGCAAGAAAAGAAATACTCAAATAGAATACAGGGTGTTCCTTAATGACGTGCTAATATTTCAGGGCGTGATTCCTTTGGTCATTTTATAAAGAAAAGTTCATATGAACATAATATGTCCGCAACGGCTTAAATTTTTTGCTACAGGGTGTAGAATTTTTATTTTTTAAATGGTTATTTTTTAATATCTCCGAAAGTACGTTAGATATTATTTTCAATTTTAGTAAGTTTTAATAGGATTTGAAACCACACATTTTAGTTAGAAAAGTTATTCAATTGTTCTACCAGTGGCGTCCCTGCAAACATGTCCTCTGATATTTTTTACAAAAAAGATGGTACGCCACTGACATTTTTCCATTTGGATATTGTTTTATAAAAATTGTTGCAGTTAGCAATTCGATGCGAAGATGGGCGGAAGCATCCCTTTTAAGTGAAGGTGACCATTTCCAACAATTTTTATAAAACAAAATGTATCATTAATTATATTATCAATGTTAATAATATTGAGTTTCAATATGAATTTAGTTGTTTCAATCAACAAACCCGAACAAACCTGATTGGCGACGTTCGAGTTTGTCGCTCAGAAGGCTGACACGACATACGTCTTTGTTAAAGGCACATAAACAAGAAGGTACATACAAAAAAGTATGCCAAATCCCTTGGTGGATTCATCGCGACATGATTTTAAAAATCAGAATCAACTGTTTCTTCCTTAATAAAAACTTTAAGCTGAACTTCTAAAACTTACAAAAAGAACCGCTGGTATTTTATCAACACATTCTTCTTAGTCATAAATATTTCAAGTGATTAATCGTTCAAGCGATTCACTCGATTATTAAAATCGCTCGAGTGTCAAGTACTCGATTATTAATTTAAAAAATTACATCCTTACGCACATTTAGAATAGAAAACGCCGCGGTTTTTTACACCGAGCGATACGCGTCAAAAAACGGGGCCTAATTATATAAGAATTCCTTCATCTGGAGGACGTTATCCTTGTGGACCGAAATTCAAGAGGTCGTGTTCCCCAAACCATAACCTCCAAAAAAAAAGTTATCTTTATTATCTCAATTCTTAATTGTTCAGTTTGACATTTGATATCCTACTCTTAGTTGTTAATAATAGATATGGACATGCATGAAATTAAGGTTTTGGTAAAAATATATTAGGATTAAAGTATAAAAAATTCCCAGAAATAGACATCTCCACAATCCTATTTTTGGCAAGGAAAACGATACATAAACACTTGATGTTTATAAACGTCGCAATGATTTTTCTCACGAGACTCATTATAAATTATTTATAGATAAATTGATTAAGGTTTATTAAAATTCCACAAGCGTAGTAAAATCAACAGTGCAAATAAATCGTTTAGTAAAAGCATTCCGGAGTCTTATAAGAAAATGGTGCAAGTCTGTAGCAACCACCAATTGAGAGATGATTGATATTAATACCTATTTTAAGGCTTATAATTTTTCGAATGGACGTCAAAGGAAAATATGTTGAAACATTTTTTAATGTAAAAAATTTTCATCAGGTTTGTTCATTCAGGTTGAAAATTCATGACCAGCTATTATAGTAAATGGAAATCTTGGAACTTTTCGTGTGTTGTAAATATTTTAAATATTGACAAAAATATTTAAAAAGCATTTTAAACGGGTCAAAACAAAGGTTTGTACAGGGTGTCCGCTAATTAATGGTACATGGAAAAACAACTTACGTAAAAATATTAGGATTTAATTATACTTACCTATATCCGACAGTTGATATTAACTGAGATATATGGTGTTAAAGTCAAATATTTATTTTTGTTTTTCTCTAATAACTTTGAGAGAAACTAACGTTTCTTTACAAAATTTGGCAATTATGGATTTTTTAGGACGATAAATTGATTTCTCTGTCAAATTTTAATATACAATGTAGGGGGCGCTGTTTGCGGTCTTTCGCACATTTATTAGCTGATAACTTTTTTGTGCCTTAGTATATTTAAGTTTTTAATGTAAATAATACTTCTCATATTTATTACGTAAAAAAGGTCGCCCAGAGTTACCGTGTCGGAGATATTTGCATTTAAATTGTTTGGTGCACCCTGCCAAATTACTATTAATTTGCAAACAAAATTTTTTTCTTAAAGTAACCTATGAGAAAACAAATGAAATTTAGAGATGCAGTTGCTATGAAACATGAAACCTCCATGTTGTTATTTGTTTGTTGATTATTGTGAGATAGCTGTGTGAGTTATTTGGAATTCCGTTTAGGACGAAAGGTACCTGTTTTGCCTAATCGGTCGTAAATATTTTTGAAGATCTTAAAATCAGGTTGTAGGATACAGTTCCGAATATCGTCTCTGGGCACCTCGTCCATTAAAATTTTCCTGCGCGTATACACACAACATATCCTTCATTTCTGCGTTTGAAAACGAATTGTGTCTTGGCATTATTACGAGACATTTTCTCACACAGCTATCTTATAATAATCAACAAACAAAAAGCAACATAAATGTTTCATAGCAACTGCATTTCTAAATTTCACTTGTTTCCTAATATTTTAATTTAAGAAAAATTTTGTTTGCAAATTAATAATAATTGGGCATGATGCACTAAACAATTTAAATGCAAATATCTTCGAAACGATAACTCTGGGCGACCTCAACTTAGTGTACCCTTTTTACGTAATAAATATGAGAAAATTACTAGTTTCATTAGAAACTTAAATACACTGAGGCACAAAAAAGTTATGACCTAATAAATATGCGACAGCCCACTACATTGTATATGATATTTTCACAAAAAAATCAATTTCTCGTCCTAAAAAATCATAATTGCCAAATTTTGTGAAGAACCGTTGGATTCTCTCAAAGTTATTAGAGAAAAACAAAAATGAAGTTTTAACTTTAACACCCTGTATCTCAGTTAACTTTCAACTTTCGAATATAGGTACCTAAGTATAATTAAATATTAATATTTTTACGTAAGGAGTATGTGGTTTTTCCATGTACCCTTAATTAGCTTATATCTTCTATTCCTAATTATATGCAGTATAATAAACATCAGAATAGAAACATAAAAGAGAGAAAATGTTGTTTCTAGAGTTATTAATTGTTATTTAATTCATAAACGAGCGAACGAGGTTAAAGTGAGATTTTACAGGGTGTTACTTAATGATATGTACTTATTTTAATGGGTGATTGCTGGATTCATTTTAACTCGAAAAGAAAATTCATATACACATATGTCCTAAAATGATTTGTTGTCGATACACAGGGTGTTAAAGTTTCTTTTTGTTTTTATCAAAAACCTTGAAACGAGTTTCTAATATTGGTATAGACTATTATAATATAAAACTATACATTTTTACCACAAAAAGTTTTTTTTATCTTAAGCCAGTGGCGTAGGTATAGCTACTATAATATTATTCTGTTACGAGTTATGTGTTATTCCCTGTAATGGAAATATCCTTAGAAATGAAATAGTAAATACAGGGTGTTATGGAAATGACTTATTATATTTAAACCGGCAAATCCTGAGATGAAAATAAATTGAAGAACAATAACCTTAAATGGCGCTTTGAATTATTGTATGAAATGTACACTTTATATGAAATCTGAAAATTTACGTGGCCGCTACTGAGGACGTTCGCAATCAATAGTTTATTGAGGCGGTGTTGTCATATATTGCAACACAGAATTGTAAACGCACGTGTTCAGTTTTTGACAACAAGACGTCTTTGACGAGCGTTTTCATTTCTTTTTCAAACTTTTTAGAAAAAAGATACTACAATTTTAAGGTACATACTCTCTTACCTTCGATCTTCTAATACGTTTTATAATTAAATTCCATAAAAAAATAAATCACAAAAAGTATATTTTGCAACAGAACCGACAATAGGTAATATCACACAAATTTGAAATCACATCACAATATTTCTTATTATGAATTATTTCAAAATAGACAAAAATTCGGGTTTATTCGTGTACAACTAACAAAACGTTTAAAATTCGTATACATCAAGCACGAACGAACCGTCGATAGCGTCATTCCACCCCCCGAGTCTCGAAACATACTGAAGCAACGATAGTCGCGCGCGGCAGGTATCCAAGCAAGGGCGAAACCTACGATGTGACCCACATTGTTGCTAACGGAATCCAGATGGAACGGCGCGACAGTATGTGGGTAGAAAGGGTTTTTACCTTAGTATATAAATATTCGATTAAAAAAAAAGTATGTAGACTTTCTCTAGGACACCCTAGGAGTCACCCATTTAAATGTAATAAGCCATTTCCATAACACTCTGATTAAATAACTTTGATAATTTAATTTTTCTTCGCGTTCTTTAAATAGCATTAAATTATGTTAAACAATTAATTTTAAAATTTTTATATGAATTATATGATATTGGATATTGGATCACAGTCCAGCAGGTGCCACGCGTTTACATTCGTGGTAAAATAGATTTTATTTTAAGAGAGGATTTTATTTGAATTTAGATTGAAATTCGATCAGAGAATCAAATATCAACTATAAACTACTCTACGTGCCCCACAACGAAAACCTGAAAAAAATAGGAAGTGTCAATAGATCAATTTTTATTTTTGATTGTTTTAAAGGAAGTTACTTAGCATGATAGTGAATATAATTTTGAAATTAATGATGACATCGATGAAAGATATGCCTCTTACTCGACTTGCTTCTCTCGTGTGACTGTTATTTAACAAATTTGAAATTATTCTTTGTATTTTTTTATATGTTACCATTCATTTGTGCTTATGCATATTCTGTTCTATTTTTTGGGTGATATTTTTCCTTAAATTTTTTTTAGTTACTTAATTTTTTATTTGTTTCCAATATTTCTATCTATTTCCGGAAATTTGCAAACTTGAAAAAATAGATAGTGTCAATAATAGATCGATTTTTATTTTTGATTGCTTTAAAGGAAGTTACCTGGCATGAAGAAGACATTGATAGTGAATATAATTTTGAAATTAATTATGACAGCGATGAAGATATGCCTCTTACTCATCTTGCTCCTCTGTGTGATTGTTATTTAACAAATTTGAATTTATTCTTTGTATTTTTTGATATTTTACCTTTCATTTGTGTTCATGTACATTTTGTTCTATTTTTTGGGTGATTGAATGTTAATTTTTTTTAGTTCTTTAATTTTTAATTTGTTTCCAATATTTCTATATATTTCCGGATATTTTACAACTTTTGGCGATCTGAGCCAGCCGTAGCGAGCTGAGCGTTCGCAAGCCTTTCTCACAAATACGATTTCGATGTCGAAAGGATTTAAATCATTAAAAATAGGTTCTACTGTTTCAGACAGCCATTAAATGGCGCCCAAATTAATTTAGTGGCTTGTTTTCTAATTTTGCAACCTATTAAATGGACTGGTGTCTGGTGCTGGTGCCACAAAGCACGATCGACCATATAGGATTAGTTATTTAGGGAAAAGTTGCGTATATTTGTACCGGAAGAGTTTGTCGAATGCCTTTCTGGTATTAGTTTACTATCTCCAGTGGCGGGTCCTGGGGCGAAGCCACACCTGAATTCCTTAATTCTTATAAAGCTTTTAATTTAGCTTTAGAGAAATAGTTGGCTCATATTTAAACTAAATTCCCAGTTTTGAAGTAAAAAAGTGTGCCGGTTGTTTTTATTCGTAGGAAGCAACTATGAGGGTCATTTCCTCACGGCCCTCATGCACAAAATAAGGAGTTTAGCAGGCGCAATACCGTCGAGGAGTTTGAGTATGGACGCGTACCCGGCCGACACCGCCCATTCGCCGTCACCGAGAACAAGTTCTGGTTTTCGTGTTGTTTCACCCGAAATTCCTCTATGTATGAGCATCAGTCCAAAAACATTAATAGTGTGGAAAATTGATAAATAATTTTATTTTCCAACATCAGAAGAAAAATTAATTTAACGGTATATCATTTATTTTCATCGAATAGGTCTCTGATTTTTTGGTTCATAATGAATAATAATTTATGTATATTTTTGGTACATATAGGGTGTTATGGAAATGACGTATTATATTTAAATGGGTGACTCCTGGGGTGTCCTAGAGAAGCGCTACATATTTTTTTTTCAATCGAACGTTTAAAACCCCTAAACCCACACACAACTCCTCGGCACATGCATATATGAACATATTACATTGGTCAGTTGGGTAATCAACAGATGTTCGGGCACAATGTTGCCAAAAATGTTTAAAAGTGTAAAACTTTAGTTTCTTATAAAAATAAATATTTAGCTTACTTAGAAAGTAAATCCAGGACGCAGACCCTTTCAGTTCTTTTTTCTATGGGAAAAACTTTATGCTCATCACGTGTCCTGAGGATAGTGTGGGAGTGCATAATAAGCTTATCACTAAACCCCAACACTAACGCATAATTACACTTTACAATAACACACATAGAACAAGAGCACTTAATTATTTCGCAATAGAAATAATAAAAACGATCATTTCTATGGGCCATTAACCTTTTACTAAACATAAAATGAAACAATTATGTTAACAATTAACAGGAACTACCCTTTGAAATAATGGTCTAGTCCATCTTCGGACCAGTCGTCGAACTTTTTTTCCGAGAACTCTCCCCTACTAGAGCCAGCGCGGTTGTCATTCCGAGACTATAATTATACGGGAAAGTAATATTGTAGAAGGAAATTCGGCAATTTATGATAGTCGCTTATAAAACCTCGAAAGTGGTAACGCTGTATTTTTAAATATTAGCCCGAATGTCCACAATCAGCTGTTTAGAGAAGCCGGCCGATATCGATCGAAAGAACCAACGTGTTATTTATTTTTAAAATTTTTAGATGTTAAATACATTATTTCCCAGACAATAAGGGTGTATTTTTGTCTACACAGTAGCACTTTAAAATACTAATTCAGATTTAACGATACTTAGATATGTTGTGACGCGAAAACTAAAGTCCGAAAAGGTAAATAAAATTGCATTTTTTTCTAAAGGGTAAGTGGCATTTATAAACTTTTAAGTTCTCCAGATCTGACGGGTGTCATTCGAATTGAACACATACCTGACCATTTATAAACTCCGCCGCGGTTCGTTCGAGTCAGTTCAAGTTTATAAATCAGTGATTGTTTCTCAGCAAACTGAACGTAAAAGTTTATAATAATGTACCCTGAAAAATAAACAACTTGAAATCTGTCAAACGGTTATTGACTTTCTAAAGAGTTTACCCTGAAGATATGACAACACTGTTCAAGATTCACTGCCATATATTGCTGTGTTTACCTTCCGAACGGGGGCACCACGTGGTAATTTTTGGTTTGAAATAAGGTCATGTACAGGGCATATTAAATTAAAGCACCATTTTTGGATATTTTTCTTCAATTTGTTTTCATCTCAGGAGTTGCCGGTTTAAATATAATACGTCATTTCCATAACAACCTGTATATTTAATTGAATGTGTATTTATTTCCCAATTACATGGAATATTGAATAATAACATAAATAAATCTTTTTAACAATATAAATTAATATAAAATAAAAAAATAAATTATTAAAATGGTTGTTGTATGACTTTTTTTCAAATAATTTTAAGTTTAAAACACTTTTCAATATTTTAGGTAACTGATTATGAATATTTATTCCGTCAAATAAAATTATTTTTTTAATTTGATTTTTTTTAAACGATCAATGTTTCTGGTATTACGACTGTGTATAGTTGATTTTATAAATTTTATACTTATAGAAAAAAGATATTTCATTCTCTGAGCGAATTCCAATAGAAATAAAAATCCTCTTCTAAATTATTTATTTTAAGTATATTTTTTTGTCGGCGATGGTTTCTTTACAGTCCGACACCGCCAGGGCGGCATCGGTCCAATTATTTTACGAGGCGCCGTCGACTTCTTCCTATTTGCTAGTGAAAATATTTTTATTTGTATTGGAATTCGCACAGAGACTAAAATATCAACTATTCACGCATTTTATTTTTATTATTAATTCCATAAATCAGTATACTTACTAATTTTTAATTTGTATAAACTATCCAGATTAATATTCTCTTGGTTTCTATAAATTTATTACTTTTTACAAAGAAGGAATTCATTTAATAATAGTACATAATGTCATTTTGAATATTTCAAAACGAGTCGCCAAAATATAAAATTGTACTGTTATTCGCAAATAATTATATTCTAATAAATAAACATCTATTCAGGATGGGTCTTAGGACTTAAACAATCATGCTTTTATTTCTTATGATTCGTCATCGTAAAAATTCATAACATAACATGTTGTTTGGTTGTTCGATAACCCATAACCCTAATGTATATTTTTAAATACGACAGACAAAACTATACCTAGATACCTATTTCTAAACTTCAAAAATCTGCAGTTAATAGTAATATTACATAACGAGTGGTAGAAAGTCACTTTCACACAATTTTTCCTACCACTACAAATACAGTTCCTAATGATTTGAACAATTTAGCTTACTTACCTAGTTGTAAATAAAAATGATATATTCTCCTATTTGCTTAATGTATACTTTTGTATAGTTCCTGATTTATTAATTAAATTAATACTATTCAGGCGTTGTTTCATCTCTTCAACATAGCGGACTTTTTTACTTCTTAAAACTTTTATTTAGGTATTAATTAAAGCAAACAAAATGTATGTATTCTTTCCGCTGGTCTGCTGTCAGTTCTTCGTTCTTCTCCTTTCCACTAAGAGCGCCACCAGCGCCGTTCGTGTAAAACTATCTTAGACTGTTAAAGTTCAAGGAGCCGAACCGTTTATTTTTTAACTTTAACAAATATAAAAAAATTAAATTAATTATAACATTAAATAATTATATATGAAGTTACATGTCGTTGAGTTGTCAATTATGACATTATATATTTGATAAAACAATATTGAAATTAGTATTAGAACAAATATAATTACATAAATCAATTTTATACTTACCCTGTATGGATATTCTATCCTTGATAATTGTAGAAATAGAAAATATATCGGTAGTAATTCTATAACTCCTCACCCAATCACTTATTATGTTTAATGGGTTACCTAACAATTCTCTGTTACCTTTTTTATATTTATCATAAAAACCACGAGGATTCCCACAAGAAAGAAGACAAATACAGTGAAAACTCTCTTATGCCGACACCTATGGGACCGTCTAAATATGTCCGTCTAATAGAGGTGTCCGCCCATGGGAAATTTGTTATTAGGTAATATGTAAATGCAAAATTATTACTATGTACGTACAAATAAGCATAACATAACAAAAATACACTAGTTTTAGTTAGGAGTAGTACAAAAAAAATCTAATAACGTAGTTTGACGTGTTTACGTTTTATACTTGAAATCTAGAAAATGTAATTCCAAGCTGTAGAGTCACCTATATTCTTTGCATACTCTTGTAATTCCTTTACCGTACTAATGGCTTGTTGATAATTGGTGACATTTGTTTGATTACTGCATTCAACTTCTTCATCAGAGTCGTCAGATAGTGATGGGGTTTCGGTTTGGACTACATAATCGATAGAAATGGGGTCATTATCATCTTTTAATAGCACATTGATATCAATGATAATGAACTCGCCCAAATCATTGTTATCAAATTACATACTTCCACAACATCAATATTCTCTTTCAGACTGAAAACGTGACACTTTTGTACCATTATTTATGATTTTAACCTTACAACTCACAAATAAACGGCGAACTGCTGTCGGGGAATTACACATACTATCATTCGGCGAAGTCCTTTCACGCTGCCAAGCATACGCGATTGGTTGCCGGTCTGTCTTCAGAAAGTTTTTGCATCGTACTTTTAAAAAAATTTTTTGTCCGTTTAAAGCAGGGTTTTCGCACTCTTTGTATGAAAACGTCAGCCCAAAGGAGAGTCCGCCCAAGAGAGGTTGATTTTCATGGAATTTCATATACCTAGTTCCGGACTATGAAAAAATGTCTGCTTAATAGAGATGTCCGCTTATTAGAGGTGTCCGTTATGAGTGGTTTCACTTTATATGTAATTTTTTCAGTTCAGTATTACTCTAGTGTCCTTTACCCCATCCACCGTCCCAATTTACTCCGATAGGTTGTTCGGGTTTATTCGGGTATTATATGCATTGAAATGTAATATGTGAACTCTGGAGTTCAAATGAATTTTTTCAACACGCGTGTGATATAAGACATGTTCTAGGCAAGTTAGCTTAATGCTATTTTTCTCATTTTCGTATGTGGTCGTAGGCAGTGGCGGTTCTTCCACAGGAGCACATGCGCACGTGCACCCTCAAAACGAATAAAATAATATTAATTTATATTCATTGAATATTATTTATCGTATAAAGTCCGACCCTCCCTAATATTTTATCGTACGGTCAATTATCGTATAAAGTCCGACCTTCCCTAATATTTTATCGCACCGTCATCCGAACTGTATATTATAGGCTCTCGATCCGGCAACCGTGCCTCGGGCGAGGGTAATGACGATCATGACGAGACTTGCTCGCATGTGCGATTAAGTAGGCGGGGTATAATGCAGTTTCTCTGTAGTAACAGGTGGCGGGGCTATGGCGATTTAACATGGGAAAGGCGCACAATTTTAGTGTGTGTCGCGCCGTTGTCTCTTCGTGCATCTAGTTAGAAATTCAAGCGTGTATGTTTTAATATTTTAATATTATATATTCATTAAGTTAAAATGAATAGTTTGACGGTGGACTATTTAACAAATAACTTTAGCTCTTTGAGTTTGTAGCAAAAAATTGAAGTAAAGAATGCGGGAAGACCTAAACCCGAAATTAATTTAACGCAGGGTAAATCTAGGGACTTTATTAGAAAGTTTAAAAATTAAATATATGAAAAAAAAGTATAGAGGGTATTCCAAACTTTAATGAGGCTGTTATTGATCAATTTTCTACAATTAAGAACCGAAGAACGGACTTTACGTGTAAGCACTATACACACTAAGAAAACCTTCCTTATTTTCCAAAAGTTGTATTTCCTTGTGTAAAATAAAATAATAATTGTTTGGTCGTTAAACAAAAATAAAATTTTGAAAATAATTTCACCATACTTGTGAACCCCTTTATCATAGGTCACGAGCCGCCACTGGTCGCAGTGGCAGTGTTTCCCACTTTTCACGAAGGGACTTGAATAATATGCATAAAAGTTTTTTGTTTCTTGTTTTTTTTTTCTTGCACTTGCATACAGAATTTACTATACATTGGCATGCACCGACTTTTGCAAATTTGCAACGAACACATCCAACATATCTTTACTAAAAAAAACCTTCTAAAAAACTGCTACTGTGCATTCCCAAGTACATAATAATAAAATTACAGCAATAACTTATATCACATCTGTTCATGTTCGTATTATTTATAAAGCATTTCCTTTTTAATAAATAAACGTCCTGATTTGTTCAAAGAATACCGCCAGTTCCGCGACTATCTTAACGTTTCCAAGGGCAAATCAATTTTAATTGAATTATAGCATTAGGAAAATTGGCTTGATCTTTAAACGCAAATATAAAATACAAGTTAAATAATCAAATAAGTCATTTTCAAAACCCAATCTGTTTAGGCAATTTTAAAACATATTTTGTTCTTATTATGAAGATTTGGAAATTTGCATAACCCCCAAAAAATTCAACAACAATAAATAAAACATAAAAAATACCTTCGATTTTTATTCTCTGATCAAATTCCAATAGAAATAGAAATTCTTTATTAAAATAATTATTTTCATATTCATTCATATAATTATTTTTTTGAGAGCAGAAAATAAATGGTCTGGTGCCGGCATGAAGTAAATATTTTAGTAGGTACATTATTAAATCAACTAATTCATTTTTCTTTAATTGAATCCTGATTTTCTATACATTATTCCGGTCTAGAATATTCGAGATGCACAGAAATATCATGCCTCAACGAACAATGTAGGTTATTGACTAGGGTTGTCAGCAGTGGCGGCTCGTGACCTATGATAGAGGGGGTTCAGTATGGTGAAATTATTTTTAAAATTTTTATTTTGTGTAACGACCAAAAAAATTACTTTCTAAACGTTTTAAATGTAGAAGGAAAAGAAGTAATAAGAAAATGCGTTAGGTAAAACATATTTTTATTTATTTTTTAATTTTACACAATAAAATACAACTTTTGGAAAATAAGAAAGGTTTTCTTAGTGTGTATAGTGCTTACACGTAAAGTCCGTTCTTCGGTTCTTAATTGTAGAACTTGATCAATAACAGCCTGATTAAAGTTTGGAATAATCTCTATAAATTTTTTTTCATATATTTAATTTTTAAACTTTCTAATAAAGTCCCTAGATTTACCCTTTGTGGTATGCGTTAAATTAATTTCGGGTTTAGGTCTTCCTGCATTCTTCACTTCAATTTTTTGCTCCAAACTCAAAGAGCTAACTATTCATTTTAACTTAATAAATATATAATATTAAAGTATTAAAACATACACACTCGAATTTCTAACTAGATGCACGAACAAACAACGGCGCGGCACACACTAAAATTGTGCGCCTTTCCCATGTTAAATCGCCACAGCCCCGCTATCCCCCGCTGTCTCCCGCCACTTGTTACTACAGAGAAACTGCATTATGCCCCGCCTACTTAATCGCACATGCGAGCAAGTCTCGTCATAATAGTCATTAACCTCGACCAAGGCACGTTGCTGGATCGAGAGCCAATAATATACAGTTTGGTTGACGGTACGATAAAATATTAGGGAAGGTCGGACTTTATACGATAATTGACGGTACGATAAAATATTAGGGAGGGTCGGACTTTATACGATAAATAATATTCAATGAATATTTTTTTATTCGTTTTGGGGGTGCACGTGTGCATGTGCTCCTGTGGAAGAACCGTCACTGGTTGTTAGACGGACAATGTGTAAAAGTAGAACAATTCTATAAAAAAGTCTGATTTTTTTAAATAAAAAAGCCGGATATTTTATGACAAATGCATTTAAACTAAAATACATAAAATATAACGCATTTATTTCCCCATCTACTCTATTAATCGCGACTATACAGGGTGTCCGCTAATTAATGGTACCTGGAAAAACCACAGACTCCTTACGAAAAAAAATTAGGATTTAATTATACTTGCCTATATGCGAAAGTTGATATTAACTGAGATAGAGGGTGTTAAAATTGAAACTTCATTTTTGTTTTTCTCTAATATCTTTGAGAGAAACCAATGTTTTTTTAACAAAATTTGGCAATTATGGTTTCTTTAAGACGAGAAATTGATTTTTTTTGTGAAAATTTAATGTACAATGTAGGGGGCGCTGTCTGCGGCAGTTTTCGCACATTTATTTGGTCATAACTTTTTTGTGCCTCAGTGTATTTAAGTTTTTAATGAAAATAATACTTTTCTCATAGTTATTACATAAAAAAGGTATACTAAGTTGAGGTCACCCAGAGTTACCGTTTCGGAGATATTTGGATTTAAAATGTTTAGCGCATCCTGCCCAATTCCTATTAATTTGCAAAAAAAATTTTTTTCTTAAAGTAACCTATGAGAAAACAAATTGAAATTTAGAGATGCAGTTGCTACGAAACCTCCATGTTGTTATTTATTTGTTGTTTCACTTTTTATGAAAACGCTGCATTTTTTTTTAATGTAGAACAAAAGATGTCTAAATTTTGTTAATAATTAATTGGAGGAAAGTCCATACATGGAACAGTAACATTACATCTAAAAATCTTCCGAAATAAAATAATATATGCTCTCCTCCAATTTTAGTTGCATTACATAGTTTCTTTTCATTGAATATTTTTTTCGTAAAACAGGAATAATCGCTTGGGGAGAAAACTCTTTTAGAGGTACTCCGGAATCCAGTTAAATATATTTGTGAAAAGATGTCCTGGTTTTTTTTATAAAAAACCAGGCTTTTTATTCAATTGTCCTACTCTTATACATTGCTCATCTCGCAACCCTAATTATAATAGCCTAAACCGAATAATATGCTAAACCGAACGAAATATCAAAAAAAAAGAAAAACTACAAAAATGTTTTTGTTGAGAATATTATGAGAGACTTGAACAATTATTTTTGCGACATGTTTAAATATACTATAAATATTCTAATTCAATTTTATTACTTCATTTTACTTACTAACTAACAATAACTACTTACTAAATTCATTTTACAAGAACTTGTACTTTTGTAAATATTTCCTGCAAATTTAGTTTAAAAATGATTTTAGTTATTCAGAACAGAATAATGGAGTGATTTTGTTTGGCCCACCGTGTAAATATTATAATAAGGAATGAGGATTCTTTCTAACTTTTTTGAATTTAAGTCTTTGATAAACCAGATGGGTTCACTTAAGAAAAAATGTATATGAAATAATGGGTTTCCCATTTAAATGACCAATTTCAAGTCTTTTATGTATCATAATGAATTTTGATACTTTATTAACCAACGAAGCGATAAATATTACTTATTATTTCAAAATATGTATAACATGTGTTAATTGTAACAGTCATAAAAATTAAAATAACTTACCATTCTATTTCATGTAGCGAGTTGTCAAAGATACAAGGTTAAAACAAAAATGTCATCTAACGTTTCTTGACGAATACCATTTTAGACAATAATTAAATCAAATGAGACAACTCTGAACCCCGAGAAATATCTTTTAAGTGACTGTAACCGAAACTAAGACAAAATAAGTGCAAATAGAACAAATCTCATTTCCCATTGATTGAACATTTCGTAACATCCAAATCAAGCCTTGGCAAAATTTCATTATAAACGAATCCCATATTTCATGAAAAACGTTTACCAGAAATTATTTAAAAAAACATTAAAACATTAAAATATATATGTATATATATATATACGTTTCATTACGGCCAGAACTGCGGGAAGCTAGTTAAAGTGTAACCATTTAAATCGCTGTAAATTCTAAACGTATCGTACACGATAGTTCCTGCTAGAGAGCGCCATTTTTGAAATTAATATACAGGGTGGCCTTCACCATTGCGATTTCGGAACGGTAAGAGGTCGGTTAAATTGAGGCAAAGTTGCGTAATTATGGGCTCAATAATATCTAAAATAAATACAGGGACTCTGAAATCTGAAATTTTGCGTTTAGCTTTTATTTTTTCCTGACCTTGTTCGAATAGATGTCCAAAAATAAATTTCCCTTTCTCATTGCTATTTCTTATTCTCCATAAGATGGCATTATAAGATGGACGCTTCGTCTTTCGGTCCATCAACTTAATTTTTTTTAATACGTGCCTGGATCTTTTGGTTTAAATTATGCAAGAAGACCGAAATCTACGTTCAGTGGAACTTACTTTGTTCCTTAAATTGACCCTATTCATTGAAATACCCCTAGTACGTTCCTTTAAAAAAATTAGGTTGATGATGGTGACATAAAGACGAAACGTAGCATGAAAAATCTGATGATGCCATCTTGTGGAAAATAAGAAGTAGCAACGCGGAAGTGAAATTTAGTTTTGGACGTCTCTTCGAACAAAGTCAGGAAAAACTAAAAACCGAAATCAAAATTTATTCAAATATTTTGGGCTGTGTTTTTTTTGCGTCATATTATTGGGCCCATAATTACGCAATTTTGCGCCAATAAACACCCTATATGTATATTAATATAATATAATAATATTAATATAACAAAATTAGTATATTAAGATACAAGTTTCATAAGACATTATGAGCACGCGCCTAAAGTACAAGTGCTCTAATTGTCTTATGAACCGTGTATTTTATAATACTTTTTCTATTAGGGTCTTTAAAGTCTGAAAAACTTAAAAAAATATAGTAGATTTTTTCCATTTCAATTTTTGGGTTGGCAATACTTTTACAATTTCATAAAATGGTACAAGTATCAAATATGCCATGGTAGAAACAATTGAACACAACAATGCTTCTTCCCGTCCGTCAAAATTAAAAATAAATATATTATAAAAATGAGTCATGAATACGAGAAATTGCAGAAAATAATCTAGAAAAACTTTTAAAAAGAATATGCAAAACTTTGAGTTATGGTGCGAGCAGAACAAAGTTCAAAATATTGAACAAAATAATAAATAATACTATTGAACAAAATATTGTGTCGACACAGAATCTGACAGGAATAACAATTAATGCCCAGGAAATGTCTACAGTAACTATAAATATGTATACAGGGTGCCCCAAGTAAAGTGGCCTATTAGAAGTATCTCGAGAACTAAATCAGATTTTATTTTGAAAATTTGGCTGTGGCTATAAGAGATGGTTTTCTACGTTTCTAAAATATTTTGGATGATGCGGTGTTGCCGGATCATACCGAAAGTGGTAGCAACTTCGGAATTTTAAATGAATTACCCTATATATTATTTTTTTTTGGAATCTAGGTAAAAATCTAGAACAGTTTTCTGTATAATATCATATACCTATCTTTAAGACTTTTTGAATTATAAATAATTTTGTGATTTTTTAACGCCGTATCGTTACCTGAAAAGAAAACCGTATCTTTTTAGCGGTTACAGCTAGAAAGCTGAAAATTTTACAATAGTTTCACAATACCATCGCAATTTTATAATTTTGAACAGTATTGAATTCGTTTTATACAGGGCGTCTCCATAACAATATTTCTGAGGCAGATGAATTATTGCAAAAATCTTATTTTTTTTAAATGGGACACCCTGTATTTGATATGTTTTGCGAATAGAGGATCAAATTTTCTATCTAATGATATTATGTGTTCCTATACCTATCTTCACTATTTTCGGACTTATAGCGAAATTTATAAATTATCTTATAAAAATATATTTTTGGTAGTGTGGTTGGCTGTGGAATGGATTCATAGAAACAAAATAATGAAAAATCCATGTGACATTATGTCTGTGTTGTTGTAAAAAAAAATAGTTAACCAATAAGGAATTTATTAATAAATAAATAAACAAAATGAAAATTACATCAATAAAATAACTAATAACTAAATTGTTTAAAATGCCCTCCGTTCGCTCTTAAACATTCATAAATTGTGGTTATAATACGTTCATTTGTCACCTCTTTCATTTCTTTCTCTTCTAGAGACCCCAAAGCTGTTCGTACTCGATTTTCTAAATCTTCCCTTGTTGTGACGGGTGTCTTGTATACTATTTCTTTAATCCTATTTCATAGATATAATTTTAGGGGGTAAGATCCGGAAATCTTGGGGCCATTTCCATGGACCGCCTCGGCCAATCAACTTTTAGGGAGTCATAGGAGCTGCATCAGGATGCAGTTCATTAAATTTTCTACAAGTTCTAGATAAAACTCTACCACACTCCCCATGAATATAAAATAAACTTATAATATCTAAGCTCGAATAATGTGAATTAGCCATTTTTATTACAATAACTCAGACATAACGTCAAATGGATTTTTCATTATTTTGTTTCTATGAATCCATTCCACAGTCAACCACACTATCAAAAAATATATTTTTATAAGATAATTTTTAAATTTCGCTATAAGTCCGAAAATAGTGAAGATAGGTATAGGAACACATAATATCATATTTAGATAGAAAATTTGATCCTCTATTAGCAAAACATATCAAATACAGGGTGTCCCATTTTAAAAAAATAAGATTTTTGCAATAATTCATCTGCCTCAGAAATATTGTTATGGAGACGCCCTGTATAAAACGAATTCAATACTGTTCAAAATTATAAAATTGCGACGGTCTTGTGAAACTATTGTAAAATTTTCAGCTTTCTAGCTGTAACCGCTAAAAAGATACGATTTTCTTTTCAGGTAACGATACGGCGTTAAAAAATCACAAAATTATTTATAATTCAAAAAGTCTTAAAGATAGGTATATGATATTATACAGAAAACTGTTCTAGATTTTTGGCTAGATTCCAAAAAAAATATAATATATAGGGTAATTCATTTAAAATTCCGAAGTTGCTACCACTTTCGGTATGATCCGGCAATACCGCATCATCCAAAATATTTTAGAAACGTAGAAAACCATCTCTTATAGCCACAGCCAAATTTTCAAAATAAAATCTCATTTAGTTCTCGAGATACTTCTAATAGGCCACTTTACTTGGGGCACCCTGTATATAAAGTAATATGTATAATACTATATTGAATTAAAAATAAAAATAGTACTTTATTGAATAAAACTTTAGAAATAGAGCATAAACCGGAAGATATTTCTATTATTTTTAGGTTATGTTGTTTTATAATTGTGACTAGAAATTAATTGACGGACACCGTCAGCATGTTATATATTTCCGAGTACATATAGGTATTTCAGATAAATATCTAGTAAAAATGATCTATTTGCAAGGTTAAAGGTTAGTATTTTAAAGTTTTCTATAAAATTTTTTTGTCGAATCCAAAAAATCCATAATGCCTGGAAAACTAATTTTAACGAAATCGAAGTAAGCCTAAAATTCAAACCCTACTTGCTGCCAACATAAAAAAAAATAAATTTCAGTTGCATAAAGTGGCAGGTTATTCAATTTTTTTGCATTTCATAATGTAGCCATTATGAAATCCAAATAGAAAAATATCTTTTCAGATTTCCGGTTTTGTTTTAATATCTCCGTTTTCTCCGTTTCAATTTATTCCAAAAAAACTTTTTTCTGTTTTTTTCCCAACCCGTTAAATATCATTCTGTTATAAAAATGTTTTTCTACTGTGCCAACAGAGGCCACTTTACCTGAAATACAATTTTATTTTTTGGTATATCGTTTTTGTTTTGACAGTTATTGGAAAAAATTATGTTATTTTAGAGAAAAAAAGTACACAATAAAAGGTGCCTACTCTTTATCCGACTCGCTAAGCCGCACCGTTTAGGCGCAAAACTGGAATAAAAATATTTCTTAGCAGTAAAATCAGTTTTTCAAATGGAAAAAATCATTATTTTTAAACAAAGATCTTTTAAACTCTTTAAACCTTCTAAAATAAGCCGATAAATCTTTCCATCCCAGAAAAGTCACAGATTGCCCTTTATAAATAAATCCGATACGAACTTGACCCAAATATCTGTCCAGGCTTTAAATAGGATCTTTACAATCATGGCCGTGTGGCGTGTTCGCGATGCAGGATCCACAGGAAATTGCCTTAAGGTGCCGCGCCTCGTTTTTCGTCGCACTAATTTCAAACCGATTGATTTTATCGGCAATTTAATTGGGTATACAGAGTGTCCCATATAAGAATGCACTCTACAGAAGTGATCCCCAATCTTTTATTCCGACGGACCGGTATACAGGGTGTTACAAATTCGGCCTTCATCGGGATTTCGGAAACGGTAAGAGATACGAAGTCGATTAAATTGGGGCTTAATTATGGGCCAAATAATATGTCGCAAAAAATCAAAAATAAATAGGTACAGGGCTTTCAAAATATTTGGAAAAATCAAAAATTTTGCGTTCCGGTTTTTATTTTTTACTGGCTTTGTTCGAAGAGATGTCCAAAAACAAATTTCACTTTCTCATTGCTACTTTTTATTCTCCATAAGATGGCATCATTAGATTTTTCATGCGACGTTTCCTCTTTAGGTTACCATCAGTTTAAATTATGAAAGATGACCGAAATCTAGATTCAGTGGTATACAACACTTTCTGGTTTTCCGACGGTTTGTTCCCTAAATTGAGCATCTTCATTAAAATACCACCATTACGATTCTGGGTCTGCTCCACGTCTAGTATAAACAATATTTAAATTATAATTTCGAACATATTTCGAAATGATATACCCTCATCTTCAGTAGAACAATAAATATGAGGAAACTTATGATCTTGCCGAAGTAAACTGTAAAATGAGAAAAATATTTATGTTTTAAAAAAATATATATACAGGGTGTCCCATAACAGGTACACAGGAAAACTGCAGATTCCTTGGGTAAAAATACTGCGATTTGGCCATACTTAGTTTAGTTCAATAGCTGGTAATAACCGAGATACAGGGTGTCCAAGTAAAAATTTAATTTTCAATTTTCCTAAATAACTTATTTCTGAATCAATATTTTTGCAGAAAATTTTGTGACTAGGGTTTTTTTGAGGCAAGGAATTTGAATTTGTTAATAATTTTGATGTAGATTATAGGGGGCGCTCTCTGCGGTAGTCTGGATACGTAAATAGAAATGTAACTTTTTTGTGCATTAGTATAATTATATTTTTATTGAAAATATCAGTTTTTCCGTAATTTTTAAGCAATAAAGGTATACTTTGTAAATATCGCTCCGACTAACCGTTTTTGAGATATTTTCAATTACAATTTCTAATGCGTCCGTTTAAATTTTGATTTGTAAATGTGAAAAGTAGGCTTTGGTAAAAACAAATACAGTGAAAGCACTTTGAAACCTCATTTATGTCAAAGTTTATTTTCATTTGTCAGCATTGTGGGTATTTTAATGGAGTTTTTGAAGATACTGTTATCAAAAATTAAACTAAAAATGCCGCGACATAACTGTTTTCTAACGGAGAAATGCGAGACATGGTATGTTTATACGCACAAGAGAATTTTGACAGTATTTGGAAATATATCCAAATAGAAGGCAGCCAGATTTTTAAATCATTAGAAGATTATACGTCAGACTGGGAGAAACAGGATCCTCTACTATTACGTTTTGGACGCAGTCTGTCGTATAGGCTTCTAAAAATTTTAAAATCTGGCTGCCTTCTATTTGGATACATTTCCAAATACCGCCGATGTGTTAAATGCCTGTTAAACTTTTCTTGTGCTTATAAACATACCATGTCTCGCATTTCTCCGTTAGAAAACAGTTATGTCGCGGCATTTTTGGTTTAATTTTTGTTAACAATATCTTCAAAAACTCCTTAAAAACACCCACAATGCTGACAAATGAAAATAAACTTTGACAGAAATGAGGTTTCAAAGTGCTTTCATTGTATTTGTTTTTACCAAAGCCTACTGTGACAAATTTCAGATTTACAAATCAAAATTTAAACGGGCTCATTAGAAATTGTAATTGAAAATATCTCGAAAACGGTTAGTCGGAGCGACATTTACAAAGTATACCTTTATTGCTTAAAAATGACGGAAAAACTGATATTTTTAATAAAAATATAATTATACTAAGGCCCAAGAAAGTTATACTTCTTTTTATGTATCCAGAGTACCGCAAAGAGCGCCCCCTACAATCTACATCAAAATTATTAACAAATTCAAATTCCTTTCCCCAAAAAAACCCTAGTCAGAAAATTTTGTGCAAAAATATTGATTCAGAAATAAGTTATTTAGGAAAATTGAAAATTAAAGTTTTACTTGGTTTTACGGTTGTTACCAGCTATTGAACTAAACTAAGTATGGCCAAATCGCAGTATTTTTACCCAAGGAATTTTCAGTTTTCCTGTGTACCATTAGTTATGGGACACCCTGTATATATAGTAAATCTTTAAGCAATATTTCAAAAACCTTATGAACGTTTGAAGAAATTAAGACAGAAGGAAAGAGATTTTGTACCATCTACAGCAGAAGAAGGGAAACGGAAATTTAAAGAAAATAAATGCAGCAATAAATTAAGAAAAACTTAAAATTTTTTATTAAATCTGATTTTTGGAAAAATTCCAAAAAGAGAGTTTTTTATTGGAACAAAGGTATTTAATATCTTATATTTTTTGTGTATTTCGATTGAAATACGATACTGGATATTGGGTTAAATTAAAAGAAAATGAAATTATAACATCTCACACTTTTGCAAAGCTTCAAAGGGCATTGCTGGTATCTACCATTTGTTGTTTACATAATAATTGTATTTCCCCGAGCAATTGTATAACAGAAGGATTTTCCAGCAGATCACTGCCTGAATTCCAACCCTATATCTGACAAAACACCTGGGGTTGTTTTTGTAAATTTTAGAAGTTTAGTCTAGAGTATTTATTAAGGAAGAACAGTTGATTCTGATTTTTTTTTAATTATATCCTTTAATTTTTTAAAAATTTACAATCGCCGCTGGCTAGCTCGAGCAGTTTTTCACTCGAGCGATCACACTACCAAGCAGCACATTTCGGTCGGCGTCAAGGGAAGCTCGGGTATCGAGTGAAAGCTAATAAGTAACAAGCTACGATTTTCGTTTAAATTTATAACTCGAGCAGTTTTTTAATAATCGAGCGATGTCGGTTATTTCAATAATCGAGTACTCAAGCGTTCTTTCGCTCGAGCGATCACAACACTAGTCAATAATAAATTATCTGAATTATTATACTAGGTATATGTGTATACCGAATTACCTAATATATGTTTAGTTCAAAGTTCATATTAGAAGTAATCAGAATAAGATGAGGCATTAGTGGTTTGTGGTGTAGCCCTGGGGAGGGCGCGCGCCCCTTGCGCCCCCCGCCAATGTCGCCACTGATTCAAGTACAATATACATAAAAAAAGTTAAAAATGTTAAATATGTTTATGCGGTGATTCTAAAAATAAAGCCGGATTGAGCTTACAGATTAATACGGGCGTAGGATTTTTACTGCTAAGAAAACAAATACTAAAAATCCATCTGCTTATTACATCTTCATTGTTAAGTTTCCGAGAATTCGAGTTTATAAGCTCTTAGCGAATTGTTTGAGTCACTTTAGAATGTTAAATTTTTATGCCTATTTATGGAAGAGTTAAAAAAAATCAGGGCGGCAACATCTACTAAATGACAGCCCGGGTTTTAAGAGCGTCCGAACAAAATGTTTTCAGTCTTTACACCCACTCTTTTAAATCAGCTCCTTGAACTATGAAAAATAACCGGGGAACGAATGAAGGTGTGTCATCACCTGTAGTAGAGTACTTCAAATCGAGATTGTAGCTGTAACTTAGTTGCACGTACGATTTGTCACAACTAAGTCAGAAGCTGACCGTTCCCCTGGCCCTGCTCAGGTACCCGGATTGTCGACTGAGATATCTAAGTTGATCAAAATTTGACGTTCCATCATTTTCAGATTATTTCATAAAGCTTTGTTTACTTTTGATTAGTCGATTTTTAAAAATATTATAGGTATTAATTAATGTCGCCTAATTGAGGAAAAGACACGAAGGAATTTTTTCAAGCGGAACGTACGTACATTATACCATGATATGAGTGGAGTACGTAGCCCGAAACGTCCGTCCGTTTTGCGCTTAGTAAATAATAGGTAACTCTAACGTTCTCCTTATCTGCGCATTTTTACGTGGGACGTTTTTTGATAACGCCTGTATAACCAATTTCCCCCTTAAAGAATTTTAGTTTTGAATCCTATTTGACCAGAATTTTGTTAGATGGCAATTTGGAAATTTTAATGTTGTCCCATTATTGGCTTCCATCCGAAGGGGTACTCGCCCACCCAGGAATTGATTATTTAAAGCCTATCTAACTTCTAAGCTTTTTTAATTTAAATTTTGAAAATATAAGGACTGGTCGACACTATGAGTAAACTGGCCAGTCTGGCAAGTAATGAAAAAACCATAGCAATATGAACCGTTCCTAATTAACTATTTTCGGACGCGATTTTTCTTTGCTTCAATAAGTTTTTTCGAGTCTTCGGTGCTCTGTCAGGAATGCCAGGCGTAATGCCATTGCCGACTTGACACGCACGTGTCCCAGAGCGCGTTAAGAAATGAGGGCAAGAATGTTGTCATGAGAAAGAATGAATGATTTTAATTTGAAGTATAGTTGTTTGAACGTAGGACGAGACCTAACTTTTGTTCAAGCTATTCTTATTGTGGTATTGGCTCGGGCATGTCCAATGAATACAATAACAATGCAAGTTATTATATTGAACACTGAATTTTAAGTCCTTGTCTTTGAGGGTGAACTTAAGGGTTAGTCCTTGCGTATGTCAAGTATCGCGACCTGAAGTTGTCACGCACTCTGTTTTTAAACTTAGATTTATTTTCATTATTTACAATATAAAATAAACCTAAGCTAGCATTTTATTCCAAACTAAAGGGATCTCAACTGCCCTAATAATTTCCAAAAAAAAAAAATTATAACTCGCAGTAGTGTCTACTAATACTAACTTAAGTTATTTTAATACTTACTTTTGATGTCACAATCGGATAATAAGATATCGCGGCATTATTTATACTGGCACGGACAGCTACGAGTTTTCGTAAATCAATTTTAGTTGTTATTTAGACTCGCACTAAAATTCACGACCGTTCGAAGATATTTCAGAGTTCTTTATACTCGCACTAAAACATACGAGTGTTTGAAGAGATTCCAGAGTTATTTATGCTCGCACGGAAACTACGAGTGTTTAATGACAGTCCAGTATTTTTTGAACTCGCCGGAAATACGAGTAGGCGAAGATAAAAATTTTCTCAGGGAAAATCCGCGGTTGGCTGTTCCCCGAATTCTTGATATAAAAACACGCTGAAACTTGTAGTCACCATTGCGGCTCCCGTTTTGAAAAAATAAAATCGCGCGGTTCTGGGGATACCAGAAAACCGACTGACTTCTAAAACAATTGTTTATTTCATCCTTCCCAACGCTACATTGCGTCATTCTTAAACCATCTAATCTCTTGCCGTCGACGCCCGTAAAGCCTTTTTCATGATTTTTGCTGATGAAGCATATTGAAAGATTACGTCAATCTTCAATCCAATTTCCTTATTAAATTATTTAGAATAATTTGACGGGGAAAAAAATCAGATTTTCTGGACTTGGAAAAAGCCAGTTTTACAACATTAAGTAAAATGCTGATTAATACTTAATTTCAAAATAAATGCCGAATGACGCGTAACGCCGTATTATGGAGTCGGTAATTCTTCTCTCGAGCCTGCAATGGCAACTATAATTGCACGTATTCATGCGCACTAAACTGTTCTCGATCAGCTGGCGCATTGCCAACAGTCAGAACAGCAGTTGGTACTGTCGAAATCCCTAAAATACCCCCAGAATTAGAGATAGGCAAACCTGTTCGTTTTGATTAGCAGTTAAAGTAGATAACTGCTACTTACAAATAGCAGCGCAAAAAAGTTGCGACGAAGTAGCAGTACATATGCTTAATAAAGAATGTGAACTGCTAATTTAAGTACCAGTTAGTTTAAATAGCCATTAGCTGTTCATAGCTGCTTCGACCAAATAATAAACAGTAAAAAATAATAGAATAATCCATGTCTACCCCGACTTGCAGCGGCAATGGTAATTAAAATGGCACACGACCCATTTCTGGCAATGCAATACTAATTGCGCCAGCTGATCGAAAACGGTGTACTGCGCATGATTCCGTGTAATTTTAATGGCCGCAAGAGTAGAATTGCCGACTGTAATACGGATACCATTCTCGCATTGCGCTCGCAATGCAAGAAGTATTGTGCCAGCTGATCGAGAACGGTTTACTCCGTATGAATACTTGCAATTATAATTGCCGAGAAAAAATTGGCGACTCTAATACGGCTTTTACGAACAAACAACTTAGATCAGGTCAGAAACTAACTATTGAGATTTTCAAAATATTTTTGTAAAATCACTTCATTTTTGCAAGAAACACTGAACATTAGGGGCCCATTTTTAAGGAACTGTACTCCTCTCTATGTTTTGTGTTTCGGTTTGTTCGGGTCTGTCATGCTTAAGAATATTTTACTTATTCGTATATTTTTTTAAATTTCAGATAAAACATGGGTTGCGAAGGATTACTCCTAAGAAGATGCTGTTGCTGCGGCTCCCTAAGAACAGGAACACTGATTGCAGGAATTGGCGCGATTGTAGGTTCTTACTGTTGGTGTTTATAACATAGATTTAACTTCCGGTTAATTATCAATTTATTTTTTAATTTTTAATCGAACTTTATATAAACAAGAGTACATACGTAATCGTTTTTAAAATGCAAAAGTTATCCCTTGCCCCTCAAAACAGAGAGAGAGGAGATAAATTATCAAAAATGTGTTTAAATGTCTTTATTACCCCAATGCCGTTAAAGATTTAAAAATTTGCAAAAATTTAGGAAACGTATGTCCCTTTTTATTTCATAAAAAGACTACACTTTTTTATATAGGATATTTTAAAAATTATGCCTCCCTCGTACTATATGTATAATATTTACTCATAAATCATTTTTTTTCTAAAATGGAATTACCCTGTATTCCCTTTTTAGGTTTTATCGATATTTACGATTATAATGATTGCACTCACCATGTGTGGAATTCTCAACGTTCACATACGGATGATTGTCCTCGATTCATTTTTACCGGAGCTTGCAAGTAAGTATCACTTTCGCCTATTGTTTTAGTATATGCCTGTTTCTTCCTCTTTTCCATATACTAGTGTGTATAGTAAAGTATATATTATGCCGTTGATCTTTTGACTACCATAAAACCCTAATTATCCTTCAATATATAGGTAGCTATATTTTCAAGGCGACCCTGCACCCATTTATTACGGTTTGAAGTTGTTGGGACCTATACAATGTGGTTTAATCAGGTAGTTGTTTTATTGCAGTAAAAGTCAACCGTATGATGTAAAAAAAAACCAAAGAAATAGTCCATTTTCTCCAAGAGACCTGTTTAATAACTATTAAGAAGAATTAAACCCAAAGTCACGGTTTCACGAATTACATATACGTATACGTGTCTTCGGAAGTTCTTACCAAATGGGAAACTTTTTAATTATTAACTCTACGAAAAAAAGTGCCTCTTCCTAAAAAGTCTTGCTTGGTGAGAAAATAAATTTGCACAAGAATATTTGTATGTTGGACATACAGGCTTCAAAAAGTACCGGGTTTAAAATTTATAAAAGACGTCGGCTATATTTACAAAACTAAAAACTTGGAGAGTGCATGTTTAAAGGCTAAGAGACTATAACAATTACACAATAAAAACTCTACTTAAGAGAACTACTTTTATGACGGATAAAAATTAGTTCACTAATTTCTATGAGGTGGCGAATTTCTAATTTCCCAATAACAAATAAAACTAAATGACAAAAATAATCTAGGTCTCCACATGGCCCTCGTCTTTTTGCATACAAATGATTGTCCTTCTAGAAAACTCTGACACAGCGTTTCTGATCATATGAGAAGTAACTAGCCGGATACACTGCCTTATAGCTTCTTCTAGGTGATCAATCAAAATGACCCCACAAGAAAAAATCTAGGGGTGTAATGTCCAGTGACCTAGGTGGCCAAGGTACTTCTGAACGGCGTCCTATCCATCTTTGTGGAAAAGTTTTATCCAAATATTCGTTGACCCTGGCTGCGCTGTGACAAGGAGCTCCATCATGCTGATACCAAATAGCCTGTCGCGCGTTTATTGGCAGGCCGTTAATAAATATAAAAATTTCGGTTCTTAGGAAATTTAAGTAAATCTCACTATTAATATTTTGATGAAAAAAATATGGACCCACTATTTGATTATTAAAAATACCGCACCAACAATTCGTTTTGAAATACGTTTGGTCACGGCATTCGATTGCGAAATTGGGGTTCACATCGCTCCACCAACGACAATTCTGGGAACATACGACACCATTGGAAGTAAATGTTACCTCGTCACTGAATAAAATTCTCATTGAAAAGAAAATGTCATCTTCAACTTCTCCTTGAAACCAAGCACAGAACATGAAACGCGATTCCATATCTCCAGGTTTGAGCGTGTGTGCAAACTTTGGCTCATACGGATAAAATTTATTTATTCTAAGTATCTTACTAGCAGAAGCTCTTGACACGTTATCTTGAACTGTCTTCTTTATTCCTTCCAATGAAATTTTTGGATTTTCCACAACCGCTTGCAATACTTGTAATTGATTTTCTTCAGTAAGTGTTCGAACTGGGTTGAAATTATTTTCGACAGAGCCAGTATTTTTAAATTTATTGACGACATTGCCGACAGTAACGTGGCTAATATGTTTATTTGGGTGTCTAGAACAAACCCGAAGACACGCTGTATTTTAGCGAAGTGTTAAAAAGGTTACATGTTTCGCCCAACTGGGCATCATCAGACCTTAAAATAAAATCAACACCATAATACAAAACACTGCAATTTCCTGCCAAACCCCTAAAGACGCCATTGTTTCATGGAATTTCCCCTGATACAAAAACGATTGCCAAAATCGTTTTTGGTTCTAATCTAATTTTTTTCATTTGGAACGTAAATTCTGCCTGGCAACGGATCATTTTAGTTTGCCACACAACATCCTGTATATTTTAAAGACATAGTTAATTAACTAATTTTTTTTTATTGCAGTTCAAATCATCCTAATAGTCAATCTATGTGTGACGATTATATTATCGATACTTCTCGTGGTGGGAACTATGAAGGTAAGACATATTATAGAAAACTTTGCAAAGTTCAAGATTTAAAGTAGATAAAAAATGCTGCGAAAACCGCATCCTTCTATCTTTACTAATAACGGAGATACCCCGTAAAACTACCGTAAAATGTTCACCCTGTATAAACTAATTTCCGCATTAGAACGCCGAGACACATTTAAAATGTTTAATAAATTTTAAAATTCAGTAGTCAAAAATAATAATACAGGGTGTCAAGTTAAAAACTTTCCACCTTTAATACCGCGCTTAGTTACCAGGGGAAAAGTATTGCAGAGGGTGTCATCCGGAGCAATTATCTACGAATCCCTAATCTTTCTACTAAAAGTGGAGTCAGTACAATAAAATAAAACATTAAAAGAGGGGATGTTTTCTAAATTTTAGAAGTTTAGTGTAGAAGTTATGTAAGGTGAACAGGTGACAGTAACATCTCCATACTTGTCAATATTTTACAAAGAAATATTTTCGATATTTAAAAAGCATAAAAATTCTGGAAAAGACATCCAACAATCAGCGAACTATTCAAGACTTGGAGTAAATGGAATTCTGGCCAAAAAGTATTTAAAAATAAAGAAAAATGGCAAATAGAAAAACTAGAAAAACATCAACGTCAAAGTTACAAGTTATAGCTACGAAAAAGGTAAACGAAAATAAGGAAGAAAGTTTTTACCTTCCTTTAAAATATCCCCAAGATACAAAATCGAACGAATTTATAAAAAACTTTGACATATGTATCCAAGACAAGAAAGAAGCCTTAGGGTTTAGGGGTAAACCATTAAAATGGTCAAAAAAGAAATCGTCCCAATCTTGCAATCTCTCATTAAATTATCATTTATTACGAGTATTTTTCCAGAAAAAATTAAATTGGCAAAGATATCTCCAATTTTTAAAAATGGTCAAAAAAGTGATCCTAATACTTAATTATAGACCAATTTCTGTTTTACCTGTTTTATCTAAAATTTTGGAAAAAATAATGAATAAGAAATTGACAAATTTTTAAGAAAATCAAAACATGCTATTTAGTGGTCAATATGGATTTCGTAAGTCTAAGGATACAGAAATATCTGCTATTGATATTATTACTGACATTCAATTAACTTTAGACAATAACAAAAAATGTTGCTTATTATCTTTAGACTTGCGAAAGGCATTTGATACGGTAAATCACGAAATTTTATTACAAAGTCTTCTCAATATTGGTATTAGAGGAAATATTTACAATTGGTTTAAAAATTATTTATATAACAGAAAACAGTACGTTTATATTGACGATTGCTCAAGTTCTCAACAAAATATTACTTGCGGTGTTCCTCAAGGATCAATTTTAGGACCAACTTTATTCCTTATATATATAAATTCAATTTCTAAATTAAATCTAAAAGGTAAAATCAAATTGTTTGCGGATGATACTACAATTTTATATTTGGCGAGTCTTTTTCCAATATTCAAACTGATATTACTAATGATTTGAAAATGATACTTTCATGGCTGTAATCCTATAAACTTTCTTTAAACTTTGAAAAATCATCTTTCACGTTTGTTTCTAAATGTGCAATTGGGAACAATATTTCACCAATCATTTTTAATGAAAACGAAATTAAGTATGGAAAATCCGTAAAGTTTTTAGGCTTATATATAGACGAAAATTTAAATTGGAGAAAACATGTTGAAAACCTTCGAAAAAGCGTATCACCGCTCATTGGAGTATTATTTACCTTTAATACATTTAAAAAATTCCATATTTAATATCAGTTTGGGGATCTGCATGTGCCACAATATTAAACCCTTTAAAACGACTACAAAACAAAATTATAAAATGTATTCATAAACTAAATTTTTTGGAACCGACAACAAATTTATATAAACCAAGAGGATATCTAGATCTGAATAGTTTATATAAATTAAAAATCAGTATACTAATTAAGGCAATTAATAATCAAAATAAAAAGTCTTGTATAAAATTTGTAAAATTAACTGATATACACAATCATAATACCAGAAATATTGACCATTTAAAAAAAAAAACAAGTTAAAAGTAGAATAGGGATGAAATCTATTTTATTTGATAAAATAAATATTTATAATACATTACCTAAAGTATTAACAAAAAATTTTAATTTAAAATTGTTTAAAACAAATGCAAAGAAATTTTTTCTGGAAAACATACAAACCACCAAAAACCATTTAGAATAATTTTTATTTTTTATTTTTATATTGATTAATTACTTATTTATGTTTTATGTTCTAATATTCCCTGTAATGGACTACAATAGCTCGTTGGGAATAAACATTATTATTATTATTATTACTTTATTAAGGAAGAACAGTTGATTCTGATAAGAATCCAGTAAGGGATTTGGCATACTTCTTTGTATTCAATTTCTCGTTTTAACAAAGACATATATCGTGCCAGCCTTCGCCAATCGGCACATTTCGGCTGGAGCGCGGCGTTGAGCGAAGATCGGGTATCAAGTGAAAGGCGACGATTTTCGATTTTTCGCGAGTACTATTTCCTTCCTGAATATACAAGCAGTTTTTCACTCGAGCGATCACACTACCAAGCAGCACATCTCGGCCGGTGTCGAGCGAAGCTCGGGTATCGAGTGAAAGGTAATAAGTAACAAGAGACGATTTTCGCTTGAATTTATACCAGAGCAGTTTTTTTTAATAATCGAGCGATGTCGGTTATTTCAATAATCGAGTACTCAAGCGGTTTTTCGCTCGAGCGATCAAAACACTACTCTGTATACAATCAGATTTTTATTTTTTAGCGAAACTTCTACATGATGATGCCATGGGTGGTCCTAGGAGGAATGTTGATCATCGGCCTGTTAGTTTCTGTCATTATTACAGCCATCAACTTTTACACCAACGATGATAACGTAAACGGAACACTCTGGTTGATCCTAGGATTTATTGCATTCTGTAAGAGGCCCTTTCTATATCTAAGTTCCGGTTACACCGGAAGTGATACCCAGTAAAATTCACTGTCAAAATTATTATCGTTACTTTTTATATGCCAAGATTACTTAGAAGCAAATATTTTCGATTTTTTTAAAAATTTATTTTAAAAATGTTTTATTTATATTTTATTTATAACCAGTGTGCAAAGTAATTTTTTTTATTAATGATTAAACAATCAACTCAAAATCAAAGTATTATTATATGAGTTCGATTGATCGAATTTTAAATCTGGTTAATGATAATAGTTCGTATTTAATAATGATTTAAAAACATTAAACTACAAAACTTTATTCACCTCATATTTGTTAGATTATAGTTGAAATATTAACAAGCAAGTTATATAACAAAACAGCTAACAGACCAATTTTGCTGTTGTTGTTCTATTTAAAACTATTTGTATCTATAAAATAAAAATAAAATTTGGTTGTAAAAACATTCGTACTGTAACACAACTGCACGCAACTTACTGTAATACAACAATATTGTATCTACATTCGCCGGCACAAAATTCCGTCACCCTGAAATTTTGGTCAAGTTTGATATTTTATAACTTATTTATTTTTTATGCGATTTTCATGATTTTGTTATCAGTTGGTAGATCCATTTATTGTGTTTTTCCTGAATTATTTTATAAATTAACATTTTTTGATTAGGCTATAATGTAAATCAAACTGTTGTTTTTTGTCGTAATTTCAAAACACCCAAACACTGTTTTTTGTAATCTTTGATATTTTCTAAACATTTCCTTTCTTGATTCATTTCATTACTTTATTTCTGCTGCGAACTACAAAATTTTAAATGAAACGCTGATTTGAAGCATATTTTTATTAAGAAAAAGAAACACTAGATATATCATAAAGTTAATACAAAAACAATTTTAATATCCTGTATTTCCTCTTCTCACAGTAATGACAGCTTGCAGTCTTCGTGGCATCAAATGAATAAGGTTACTTTTCCTTTCTTGAGGGATAGCCTGATATTCTTCGGTCAGCGCCAGTTGTAAGTCTTACAAGGTTTGTGGTTATACAGGGCGACGACGAACCGCCCTTTTAAGTTGATCCCAAAGATGTTCGATTGGGTTAAGCCCCGGGCTACATGCTGGCTATTCCAATCTTGGAAGTCCAACTACATCCAGATATTCGCTCACTACATGTGCAACGTGAGGTCTAGCATTATCATGCATTAATGTAAATTGATTCCCAATGAAAGGAGCAAATGGAACAACAACTTCTTGGAGGATTTCCTCAATGAAACGATGGGCGGTTAGAGTTCCATTTTCAACAATTACAAGATTGGTGCGTGCGTGCTTCGGTAGAAATACCCGCCCAAATCATGACTGAACCGCCAAGATATGAGATTCGTTCTGATATGATGCGGTCAGCATATCTTTCATTTCTACGACTGTATACCCGCTCACGACCATCCGGCGACCTTAAACAAACCCTGGATTTATCAGTGAATAGTACGTAAGAATATTATTGTCACTGTCAAAAATATTCTGTCACAATAATCGCGTACTTAGCCAACGTCGATAATTTTTAACCGAAAGCTTGACATACATTTGCTAAAAATAACATCTTTTCATTTAAAATTTTGCAGCTTGCAGCAGAAATGAGATATTTGAATGAATCAAAAAACGAAATGTTCAGAATACATCAAAGATTACAAGAAATAGGATGTAAATAAAATTACCCACCTCAATTTTCCTACAGGGTGTTTTGAAATTACGACAAGAAAACAACAGTTTGATTTACTCCTGTATAATATAGCCTAATCGAAAAATGTTACTTTATAAAATAATTAAGGAAAAACACAATAAATGGATCTACAAACTGATAATAAAATCAGGAAAATCGCATGAAAAATAAAATATCAAACTTGACCAAAACTTCAGGGTGGCGGAATTTTGTGCCGGCGAGTATATTTCACCCTAAAAACAAACATGTATCACGGGAGCCGGAATTTGCATGATACCGGAACAGGGAGGTCAGTCACCGCACAAAAAATATTGAATATTAATTTGGATAAACCGTTTTTATTTATTAATTGGAAAATTGGCGCACAAGCCGTAGGCGAATCGCTTACAATCCTAAAAACATTACTTTACACACTTTTTAAATAAATAACTATTATTATTCTTTCAAATCAAGTAACAAATAAAATCAAATTTTGCACTCTACAGATGAAGAATTTCGTACATATTATACAAAATTGTTACCTTTACTATTACTTATTTATGCCATTATCTTTTTATTTTTAGTGTTATACACCTACATGTGGCTTGTAACCTTCAGTTTCTTCTACCAAGTCTGGCAAGAAGCTAAACGAGGAGCATACACCAAAGATCCATTTAGGAGAAGATACTAATTACTACTAATTTCTTCTTATTCCAAAAGACTTAATTGTATGATCATGACAAAATATGAGATCTATTAAAAATGTTAATTTAAGTATCCAATAATTTATATGACTCTACCATAGTAACATGTTAGTAGCGTTACTTACAAATCCTGCAATTTTTATTTTTGGAGAATGTACAGGGTGTAATTTTTTTCCACACTTTTATATGGTATCTCCGTAACTGTTAGTGCTATCAAAAAAGTAATGTAGGTGTCATGTACTCTTTTTGGATCAAACATGAAATGATAAAATCAAAATTTAAAGATTTTCGCTCGCATAAGAGATACGGGGGAAAATCAAAAAATTGACAATTTCAAAATTACACTATATTTTCTTAGTTAAAGATTTTGGGAGATACAGAAAAATGTTTTATACAGAAGTTTATTTATAATGATAGTCTGCCGTTTTCAGAATAAGAACACCCTGTATATTTTAATATAAAAAGATAGCATTTTAAATTATCTTTTACAAATATATACACACCATGCATGATATTGGTTTCCTAGGCGATTTATTTAAACTTTATTACTTTAAACCACAGTAGGCCATGAAACAAAAGCTCCTAGAGATCACTATGTTGATCTAGTTGTTATTTTCATTTTTACATATTCATTTGTGAAAATGACTTATCAACATTTTGAAAAATTTTATATGATATCTATCATCCATGGTGTGTTATAAATTTGAAAAGAGAGTTTAAAATGCTACCTCTATTAAAATATACAGGGTGTTCCATTCAAAAAGTGAGATTAGGTCCGATAACTTTCTTACCTGACCCCGTATACATATTCGGAAAACGGCTGATTATTCAACAATCATTATAAATAAACTTCTGTATAAAACATTATGCTGTATCTCTTTTAACTAAGAAAATATAGGGTAATTTAGCTATTGTGCATTTTTTGATTTTCCCCCGTATCTCTTAAGCGAGCGAAAATTTTCCAATTTTGATTTTATCATTTTAGGTTTGGCCCAAAAAGAGCACATGATACTATTACTTTTTTGATAGCACTAACAATAACGGAGATACCCTATAAAAGTGTCGAAAATGGGACACCCTGTACAGTGTGTATGTATTATTTTGGATAACTTTTATTGACGAAATTTTTGTAGTATCTTCATAGGGAGGGTGGAATGAAAATAATGCAAAATTCAAAATATCAAAAAGGCATAGGACCTTAAAATTTTGTACTCATACTCAGTTTCTCTTTCTAAAAATTTTTTCATAGTAACATTAAGTTATATCTCCTAAATCAGCATTTCTCAAACTTTTTTGACCACGTGCTCCTTTTGATTTTAGGATTTTGTTGTGGACCCAACTAGCTACATTAGTACAGAATTAATTCTAGGACAGAATCTCATGTCTAATAAATTACCTTCATATAAAAATTGTTTTTATTAGAATATTATTCTTTTTAACAATGCAAAAAGCATTAATAAGCAATAATCAGAATAATATATTGCTGGCTGCAGCAAATGTTCTTAGTAAGATGGATGGTATAGTTGTTGCAGAGTTATACCGTTGACTCTTACTGCCATAAATAAACTACCTGATTAAACCCTATTGTATACGCCTCAACCTCTTCAAAGCTCAATAAATGGGATCAGGGCCTGCTTGAAAATGTATACCACACCACATGATTTATTTTTATAATTTAAAATAAATAGATAGGTATTCTTAGTTTTAGTTACCTATAATAAATGTAAAATAATGATAACAATTAATGATAATTGAAAATAATATAATTTAAAGTATAACTATTAGGATAACAAGGCTTGGAAGGTTTGTTTCGTCTTTAATCAGCCGCTCTTTGAGGGAAATTAAAGTGGGTACAGTTTGTGCCTCATATATTTGGTAAATCTTTCTTCTTAATACATCCATGTCATTTTCGTCAATGCTTCTAAATGTGCCAGAATCACTCAGATTTTTTCTAGGATTAACAGGTTTAAGTACTATGTCTCTTACCGAAGATAAAGGAGTTTTTGTCAAAGTAGACGTATCTGCTAAAGCATCCATCGAATTAAAATTTCTACTCAACAACGATTGATACACATTTTTAATTATTAGTTTGGCATCGGTAGATAAATGCTTTCTTTTAAAAATGACACTTGAAGATGCCCCCCTATCAGCACAATTCCAAGGACGCCACATTCTACCACTAATAAGCCTAACTAAAAATTACTCGCCGGAAAACTACTAAAGATTAAAATTATTAAAAATCACTTTGTATTTATATATGCATCAGGCATAGGTATAAATTGAATTTGTATACCTGGTCCGGCTCTGCTCGAAAACGTTTTAAAATTTGGGATTTCCTTATTTATTTTATGCTCCAAGGGATAATGAGGTTTTATTGCAGTCAAAAGATCAACGGTATAATTCTGCAAATACTATACTCTTTGTACTTCCACGCAGCAACACTTCAGGGGCGGCGAGTTTTGGAAATCCCAATGGGAGCAAATATAACCACGTGATTGTGAAAAAGTGCTGTAAATAACGCACCGGACGATACATTTTCGGCGGGTTTAGGAGTACGAGCTTTTCTTTTTTTAATAATTGGAACCTATTTTAAATTTATTTTTGTGGATGTGGATTTTAATATTAAAATTTCTATGGGTAATTATAGATTGGTTCTTTCCTCTGTTTGAGATTTGAGATTTTTCAATAGGGAAGTTTCGTTCGAGATATTCCAATGGGGGCGACATCCCCATGTGATTTTTCGATGAGGGTATGTCACTTACTGGTTCGCGGACCCCTAAGTAATTGCTCACAGACCACCTTTGAGAAACGCTGTCCTAGGTAATATTCACTTTACTAGTGAGAAACATGTTTTTTCGTAGGCATACGATGTTTCGAAATTAAAATCGTGCTACAAATTGCTGTCTATCCAAACAGGGCTTAACCCCAGTTGATGAATTTTAGTCTTAGGACATATAACAATAATTTTATTTTTAAGAAATAAAGGTTTGAAACGATATTTACAGGAAATCGCAATAAAAGCTTGTCGTCATAATTCTCATACACATTTTATTCGTCAAACGTCATTAGTAGATATCCGAGTTGTCTCTGTTATGCCGTAAAGTTTGGTTAGCTATATAAACCTGTTAACTCATGGCTGAATTTGGGGGATTTTTACAATAAGCACTTGAGTTAGCGAAAACTACATTGACATTTGACAGCTAGTAAGTTCTCTTTCTGTTCAAAAGATATGTAACATAAACAAAATTGAAAAATTTAAACCTCAGTTATTAATTTCTTTTGTCAATGTATTGTTAAAAATTATTAAATCTTCATATACACGGTGGGCCAAAAAAATTGAGACATACATATTAAAGCCTCTTATATTTTCACCAAAAAACATCTTTTTAATATTTCACTTCGTTTATATTTCCGTATTACGTTCGATGCAATGTCTGCATACTGAAAAATAACCAAAGATATTGCGAAAAAATGGTGACTTCTGTCGTGCGAAAAAGCGTTTTCTGCACGGACACTAATAATGATTTAATTATGTAATGCGATAATTTTAAAATAATATGTTTAGATATTTATTTTTATATGTGATGTGTGAATAATTTTTGTTTCATTAACTAATAAAAGTCATTATTTTACTAAGTTTAGTGTATTATTTTCGGTATTATAAATGGATGGAAAAATTATTTAAGTGTCAAAAAGTGACGAATGGGGTGTCGTTGACTTTAGAATGATATTCTGAATCGATATCTACTAGGTGGTCTATTTAAGAATATAACGTTGAGGTCATTTCCGGTAAACCGGAAGTGAGAAAATGCAGCCCATTATGTCATAAAAAGCAAAATATATACGAACCCACCAAATTGTATTTCTCTAATTTAAACAATAAAAAAGTTATAGGGGCGAGCGTTCCTCCTGAAACACCCGGTATAGCGGGAATGAGTGCAGGCAAACAAATTACTCAAATATAATTTCCCAACGTTTCGTTTTAATATTAAAACTTCTTCAGGGGTCAATTAACAGTGGTCTTGTGGTCGGGAAGTACAATGCTAATTGACCCATGAAAAAGTTTTAATATGAAAACGAGATGTTGGGAAATAATATTTGAGTACTTTGTTTGCCTATCACAGCTATTATTTATTAGGCGTTTCGTACTAAAAAAACTCATCTTCAGTTCAAATAAGCACCATATTGAAAATATTTTTGTTTCTATTGTTGTATTTACACTCTATTTGGCATTAAATAGTATATTACGTACCGAGGTGGAAAGTGTCTCATTCCTGTCGAGAGAGCCGGTAGTTATTTTGAATTAAAATTATTAATAAAAGATAAATGTCATTTTGACTTTTCCATTGAAAAATTAGACAGAAATTTCAAATAACCGCAGGTGGTAAAATAAGATAGGTAATAATACACATAAAGAAGGCAAATATCATTTTATGAATATGGTTTCCATGTCACTAAAAAATATATTATTTTAACAACAGAAAAATCAGACGAGGAATTTGATTTTGCTGCTACTCCACCAGAAATTCGAGAAGCAGCAAAAATAGTAGAATAAGATCTTCTGCCAACTAAAAGCCACCCGAGATATGACAAGGCATATAACTGTTTCAAAGAATGGTGTACGGGAAACAAAGTTCAAAATCCTGGTTCTGGATCGGCGCTGTTAGCTTATTTCAGTGAAAATGCCAAGACAAAGAAGATATCAACGATTTGGTCACAATATTCAATGCTGAGACCACTCTATCACTTAAGGAAAAAGTAGACATATATAAAAACGCAAAGTTATTAGCATTTTTACAAAAGTGTGTTCGTATATTATTTTGAGATATAGATTTTTTAAAAAATTACAAAAAAATAATTTACGTTTCACCCGGGTTGAAAGTAAAAGTAAAAGAACGTCAACTTCCCATTTTTCAAAGATAGATGAAATGTCATTATTACATGCATGGTTGTAAATTAAACAATTTTTTTAATTGACATTATTGACATTAATAAAAATAATGTAACATAAAATTATTTTTTTATTCATTTTCGAACACAATAATAATAATAATAATAATAATAATAAATAATAGTTGTGATATATCGTTGGATTCAGAATATAAAGTTTAATTCATAAAGCATAAAATAAAACGTTACTACTATTTAAAAAACAAAGTTGATGATGGTTGCGAAAAACGAAACGTCAGATTGAAATTTTAATTAAATTGTAGAGGAGAAAAATTGGGAATGAGAAAGTAAAATTAATTTCCAATTATTTCTTCAAATAGAATCAGACAACAAAAAGAACAAAATAGTAAAAATTTCGGTTCTTCCCAAATAACTCGGAATTTTTAAATTTGAAAACAATACATTGCAGAACTCACTAATGGGCAACTGTTCTCTAATTCTGTATATCCTATGGTAGAGACACCCTGTATATTTTTATTTGGTGGAAAACAAATTAATATTGGCTGTAGTCAGCAGAGCCAATCGACTTATAAGAGATATTTAATGGATGACGTCATGATGGCTATGGATTTGTAGTTCTGGTGAATGCATTTTGTTGTCAGTTTTTTGTTTGGTTAGGATCCCTCCTAAATATTTTCATCAATATGTGGGTAATCTCCCGGGTTCAGATAGAACACTTAAAAATAACAGGAGAAGTTCATATACATTCTTCTTCCTACGGTCCCCCTACGGAGATACGGGCCCATAACGGACGTCCCTGGAAATCGTTTATTTTAAATAATAAGTACTAGATGTAATTTAATATTTTTTTAGTATAATGTTTACTAGATAAGCCTCCTTAAAATTCGTTCTTTTAAACACATTTGGCTTATTTAGTTTGACAGGGACCGACTAGACGTAACACAAAAGACCTTTTTTTACACCCTGTATGATGGAGGAACGACAATAATGTTTTTTTTTGGATACTCTAAACCTAAAGCTGAAAAAAGGTACTCTTGATCAATGTCGATAAAATGAACTGTTTTCGAAAAAAAATTATTTTTGTTTTTGGTTTTTGTTTTATTTCATAAAATTCCCTCATTGTTGCTATCGTAATTTATACATGTATCGATTTAAATAAGAATATTTATGCCAGTGTCAGTTTATGGTAGGGTTTTGAAATTTGCGGTTTTTTCCTTTGTATTATTAGTAACTTAGTAATGAAATTTACGTATACTGAATATGCCTACATTCATTTAATGTACTTTTTGTTCCTTTTTTTTTCGAAAACAGTTCATTTTATCGAGAGTACCTTTTTTCAGCTTAAGGTTTAGAGTATCCAAAAAAATATTATTGTCGTTCTTTCATCATACAGGGTGTAAGAAAAGGCATTTCGTAGGGGGGGGGGGGGGGGGTAGGAAGAAAGAAAAATTTCTATCTGAACCCGGAAGATTGCCCACATATTCTGGGACACCCTGTATATTATGTTTTCATACTTATAATTCACTTCTTTCGTCATTTTTTATAATTTTCACTCCTCAACCTGACAAACAAAACTGACATAAATCGCTGACAAATAACAAATCGCTTTTTAAATTCGATGGAAAAAACTGGCGTCTTTTGTGCATTCAGCAGATGATTACTAATCGCTTACAAATCGATGGGCTCTGCTCAATGCGCAACAAAAATATTCATCAACAAAAACATGTTTATAGTCGATATTTCGACGTATCATTCAATTTTCCACGTATGACGCCACAACCTCTCAATAGACATCAGATAACTTTTGTAATAGACGTCAAAATAACGTAAATCAAATTCAAAATTTCAAAAAAGTATTATAGGTTAACTAAAGACGTCAAAATTTTCAAGTGAAACATTGCGAAAAATGAGTCTACTCAAAAGCGTAAACAAGAAATAATGCTGGCTCCATTCCTAGGATTTCCCAAGCAATCGGAAATACTCATAATAATATTTGTAGGTATTTGTTTCCTGTCTTTGGATTTTTCTTTATTCGAGATAAAATCAAATCTTGAGAAAGTATGGCATCTTCAGTTAAACGAAGCCAAGAGTTGGGAAACTATTTTAAAGTACATTATAACCGTGGTGATCTTGGCTAGAACCGTTACGCTTCATGCGTTCGTGGCTTGTTATATTGTGATGTTATGGCCAGCCATTTTTGTAAGTATCTAACGCCGACCTATATCTATGGATAGCCAAACTCTACAAGCAAAAGTGGCAAATTTATGGCCTTGCGCATGTAAACAAAGCTGATCGTCAGATATCATGCGCAATGCCGACTGATAAAACTATTTACCTTAACCGGCGAACAGGACCGTACTTCGCCCTTAATGAAAATGATTACACGGCAATATTTTGGCACATCAAGACCTTCTTTACTGGGAAATAAACAATCTATTTTCTCGCATAAAAGAAGGCCTTGTCTCAATTACTGCAAAAGCCACTTTTAGAATTAATTTTGATATCTATTGTCCACGTATCGATAGATTTTTTAATATAGCTATATCCCTACGACTGATTTCGGTTCTGGACGGTCGTCGTTGGTCGGCAACCAAACCGGCACCACTACAGCGGGGTTGCCTATATGACGGCGACAACATTGTGCGTAACAATCGAAGAGCAACCTTTAAAAATATGACCAGTAAACCGTGCGCACCAACCCATTATTTCACTCATAAAATTTAACTTTTTACTGCGCACTCCATAAGTTGTACGTATCCATTGTTATAGGACGGTGGTACCTATCTAAAATATCTAAATTCGAATTTTTGTCAGAATAGTGATCAATTCTCGAAGATTAATTCAGAAATTATGATCGTAAACGATAGCAGTTGTGGCCTATTATTGGCATCTCCTGATTGCTCCATTTCTTTATTTAATATCGGCTACAGTATTCTAATACGTCGAATTGGTGCATCCCCAGCATCGACTTTAACTTTGTAAACTTCATTTTTGAACCAGTTCCATAAACAAGAGTCAACTGAGTTGGTCTCCAAGATCTCCAGGCCTCACATCACTAGGCTTCTATTAGTTACTAATAGGACCATCGCGACCAATCCAAAGTCCTGGAAGCCTTTCGTCGAAATGTTGCTTGACCTGAGCGACATTATGGAGAATCTCCATCGTGCTGATAATACAGTTGATGTTTACAGGAACATTTCCTAGTACTCCTTATCCTTCCTAATACGTCTAATTAGTACATTCCCAGTGTCGACTTTAACTTTGTATACTTAATTTTTGAACCAGTCCCATAAACAAGAGTAAACTGAGTTAGCCTCCAAGATCTCCAGACCTAACATCACTAGACTCTTATTAGTTACTAATAGGATCACCGCGAGTAATCCAAAGCCCTAGAAACCTTTCGTCCAGTTGTTGCTTGACCGACATTATGCAGAAGCTCCATCGTGCTGATAATACAGTTGCATTCTGATGTTTACAGGAACATTTCCTAGTAGTCATTGTAATTCATTTTATATTGTTCACAAGTTCAATTCTAACCAATATTTAAAGAATGAAAGGAATCGGAACAGCCGTATAGATTATGTGTTTCAGGAAGAAAAACCTAACCTTATGGTGCCGTGGCTACTTCTAGGAATTCTCAGAAGTCTGATTTTAAATTTCATTACCATTGCAGTGGGTACCTTCATCTGCAACAAAGAGAAGGGCTTCAGTCCAATTTGCATTGAATATATTGCGGCTCAAGTCATTGAACATGGACCATCTTTATATTCATGGCTTTCTGTATTGAGGTAATATTAAAAGTTCCTTGATGAAAGGATCTGTGAGGAGTACTGGAAAATTTTACTCCATAACAGTGAAACAGAGGGCTTGTGATTAATAATAATAAAACATGCAATACATTTATTGTTAAAGTAAATTAATTACGTCCAAAAATTTTAAACAAACCCGAACAAAAATTTTATAAATTTGTCCAACAATAAGCCTCGATACTATTTAGACATCTGGTGGCCTTTATTTGGGTAAATTTCGTTTTTTGTTTCCATTAATTTATTAATAAAAAAATTTTCGACTCTAAACTCCAGTAATAGGGCCTCAAAAACGCCTCTTACTTTAGGATAAAACGAAAAAGTAACGAAATATTTATAAAAAAACTAAATGACGAATTCATCACTAGCACCTACTCTTGACTTAAAAAGGCCGGGTTTGAATAACCTCACGCTGATGAGTGAGTTCACAAAGCCTCAGCGGGGTTTGTGAAGTTTTAAAAAATCGTGGGTTTTTCATTTCATTGTTTCGGAAAATACTTTTCTAGCTAATAAGCCACATACTATCTCAAAACGACCAAAATTGAATATAATACGCAAGGATTTGCTTTCTGATCACAACAATTATAAAGGTCACATTATAGTCTCCATGCAATTTTGTTCCTGCAAGTTAATTTTTAGCATTGAGAGTTGCAAGCAATATGTAATGCAAATCGTTTTACAGTCAGCAATTCTATTGTAGTTGCGGTTTCAACGACGGGGGCTGCCAACCCATCTTACATAAAAAAAAAATATAGTGGCACTTTCGCCTTTTCGTTTTATGATCAATATTTCGTTTCTTTTTAGTTTTATCCGAAAATACCCGTTTTAAGGGATTAATTACCTAAATTTTAAAATATAATATAAAATTTGTGCAGGAAACGAAATTTGTGCAAGTTGACAAAATTTCGTTCCTTGTTTCCATTAATTTATTAATTAAACAAATTTCTACCCTAAACTTAAAGTAATTGGTTAATAAAAACAGGTAATTAACCGCTTTTAGTCTAAAACGAAATAGTATCAATAATATTGATCAAAAAACAAAACGGTGAATGCGTACTCAAGATTTATATTTTTCCTAGCGAATTCATCCTTGAATAGATTGGTTAAAACATTACATTTCGGGGGGGGAGGCCTGGGCCCCCTCACCCGCTCCTATAGGTATATGCCACTGCAGCGTGAAACTATCAAAATACAACACTTAAACTCAGCAAGACACAACTAAAAACTGAATAAGAACATAAATAAACACAAATACACGATCAACAATAAACACACGAGACGTATTTTAAGGTTAATATTTAGTAACTTTTATTTTTGGTTGGTAATGTAAAAATCACTATATTTTCCATCAGACTTGCAGCAGAAACTGCAACAAAAATCGAGCAGTGCCGTTTTTTGACAAGTCTTGCAAGTTGCAAGACTATTGCTAAAAGAAATCAGCAGGCTCCTTAATACGCATGCCTTCCTTCACGTTTATTGCAATTGCAGAAAGATTTGCCGACTGATGCGGCCATTAGATTTGTTTCTTTTTAGTTTCTATAAAGATTTGGTTGGTGAACAGGCCTCTGACCAGTCCCGCAAAGTATCCCTTCCTTGTGTAAAATCAACGATATCGGCAAAATGTACAGACAAAGAAGAAATTCAGGATGACGATCCTCAAGACATTATAAAATCTTATTCTCTTTCTGATTTAAACCTAGAATATATGAGCAGCAGTAGATTAAGGATGATGTATGTGAATATGCTGGCCGATGAAATATTGGAAGACCTCAGCCATTTGGTTTCTAGGACAAGACATATTCAGGGTAAACGAATAAAAATATGTATATACGATCCCGTCCGTCTGTCCAATTCAAATGTTTCTTATCCCATCCCATCCCGTTTCACCCCTGTTCCCCTACCTGGCAATTTTTATTTTCTATCTCATTTATATTTTCTTCAATATTTACAAATGATGAATTTGAATTTTACATTTTAGAATCATCAGAAATTTTTTTTTTACGGGTGTTAAATGTATTCGGTTTGCAGTAGTGCATGCAGGGTGTAATGGAAATGACTTATTATATTTAAACCGGCAAATCCTGAGATGAAAATAAATTGAAGAAAAAAACCTTAAATGGTGCTTTGAATTATTGTACACGGTGATCATTTATAATGTGCCCCCCTCCTAACTTTTTTGTTTTTAGCATTAGATAAAATTGTTAAATACAAGAGTTGTACAGAACAATGTAAGCTATTTGCAGAATAATATATTTATATACAGGGTATTGCAGAAATTAGTCACAGGTTAATTTTTTATTTTTTTTAAATGGCACACCCTATATATTATTATTTTTTTAGAATCTCCTAAAACTTCGAAACATTTATCTTATAACATGTCATATACCTAAATATAATAGTTTTCGAAATAATCGAATTTTAACTTAGCGCGGCTACATGCATTCAAAAATATATAATATTCTAGATTTCAGTTCTTAAGCCACCTAATTAATTAGCCAGCTACTACAATAATACGAGACCACTATTTATGAACTTTTCGATGAAATAAATATATATGCTCTTATTTTAAAGTGAAATGCAAAATCGTAAATAAGTTTTATATTTTACATGTAGAAAAATAGGTAAACTTGTGGTAATTACAAATTAAATTGTTCAACTGGGCCACCGTTTTGTTGAATACATTTCCTATACGTTCTTCGTAACCTTTGTAATGCGGCAGTGATAGATTGGGAGTAATCTTCATTCAGAATTAGAATTTCTGTTCTAATAAGTTCTTTTAAACGTTCAGTGTTTTCAATGGTATTTGCATTCACTCGATCTTTTAGCGTTCCCCATAAAAATGCATCCATCGGCGTCAAATCAGGACAGTTAGGTGGCCATTTTATTGGTGCATTCCTTCCAATCCATTCATTGAACCTTTGATTAAGGTAGTTTGTAACAGCTACTACACTGTGGGGTGGAGCGCCATCTTGTTGGAAGACGATGTTTCTCTCTTGTTCCAACGGAAGCTCATCAAAATAGTCCTCTAGTTCTTGCTGAAGAAAATTCCGATAACCTATTATTTTGTTGTTTAAAATAGCACACCATACATTGACAGATTGACGACCTTGAAATTTAAATTCCCTTAGCAGTGGGGATTTACTGTTGCCCACTGTCTGGTATGTTTTCTGTTTATCATGCCACTAGTTGAAAATGATGACTCGTCGGTCCAAAATATATTTTTGAAATAACTAGGATTTAAATTAATTTTTTCCAACATAGTTTGGCAAAATTCAACTCTTTTTTCTCGTTGTCTCTGCGTTAATTTTGTAACAGACCTAATTTTGAAAGGTTTATATCCAGATCTTTTAAGAGTGTTTTGAACTCTCCCATAAGAACTATTTTTTGAATTATCAAGCTCTTCCTTTAAACTTGTCGATATTGTTCTTAAAGAAATGTTTGAATTTTCTTCAACTTTTAGTAGTATATTTAAATCACTATTTTCGTCTCTTTCCATTGTTCTCTTCTTTCTCGCCAAGCTGGATGTTTCTTGAAACTTTTCATAGATTCGATGAAATGTGTTTTTGTGTGGAACGTGCATCCGGGGATTAATTCTGAGCAGTTCCCTTTTAGCTAATTTCACGCTATTGTTTGCTTTAATAAATGTTTGCAAAATTAATTGTTTTTCCCTTTCTGAATAAGGCATTTTTATCGCAAAAATGTTATATTTACTAAATATGTCAGTAACTGTCAGTAACAAACAACGTTTTTGTTTCTCCGTCACCGCCATTAGGCAATTAGCACGGCCACCTAAGAACTGAAATCTAGAATATTATATATTTTTGAATGCATGTAGCCGCGCTAAGTTTAAATTCGATTATTTCGAAAACTATTATATTTAGGTATATGACATGTTATAAGATAAATGTTTCGAAGTTTTAGGAGATTCTAAAAAAATAATAATATATAGGGTGTGCCATTTAAAAAAAATAAAAAATTAACCTGTGACTAATTTCTGCAATACCCTGTATATAAATATATTATTCTGCAAATAGCTTACATTGTTCTGTACAACTTTTGTATTTAACAATTACTAAAAACAAAAAAGTTAGGAGGGGGGCACATTATAAATGATCACCGTGTACCTACGAAATATACACTTTATATGAAATCTGAAAATTTACGTGGCCGCTACTGAGGATGTTCGCAATCAATAGTTTATTGAGGCAGTGTTGTCATATATTGCAACACAGAATACAGAACTGTAAACGCACGTGTTCAGTTTTTGACAACAAGACATCTTTGACCCGCCTTATCACTTCTTTTTCAAACTTTTTAGAAAAAAAATACTACAACTTTAAGGTACATACTCTCTTATCTTCGATCTTATAATCCGTTTTATAATTAAATTCCATAAAAAAGGAAAACCCAAAAAGTATGTTTTGCAACAAAACCAACAATAGGTAATATCACACAAATTTGAAATCACATCACAATATTTCTTACTATGAATTATTTCACAACAGAATAGAAATCGGGTAATGCTACAACTAACGAAACGTTTAAAATTCGTATATATCAAGCACGTGGAACCCTCGAGAGCGTCATTCCACCCCCGAGTCTCGAAACATACTGAAGCAACGATAGTCGCGCGCGGCAGGTATCCAAGCAAGGGCGAAACATGAGGTATGATCTGACAACACTGTTAGTATACTCTAGTGAGCCACATTGTGGCTAACTGAAACCTGATGGAACGGCGCGACAGTATGTGGGTAAAAAGGGTTTTTACCTTAATATTTAGATATTAGATAAAAAAAAAGAAGTATGTGGACTTTCTCTAGGACACCCAAACCCGAACAAACCCATTTAAATATAATAAGTCATTTATATAACACCCTGTATACATACAATTAATTGACACGTATTTCAGACAGGAACGTACATACAATATATTTTAATGAAGATGGTCAACTTAAGGAATCAGGAAATCAGTATAAGTGTAACGTAGATTTCGGCTCTCTTTCATAATTTGAACAAAAAGATCCAGGCTCGTATTTAAAAAAATTAAGTTGATGATGGTGACCCAAAGACGAAACGCCGCATGAAAGTTCTGATAACGCCATCTTGTGGAGAATAAAGAGTAGCAATGAGAAAGTGAAATTTATTTTTGACATCCCTTCGAACAAAGCAAGGAAAATAATAAAAACCGAAACACAAAATTTTACATTTTTCCAAATATTATGAATGCCTCTGTATTTATTTTTGATCTTTTCACGGAATATTATTGGGCCCATAATTACGCAACTTTGCCCCAATTTAACCGACGTATCTCTTACCGTTCCAGAAATCCCAAGGGTGAAGGCCAAATTTGTAACACCCTGTATATTGGCGTCATGCCGAGGATCGTGATCCGATGCCCACGGTAGCTGGCAGCGAACCAACAGAAAAACTAAAAGTACATGCGTCGATTTATTTTTTAGATACCTCAAAATCGTCTAACTCTTTGGACCAAGATAAATGTGAAAGCTTCGAGATATTTGAAACTTTCTATAAAAACGACCTTGATATTAAGGAAAAAGCCATCAAGATACTTGGAATATCAGAACAAGATATCGCAAATGCTCAACAAGATAAACATCAATCCGTTAAAATCCTGAAAGAAGTAAAACCAGAAGATGTGAATAAAATAGGTTAGTCGTAAGGGTACTATTCAGAATTACCTTAATTAAAATTCACGTCCGAAGACACAGGAATTGTTATAACACTAATACTAAAAAAAACCTATTTTAATCACCAGTGGATAAAGTTGATCCTTCTTATGGTTATTCCCTCCTCCAAACCTTTTACTGTATGATTCCGGTTTCAGATTAGATAAAAATTTGGCTGAAACCAGATTTAAAAAATGTATAAATTTAATAATACATTACCCCCATTAATGTACGAATCTTAAAAAAATGCACGTCCAAATTAATAAGCTGTTAATTCGTTAATAATGAACCAATTTTAAGAGTTTTATTAACTGATAGAAAATAAATTCTAGAGGAGGACAGAATAGTTTACGTCCAGATTACATATACAGGGTGTCTCATAACTAATGGTACACAGAAAAACTGCAGATTCCTTGGGTAAAAATACTTCGATTTGGCCATACTTAGTTTAGTTCAATAGCTGGTAATAACCGAGATACTTGGACACGGACACCCTCCAAGTAAAAATTTAATTTTCAATTTTCCTAAATAACTTATTTCTGAATCAATATTTTTGCAGACAATTTTATGACTAGGGTTTTTTTGTTGAAAGGAATTTGAATTTGTTAATAATTTTGATGTAGATTATAGGGGCGCTCTCTGCGGTACCCTGGATACATAAAAAGAAGTGTAACTTTCTTGGGCCTAAGTATAATTATGTTTTTATTAAAAATATCAGTTTTTCCGTCATTTTTAAGCAATAAAGTTATACTTTGTAAATGTCGCTTCGACTAACCGTTTTCGAGATATTTTCAATTACAATTTTTAATGCGCCCGTTTACATTTTGATTTGTAAATTTTAAATTTGTTAGAGTAGGCTTTGGTAAAAACAAATACAATGAAAGCACTTTGAAGCCTCATTTCTGTCAAAGTTTATTTTCATTTGTCAGGATTGTGGGTGTTTTTAAGGAGTTTTTGAAGATACTGTTATCAAAAATTCAACAAAAAATGCCGCGACATAACTAGTTTTCTAACGGAGAAATGCGAGACATGGTATGTTTATACGCACAAGAAAATTTTAACGGACGCGGGATCGACGGTATTTGGAAAAAATGTATCCAAAGAGAAGGCAGCCAGATTTTTCCACTCTTTCCGCTAGTGTGTTTTTGGAAGTAAAATCTGAATCAATAAATTAATTTTCACTATCCCAAGATTGTCACGAAGGTAACTGACAGCAAATTAAATTGTTTCTTTCCCTTAGCAACTATAAAAAACTAAACAGGTATAAGAATAAAAACTGTTCGCCCATGTTATCTGTGTTGATAAAAGGAAGGTGGTAAAAAAATTTCTAATTTTCTCGAAAACGAATCGACCGATTTTAAAAAATCAAACGTCAAAATAAAGCACTTTGAAAAACCTTTCAAACAAGCTATTTGCTACCCCTTGTCATTTAAAATTTTTAAGGGGATCTCTCTCTTAAGCGAGCGAAAATTTTCTAATTTTGATTTTACCATTTTAAGTTTGACCCAAAAAGAGCACATGACACCTACATTACTTTTTTGATAGCACTAACAATTACGGAGATACCCTATAAAAGTGTCGAATATGGGACACCCTGTACTTAAAACTATTAACAAATTCTATTAGCTCTCTAAATTGAACCATTTTGTTTTAGATGAAAAGCTCATTAATAAAATAGCAAGCCAAAGTTTTTACATTCGAAAGGGAAAAGTGCGCAAAGGTAAAACTTACCTAAAAAAATCTCTATCTTTACATGAAGAAGCAGAAAATCGCGATTCCTGCTTATATTACATAAGAAAAAAACTAGAAAGAGACGAGTCCAAGCTGGCACTGCTGGAAAGTGAGATAGCAAATATACAATTTGAAGAAATAGACAAGAATGGTAACATCGAGAAAATTAAGGGGGATATGAGCAATTCTTGTACAAATCCTAAACCAGAATATTCTATAAAATCTGACTCAGAAATGTCTGAAACAAAAATTGTTGAACCGAAAAAATATGTCACAAACTTGAAATCTATTTATGAAGAAATTGGTACGAATTACATAAAAAACGATATACCAAATGGTTTCAACAGATATAGGATGGTGGTGGGAGCCGGCTCGAGATTAAATAATTCGAACTTTCTACAAAAACTTGTTATGAAAAAGAACACATCAAAAAACTTTGGTTGCCAAGTTTCTTTATGGAAGAAAAGTTTCTGTGTGGGGCCCAGAAACGAATTCAGAAAGAAATTCGCAGTTTTAAGCAATTCTAAATTGTTATAATTAATGTGTAAATTTGAAATGACCAAAGAATGTGCAATTCTTCAGGAATTTTAAGTTCGTCCGAGAGTTATTTATGTTCGTCCCAAATATGTCACATAGAATATATCTTCTAAGTCTTAGCCCCAAAACTGTATACATGGTTCTTGCCAAATACAAGTTACAATCAGTTAGCAATTTTATTCTAATATTAATAATAAATTCAAGAATAATATACCATTTTTTCTTCCTACGGTCCCCCCTACGGACGTCTATGGACATAGTTGATTTTTAAATAATTTTTTAAATACTAGGTGTAATTTAATAATTTTTTAGTATAATGTTTACTATGAGCTATGAGTCTCCTTAAAATTCGCCGTTTTAAACACATTTGGCTTATTTAGTTTGACAGGGACAAACTAGACGTAACACAAAAATGCTTTTTTTACACCCTGTATGATGTAGGAACGACAATAATTTTTTTTTTTGGATACTCTAAACCTTAAGCTGAAAAAAAGGTACTCTTGATCAATGTTGATAAAATGAACTGTTTTCGAAAAAAAAATATTTTTGTTCAATATGGTTTTTTGCATTAGTTGTTGTTTTATGTTCATAAAACTCCCTCATTGTTGCTATGGTATTTTTCACATGTACCGATTTAAATAAGATAGTGTCTTGAAATTTGCGTTTTTTCTCCTTTGTCTTATTAGTTACTAACATAGTAATGGAATTTACGTATACTAAATATGCCGACATGCATTTAATGTATGAACAAAATTTTTTTTTTTTTCGAAAACAGTTCATTTTATCGACACTGATCAAGAGTACCTTTTGTTCAGCTTAAGGTTTAGAGTATCCAAAAAAAAATTATTGTCCTTCCTTCATCATACAGGGTGTAATAAAAGCATTTTTGTGTTACGTCTAGTCCGTCCCTGTCAAACTAAATAAGCCAAATGTGTTTAAAAGGGAATTTTAAGGAGACTCATCTAGTAAATATTATACTAAAAAATTATTAAATTACACCTAGTACTTAAAAAATTATTTAAAAATCAACAATTTCCAGAGACGTCCGTTATGGGCCCGTATCTCCGTAAGGGGAGCAGTAAGGAGAAAAATTTATATGAACTTGTTATTTTTAAGTGCTCTATCTGGACCCGGGAGATTGCCCGCATATTCTTGGACACCCTGTATACTAGATCTTTTTACTTATTTATTTTAAGTTTGATTAAATTGCATTTATCTTGGAAACGAAGCTGCCCTCCAATAAATATTCATAGATGTTTTTTCAGTAATTTACGTTTCCAAAAAATTTTGCTATCAAAATTAGTATTGAGAAAAACCGTTGATTTTAATCATCTAGTACTTGATATTCGAGCGATTTTAATAATCGAGTGAATCGCTCGCGCGATTAATCACTTGAAATTTTTATGACTAAGTATATGGCCACAACGGCGCCCCGCACAGCGCCCTCGCTCATAGCCTGGTACCAGAACACCGCACAGTAGTGTCTACAACGGCGCACCGACCCTCGCTCGTTGCCTTGCCTGTCGATCAGTTTGTCTCTCGACATCGAGATATAAACATGGACTGTGCGTTGTCATCTTCTTCCGATGAAGAAGATATTATTTTAGACGCTAATATAACCGAGTGGTATATGTTTAAACAGAAATCAAGATTACCAGTGCATCCTATTAACGCAAAGTGAAGATTCTATGGAGAAATTTATCACCTTTATAAAGATATAAGGGGAGATCCCAACGCTTTTGTGAATATATGAGAATGCATATAAATAAATACCTCCTTTGAATTTGATACCTTTGAGAATAAATAAAAATTGGAAGAACTGCCATTCTCAACCTATATTAGTGGAAGAAAGAGTAATGGTAATTCTCATATGTTCAAAAAAGCGTTGGGAATATTTCCTTAGATCATTATAAAGGTGATAAAATTCTCCATAGAATTTTCGCTTTACGTTAATGGCATGAACTGGTAATTTTGATTTTTGTTTAAGCATATAAGTACCACTTTGTTATACTACATTCCTAAATTGAGAGTTTATAAAATCATTAGAAACCTCATTAATAGATTACTTTCGATGTACTGAAAAAGAACACCGAGTTCTTTAAGCTCATGTCTTTATTTTGCCAAAGCTTTATTCAGTTCACTTACTACCCGAAATATGTGTCCCCTCAGTACTTGAATAAGAAAGTTGGTATTATCTGGTATTGTGATATCAAAATAAGGAGTAACTGGACAACAATCAATTAAATTAGGTTCCTCCTCAACTTAATAAAGATGGATGGTGCAACTACATCAGAATTTTTTACAAATTGACCGTACACTTTCGGTGCGCTGGCAAAAATACTGAAATTACCAGGCTCTGTGGGAAATGAAGCCATAGAATGTTGGAAAATAACTTTAAGCTTAATCACTATTAGCTCGTAAACCGCCACTCTAATCAAAAACTTGCACTCTTTTTGTTTTGTCTAGAACCTCAAGATGTATCGAAAATTGTTAAAAAATGCGGTATTGCCATTTAAGAACATAAGTATTTTTTAAATAGCGCCCAATCGGGCAACAACGCGTTTGTTTTTTCCACACCTTTTACTTAGTTGAACTAATTCCTAAAACCAGGGTCCCCGCTAGCATATGTGCAAACTGTGCAATGCACACGGGCGCCATCCTTTAGGGGCGGCAAAACCCACGGTCAAAAATTGCAAAAATTTACAAAAAAAACAAACAAAAAACAAAAATTAATTTTAAAATAAAAGTTGAGAAATTAAATAGGATTAGGTATAAATACACACGAAATTTTATTAGTATATCATCCAGTTACTGCCGATTCCTATGTTGCGAGAACATAATGTCAGGCGGTAGTTTCTTGATTTTTCCTGTTCAGACATGAACAATGCCCGGAGCGCTATAAAAGCGATGCATCGCCAGAGGCCTTTTTAAACCGGTTAGTTCACTGGACCGGGCAACAAGTGCATAAAAACAAGGAATCCTAATAAACCCGAACAAACCCTACCTACCTACCTACATTCAACAAAATAAATAAGAAAATTACCCTCATACCCAAAGCTAGACGTGTTGTTTTCGATTGATTACATCGAAAACAACCCCTCTAGCTATCGAAAACAACCCGCCAAGTTTTTATTGTTTATTGACAAAGATAATGACACTTTTTGACGTTTAAAAAAATAAATCGATTTTCCAGCTACAAACTCAAATATTAAATATTATTACAATTGCGTTATTAATAATTACTAATTTTTTTAGTTCTTTATTTAAAAGTTGTAATATAAAGTTGTTTTAACCATTATTCGAGTAATTTTCTCCCTAAATTACACTCGTGCATAAAAATTCTCAGATAATTTTGCATTTAAGCGTATTTCCTTTGAAAAACAACATTCGTTCATTTTCAAATTTTGTAATTTCGCCAAAATATGAAAATGAACTCTTGTTGTTTTTAGGCAATACGCTTTCATGCAAAATTATCGAAAAATTTTAGGCACTAGTGTATTTACCTCCGAAAAAATGATCCAAAATGCCTTAAGGGGCGCCAAAATCCTTTTTTGCACACAGGCTCCAGTAGCCCTGACGGGGGCCCTGCCTAAAACTTCGCTTAAGGAACTATAGGTCTAAATTTTCCAATAGAAAAGTTAGCCTATGTCAAGTTTTAAAAAAATAACCCTGTATAAATATTTACATTCTCAGAGTAACGGATAAAATTGAAATGCAAATTAATAAAAATCCAGGATTAAACATGGTTTTTAGCTACTTCATTTATTACTTCCACTTTTTTTAATCTTAAAAGCAATCTATTGTTATTGCCAATATAAAAATTTTCTACTTTCCACATTCGAGGAGAAAAACAAATACTTTCTTGATTAAATTACTTACGATCGATAAATTTTATCATCCTTAATCAAAAATTTACTTAAATATGGCCAAAAATTCTTAATAACAATCTCCACCATCCTTGTATTCCACATATGTGTGTCGATTACGGAATTTTGGATCACATATTGTTCCTTTTATGGACTCGTCAGTATAAGCCGACATCACTCTAAAATTAATTCGGCTGATGTTCAATCCTTGTAACAGGTAATACGGTAGTCGATTTGTTATGATCCACATGCTTTGACGTTTCTCCTTGTCTAACCTATACAAAAAAAGAAAAAAAAAATAATTCTAACTCTTGAATGTATTTCTTTATCAATAATTGAAAACTGTCATCGCTAATAATCGATCGAACAAACCCAAAATATTACTATGGAAAATTGAGATCTTTCAAATGTCAGTTGAGAATTTTTAACTACATTTTCCTTAGTATTTTGCCTACATACGGTTTATTTCATTTTCCATATACAGGGTGACTCACTTATAATGAAAATAAGCCTATATTTTCGGTATTTATGAATTGATTGCTTTGAATGTTAGTGTGGTTACGTCTAATCCTTTCCTCAAAAAAACAAATCTATTCCGAAATTACTATTTTTCAAGTATGCCATGAAAACAATTGTACAAAGGTACTCTATGGGGAGGAAAATTGATTCATTGCTGGATAAACAACTTTTTGAATTCACAACGGTTTAAAATAATCAATTGCATTTTATTTATAAATTCAATGAAGAAACGCTTTAGAAGGTTGTTTTTCAAGCAACCAATCAATTTTCCTCCTTCTTTCCTATAAGTAGGTACCTATGTACAATTGTTTTCATAGCACACTTGAAAAAATAGTATTTTCAGAATAAATTTCATTTTTGAGCAACGCTTTGATATAGGTATAGAACAGTAAATACTATTTATAAAAAACAACTAATTTATCATCAAATTAAATAAAAATATAGAGGATGTTCCATTTAAAATAAGAAAGTTTTTAATGGTTGAATTGTTTCAAAATGAACCTTGAATTGTGAGCACCATGTACATTTTCTGCCAAGTACGAAATATTATTAAGGCATCTTCAAGCTATTCGATGAAAAATTATGTGAATTACTTAATCACCATGCATTTGCCAAATATTTAGAAAAAGTCCAGATATCTCAAAAACTGGCAAAGCCAGATAAAAATAAGTTTTATAAAATTTCCTTAGAATTTAATGGTTAATCGAAAAATATAATAAAAATTACCATGTTGTATTTAGAAAACGAAAGTTGACAGCTACTTCCGGTATAACCGGAAATGACAGGAACATGTGAATATTTTAGAAAAGGAGAGCGTATCGATTAATCTAAATTTCCAAAGTTTCAGAAACATATGTTCAGTAGTTCTTCATAGACTTCTAATGCAAGCTCGTTGTGAATCACCCTGCATATGCGAAGTTGAAAACGATGAAAAAATTTTTTAAAATTATTTTTGGATGCCATAGAAAGTTTTGAAAATTTATTAAATCATCTAGTTCTAGGGAATCTAAAGTTACCAAAAAATTATTACTACAAATTAAAACATGTGTGGCATCGCGCCTTTTGAAAGAGATGGTGTAACAATACAGGGTGTTATGGAAATGACTTGTTATATTCAAATGGGTGACTCCTTGGGTCCTACATACGTTTTTTTTTTTAAATCAAATATCTAAATACTAAGGTAAAAACCCTTTTTACCCACATACTATCGCGCCGTTTCATCTGGATTCACTTAGCAACAATGTGGGGGTGGAATGACGCTGTCGAGGGTTCCATGCGCTTGACGTATACGAATTTTAAATGTTTGTTAGTTGTAGCATTACCCGATTTTTTTTCTGTTGTGAAATAATTCATAATAATAAATGTTGTAATTTGAAATTTGTGTGATATTATCGACGATTGATTCTGTTGCAAAACATACTTTTTGTGTTTTATTTCTTTATGGAATTTAATAATAAAACGGATTATAAGATCGAAGGTAAGAGAGTATGTACCTTAAAATTGTAGTTTTTTTTCTAAAAAGATTGAAAAAGAAGTGATAACGCGCGTCAAATACGCCTTGTTGTCAAAAAATAAAAACGTGCATTTACAATTCTGTGTTGCAATATGACAACACCGCCTATAAATGCGCTAACCTCTTCTGAACCTCGAGACTGCCTCAATAAACTATTGATTGTGAAGGTCTTCAGGAGCGGCCACGTAAATTTTGAGATTTCATATAAAGTGTATATTTCGATTAATAATTCAAAGCGCCGTTTATGGTTATTTTTCTTCAATTTATTTTCATCTCAGGATTTGCCGGTTTAAATATAATAAGTCATTTCCATAACACAATGTATGCACTACTTCAAACCGAATACGTTTAAATTCAATCGGTTTGTTTGACAATTTCAGTGAGTATTCAGTGGACGTCTTCAACCATATACGTGCAATTGCAGTGCAAACGACGTATCAATATATGCACCACTACTTATTCCGTAAGATGAATCCTGTAAAAAACGTGCGATGTGTTGCCGTGTGGACCCAGCTTTAGATCATTGATTATAAACGTTTATTTTCTATCTTAGCTATTGTTTTCATTCTTAATTCATTCATATATTTCGTAATTCTTGAGATTTTCATGAATTATTTATTAATTTTACAATGCATCGATTGAAAACCATAAAACCATTTTAATTAAAAATTTCACGATTGTAATTAGATATTAAGCATTATACTTAAGAACCGCTGGATATTTTATTTTAACGAGGATTTGGAAATCCAGTGTTGTGCAAGTGCACAAGTTACGTACATAATAGTAATTTTTACCTCATATCGTTTGGAAACACCAGAGTTTCTTTGCTTTTGGCTATTACGCCAAGATTTTCTCTTTTATACGGTTTCCTTGAATCCCAGCAACCTATTGAGTCACGGGTGACTAGATTATAATACATAATTCCATTTGTGTCCATTACGGAGGAAGAAACGTGACCCGATGGCCCTAAAAATGTAACTATAAATAGTAATAAAGCAAAAATCGAACAAAATTTGGGGTATTTATAAATCTAAAGTTGACGTGTGCCCCGACTTTTTGAGCCATCCTGTATCTATAATGCTTAAGATTGTCAAATTTTGTAAAAGTGAAAAATAAAATTTCAAGCTAATAAAATTAAGATAAAAAGCAACTGGAGTATTGAGATATCGACTTTTAAAAAAGTGAGCACTTTCCATCCGCGTGGAAAGTAAAAGAAAGAAAACGTCAACTATCCACCTTTCAAAGATAGATGAAATGTCATTATTACATGTATGGTTGTAAATAAACATTATTTCACCTCTAAGAGCTTGGTTCCCACGTAAAATTATTTTTCTAAGTGAAACAAGGATATAATCCAAAGAAAACGAGATACATGGCATGTTTTCTTAGCAATTCTTGGTTGCCTTTGTCAAAAAGCATTATTATTTTAAACAATAATCATATTTGAATTGTATAATTAAATAAAATTTAAAACATAATGCATCAACGACCATTTCAAAATGTAATTTTTAACAAATTTTTAGGTAGTTTGTTTCTGGGTCTCGGTCACTTTTGAAATGAAAATCCAATTTCCAGTTAACGTTTCGGTTCATTTTACTTAAAACCATCGTCAGAACTATTTGAACAAAAATCAAAAAGGCGTATAAACAAAATTAAAAAGAAGCAACATTTTTTTGATGGGGTTAAAAGCAAAATTCCTATTTTATGTTAGAGTTAGGCATGTTTAGAAAGAAAACAAGAAAATATATAAATGATCCCAAATAGCACAAGCACGTCTCTAAGACGTCTTAAAGATGTTGGGGAAAGATGTTTGGGACGTCTTTAAAATATCGTATTACGACATCTTAAAGACGTACAAAATTGTACGTCTTTAAAACATCGTTTTACGGCATCTTAAAGACGTTCCCTTACGACGTGTTTTCGGCATTATAGGTAGGGTATACAGGTTGTGAATTTCTCTGAGACTTAAAAAAAATTGCAGTTCTTGGCGATCTCACTATATTTTTATTTTTATTCATTCCATTTTTTGTTTACATGAGTATATTATTTAAATCGGGGTTAGCCCGTCGTAGCCATGTCTGAATGGACACTTCAGTTTCCTTCTGGCTTGACGCTATATTAGCTACCTCAGCAGACCCTAAAAGTAAACGTTCACATTATTATAAATCGTACATCTTACAAAAGATTTAGCTGGTACATCACAAATAAAACCATTAATTCTCACGTCATACAAATGATTAACATAAAAACCATTATTTATTACACTTTTTCTGATTGTGTTGGTCAGGAATGGTAACAGAGGACACCGAGGGGGACATCACAACCTCCTCGAAGGCTGCTGAGCCCTCTTAGCCCGCATATAATATTTATGGATGTCCCTTACACTCATGTTTACTATAGCAAGTGTAGTAATTAATAAAAATTAACTTACCTGGATCTTTCTCAAACAGAATTATAAGCGCCAAAGAAAATATAATAAACTCGATCAATTCACAATCGCAAGAGTAGTTTCTCGTTGAAAGCCAATTCGCTAATAACGTTTACGTCATTTTAATGAATAAGCACTGCACCGTAATCCAGCATTGTCACATTTACTTAGTTCTTTATCGACATATAAAGATCGGAGTACTGCTGTTATTTGTATATTTTTTACTTCCAAATAAATAATAAGTATTTTATTTTTTAGAGAATTGATATAAACAAAAAATGTATAGTTCCCTTATATATAATATAACCACCTCTAGTTAGTACATCTGGCAATACCGGTTCTTGTTGCGGCCTGTATAATAAATGTTTTATGAAACCCTTTTTATATTTATTGCAAGACAGGGCAATAATGTAGAAAAAAGTACAAAACGATGGCCTCGCAAAAACACAAATTATATTAAATTTATGCTTCATAATTAAAGTTATATTTATTATGAAAAAAACATAGGTTCTATCGTCGTCCACTTTTTGACATCGTAAAGACGTCTAAACTAAGACGTCTTAAATACGCCGATGTAGTGACATCTTTAAAATGTGTTTTTTACGTCCAAAGCACGCCGAAGACGCTATCTGGGATAGAATGGATATACCTTGTATAATTCTCACCCACTTATACTAAGATAGCATTTAAAAACATTTTATCACGTTGTTTAATGGATGTGAACTAAACTACCGAAACGTTAACTGAAAATTGGATTTGCATTTCAAGTGTAAGTGGGTGAGAACTATACAATAAGGTATGTCCATTCTATCGTTTATATATTTTCTTGTTTTCTTTCTAAATATGACTAACATAAAATATGAGTTTTGGGTTTAACCCCATCAAAAAAATGTTGCTTCTTTTTAATTTTGTTTATAGGCCTTTTATATTTTTGTTCAAATAGTTCGAAACCGAAACGTTAACTGAAAATTGGATTTTCATTTCAAAAGTGACCGAGACCCAGGAACAAGCTACCTAAAATTTGTTAAAAAACGGTCAAGAAAAGAAAACTGTAATTTTTAACTTCGTTACAATAAACATGTTTTTTATATCTACAGCCTGCATAATGTTTATTAGCTGATGACATGGTTTTCATCTACATAATCTCGATTTGAATCAAACTGTGAACAGGTGATGAAGCACGTTCATCTTTTCCCTGGTACAATTGTAGCTTATTTACCTCTACTCTGTCCTAGAACTTTAAATGCATCGTTTCTATTCGTCTCGCTTTGCTCTTCCCTCAAATAAGAAGTTTTAACATAAAACTCCCTAAAACTAGACATGGGATGAAAATAGAAAATTCGCTCATCGCTTAATAGGTCGACCGGACCTAGTGTTGTTCCAAATATGCCGTCGGTCCATTCGAAGTTCAGATTGTGCAATTGATACGAGGACGCCAGGGGATCTGGGAAGAAAAGGCGGTCTGTTACTCGCCAAGCTTTATGATCTATCAGTCTAAATACGACTAGACCAAATCTATAAAATACAAATTATATATTACTTTTATAGGACTATCGATTTAAAATATAACTGGTCAGCATTAAGGTCAAGAAGATAATAATATTAGCTAAGATGGGGAACGTCAAGCAGGTACCTGAACTGTCAATTGACAGTTTGTATTATTACTGTCAAAGTAAGGTAAAAAACTATTTTTATTTAGGCCATAATGTTGAAACTCTAAGGCTATGACGTGATTATTTTAACCTACCCTGTATGATTCGATCTTCTTACTTTTAAATTCATATTACAAGAACGTATACTTTTGTAAATATTTCCTGCGGATTTGGTTTAAAACTGATTGTAAACAATAAAGTTCGTCACAAAATAATAATGCGACCACTTTTTTTGGCCGACCGTGCAAATATACGGGGTGTTAAGAAGTCGGTTAAATTGGGGGCAAAGTTGCGTAATTATGGGCCCAATAATATGGCGCAAAAATATCAAAAATAAATACAGGGGCTTTCAAAATATTTGGAAAAAATCTAAAGTTTTGCGTTTCGGTTTTTATTTGTTCCTGACTTTGTTCGAAGAGACGTCCAAAAATAAATGTCACTTTCTCATTGTTACTTTTTATTCTCCATAATATGGCATTATCAGATCTTTCATGCGACGTTTTGTCTTTTTTGGGTCACCATCAACAACTTCATTTTTTAAATGCGGGTCTGGATTTTTTCGTTTAAATTATGAAAGAGGATCGAAATCTACGTTCAGTGGTATACAACACTTACTGATGCTCCGACGTTTTCTTCCTTAAATTGACCATCACTGCAGCCATTCGGCTTATTGTGTACCCCGATCTTGTTAGAAGATGTCTGTTCCTTCTATGGGGTCCAGTAACATTCTACCAAGCTTGTCATGTGGGAGGTTGTCTACGAGACAGTGATACACAGCGGTATATTATGTGTGAGGCGGTTTCATCTTCTTCGCCGCAGAGTCTGTATTCAATGGATCCGTTGTTTATACCTATCCGTTGAAGGTGTTTGTGTGGCAGTGGCCTGTTAGTAGACACATCACTTGTTTCAACTGGGGCCGCGTCAGGGTTAGCATCCCATTCGATAGTATTTTCGATGGTTTTCCAATTACGTGCGTGTATTTGACCAGGTAACCCTTGTCATCGAGATAGGTGTTGTTTTTTCGACTATCTATCTAATGTTGTTTTTGTTGCCTGTTTTGATATTCCAAAGGGGGGTTCGGGGCCCCTGAGACTTTGAGCGGATCCGGCTCTCGCTAGTTCATCTGCTTTTTCATTTCCTAATATCCCAGAGTGACCAGGGATCCACAAGAGCTCTACCTTGTGCCCCCTGGCCGCCAATACTTGTAGAGCCTTAAGAGCAGCTTTGCTGTCTGACACGATGTAAATCTTTTGGTTGTGGTAGCCCTTTTCAAGATTTTGTAGTACACATGCTTGTATGGCATGAACTTCCGCTTGGTATACTGTGGCGTAGTTCCCCAGAGGAATGCTTATTATTGCTTATATGTACATATTGGATCTTTCCCCGAATATACCTGCGCCCACGCCGTTGGCGGTTTTTGATCTATCGGTGTACCAAACTAGACCCTTGTCAAACGACGGGGGTGTCCTGTTCGTCCATTTATATCCCTAGTAGGTTCCTGTAATTTACTTTTTTCTTTCGGTATATGTAATTCGAAAATGTAATACTCAAGTCTTAAGGAAGTGCTGGCTTTAAGAGGCAAATTTTATTTCAATCATTCAATCAATCAATCAATCATTTATTAACAACTTTGATTACATAACGATATACAAAATATAGTATGATACTAAATAGGGTTCTACAAAACTTGTTAGAACATGCACCTAGATGACTAAACATCTGTATGTGCAAGGAAAAATTTGTGTTATATATTAAAGAATTCACAATTAGCATAAAGTAAATCTTAAATATAATAGTATTTAAAAGGTACAGCTATGGAAGTCATTATAAACAAAGATCAAAACAATATTTAAATTTTCAAAACAATATCTCAAACTTCGACCAGTTTGTTGTAATAAAGGACTTACATTTTATGTTAAAAGTTTTTATATTATTAATACTTTTCAATTCTGGTGTTAAAATATTATATATTTTTGGAGCCAGATAGTTAATAAATCGCAAGTTTACGTTTTTATTACTGTTTGGTATTTTTAAGTGTCTATTTATTCTGGTTCTAGTATTGTATGTATGATCCACAAATGCCTTCAATCTGTTATTATTATGCACAAAAGAACAAGTACTCAAAACGTAAAGTGAGCGAACATTCATGATGTCTTCAGAATATAATTGTTGAGTGTGGAATCTCTTGGTTTTCCTAAAAATAATTTTCAATATGTAATTTTGAACAACGTTCAGTTGACACAAAGAGTTTGTATATAAACCACCCCATACGACAAGTCCATATCGAAGTAGGGATTCGATTAAGGCTTTGTAAATACTTATTAACAGTTTTTTACTTAATATGTCTCTTAATATATAAAATTTGTGCAACAATGATCTTATATTTTTTGTGAGTTTGAGTACATGTTTGTCCCACTTAAGATTTTGGTCCATTATAATTCCTAAATATTTGATATGGGTAACTTCATTTATACAATCATCCAGATTCTTTACTTTTATGTTATTGAAATTTGGTCTATTCGCCGCGGTCAACGAAAATGCGATATAGTTAGTTTTAATAATATTTAAAGTAAGTTTATATGAATCGAGCCAATCTATTATTTGAGTCATACCGTTGTTGGTTGAATTTTTAACGTCATTCCAATTCTCACCAGAAAAAATTACTGCAGTATCGTCGGCGTATGAAATAATTGTGCCGTTGTTAACATTTAAGTTGGTTAGCGAATTAATATATGTTATGAAGAGAATGGGCCCCAAGACTGTTCCCTGCGGGATGCCGATTTTTACTGTTAAGGGGTCGCTAAGAGTGTTGCCAATTTTTAGGACCTGTTTCCTATCATGGAGGTAGTTCCCCAATACGCCCAACACCCTTCCTCTAACACCATAGGTTTCCAGTACATCCAGGAGTGCTGCATGGGGTACAGTATCGAATGCCTTGGCCAGGTCCAGGAACACCGTCAGACATTTATTACCTTTATTTAGATTGTCGGTCACTTGCTTAGTAAGTTGGTAAATTGCATCAGTGGTACTAAGGCCATTAGTAAAACCAAATTGGTTTTTTGATAAGACATTATTTACGTTAAAAAATTCAACCAGTCTGTCCTTCAGACATTTTTCAAAAATCTTTGAGAAATTGTTTATCACACTGATTGGTCTAAAGTTATTTATATCAGTCTTGTCGCCTGCCTTGTGAATTGGAGTTACTACTGTGGTTTTAAAATGGCTGGGTACTTCACCTGTCTGAAATACTAAATTAATGATATGGACTAAAGGTTTTAGCAAATAAACATGAGAGCATTTTATGATTTTGGAGCCAATACCATCAATGCCAGAGGCACTATTGTTCTTAAGAGAATTTATTTGTTTAATTATTTCACCTTCATTCACTGGTTTTAAAAACATAGACGAATTTGACTGATATTCATGTACAAAAGGTGTAATAGGGTTTTTTATTTTTTTAAACATTTTGATGCCTATTTCAGTAAAAAATTTATTGCAATAGTTGGCTATAGATTTATCATCAGAAGGATGTGCATTATCAGTTTTTATTTGAAGATTACTAATTTTGATTTTATCTGATCTTTCATTGGTAGCATCTGATATTATTTTGTACATCCTTCTAATGTCACCTCTACCATTGTCAATTTCTTTTTTGTAGTACTCATTCTTACACTTTTGTATAATTTTACTCAAGTTGTTTCGATATGTTTTATATTTATTGTCATTATCTACACTATAGTTTAATAAAAGTTTCTTTTTCATTTTATCTCTATGCTTTATAGAATAAATTATACCATTCGTTATCCATGGTTTGAGTTTTTTAAATTCCCTACAAACAAAAGTTTTTGTTTCTGTAGTTTTTTTTATGGTATCTGATATAATCTGTGTAAAGTTATTGGTGGCAGTTTCAACATCATTCACGTGCATCACACTAGACCAATCCAGAGAACTCATGACTTCCATAAAAGTTTGAAAATTTAGTCTGTTTAGTGTTTTTGAAACATACAAGGGAGAAATGTGTGTTCCGGTAAGATTATTGTTATAAAAGTTAATCATTACTGGGAAATGATCTGTTAAGTCACATTTCATTATAAAAGAAGAGTATTTTATTGAATTTTTTTGTAATTTATTTCTAAGAAATATATGATCCAGACAAGATTCGTGGTTTGGGGTCACACGTGTAGGGCCGTTAATAACAGATTGAAAGCCAAAGAAGTTCATAATAGAGATATATGTATTTACATTATTATTATTTTTATCCAGTATATCAATGTTAATGTCACCAAGTAAAATTTCAATATTCTGCTTCATATTACCCTGAAAGTAATTGTCAAGGTCAGCAAGAAAATGTGTTATATTACTGGAGGGGGGCCTATATACACATGTGATACCATAGCTAGTACCATTTTTTACTAAGGTGATTTTACCAAGTGTAACACCAGATTGTATAAGTTTTACAATTTCAAAATTAATATCCAATTCCTGTCTTACAAAAACAATTACCCCGTCATTCTGGTTATAGTTCGCGTTGTTATAAAATGTATTGTAACCTTTTATGTTATATAATTTATCATTAATTTGCCAACATTCGGATAATATAATAATGTCAGTAAAAAACAAATTAGCTAGAATATTGGACTAAATCTTGGATTCAATAAAGATTAGTAAGTCATTTAAGTTTTTTTGAATACTGCGTATATTAAAATGTAGAACATTTAGAACTTTGTGGTGTAAGTCTATTTTGGAACTAATTCCATCACAGTCAATACTTTCCTGAATGTTTATGCAATCCAGATCATCCAGTTGCTGCAACACATCAATTTCTTGTTCTTTAGCAGCCATAACTACCATAGTCTATTTTACTTCTCAGAATTTTTAAGAGGTATTGGTAGGATGGACAGGCTGGATCATTGGCACTATGGCTACTATTATATTTCAGGCTAAACCTATGATTAGCATTTACACAATTTATACACTTTTTTACAGTTTTGGCACATTCACGAATATCATGGTTATCAGCACAATGCTCACAAGCTATATTATTTTGACAGACTGCATTTTTATGGTAGTGTTGTTGACATTTAAAACATCTCTGTATGCTAATATCTTCATACACGGGAATTTGTTTTAATAAAATAAATTACTTGTACTTCAAGTAGAAATTAGATACAACTATTAGTTTGAAATACAAAAACAATAGCAGTACATAATAATAATAACAATTAAAGGCAGAAATAGCATTAATAATTTAAAAATCTTCAGTTTCTTCGAAACAAAAGTGAATTACAGGAACGTACTAGGGGTATTTTAAGGAAATTTAAGGGCAATACATCGGAATACCAGTAAGTATTATATACCATTGAACGTAGATTGCGGTCCTCTTTCATTATTTAACCAAAAAAGTCCAGACCCTTCTTTAAAAAAATTAATTTGATGATGGTGACCTAAAGACGCAACGTCACATGAAAGATCTGAAGATGCCATATCTTGTGGAGAATAAAAAGTAGCAATAAGAAAGTGAAATTTATTTTTCTTTCTTTTCTTCGAACAAAATATTTTGAAAGCTCCTGTATTAATTGTTGATTTTTGCGGCATATTATTGGGCCCATAATTATGCAACTTTACCCCAATTTAACCGACTCGTATCTCTTACCGTTTCCACAATCCCAATGGTGAAGGCCGAATTTTTAACACCCTGCATAGCTGTAGGCGGTGGCATACTACAAATATAAAATGCTTTTAATTCTTGATAAATTGTATAATTTAATCTGAACATTCTTTTAATATGTAACTGTTTTACACAAAATACAAGTTCTGTTTATAATTAATTTGGTCAGCCAGTGTATAACCATACCACTTGATAGGTAAACCTCTTCCAAAACAAGGCCATCGAATGTATTGGCATTACTACGATATCACTATATCGTATACTTCTATTATGAACTACATCGCGATTCATAACCATCTGAAGCAGATAAGAAGGAGTTATTATTTATGACGAAAAATTGAAACTGCCTCCTGCTAATTATGCTTAACCAGTTTAGGTTCCTGATACGTTCTGAAACGTAATCAAACTTATTCTTACACTATTTCTCAACGTCACACAACCAACACTTACACAAAACTGGAATAATTAAAAAATTAAAGAACAAGAGTTTCCTAAAGCATAGCTTAAGAAATTAAAACTCGACTTCAAATCACGTGGCAAAGAATGGACTCTTCACATACAGGTCGACAACTTTATCTGTAGCTACAAAAGGAATGCGGGCAAGAAAATTTCCTTGGTTAACAATGTTGTCACATATATTAAATTTTAATTTAATAACATGTTACCAACTAAACCCTCAAATTAAATTTACCCATTTAAAGTAAATTGTCATAAGTATATAAGAAACTAATATTCTATTATAGTTTCAATGTTCTTAAAACTTTCTTTTCTTACTATTTATTTTAATATTTAAATGCAAAATAAAATATTTTCTTATTAAAGTACTTCTAATCTAAAAATAGGGCACCATGGGTAACCGGTGGCTAGAGCTAATTTGATAGGTTATATCCCAGACAGAGGATGACGACACGCGTCTGGTGACACGCCTATTGTGCCAGCGTGGTTGCGTAGTGATACGGTTTGTTTTAAAACTGTGATAATGAATTAATATACCCTGATAAAACCTTTCATAGTCAAACCCGTGAAGTGATTGCCAATGTGTACAGGGTATGTGAAGAGGAATCACAAATTAATACATTTAAATTGCCACTTAAGCGAAAGCTAGAAAGGGTCGCAATGTATACGGGAGTAAGCGTGGGTGCAGTAAAAACATTCACAAAGAAGATATTGAAAGGAAAGAAAATAACCCGTATCAATTGTTGTCATCTCCTGTCAAAAAAAGGGCCCGTTTCTCTGCTGTCGGAAAAATCGAAGGCTTCGACTTTGGCATTGTTAGGAGAACAATACAAAAGTTTTATTTGGAACTAAAAGTGGTTCCAACCTTAAAAGAGTTGCTACAGCAGCTGAGAAGTGACATAAACTCTCCGTTTTCCCGTGAAACTTTGAAGTGCATGTTGAAATCAAATTTTTTATTTTATTGGCGAAAATACCAAAATAAGCGCAAAATACGAATGGAAAGACCTAATATATTGCACTGGTGATACAAATATATTCATGCCATGGAAAAATATATATTATTACATTATTAAGATAATAATAGCACGCCCATGACTCGGTCATGTTTTAAAAGATATTGCTTCCCCCTTATCGATACCGCGTAGATATAGACTCGCTTGTCGAGCTATACGATCATGTAAATTGATGTCAATTTTTTATTGTTTTTAATTTCTAAACCATCTAGGAAAAACTGGTACTTTTAAAGTTCGTTCGTTCCGTGCGTTTGAGTAAGAATAAAATTGTTGATACAAGAAATTGATAAAACTAAATCTTCATTTTAATACTGTAAAACAAAATTTTACAATTTATAATAATTAAATCTTAATTATTAAAAAATGTAGGCTGTTGTATAACTATAACTATATGATGGTATAACTATATTAATGGCTTACCTCCATACATCTGCCATATAAGCATAGGCATCATGACAATCTCCCTCTCTTATATCAACCACAATGTTAGAATGAAGACTGTCCTCCTTAACAAACGAATCAGGAAAAATAAATTTTTCTAAAAGTTCATCGGTTTCCAGGTCGAAAATTAGTAATTTGGGTGGACAATGTTGTTTCGCCTCATCGGTTGTTATGGACACTCTTCCTGAATCCAGAACCCATAATCTGCCACATTCGTCAACATACATTCGGAAAACTGAGGTTATGAGGTCGCAACTTTCTAAAAATTACAATTATTATTATGCTGTTAAATTATCATCGAGGTTTATGTAGCCAGATTTGCCTAAATTATACAGGGTGAGTCGGGAGGGACGGATCAAACTCGAGGAGAGAGTGAAAATAAAAATAAATTTGCCAAGTTGAATGCCTGTTACTCCTTTTTCTAGATTAATGTTATTCTTAGAACTTGTTACAAATTATTCAGGTCATTAAGGAAGGTGCGCCATTTCGGAACTATATCCAGGTATACAGGTATAGGTAATTTATTCGATTGATATGATATAATGATCCAATTTTTCCGTTCCATGTCTTAAGTTGATTACAAAGATATTACAAAGTACCTATAGAAAAATATACATTTCTAGCCTACGCAATGAATACAAATAGTCTTTCCCACCTCTTTCGGTCATTATTGCAGCATAGCCAGATTGACATATTTATCGCAAAGGTATCTTGCAAAATCCCAATTAAAAATTTGTTAATTTGAGAATTATAACTGGTTTAAGACTAATCCGCAATTGCTCTTAAAATAAATTTATATCTCAATAATTTCACTATAAATTGTGAAAAGGGGATGAGAGATTCTTTAAAAAAATATTGTTATACTAAAAAGTATCAAACGAATTAATCCAACTGCATTCTGGCAATATCTATTTTTATTTTACAACTGCACTACAATTCGGATCCAAAGATGAATGAATTACTAATCTCGTAAATATTGCGACGTTTGCACTTTGATCTAACGGATTGATTATATATTTTGGTTGATTTGTATTTTTTTTTGTGATTATTGGTGAAAAATCGTCTTTATTATAAACAATCATGGTACATTTATGGGTAGTTTGTAAAAGAAAGGATAATTTAAATAAGGATTTATCTTTTCATCGGTAAGTATGGTTATGTTTAATATTTAACCATCTGATATAACCAGACTTCTACATTGTTGCCATTCAGCCAACAAACATCTGGTTCTCTCTTCCACCCATTACTGATTTTCAATATCATTTCACACAATGACTGCGTCACTTTCCAAGAGTTTTATGACTGGATTATGGGATCTGCAGTTTACAATACATTTGCTTGATTAAGTTAATTAACAATTAATTTTAATATTTAATAAAAATATCGTAGAACCATAGGTTCTGTAAAAAGTAAATTTTACAAATCTGAATATTTATAGCTTTTACGCGCCATGTATAATGAAATCAAAGTTTCTCAATATGAATCGTAGTTACATTAACAAAAAATTATGAAAAATCCTGAAAATGTAATTCTTATAAGTATTGTTAAATCCTTCCATGGACACACTGTAAGTCTATGTTATAAACTTTCATTGCCTGTTTCATTAGAGAAATGATGCCGATCGACAGTTTACTTTAATTACTTATTTACGACTGTTACATAAACGGGAAAGTTTAATATACTCTTATAATTTCATAATATGATTACTCCTTCACATTTGAGATATTCGAGCACAATCGGATCATCGGGTGGTCTGGGAAATAATAATTTTCCATATTGGTATTTGATATTAATACCACCTGAAAAGCATAGACTTTTTATTTCTTAAATAGATTTTCTAAATTTGATTTAATCAAATAACGTATATTCAGATTGTGTGGGACTACTAAGAGATGGCGCTGAGCGCTGTATTTTCTCGACTATCGATGATAATACAGCGTTAAGTTAAAGTCCTCTCTGATGATAGGTATGTACACCTACCCTGTACTGACGAGAACAAATGAGTTCGAAACCGGTCTGCAGGTGGTTGCATCCTATCAATGGAGAGGGCTTCCATTTCTTGGTAGTACCATTCAATCTGAAATAGTATTTTAAATTGCTACTATTTAGACAAAAATACGCTCTTATTGTATAAGGTATTTTAACTTAATTTGCTTATTTCATAATTTTTCATAATTTGTGTGCTTTCTTAGACTATTTTAGGGCCAATTAGATAACTATATGGACTAACAATTTTTTAATTACGCCATAACTTGAAAATAAATGAAAATTATTTACATTATTTTGCCGAATACAATGCGCTCATGGAGTTTATATAGTCCGTCACGTCACGAACATTTTGAAAATTATCCAGAGCCGAAGGCGAGGGATAATTTTCTTAAATATTCGTCAGCGTAATTCCATCCGTGGTACCCGAAAATTACACAGGTTGTCATGGCAACATTAAGAAATACTGGTATTCTATTGGTTGAACATCGATAGCGTGAAATTTTCAATAAAATTTAACCATCGAAAAAAACCAATCGTGTTTTGCTTATTGTTAGCCTACTTTTCTGGTCTCCCTATAGTAATAAGTAAGTTTAACGTTTTTGATTCAGGCTTGTTCAGCAGAAATAATAGGAAAAATTATTTCTGCTGAACAAGCCTGAATTAAAAACGTTAAACTGAAATAAATTATATTAGTGGGGTTCACAAGGACAAGGGAGTTCGTAACTTTATCTTTATTTTTTCAAAATATACACTCACTTTCAGAATGCCATTCCCAACTTGGATATGGCACTAGCTTGGGCGACTCCTCTTTTGGCACTCTTGGTAACTGTGCCAGAGTCGCTGGTACACCCGGTCTCCATTTCGGCATCGACAAGAAAATTCTATTCTTATAAACTTCTATTCCTAAAATAAAAATGGTTATCTTATGAATAGAACATTTTAATACTCTATACAGGGCACACCAAGTAAAATGGCCTATTAGAAGTATCTCGAGAACTAAATGAGATTTTATTTTGAAAATTTGGCTATGGCTATAAGATATATTTTCTACGTTTATAAAATATTTTGGATGGTGCGGTGTAGCCGGATCATACCGAAAGTAGTAGCAACTTCGGAATTTTACATGGATTACCATATATATTATATTTTTTTTGGAATCTAGGTAAAAATCTAGAATTGTTTTTATAATATCATATACCTATCTTTAAGAGTTTTTGAATAATAAATAATCTTGTGATTTTTTAACGCCGTATCGGGACCTGAAAAGAAAATCATATCTTTTTAGCGGATACAGCTAGAAAGCTGAAATTTTGACAAGACCATCGAAATTTTATAATTTTGAACGGTATTTGATTAGTTTTATACAGGGCGTCTCCATAACAATATTTCTGAGGGAGATGAATTATTGCAAAAATCTTCTTTTTTTTTAAATGGGTATTTGATACGTTTTGCTAATGGAGGATCGAATTTTCTATCTAATGATATTGAGTGTTCCTATACCTATCTTCAATATTTTCGGACTTATAGCGAAATTTAAAACTTATCTTAAAAATATATATTCTTTGGTAGTAGGCAGAATGGATTCATAGAAACAAAATAATGAAAAATCCATTTGACGTTATGTCTGTGTTATTATAATAAAAATTAACTAATTCACATTATTCGAGCTTAGAGTTTATTTTATATTCATGGGGAGCGTGGTAGAGTTTTATCTAGAACTTGCAGAAAATTTAATGAACTTCATCCTGATGCAGCTCCTATGACTCAGAAAAAGTTGATTGGTCGAGGAGGTCCCTGGAAATGGCCCTAAGGTCTCCGGATCTTATCCCCCCCCCCCCCCTTATCTATGAGGTAGGATTAAAGAAATAGTAGGGAAGATTTAAAAATCGACTAAGAACAGCTTTGGAGTCTCTAGAAGGGGAAGAAATGAAAAAGGTGACAAATGAACATGTTATCACCACAATTCATGAATGTTTAAGAGCAAACAATTCAGTTATTAGTTATTTTATTGGTGTTGATGTGTAATTTTAATTTTGTTATTTATTTATTAATAAATTGCTCATTTGTTAACTATTTTTTTTTACAACAACACAGACATAACGTCAAATGAATTTTTCATTATTTTGTTTCTGAATCCATTCCACACACTTAATATCATTAGATAGGAAATTCGATCCTCCATTAGCAAAACATATCAAATCTCCCATTTAAAAAAAAGAAGATTTTTGCAATAATTCATCTCCCTCAGAAATATTGTTATGGAGACGCCCTGTATAAAACTAATTAAATACTGTTCAAAATTATAAAATTTCGATGGTCTTGTGAAACTATTGTCAACAAATTCAGCTGTAGCCGCTAAAAAGACTTGATTTTCTTTTCAGGTCCCTATACGGCGTTAAAAAAGCACAAGATTATTTATAATTCAAAAGTCTTAAAGATATGATATTATACAGAAAACTGTTCTAGATTTTTACCTAGATTCCAAAAAAATATAATATATAGGGAAATTCATTTAAAACTCCGAAGTTGCTACCACTTTCGGTATGATCCGGCAACACCTAATCATCTAAAATATTTTAGAAACGTAGAAAACCATCTCTTATAGCTACAACCAAACTTTCAAAATAAGATCTCATTCAGTTCTCGAGATACTTCTAATAGGCCACTTTACTTGGTGCACCCTGTATAGACAGACAAGCAATCAGTAACTTTATTTAGTTCATAAAACCCTTATTCTTTTTATTGTAAAATTGTTTACCTAAGGGTAAGTTATTTTCAGGCACAAACTCTCCTGTAGCGATGGCCTTGGATCTTTCCGATTCGGAAGGATACTTGAAATCCAGTGATTTCCATCTATACCAAGTTTTAAACGATCCGGTCAATTCCAACGCTTTCAAGTCGTGTTCCTCTTCATATGTCATATTTCCATTTCTACGCTTACCTTTTGAATTCTCTTGAAAGGGATCTGGAAATCCCAAATATTCTGTATATGAGTATCCATTTTTTCCTCTAGTTCCCGATGAAATGGATTCTGACGGTTTCCTATAACTAGAATCTTTATTTAGATACCTATCTTTTTGATTTGGTATATCAAATATTTCCGCGGGAGGTTTAGAATTAGAAATTCCATTTTCACTCTTACGACTATACTTTTTTTCTTCGATCCCTAAGTGTCCCGGCGGTATTCTAAAGCCAAACTTATACCCGTCCTTGTTATGAAGATCTGGTTCTTCTGGATTGGTAGTTTCTCGAAATTGTAACGGTATCCTAAAATCATCTTCATCTAAATGTCTGGTTTTTTCTATTTTTGGTAGAGTCGATCCGAAATCGGTTTCTTGAGCGTCGTCCGACGATTTTTTTGATGGTGTCAACAGATTAAGCGACAGAAAAAATGGTAAAAGTTTGTTAGGATTTGAGGGTTTCCGATCTAAAAAAAAAACAAATATTTTTATATACCTTAATAGTACCATTACTAGAACATTAATTATCATGTAAAAGTTAATTGGTAAGAAGTAACAAAATATTATTTGCTTGTCTGAGCTAACGCACTAAACAATTTAAATGTAAATATCTCCGAAACGGTAACTCTGAGCGACCTTAACTTAGTACCTATACCTTTTTTACGTCATAAATATGAGAAAAGTATTATTTTCATTAAAAACTTAAATACACCAAGGCACAAGACCTAATCAATGTACAAAAAATGCCGCAGACAGCGCCCCCTACATTGTACACGGTGATCATTTATAATGTGCTCCCCTCCTAACTTTTTTGTTTTTAGCATTAGATAAAATTGTTAAATACAAAAGTTGTACAGAACAATGTAAGCTATTTGCAGAATAATATATTTATATACAGGGTATTGCAGAAATTAGTCACAGGTTAATTTTTTTTTTTTTAAATGGCACACCCTATATATTATTATTTTTTTAGAATCTCCTAAAACTTCGAAACATTTATCTTATAACATGTCATATACCTAAATATAATAGTTTTCGAAATAATAGAATTTTAACTTAGCGCGGCTACATGCATTCAAAAATATATAATATTCTAGATTTCAGTTCTTAGGTGGCCGTGCTAATTGCCTAATGGCGGTGACGGAGAAACAAAAACGTTGTTTGTTACTGACAGTTACTGACATATTTAGTAAATATAACATTTTTGCGATAAAAATGCCTTATTCAGAAAGGGAAAAACAATTAATTTTGCAAACATTTATTAAAGCAAACAATAGCGTGAAATTAGCTAAAAGGGAACTGCTCAGAATTAATCCCCGGATGCACGTTCCACACAAAAACACATTTCATCGAATCTATGAAAAGTTTCAAGAAACATCCAGCTTGGCGAGAAAGAAGAGAACAATGGAAAGAGACGAAAATAGTGATTTAAATATACTACTAAAAGTTGAAGAAAATCCAAACATTTCTTTAAGAACAATATCGACAAGTTTAAAGGAAGAGCTTGATAATTCAAAAAATAGCTCTTATGGGAGAGTTCAAAACACTCTTAAAAGATCTGGATATAAACCTTTCAAAATTAGGCCTGTTACAAAATTAACGCAGAGACAACGAGAAAAAAAGTTGAATTTTGCCAAACTATGTTGGAAAAAATTAATTTAAATCCTAGTTATTTCAAAAATATATTTTGGACCGACGAGTCATCATTTTCAACTAGTGGCATGATAAACAGAAAAAATACCAGACAGTGGGCAACAGTAAATCCCCACTGCTACAGGGAATTTAAATTTCAAGGTCGTCAATCTGTCAATGTATGGTGTGCTATTTTAAACAACAAAATAATAGGCCCCCATTTCTTTAACGTTACTTTAAATGGAGAACGTTATCGGAATTTTCTTCAGCAAGAACTAGAGGACTATTTTGATGAGCTTCCGTTGGAACAAGAGAGAAACATCGTCTTCCAACAAGATGGCGCTCCACCCCACAGTGTAGTAGCTGTTACAAACTACCTTAATCAAAGGTTCAATGAATGGATTGGAAGGAATGCACCAATAAAATGGCCACCTAACAGTCCTGATTTGACGCCGATGGATGCATTTTTATGGGGAACGCTAAAAGATCGAGTGAATGCAAATACCATTGAAAACACTGAACGTTTAAAAGAACTTAGAACAGAAATTCTAATTCTGAATGAAGATTACTCCCAATCTATCACTGCCGCATTACAAAGGTTACGAAGAACGTATAGGAAATGTATTCAACAGAACGGTGGCCCAGTTGAACAATTTAATTTGTAATTACCACAAGTTTACCTATTTTTCTACATGTAAAATATAAAACTTATTTACGATTTTGCATTTCACTTTAAAATAAGAGCATATATATTTATTTCATCGAAAAGTTCATAAATAGTGGTCTCGTATTATTGTAGTAGCTGGCTAATTAATTAGGTGGCTTAAGAACTGAAATCTAGAATATTATATATTTTTGAATGCATGTAGCCGCGCTAAGTTAAAATTCGATTATTTCGAAAACTATTATATTTAGGTATATGACATGTTATAAGATAAATGTTTCGAAGTTTTAGGAGATTCTAAAAAAATAATAATATATAGGGTGTGCCATTTAAAAAAAAAAAAATTAACCTGTGACTAATTTCTGCAATACCCTGTATATAAATATATTATTCTGCAAATAGCTTACATTGTTCTGTACAACTTTTGTATTTAACAATTTTATCTAATGCTAAAAACAAAAAAGTTAGGAGGGGAGCACATTATAAATGATCACCGTGTACATTAAAATTTCACCAAAAAATCAATTTCTCATAAAAAAACCATAATTACCCACTTTTGTAAAAAACCGTTGGTTTCTGTCAAAGTTATTCGAGAAAAACAAAATGAAGTTTTAACTTTAACACCCTGTATCTCATTTTTAATATCAACTTTCGGATATATGTAAGTATAATTAAATCCCAATTTTTTTACGTAAGGAGTCTCTGGTTTTTCTATGTCCCATTAATTAGCGGACACCCTGTATATGTTAAATTGTTTATTTGGGGGGGAAGTCATGACCCCCATGACTCCCCCCCCCCCCCTGGATCCGCGCTTGGATGTCAGACAAAAGGGCTTTAAAACAGGTATTGACACACACAGTTTTAGTGTTCAAAATTTCGATCAGTTTTGGAAGGTCGCTATTTTTTTTTGTTTTTTTTTTTTATTTTATGAAGGAAACATCGCTTTTAGGTTTTTATTTTTGCCCGCATTCTCTCTATCAAGACGGTCTGAACAAGTAAACCGTCAGGTAAAGCATTAGGTAAAACTTTATAGTATCTATCCACACCTTATGTTTTAACTAGTACGTTTTACTTGACAAGTAAAAGATTAGGTAAAACGTAAGGTAAAACCTTATGTTAGACCCTGTCCACACCTAATGTTTTATCTGTTATGTCTTACTTGAACAAGTAAAACGTCAGGTAAACTTTATGTGTGGGCGGCGCTTTAGAGAGGAAACGTTCTAGGGCTCCAGTAATACAATTACATCCGACTTACTAGAACGATATTCATGATGTCCGCTTGAATAGTTTCTTGTTGGTTCATAAAATGTCGATTGAAAATAGGGCTGGTGCCAATTTTGGAACCAGTTATCCAAAGCCATTTTTGGTTGACATGGTTTGTTGCTAGTAATTGGTGTTCGGAAGGAAAATGTTCTAAAAAAAAAAGATTATATTAAAATTAATAGTTATAGTCATGTGCCAATGACGTAAAATAAGAGATCTTGAACTGAAACACAGTTTACGTCATATGGTACAAACAATAGTGCCACAACGGACATAGTCAATATAATGAAAATTTAAAAATTATTTATGAATAAACTAGTCAATTCTCATTGGGACAAAAATTATTTATTGCTCTACACAAAATTTCTTAAATTGTACAGGTGTCGAAAATGGGTCATTTGGACACTTTCTGAGGGATATTAGAGTTTACTACTATCATTCAAATTTTAGAGTCGCCAAAAAATAAAAAGGTTAAAAAAAAATTTTACTTGTAACTTTGAAACCCTGTATATATCAATAAGGAAGCCATATAGGAAAAATATTTATGTGAAGTCTAACATTATTTTGACTTTCTCTATACATCCTATCATTGCGAAAAACAGTACAATAGAAATACATACAATCATACAAAAAATGCAATATGTACAAGGTGTCCATTTTCCGGTGGTTTTATGGGGTATCTCAGTTATTAGTAAAAATGGCAGGATACTTTTTTGTGTATGCTACAGCTACAATTAAGAATCTTTCTAGACTTCGTTTCTGATATACGAGAAGTTTTTGAGAATTTTACATTTTGGGACACTCACCATATGTCGGTTATTCTGTAACTAAGAAATAAATTGGCCTTTTTGTAGTTTATACGTAGAATCCAGTGACGTACTCAGATTTTTTCTACGTTTTCTAGTTTTTTCTAGAAAAAAAAACAAATTGCTTTTTTTTAATTAGTCGCCCTATATATTTTTTAATAATGTAATTCAATTTTTAACAAGCTTCTCAGAAATATATAATACTTTTTTTAAATCTTAAACCGAACAAACCCGACAAACCCGATATTTAAAAAAAAAACAATTAATGGTGCGATCAAATAAAAAAATTGAACGTTTATTAACTTTCTCATAAATATTTCTGATATTTTTCTCCATTATGCCTTAGACATGTTCTAAACATGGTTATTGTTTATTATTATAATAGGATTTGTTTCAATTGAAGCAAAGCACATTTATTTTATCAGTCTCGCGATTTTCCTTATGTATCTTGTTCAATTAAATTTGATTTTATCCTTGGAAAAATTATTTTATCCGGCTGTCGTCTTTCGAGGTGTCTGCAAGTAATTTAAGAAATTTTATAAATTACATAGAATTACATACTACAGAAAAGCTTATATTTACCATAATAATAATAATTAGGACAAACTGATTTTTTACTATGAAATTACGAAACGACTTAGAGAACCTGAACATTTTAGCCATTTAAGAAAAAAACAAAAAAAAACTGAATATTCTGACAAACAGAAGAACTCTTCATTATGACTCAACTGAGTGTGTTCCTTAGTTTTTCTTAAGATCCGTCATGGCCTACTTAAAGAAATTGTATATTTTTTAAAAAACATAAATTTCTGAGAAACTTGTTAAAAACTTAATAACATTATTAAAAAAATATATAGAGTGCCCCATTTAAAAAAAAGCAAATTTGCTTGCCTTCTTGAAAACTATTGAACGTAGAAAAAATCTGAGTACGTCACTGGATTCTACGTAAAAAACTACAGAGAACGTTTTATTTCTATTTGTTAATTCACAGGGTAACCGAAAACCAGAAAAATGGACACCCTGTACATACATTTCAATTCAACAATTGAAGCATATCATATTACCTCTGATATTCTCATAATTGGTAGGTGTAATTATATTAGAAAGGCAAATTTGGTACTAATATATAAAATTGTACATAACTTACAACCAGAACATTTAAAGTTGTACAGGGTGTCCCAATTTCGACACTTTTATAGGATATCTCCGTAATTGTTAGTGCTATCAAAAAAGTAATGTAGTACATGTGCTCTTTTTAGGTCAAACTTAAGATGGTAAAATCAAAATTTGAAAATTTTCGCTCGCTTAAGAGATACGGGGAAAAATCAAAATATTGACAATTTCAAAATGTCCCTATATTTTCATAGTTAAAAGAGATACAGAAAAGTGTTTTATACAGAAGTGTCTTTATATTGATTGTTGAATTATCTGCCGTTTTTAGAATAAGTATACGGGGTCAGATAAAAAGTTATAGGACCTAACCTCATTTTTTGAAATGAAACACCCTGTATATTTTAATCTAAAATATATTATTTTAAATTCTCCTTTCAATTATATAACACATCATGGATGATATTGGTTTCCTAGGCGATTTATTTAAACTTTATTACTTTGAAACGAAATAAAAGATTCAGATTAAGGTAAAAAATAAACGGAAATCATCGCAAATGTTCGGAATATGTCTTTACAATTTCAATATAAACTGATATCATATCAAAATTTTCAAAGTGTTGATAAGCCATTTTCGCAAATGAATATGTAAAAATGAAATTGACGTTAAATGTTAATAGTCAACATAGTTGTTTCTAGGATATTAGCTTTTGTTTCATGGTCTACTGTGGTTTAAAGTAATAAAGTTTAATAAATCGCCTGGTGTGTTATATATTTGAAAGGAGAATTTAAAATAGTATCTTTTCAGATTAAAATATACAGGGTGTTCCATTTACAAAATAATGAGGTTAGGTCCGATAACTTTTTTACCTGACCCCGTATACTTATTCTGAAAACGGCAGATTATTCAATAATCAATATAAAGAAACTTCTGTATAAAATATTTTTCTGTATCTCTGTTAACTAAGAAAATATAGGATAATTTTGAAATTGTCAATTTTTTGATTTTCCCCCGTATCTCTTGCGAGCGAAAATTTTCTAATTTTGATATTACCATTTTAAATTTGACCCAAAAAGAGCATATGACACCTACATTACTTTTTTGATAGCACTGACAATTACGGAGGTACCCTATAAAAGTATCGAAAATGGGACACCCTGTACGATCAAACTTTCATAATTACAATATCAGGTCCAGTCAGCATTATAACATACCTATGGTTAAAACAACTTCTTTGCAAAAAAGTTTATTTTATGAGGGTATTCGCTCTTATAATGATCTATCTGCCCGATAGTGTGAAGAATGCACCAAGTTTAAAAATTTTTAATAAAAGAATTTCTGTTCATTTATTGAATTGACGATAATAATAATAATATAGTAATAATATTATTGTTAGTTTTTTGTAATTTGTTATTACTAGCTAAGTGCTAAATAAAAATATTCATTTATTTATTTAATTAGACTGTTCAGTTCAGTTATATTCAGTATATTCATTTGCAACTTATGTAATGCCAATTTCCAATTGAGCGAACTTAGAACATGCTATGCAATAAAATTGAAACCAATGCTACTTCGTAAAATGACCTACGGATTTACACTGAACTATTAGCACGTGAAGGAACATCCTGCATACTACATACAGGACCCGCAAACAAAACGGGGACGGAAGATTACATCGTTATCGAAGAACTTATCAACAATACTAAAACAGCTTGAGATATTGGATTAAAAACGGCATGTTTTAAAAATATTTGACATTATACAGGGTGGCTCAAAAAAGTGTGACAGCATTAAGTTATATTTATCTAAATGGGGCACCCAGTATTTTATCGCATATTGGTTCGTATTAGTATGTATATTTGGTTTTGTAGTTTCGGAGAAATAAATTAAAAACTAAAAAAAAAGTTTTTCCAGTCCTAAATAAAAAAATCAAAAAAAAACAATCCAGAACTATTTTTTTAACCACGACAGCGGGTGAAATTTATGACAAGAGGTCTAGAGATACTATGAATCTAATTGCGTTCATCTATTTTATACAGGGTGTTCATAATAAGCTTTCAAAAATGTCACATTTTAAAATAATTTTTCTCAAGATTTTCCAATGGAACATATTATTTGGCTATTTGACGTAGAATTCATAGACATTCATTTTTTTTGTAATACAAGCATATAAGTTATATCCAGCCGTTTTCGAAATAATTTTAAATATCATAAATTATGTTGTTTAAATAGAGGTTTTATTGGGAAATTTTGTTATAGGCGACTATACTAATAACTAAAGTAATATTCAAAATGGCTTCCTTTTACTCTTAGAGCTTATCGTATTTTAGTTATTTTGATATAAATTTTAAAAGCCTATATTTTTGTTACTTTTATTTATTTAATTTTATGTTTTATTCTTAATCGAGTTGCCATGATTTTTATTATTTAGATTGTCACTATGACAGCCAAATAAAATTATTTTCATTTGTTCAGTCGTCGAAATTAAGTAGGTACTAACTTACCTAAATTGTCGAATTTTACAACTTTAGAGATGGTAAAGTGATGGTAAGTGACAAAAGTACAATAATAAAAGTACAATAATGTAGGCTTTTAAAATTTATATCGAAATAACTAAAATACGGTAAACTCGAAAAGTAAAAGGAAGCTATTTTGAACATTTACTTTAGTTTACAATTATTAGTCTAGTCGCCTATAACAAAATTTCCCAATAAAAACTCTATTTAAACAACATAATTTATGATATTTATAATTATTTCGAAAACGGCTGGATATAACTTATATGCATGAATTCTACGTCAAATAGCCAAATAATATACAGGGTATTCCATTGGAAAATCTTGAGAAAAATTATTTTAAAATGTGGCGTTTTTGAAAGCTTATTATGAACACCCTGTATAAAATAGATAAACGCAATTAGATTCATAGTATCTCTAGACCTCTTGTCATAAATTTCACCCAATGCCGAGGTTAAAAAAAATAGTTCTGGATTGTTTTTTTGATTTTTTTATTTAGGAGAGAAAAACTTTTTTTTTTAGTTTTTAATTTAATTCTCCGAAACCACAAAACCAAATTAAATAAAATTTGAGGCACTTATAAACGATACTAATACAAACCTAAATATGCAATAAAATACTGGGTGTTCCATTTAACTAAATATAACTTTATGCTGGCACACTTTTTGGGCCACCCTGTATAATGTAAAATATTTTTAAAACATGCCGCCTTTAATCCCATATCTCAAGCTGTCTTAGTATTGTTGATAAGTTCTTCGATAACGATTTAATCTTCCGTCCCCGCTTCGTTTGCGGACCCGGTATATAAAAAATTTTAAAAAATTATGAAATATGTATTTTGGTGCAATTTTATGAAAATATGCACCAAGGTCTTTGGTTCGCTCTCTAAGTCTCTCACCAATCATGTCCGATATAAACGAAAGTTAACATTCCAATCATTGCAGCATTGCTTGCAGCTACGAACGGCTTAATATTAGCGATTTTCTCTTAAACTAGATATAATTTTTCTCTCTCTTGATGACATCATGGAAAGACGCCAGCTGCCGAGCGACTATCCCGTCGATTTCTATTTTCAATTCTTTATTTTTTGCTTTAAAAAAATATCGTACAGGGTATCCCATATAACAGTTATAGCATCTTTGGCAGTTTGTTTAAATGAACTAACCCATTTTTTATTAAGTTTTCAAATTCAACGATAAATTTTAAGTATATTTTATGTATCATTGAGTAACCGCCTAGATAACCGGATTTAACGCCCCTGGATAATGCTTTTTGTAGATATAATGGGAGACCTAGTATAAATATCTCCCATTCATGCCTGTAACCAGGTCACACGTGATTGGATGGGTGAGCGGGACGATAACATTCCTCAATTGGTAGGCCATACCATGATTGATACCCCTTAGGGGTGCACCACCGTACGATGGAGAATTCGGAGGTAATTATACGAGTGCTTAAAAATTTTCTGAAAATTTTTATGCAGGACTGTACTTTATGGAGCAAATTATTCGAATTAACAATAACAGTATTAATACCGCAGTTGTAATAATTAATATTAGAATTTGACTCGGAATTTGAAGAATCTCTTGAGGTTGGTTTCGACATTTTTGAGCAACTAGGTTGGACATCTATTTCATTCGTTCGCATTTGTTGAATAACAAGCTTATGGTGTTCCTCATCCATTTGTAGATAATCTGCTGCTCACCAACTCCCTTCTTGGCTAGTTTTAAAACAGCTGTTGCGCGTAAAGAATGGTTTGTTTGTTCATTTTATCTACATTCATTTTGTGGGCCTGACTGGTGGTCCATTGACCTATGGTATGTTTATCTACTGGAGTGTTCTTATACCAGTTTCCTGATGTTTTCCAGAATGGGGTTTCTGTTAAAAATAATCGTCCATGATTAATCTGGCTATCTTTTTGTGTAAATTTGTCAAAAAGACATATAGGACAAATATCAGAATTCTTCTTGTTTGAAATTAACCATTTTGTGCTTGTACAGGGTTTATCTCCTCCCTGTGCGGTTTTCGAAAAAATAGGATTGTACTCTATACGCCCTTTGTTGTCCCCACTACTGTTAGTTTCCCTTTTAAAATATCTTAATTGACAGCGAGCTCCTTCATCTCCTCTCCAAGCCAGCTCATAGCATAGTATAAAAAATAGGTTTTTTTTCTAGGTCATCGGGAGTACTTTCATCACAACTATCAACAATTCATTTAAATTCATCATATTTTAAAAAAGCTGAATTTACTTTTCTCTTTTCTGGTAGATACTGCACTTGCTTGCGTTTTGAGCTCTTCGCCTCACGAGTCATTTTAAACTCAATATTCGTAAATGGATCAAACCTGATTTGGTACACGTTGTAATACATTTGCTGAAGCATCTTCGCTGTTAAATCCCATATTGTTCTTATTGTAAAATCTTTGTATTCCTCACCGTTTTGTTTTTTCATGTTGTAAGCCAGTCTTGAAGTATGTCCGCAAGCTCTTTAATCTAAGTCTCATTGTTAAAAACATACCTCCTCTCTTCACAAAACATCATAAATTGACGGCAGACATATTGCATGCTATTTTTTCTATTTTTGGGACACTCTGTGCGATATTTTCTTGAATTACTTCGATTGATTCATTTCCAAAACGTGACATTTTTTAAACTAAACTCGGAACAATTAGAATGTCAGATATTATTCCAATCATGGCGTTGTAAGAATGTTACTATGGTTTTGTGTTCAATAGCTAGGCTAGAGGGGTTGTTTTCGATGTAATTAATCGAAAACAACACCTCTAGCTTAATGTACGAGGGTAATTTTCTAAAAAATTTGCGTTTAAATAATCGATTAATAGCGTGTGTGAAAATGTCTCCATTACGTCTTGCTGCAGCCGCCTGTCTAAAATATTACGTAAGCTAATTAGCTGTTCCAAATTCTACTCTAATGATTGGCTTCGATATGTTGTGTGTCGTAAAAGTTGGTTATTAAACCCATTATGGGCGATAAAAATTAATTCCTTTTTATATACAGCGTGTGAGGTAGAAAGTATAACAAATTGGAAACTTATGTATCCTTTTATCGAAGAAAAATCACTCTTCGTTGAAAACTTCCATAGTCGAATATTCGAAATATTATACATAGTATCCAAAAAAAGGAAAATTGGACTAAGAAAAAATACCATTACATCTAAAAATAATTTTTTTTTCTACAACCGTCAAAAAATTACAATTTTTTTATGATTAAACGCAAGCACTATAGGAAAATCCTTTAGGGCACTCTGGGAGTGGTGCGTGTAAAGCAATTCACGTTGGTTTTGAATCGTTGGAGGTTATATTCGTTAGGAAAAACGACCTCGGGAAGGTCGTTCCATAAGGATGAAGTCCTCCAGATGAAAGACTTCTTAAATAATGAAGTTCGAGGAGTACTAAGCTTAACCACATATGGATGGGCGGCAGTGCTTCGTCGTGTATTTCTGCTATTCGCCGCTCTGGGCGGAATTAAGAGAGAAAGGTCAGCCGAACACTTTCCATGAAAATATCTGTAGAACAGAGTCAAATCCCCAACCTGTCTTCGATGTTCTAGGTCTAGGCTGTCGAGGTTCTTCGTCAGCTCGTGGTCTCCGATAAGAAATCAGAAATAAAATGAAAAATACCATATTTTTTAACATCCTGTATTTCGAAAATGAAGCGACATGCGAAAAACTTTTATACCACACTTTCGTCTTAAAATAAAGTGAGGATTCACCTCCTTCAATTTTTCAGAGAGGTTAGGAAACACCCTGTATATAAGCTTAGCAGGCTCTGGGGTTGTTGAGATAAAATAAAGGACCGATTTATTGCTATATCAACGTTTTGGGATAATTTTATAGCCTTCATCTGGAAAAGTTAAAAAAGCAGCAGGAAATATATCCCTGCAAATTATCATCAAAGCATTGGGTTGTCCTGTTATTGATTAATTTATAAGATGGTGACCCATTAATATATCCAAAATTATTCAGAGAATCTAAAATGACAAAAAACCATTTCATTTTATTCAATATCTCAAAGTGAGAGGTGGTGGGGGATGGTAATTTTTAGAAAAATAGTCTATAAGAAAATGAAATGAATATCCGATTATTTTGCCTAATTTCTAATGAAACTTTTTTTTACTAAAGTTTCTCTTCATTTTTCCTTATTGCTTATTTCCAATTTAGGTGGCCTCCTTTCTCTTAACTGTTCAATAATAACATCGTATGACTTAAACTAATTTAAACATACTGTATATTATAAGTTTCATTTCGTATTTCGCAGTCGTTGATGTTTGATACAAAAACAAACCCGAACAACCCAACAATTTGCAAGCGATATGAAAAACTAATATTGATCAGCCCATTATCTAACATCGAACTATTAAATTTTTAATCGCATTTTTATAGAAAATACAACCATGCTAAAGTGCGTGGTCGGTTGACCGACTTTTTTCCTAAAGTGCACCGAGAAAATAAGTAGGTATATTTGTATAGCAATTTTGTATTCTTTTATGACTTTTTAGCTCCAATATAAAATAAATAAAATATTTTAGTTCAGGTATGTTCCGTGGAGCGTGTACTTGTTGAGTAATTAGTACGGTTTTTATTAATTAAATAATAATATTTTTATTATTTAATATAAGTAATGAATATTTTATAATGCTATATCTTGTAAATATTTAATATTATTTTATTCCTATTCGGTTCAGGGCATATTAAATAACGACAGCACGCTAATTGCGTAATTATTTATGATCTTCCGAACCCATTAAGAATTAATATCCAGGGTGATTCACGGTATATGGTAGGTTAGGCGAACATATATGGAAAACGAGTATAATAGAATTGTTTCAAAAACCTTCTACCGAAAAATATAACTTTCCTATACCTAACTGTTACTGTTGCTGTTTGGAAAATTATCATCCTTTGAGATTATTTCATATAAATAATATGATTGAAAGAAAATAAATATTTACTTGAAAGAAGATAAATATTTTAATTTTACAATGAAAATGTTTATTTAAATTATGACAGTAAAAAAATTTTTCTCAAAAAAAACCGGCTGAAAATGAGACAAAATAGTTACACAAATGAAGTTGTGGAGGAAACCAGGGTGCGTAGGGAGGAACGAATCAAACTCCAGGAGGGTCAAAAATTTTTACAGCTAACTTTCAGTCCTTAGCATATAACTTACTAAAATAAACTATTTGCCTGTAGAAACGATTATAATTATTGAAATCTATGCTACTTCCTGCATTAGAAAGCAATTTTAAAAGTATTTTTTAGATTATAGCTGCAGCATTCAAATTTGAATTTAGAAATGTATCGCCGGTCACGTGTCCCCAGTCAATAATTTCTTACTTTACCCTTTTATATTTTTCACATCTTTTTACTAAAGTTACTTTTATAAATAAATAATTTACACTCCTACAACAATTTGTATTGAAAAAATAATGTTCAAAGATCAACAGTTTAGTTTCTCTAACGCAATTATTAACCAGAAGTTCCGTTCCTGCAGCTATATGTATCGCCGGTCACGGCAGAAATTGCTTGTAAATAACGCCACTAGAGATCGGCCTAATAGTTTTACAAATATGACGGTATGTGTTTGAATTTGTGTAAAGCGTGCTCCTGCTTAGGTAAGTTCCTTATTATGTTTATTTAAGTATAAACTAGTACGTTTTTATGTTGTATCGCCGGTCACAGGGTTAACTCAGACCTAGTAGTCTTAATTAAGGGAAAAATACTACACGAAGTCATTCTCTTGAGTACAGATACTCATTTCACTCTAAAAAATTTAAAAAATAGCTTGTATTGGCTGTTATCCACAAATTTGTGCATTTTTGTATCGCCGGTTACAGTAACACCGGTCACGCATGAAAATGTTACCGGAAATAAATTGATGTGACGGTTTGTTATCCGAAGCTATATACAATATTTTTTTATTAAATATTAAGGAAACGTTAACGCGTTAACCATTAAGGAAAAATATATTTTGATGTGCAAGTTTCGTTTACACCTTAGATAGATTAAAAATATTACTAATTTTCTTAGTATGTTAACATTCTATAAGGAACATTCCAAAACTGGTTATAGTGACTGATTAAAATAACTTAGTTCCAAATATTGGCGTTATATGATGCAGAAAAGTAAAATTAACCATGTGACGGGCGTTAAATTATTAAAAAAATCGATGCTATAGACCAGCGTTTCTCAAACTGGGGTCCCCTAGGAGGTCCGTGAGCAGTTACTTAGGGGTCCGCGAACAACTAAAGGGGAAATAAAATGTCACAAAAAAAAGTAATCGAACATTAGCTGCAGCCAGTGATATATTATTCAGATTATTGCTTATTAATGCTTTCTGATTTGTGAGGAAGAATAAGATTCGAATACAAATTATTTTTAACTAAAGGTAATTAGTTAGGCAAGACTTCCTCTTCTAGAATTAATTGTGTACTAATGTAACGGGTGGCTGGGGGGTCCACAACAAAATTCTAGAATCAAAAGGGGCCCGCGGTCAAAAAAGTTTGAGAAACGCTGCTATAGACCAAGATCTTTGTGACGATGATCTTTTGCGCGGACATATATAATTCCTCTAATTAGATACTATAAGAAACCTATTAAAAAAATAACAGGTGTTATTGAGATAATTTATTTTTAAAATCCGATTTACTGAAAGTTGCTGGTAAAAATTTTTTGACTCAGGTATAGAGGAATGTCATGACGATGCACAGTACCGCCCTAACTTATACCACAACCGACCGAGAATCGGTGTACCGGCCGTGGGGTTTGAACCTACGAAGTCTCGTTTTAGAGTTGCAGTGACTATACCGCCTTTAATCGCGTAGCCACCAGAACCGTTTCTTATATAGACATAAAGGTATTTTCTTATAAATATAAATTACATAAAGCATTTAAAATTGGTTCCGCAATTTAAACTGAGCGTAAAATTGATAACCGAAAATACGTTTATTACATTATTAAATAAATTAAAATTACGTACCGAAGGAAGGAACGAATATGTGCAACACGAGTTATATCATCTTCAGTAGCATAGCCACTTGCAAACAGTAGAATTAATTACATACATACATAGAGGCATACAGGGTGTATCCGAGAAAATGTCGGAAGTCTCCCGGATATGAAGAAGACAAGTGAAAAGAGTACTACAAGTTCATATAAGCTTTTTTCGTAAAGATCTCCAATGGAATCAAGTTTTTTACACATAATTATTGAACCAACAGGTATATGTGAATTTTTTTTAATGTGATGTATTCCAGGTAAGACCCTTCAAATTACTATCCAAGAAAGTACCGTGATTTACTCACAGCTGCAGGGACGGACTAGCTGTGACACTCATTGCCCATTTTTTTTAACTCCCTGTATGATAAGAACTTTGGACAACGTTTATTATATACCTTTAACTATTGACTAATTCATGTCGCTAATCCTAACCGTTTCCATTTTATTTACACACACCCCTAACTTCTCGCGGATTAAATATGAAAAAGTGTAATTTTGAGGTTTTGAGGTTCAACATTTGGTAGGAACAAAGATACCGAGATACGCCAAATACATGATGTAATTTTTTTATTTATTTATTTATTTACATATTATATATTATTTTACAATACAGTGAAACCTCTCATAACGGACACCTCTAATAAGCGGATATCTCTATTAAGCGGACATTTTTTCATAGTCCGGAACTAGGTATATGAAATTCCATGAAAATCAACCTCTCTTAGGCGGACCGTCCTTTGGGCGGACGCGGACAGGCTGTTTTCATACAAAGAGTGCGAAAACCCTCCTTTAAACGGACAAAAAAATTGTGTATTTGGGAGACGAATAAGTACGGTGCAAGAATTCTCTGAAGACAGACCGGCAACAAATCGCGTATACGTCGCAGCGCGAAAGGACTTCGTCGAATGAAAGTATGCGTGATTACCCGACAGCAGTCCGCCGTTTATTTGTGAGTTGTAAGGTTAAAATCGTAAACAATGGCAGAAAAATGTCGCGTTTTGAGTCTGAACAAGAATATTGATGTTGGATGTGGACATTTTTGATTTGCTAACAATGATTTGGGCGAGTTCATTAACATTGATAGTAATGTGCTATTAGAAGATGGTAGTGACCCCATTCCTACCGATTATGTAGTCCAAACCGAAACCACATCATTATCTGACGACTCTGATGAAGAAGTTGAATGCGGTAATCAAACAAATGTCACCAATTATCACAAGCCATTAGTATGGTAAAGGAATTATAAGAGTATGCAAAGAATAGAGGTTACTCTACAGCAGCGTTTCTCAAACTGGGGTCCGCGAGCAGTTAGCTAGGGGTCCGCGATCCACTAAGTGGAACTAAAATGTCACAAAAACAAAATATCGAAATCGACTTAATGCCGAACTAGATATATATCGCTGCAGCTTTCTTCAAGTCAAGCCCAACATAAAATAGCCATGTGGAAGAAGAAAGCAGTTTTATCCATCTCGCTAAGAACATTTGCTACAGCCAGTGACATATTATTCAGATTATTGCTTATTAATGCATTTTGATTTGTTAAAAAGAATAAGATTCTCATAAAAATTATTTTTAACTAAAGGTAATTGTTATGCATGACTTCCTCTCCTAGGATCAATTCTGTAATAATATAGCGAGCGGCTGGGGGGTCAACAACAAAATTCTATAACCTAAAGGGCTCCGCGGTCAAAAATGTTTGAGAAACGCTGCTCTACAGCATTGGAATTACATTTTCTAGATTGCAAGTTTAAAACGCAAACACATCAAACTACGTTATTACATTTTTTTAGTACTACATCCTAACTAAAACTAGTGTATTTTGTTATGTTATGTTTATTTGTACATACATATACATAGTAATAATTTTGCATTTACGTATTACCTAATAACAAATTTCCCGTGGGCGGACACTTCTATTAGGCGGACACATTTAGACGGTCCCGTAAGTGTCCGCCCAAGAGAGGTTTCACTGTACATATCAACTTAAATAACTTAGGATAATAATATGCATAATTATATTATAAATACAATGCACCTAGGTGTTACCACCTGTATGTGCATATTGAAATAAACTGTATATTTAGCTCGTAAATATATTAGATTAAAGCTGAAATTATATATAGTATATATATAAAAATCAAAAAAAAAACTAACCTGTGAAGTAAAGCAATTACATAAAGAATTCACACACTAAAACTGCTTCATAAACAGTTCCATATTTGAAAATAAAAAATTTCTAAACAGCCCATTGAAACCTTAATCTTTTAACATTAAAATGATGTTTTCTCGAAAATGGTTAGGATTAGCGACATGAATGAAGAGTATTTAATTTTTCAAGAAGTGGTTTGTGAAACAAAATTATCAAAAAAGACACATAAATCGTTATCTCTTCAATGTCTCGTAAAGTAAGATCTATAATATTCAAGACATACCTAATAATTTTTCACAATTCCTTGTTATCTATAGAAGTAATTATACAGGGTGTTATAGAAATCGCTTATTATATGTGATCGTCTAACAAGTGGGAAAACGACTCTTACACCAATACGACATGCGGTGTGCCCCATAGGATTAACAGGTATTCCCAGCATAACAGCACGCGTACAGTGTTGCCAAGCTAACTTTCAGATTAGAAGTTAATGAAAAATAAAGTGGTTACAGTACGTTTCACGAAAATTGGATACGACTTAATGATTTCCTGGGTCGGTCCCATTGTGTCGACAAGAGCTTGGGAATAAACAAGTGAAGTATGAAGGGACGGACTAAGGAAAACAAGTAATGATATGATTATATTAATGTAATCAAATGAAATAAAATTTTTTTTAAATATTACTATTTACATTTATAATGTCATTCTATAAATACTTCTGTTTCGCTATCGCTATCCTCATCAAAATTAATTATAATTGGATTAATTATACGATCCAGATTAATGTACGAATTTTCTACAGTTATTACGTGACAGAGTGAATTTTTCCAACTACCTGGGGGAATATCATTAAAGCATTTTCGTATTAATTCTACAACACTAGAACTTAAAGTCGGAGAAATATTTTCAGACCTAACCAGTGATTTTAACTGATGCCACATATGCCCTATGGGGTTAAAAATGCAATAATATGGTGGGAGCCGTAGCACTGTATGTCCAATTTCTTCTGCCAATGTGTCACAAACATATACTTTTTTTATACAAAATGTCTTTAAAACTTCTAAAAGATCAGTTTTTTATAACTTTCTTCAAAATATATATCATAGGCCGCCATGTAGTTCTGAATCTCCAATTTTGTATTATTTGAGCTTGGAGCTTTATGTAATTGGCGACTGTGATAGCTCGCATTGTCCATTACTATCACGCTATTATGAGGAATGTTTGGTAAAAGACAATTCTTGAACCATTCCTCAAAAACTAACAAATTTTACCACAAAAAGATATTTAAATATAAATTAAGCAACCTAACCTACCTGATGTGCCTATATTTAATTATAATTATTACAATCCGGTCCTTTCCACATAATAATAACAAACGGTCATAAATAATGGGATGGCCCAGGTACTTTTACGGCAGTCATTAAGTTATATCCAATCTCTATCTGCATAATTACACTAAATTAAATGTTACGTGCATATCTATATGGGATTCGCGAACAAGCAATTTGTCCTGTATCCATAAAAAAATTAAAACCTATATATTGAAGCCATAGTTTTCGGGTCCCGATCGTATCGCATCCTGGTAACTCGGTGGCTTCGAGTGTATATTTTCTGTGAAATTATTTGTGTACATGGGCATCTGTGTAAAAATTGAATTAATTAATTAATATAGTGTAGATTCTACGTAGTAATTTTGTTTCATCTCAGAATTTGGACCTTGGACCTTTATTGTACTCTTTGTATGTTCTCAGCCTGAAATGTGCTGGTCTCACAGCTCAGTATTTTGCATTCGCTGATGATACAGTGACGTTAATGAATTTAATCTTGAACAAATTATAAATCTTGATCTTCAACTCTATTGTAGGTGGTTATTATAACGTATCAAAAACTAAATATATATTATTTAAACAAAAAAATAAACTAATTCAGGAACCTACAATTAAATTAAATAATGCTAATATCGAGAAAGTCACATCAATAAAGTACCTGGGATTAGTTTTAGATGAAAACTTAAACTGGAAAAATCACATTCATATAATCAATAAAATTACTCATATGGTCAGCGCCCAATATCGATGTAGAGATTACCTGTCACAAAAAACCAAAACGAATATACAGGGTGTTCATTTGAAAACTTCCCACCACGGATTTATCGAAAACTACTGATTAAAAGAAAAAACGCCGAGACACGTCAAAAGATTAGCCAAAGGGGACAACTTTTTAACCAAAAACTACTTCACCCCCTTTTACCTTTTGGCCCCCGGGATCATCCCCTTAAAAATTTTAAATTACAAGGGGTAGCAAGTAATAGCTTGTTTGAAAGGTCTTTTAAAGTGCTTTATTTTGACGTTTGATTTTTTAAAATCGGTCGATTCGTTTTCGAGAAAATTAGAAAATTCTAAGTCTAAGAATTTATTTTTTTGTTAAATAATTTTATGAATAAATTAATTTCAAAAAAAAAAATTTACGGGTTTAAATATATTTAGTTATTTCAAATAACATCCTGTATTTTGATTAAAGTATCTGTCATTCATTGTAATCCTAGATAATAAATCAAACAAAATCAAATTGATCAATAAATCAATGAAAAAAACTTTGTGGTCAGTTGCGTTAAACAGATCGCAAAAAAAATGAATGACTTTGCAAGTTCACTGGTGGCCATTGAACAGTTTTAAAATATAATATTTGTGTTGCCTCATTTTTCAGGTCGATTATTGCTTTATTTGTCCGTCAAGGAAATTACTTCTTATATTTGAATAGAAATTTTTCACCTCCTCTTCTTAGTACTTTTCTTTATTATAGGTCGAGATTTAGAGGAAATTACCGACGTTTCGACCTTCATTCCATATTTATCAAGGCTGTTTTTCAACCACCAGGATATTTGTCGTACTCTCAAACAGTGGCGGCTCGTGACCTATGATAGAGGAGGGGGTTCACAAGTATGGTGAAATTATTTTTAAAATTTTATTTTTGTGTAACGACCAAACAATTACTTTCTAGGCATTTTAAATGTAGAAAGAAAAGAAGTAATAAGAAAATGCGTTAGATAAAACATATTTTTATTTATTTTTTAATTTTACACAAGGAAATACAACTTTTGGAAAATAAGAAAGGTTTTCTTAGTGTGCATAGTGCTTAAACGTAAAGTCCGTTCTTCGGTTCTTAATTGTAGAAAATTGATCAATAACAGCATCATTAAAGTTTGGATTACCCTCTATAAATTTTTTTTCCTATATTTAATTTTTAAACTTTCTAATAAAGTCCCTAGATTTACCCTTTGTCGGTCTGCGTTAAATTAATTTCGGGTTTAGGTCTTCCCGCATTCTTCACTTCAATTTTTTGCTCCAAACTCAAAGAGCTAAAGTTATTTTTTAAATAGTCTACCGTCAAACTATTCATTTTAACTTAATAAATATATAATATTAAAATATTAAAACGTACACGCTCGAAGTTCTAACTAGATGCACGAACAGAAACGCCGCGGCGCACACTAAAATTGTGCGCCTTTCCCATGTTAAATCGCTATAGCCCCGCTATCTCCCGCCACCTGTTACTACAGAGAAACGGTATTATGCCCCGCCTACTTAATCGCACATGCGAGCAAGTCTCGTCATAATTGTCTTTAATCAAACAATGAATATAAATTAATATTTTTTATTCCTTTTGGGGGGTGCACGTGCGCATATACTCCTGTGGAAGAACCGCCACTGCTCTCAAACTGGAACACACACACAAAGACATTTAAACAGATAAAATTTTTAAAATTTACTATTTTTTAAGGAAGCCAATTTTGAAAAGCGGCCTACCTGAAATTAATTTAATTATAATAATAATAAAACAAATCGTTAGCTCCGCCGTAGATATAGGGGGCAGACTTACCCCTCTTCCCCCCACAAGGAAAGTAAAAACATATTATTACTTTCAAAATAGTTCCAGAAAAGTTATAATTTACACCTTTTAGCTCATCGGTATGGATATTTTTGCGTAATGGTGAAGGAGGCTATATGAGTACCCAAAACTACTAGACTGGTCAGTAGCATCGAATTATGTCCAGGCTGCTAGGGGAGACAGCACCCACCTCAGAACAAAGGACGCGGACCAAAACAAAATATTGTACATTTAGTTTTATATTAATTTCAAAAGATTTTGTGCATGCGCTACCATACCACATCCATCCCCCCATAGCAACCAAATTAATGAGCAAATTAACCTCAAAAATTATTTTAATCTCTCCAGCGAGACAACTTCAATAAAATAAAAAATATAAAAATAATTAACTGAAAGAATTTCTGCTTTCTAAAAATGTGTTTTTTTTGTTTAACATTTAATATAACTATAAGTAACGATTACTAATTTGGAAATACTTACTAAATTTAACCTATTTTAAGAACACTAAACTCACATAACATATCAAACACCAATATGTAAGGAAAAATTAATATTTCCCAGACCACCCAATGATACCTTATACAATAAGGCCGTATTTTTGTCTATACAGTAGCACTTTAAAATACTATTTCAGATTGAATGGTACTACCAAGAAAAGGAAGCCTTTTCCATTGATGGTATGTCTCCACCTGCAGACCGGTTTCGAACGCTTTTGTTCTCTTCAGGACAGGGTAGGTGTACATACCTATCATCAGAGAAGGCTCTATTTATACTTCACGCTGTATTATCAACGGTAGTCGAGAAAAGCTGTATACTATATGGAGGTACCCAATTCACAGAACAATACGTTCGAACTCGCATGGTTACCGTTGAAAATCTTTTGTGAAGAAATCCCCATAATTTCTCGGAGTATTTTTTATCGCGTTCAACAAACCACGAATATCGCCAATAATCCTCCCCATTCTTATTGGTTATACGGGGTGTGTGTTAAGATTTAATTACAGTTGATATTAACTGAGATACGATGTTCAAGTTAAAACCTCCCTTTTGTTTTTCTTTCATAACTTTGAGAGAAACCAACATTTTCTACAAAATCTGGCAATTACGGTTTTCTTAGGACGCGAAATTTTCGCACTTTTATTAGATCATAACTATTTGTGCCTCAGTGTATTTAAGTTTTTTATGAAAATAATACTTTTCTCATATTTATTGCGTAAAAAAGGTATACTAAGAAGTTCAGGTCGCCCAGAGATATTTGCATTTAAATTGTTTAGTGCAGCCTGCCCAATTACTATTAATTTGCAAACAAAATTTTTTTCTTAAAGTAACCTATGAGAAAACAAATGAAATTTAGCGATGCAGTTGCTATGAAACCTACATGTTTTTATTTATTTATAAGAAAATGTTTCATTTTTGAGTTTATAGTAGGTTACTTTAAGAAAAAAATTTTGTTTGCAAATTAATAGTAATTGGGGAGGTTGCACTAAATAATTTAAATGCAAATATCTCCGAAACGGTAACTCTGGGCGACATGAACATAATATATGAGAAAAGTATTATTTTCTTTAAGAACTTAAATAAACTCAGGCACAAAAATGTTATGACCTAATAGATGTGCGAACAAACGCAGACAGCTTTCATATTTCACAAAAAAATCAATTTCTCGTCCTAAAAAACATAATTTGTAAAAAACGTTGGTTTCTCTCAAAGATATCAGAGAAAAACAAAAATTAAGTTTTAAATTTAACACCCTGCATCTCAGTTAATATCACCTTTGGGATATAGATAAGTATAATTAAATCCTAATATTTTCACGTAAGAAGTCTGTGGTTTTTCCATGTACCATTATTTAGCGGACACCCTGTATAGTATGCATGTAATTTTTCTTTAGTTGTAGTTTTAAGTTAATTTTGGGAAATATTTCAAATTTCTTGGGAATTCAACTCAATTTATACATTGCGCAATAAAAATTGAAACGCCCGTGGCGTGGCAGCCATATTTATATTATTTTGAATAATTATTCTATCTTGCAACTATTATGTAACTGGCAGTCTTTCTCGTTACATACAACATACAACGTCTGCAGTGGCGGTTCTTCCACAGGAGCACATGCGCACGTGCACCCGCAAAACAAAACGAATAAAAAATATTAATTTATATTCATTGAATATTATTTATCGTATAAAGTCCGACCCTCCCTAATATTTTATCGTACCGTCAAACTAAAAAAGTCCGACCCTCCCTAATATTTTATCATCCCCGTCAAACCAAACTGTATAGATCCGGCAACCGAGCCTCGGTCGAGGTAAATGACGATTATGACAAGACTTGCTCGCACGTGCGATTAAGTAGTGCAGTTTCTCTGTAGTAACAGGTGGCGGGTGGTAGCGGGGGATAGCGGGGCTATCGCGATTTAACATGGAAAATGCTCACAGTTTTTGTGTGCACCGCGCTGCGCTGTTGTCTGTTCGTGCATCTAGTCAGAAATTCGAGCGTGTATGTTTTAATATTTTAATATTATATATTTATTAAGTTAAAATGAATAGTTGACAGTGGACTATTTAAGAAATAACTTTACCTCTTTGAGTTTGCAGCAAAAAATTGAAATGAAGAATGCGGGAACACCTAAACCCGAAATTAATTTAGCGCAGACCACAAAGGGTAAATCTAGGGACTTTATCAGAAAGTTTAAAAATGAAATATATAAAAAACATTTATAGGGGGTATTCCAAACTTAATGAGGCTGTTATTGATCAATTTTCTACAATTAAGAACTGAAGAATGGACTTTACGTTTAAGCACTATTGTGTAGGGTCGATAAGTGTTGTGTATTTCGATAAATGATATTCGATATGATTTTAAACCATTTTATTTAAGGATTTAAATTAAGAAACACTGAAAATATGAAGAATGCCAACTTGTCAGTCTCGTGGCTCGATTCGTTCTCGTCATAAAACAGTTAACTATTGTTCTCGTCTTTTTTTTCCTTGTGTAAAATTAAAAAATAAATAAAAATATGTTTTACCTAACGCATTTTCTTATTACTTTTTTCCTTTCTACATTTAAAACGCCTAGAAAAATTTCACCATACTTGTGAACCCCCTCTATCATAGGTCACGAGCCGCAACTGAACGTCTGATAATTTTCGAAAACAGAACAGAAAAATACGACGTATTCATAATAATCGAAAAAAATTAAGCGACGACGCTATAAAAAGTGAGCGAGCGAGAAATTACAAAATGAACAGGAATTTGAAGACTCGACCGACTGTTTTTTTCAAACAAAAATAAATTGATGATAAATACGTTGAAGACACGAATATAAATATGATTTTAATCGCATTGGTTTTTGTCAAAAATTCACTACTGTCCAGGTTTAGCAAGAAGGGTGAATCCGGTCCTGTGATGGGCTAACGGGTTTATTTCCATGTTCATTGTTTGAAAATAAATCTTTATTTTTCCATCAAAACAATAATATACATTCATCTAAATATTTCTCTAATTAGTGCCTATAGCACTGGCCTCGAGAATAAATCAGTATTAATGTTTATAGTGTTGGACGTGTTCCTAACTAAATCCCTAAAAATTTTCCAAGATCTCTGATATCATGTGGTATTCTATTGTAAGCCTTTGCCGCTCTTACAATTGGGTTACTCAATCCTACATTCGTCCTGGTAGTTAAACAATATATATTATTTTGTGATCTGGTTTCGTGACTGTGTATGTTATTGGACATTAAAATATTTATATTACACCATTGGTTATTTTTTAAAACTTTATACACTAATTTAACCTGTTCTAATTCTAGAAGTATCTCCAATTTTGGTATTTTCAACTCTATATAAAGTTTCTGAACTTGTCAACCTATCATAGTTAAAAACTTTAATAATAATAATTAATAATCAAGATATCTTACCATAACAGGTAATCCACTTAAGCTCTCGGAATAAACAAAACTTCAATAGAAATTTTGAAACTAAAAAAAAATCGGGTCGCACGAACTACGGAAACCACACCACGACACTAGCAAGTCGACTAACGCACTTAACAAATTGACACGGAAAAGGAACAAAAAGGAAAAAGCATAATCTCACCAAAAAATCCGCACGAATTGTGGTGTACGATTGCACGGTCGATCAAGTTGAATTTCAAATAAAATAAATAAAAACTGTAAAAAATTTTTGAATGAATAATTTATTATATTAATGGTAATATTTTTATTTCTATTTCCTATGCGTAAAATGTCTAGTTAGTCGCCTAGCTGGAGAGTGCATAAGCGGGCATAAGTAGAATTTAGAATGGATACATTTTCGTTTTGTTCGGTTTAAATATGGGGTACCTTTTAAGATATTTCTCATGCTGATATGGGCAGTGGGAGTATACATTCAAATGTACAGGGTGTCCCATATTCGACACGTTATGGACAGTAGCGGTTCTTCCACAGGAGCACAAGCGCACGTGCACCCCCAAAACGAATAAAAAAAATATTAATTTATATTCATTGAATATTATTTATCGTATAAACTTCGACTCTCCATAATATTTTATCGTACCGTCAAACCAAACTATATATTATAAGCTCTCGATTCATCCGGCAACTCATCAAGGATAAGGACGCGAATCACGCGATATACTCGCATATGCGAATAAGTGGGCGGGGCATAATGCAGTTTGTCTGTAATAACAGGTGGCGGGGGATAGCGGGGCTATGGCGACTTAACAAGGAAAATGCGCACAATTTTAGTGTGCGCCGCACTGTTGTCTGTTCACGTACATGTATTTAGAAATTCGAGCGTGTATGTTTTAATATCATATATCTATTAAGTTAAAATGAATAATTTCACAGTGGACTATTTAAAAAATAACTTTGGCTCTTTGAGTTTGAAGAAATAAAATTTAAGTATAGAATGCGGGTAGACCTAAACCCGAAGTTAATTTAACGCAGACCACAAAGGGTAAATCTAGGGACTTTATTAGAAAGTTTAAAAATTAATTATACGAAAAAAATAACTGGATTAGAGATGCAGCACAACTAACCTTTTTTTGTTGTTGTTTGGTCGCGGCGTTGCGGAACCTGCATGGACAAAAAATGGAATAGCCGACTTAGGACACTTAACACAAAAAATTTAAAAAAATTAAAACACTCAAATTCGTATCAATGCTCAGTTGGAGATACAGCTGTTGTTTAAAATAATTTCACGATACATGTAAACCCCCTCTCTCATAGGTCACGAGCCGCCACTGGTTATGGGTATATTTAAACAAAACGAAATATTCCTGTGTGAAATTTCTCATGGTTCTCTTATAGGTATAGTTTTTAATCTACAGGGTGATTTTGAAAATCCTCGCTGTTTAGACACTCCCCGTACTTCGCCCTTAAAGAAAATGATTACATGTCAATATTTTGGCACATGAAAACCTTCTTTACTGGGAAATAATCTATTTTCTCGAATAAAAGAAGGCCTAACGCACTAACCCATTTTTTCAATAATAAAATTTAACTTTTTACTGCACATCCTATAAGTTGGTCGTATCCATAGTTATAGGTCGGTGGTTATTACCTTTTTGATAAGATAACGCCGGCGGAAATACGAGGATTGTCTAAAGAACGAAGATTTTCAAAATCACCCTGTAGATTAAACACTAAGAAAGCCATGACAAATTTGACGGGAAACTTTGGTTTCTTTAAAAATTGGGAAAAGATGAAAACCGCAACATTCTATCTTGATATTTTATTGTAAAATTATTTTTTTAATTTTTATGTCAAGTTGTTGCTTCAGACTGGTAAGAATAACACAATGAACAGAGACAGGTACCCCTCGGGTTCCCCGATCTGCCAGGAAGAGTAAAAAAATATTTTTTGGGTTTTTTATGTCAAGTTGTTGCTTCAGACTTGTCAGAAGAAAACAATGAACAAGACAGGTACTCCTCGGGTTCCCCGAACCACCACGCAATGACAAAGAGTAAAAAAATATTTTTTTTTTGAGGCGAAGTTGCTTGGAGCTTACTATGCGCTGCTATGCCATACACGTCTGTTGCTTTGCTGTTGGCTTCTTCAAATCATTTAATTATTTTTTATCTATAATAATTTATGATCTATCGAAGAAAATCGAAATCAAAATATTTGAAAATGTTATTTTTGATGTAAAGATTGTTCCACGAAAAATGGATATAACTTAATGACTGCAGTAAAAGTACCTGGGGCGATCCCATTATTTATGACCGTTTGTTATTATTATGTGGAAAAGACCGGATTGTAATAATTATAATTAAATATAGGCACATCAGGTAGGTTAGGTTGCTTAATTTTATATTTAAATTGGAGATTCAGAACTACATGATATATATTTTGAAGAAAGTTATAAAAAAAGTGATCTTTTAGAAGTTTTAAAGACATTTTGTATAAAAAAAGTACCTATATGTTTGTGACACATGGGCAGAAGAAATTGGACATACAGTGCTACGGCTCCCACCCTACTATTGCATTTTTAACCCCATAAAGCATATGTGGCACCAGTTAAAATCACTGGTTAGGTCTGAAAATATTTCTCCGACTTTAAGTTCTAGTGTTGTAGAATTAATACGAAAATGCTTTAATGATATTCCCCCAGGTAGTTGGAAAAATTCAGTCCGTCACGTAATAACTGTAAAAAATTCGTATATTAGTCTGGATCGTATAATTAATCCAATTATAATTAATTTTGATGAGGATAGCGATAGCGAAACAGAACTATCTATAGAATGACATTATAAATGTAAATAAATATGACTAGTAATATTTAAAAACAATGTTATTTCATTTGATTACATTAATATCATCATATCGTTACTTGTTTTCCTTAGTCCGCCCCTTCATACTTCACTTGTTTATTGGCCAAGCTCTTATCGACACAATGGGACCGACCCAGGAAATCATTAAGTCGTATCCAAATTTCGTAAAACGTACTTTACTTTATATAATCACAAATATGGTATTCGAAATGGTAGTTTGAACACAAGCAGGGAATGTAACAAAATAACAAAAAAACAATTTAATGGAAGGTATACACATATTTTCAAACTTTTAAATTTGGTAATTGGTAAGAATAAGTTCCAGTTACCTTGTTGGAATTGTTCTGGTGGTGGTAATCTAACACATTATTTTCTACTACATTTCTCGTAACATTTTCCATAATTATTTTGGGACTAACAAATGTGCTACATCCATGTGTTCCCTTTTTTATACAGATTTCGATACGGACCACTAGAAAGAAAAATTGTGTATACAGGGTGTCCGCTAATTAATGGTACATGGAAAAACCACAGACTCCTTATGTAAAAATATTAGGATTTAATTATACTTACCTATTTCCGAAAGTTGATATTAACCGAGATACGATAAGTTAAAACTTCATTTTTGTTTTTCTCTAATAACTTTGAGAAAAACCAACGTTTCTTTATAAATTTTGGCAATTATGGTTTTTTTAGGACGAGAATTTGATTTTTTTGTGAAATTTGAATGTACAATGTAGGGGGCGCTGTCTGCGGTATGTTTCGCACATTTATTAGGTCATAACATTTATGTACCTTAGTATGTTTAAGGTTTTAATGAAAACAATACTTTTCTCATATTTATTACGTAAAAAAGGTATACTAAGTTGAGGTTGCCCAGAGTTACCGTTCCGGAGATATTTACATTTCAATTAAGTGCACCCTGCCCAATTACTACTAATTTGCAAACAAAATTTTTTTCTTAAAGCAGATAACCTCTGAGAAAACAAATGAAATTTAGAGATGCAGTTGCTATGAATCATGTTGTTATTTGTTTGTTGATTATTATTGTAAGATAGCTGTGTTATTTGGAATTCCGTTTAGGACGAAAGGTACCTGTTTCGCCTAATCGGTCGTAAATATTTTTAAAGATCTTAAAATCAGGTTGTTGGATAGAGTTCCGAATATCGTCTCTGGGCACTTCGTCCATTACAATTATCCTGCGCGTATACACACAACATATCTTGCATTTCTGCGTTTGAAAACAACTCGGCATTGTTACTTAACTTATTACGATAAACTCAAAAATGAAACATTTTCTCACACAGCTATCTTACAAGAATCAACAAACAAATAACAACATGGAGGTTTCATAGCAACTGCATCTCTAAATTTCATTTGTTTTCTCATATTTTAATTTAAGAAAATAATTTTGTTTGCTAATTAATGGTAATTGGGCAGGGTGCATTAAACAATTCAAATGCATATATCTCCGAAACGGTAACTCTGGGCGACCTCAACTCAGTATACTTTTTTTACGTAATAAATATGAGAAAAGTATTATTTCCATTAAAAACGTAAATACACTAAGGCACAAAAAGGTATGACCTAATAAATGTGAGAGTAATGCCGCAGACAGCGCCCCCTATATTGAATTTTCACAAAAAAATCAATTTCTCGTCCTAAAAAAATCATAATTGCCAAATTATGTAAAAACTAACAAAAATTAAATTTGGGGTTTTACTGTTTTTTTAAGTTTAACTGTATCTAGCTGTATCTCAGTTAATATCAACTTTTGGTTATAGGTAAGTATAATTAAATCCTAATATTTTTACCTAAGTAGTCTGTGGTTTTCTATGTACCATTAATTAGCGGACACCCTGTATAGGTATATTTTTGTTAAGGGACAACAAAAAATATAGCAGAAAATTATTCAAGTATTTTTACATATTTAGCCTTCTATATAGCCCACCGCCATCTAAATCGTCAGTATCACAATCCTGTCACCGCATTCCCCACTAGCAAGGTTGGGAAGCAGGTATGAATTCTCTTGATAAAAATCACGAAGTGGTAGTAACCTTTATTATGAATTTTAAAAAATTACTTGACGTGATTTATCAAAAGCACTTAATTATTATCAGCATCAGACAGGTTCTTAATTTCCTACTATACAGTCATTCACGGTGTGGCCTATTAAAAGATCTATGCGTCTTCTTATTTCATAAAAACAAGTAGTGTTGGGAAAACCCGATGATTTTAATAATCGAGTACTTAATACTCGCGAACAAACCGCGATTTTAATAATCGAGTTAATCGCTCGAGTGAATCGCCTGAAATTCCAATTTACCAAGCGATGACGTCACCGACTGCTTAACGGGCTGCCTAGCCCGTTACATGTGATCAGGTAGGGTATTTAGCAGGCACGTAACTACGGATGGGCACAGGTTTAGCCCAAAAAAATTAGTGTCACCAAAAAAATTACAGAAATTTATTTATTTGTGAATAATGAATTTTTACCACGTGTCTCGATACCAAACAAAAAAACTGCAAAAAATCACCCAAATATGTATTTATTGCTCAGGTTTATTCTTGTGCTTTTTTAAAACACAAAGCATTATCAAAAGTTATTTTTCTTCACATCTTTCTCAATCTACGAGCATAAAATAAATAGATATTTAAAATCTCCGTCAAATTCTTCCACTTTAAATTATCAGGTGCCCACTGTGTACCTATGTTTTGTTAACTATTTTGCTCGTTTTCTTATTTTCCATTAACATTTTCTATAATGTTTGTTATTTTTAAGAAGTCTTCTTGAGTTTAATAATAAAAAGTTCCTGTTTCGATTTAAAAATGTTTACTATAACATAACAAACGAATTTTTCTATATATGTTGTTAACAATTCGTTTTGTTATTTTTCATTAAGAATTTCTATTATTATGTTATTTTTGAGAAGTTTTCTCGAGTTTATAGTAAATAAAAATTTTCAAATTATATATCCCTTAATTTTTTAATATTTACAATCGGAGACCTAAACTACCCCGCTGGCTAGCCAGCTTTCGGATCGCGCGAACAGGAAGGTCATTATAACAGTTGAAATTTTTCGGTTTTTCGCCTGAATTTATAACTAGAGTATTTCCTATCGAGCGAAAAACTGTTTGAATATATGAGCAGTTTTTTAATTCGATCACGCTACAGCGGTACAATTCCGTCGGCGGCAAGCGAAGCGCGGGTATTGAGTGAAAGATAATAAGTTACGGGCGACGATTTTCGCCTGAATAGATAATTCGAGCGGTTTTTTTATTAATCGAGCGATGTCGGTTATTTCAATAATCGTCGAGTGATCAAACGGTTTTTCGCTCGAGTGATCACAACACTAAAAATAAGACATTTTCTATACAGGATAATTTAAAATTATACCTTCCTGGTATAATATCGACTCATGCAACGAAGTTTATAGTAAGTCATTTTTGAGGGTTTTTGAGTTACCATTATGGAGCGCATATATTTACCAGAAGCTTTGACCTGGAAAAGTATATTATGTCTAAACGAAGAGGTTAGGCAACCAGAAATACTTCCATAAAATATAGTAAGTAATTTTTGGCCGTAAAATACTACGAATACTAAAGTATCTCGGGTTACTTTACTTTACCAATTTCTCAATTTCCTCGAAAACTATAGCATGTCGAGTTGCTATAGTAATCCGCGTAAATTATCGGAACTGCACTAAGTAGAATAGAAGAGACTAGCATGGTGAAAGAAGACACGAGAGGAAAACATGACAACAGACCACACAAGTTAAATGAAAACATACGGGATAGCGTAAAAGACCACGTAAAAATGTTCCCAGTGGTACATTCACACTATATACGAAAAAATTCAAATAAAATGTATTTGGAAGAAGGACTTAATATTTGCAAAATGCATAGAATGTATTTAACCTATATGCAAGAACAACATTCAAGGCAACAAGTAGCAACTTTACGACAATACCGAGAAATATTTAACACCGAGTTCAACATTGCATTTTTTAAGCCCAAGAAAGATCAGTGTGATCGCTATGTGGTGTATGCCATGGCTAGTGATGAAGAGAAGAAGGCGTTGGAAAATGAATATCAACAACATATTCAAAATAAGGAAGTGGTCCGGAATCTAAAAGATTATGACAAACTGCAAGCCGTAGAGGATAAAACCATGTGTGTTGCTTGCTTTGATTTGCAAAAAGTTCTGATTACCCCTACATGTGAAATAAGTAGTTTTTACTACAAAAGTAAATTAGCCACGTACAATTTCACCATTTATGATCTGGGAAATAACAAAGGTCATTGTTATGTTTGGAACGAATCCATAGCAAGAAGAGGACCTAATGAAATATCAAGTTGTTTGCTTAATTTTATAAAAAAGCAAATTGGAAATGGGGTAAAAAAAATTGTATTTTATTCAGACAACTGTGGAGGCCAAACAAATTTTACATCGTTTTTTAGAAAGGGGACACACTCAAAATGAAGGCGACAGCATGCACGCTGTTATAGAAAGTGCCAAAAAACGTCAGTCCAGTATATTTACTCCAGCACAATGGATCATGTTGATTAAAATGGCAAAGGTAACTGGACAACCCTACGACGTAAAGGAAATATCCCAAAGTGATTTTTACAGTTTTAGCAATATTGTTTTAACTGAAAACTGGGCGAAAGATAAGAGCGGGCAAAAATTTATGATAAGCAAAGTCAAGCAAATTGAATTTTTGACAAGCCAACCAGACGTTGCTGAATTCAAATACCATTACACGGAGGAACCGCAATCCATATGCTTACAAAAAATACTTCTTAGAAAAGATAACGTGATCGAAAATATTCCCATTCTTAACACAGAACCACTTCCAATTGAAACTAAGAAGCTAACGAGTTTGCTAGAGCTGTGTAAAAGCAAAGCCATTCCTTCCGTCTACCATCCTTTCTATTATTCTTTAAAAGCAAAAGACAAGGAGACTAAAAGAAGTAATAGAAGCGCTCAGAACACTGCAAAAAGTGACCATGAAAATGAAAATTTGACAGATTCAGAATAATCAGGTTTTATTTTTATAATAAAAGTATTTGTTTAGTTCTAAGTTGAATGCCTTCATTTTTTCACCATGTAAAACAGCTTAAAATATAGTATGTTGAACAAACTAATTTGAATTTTTTAGGTATAATACAACGAAT